>CM077441.1:30483913-31193652 GCA_039654765.1 Mylopharyngodon piceus | reverse complement strand
ACTGACTGATATTTGCTTCATAGTTTTCAAATTCAACTCCACATTCCACAAACGCGCAAATCTTACCATTACATCCAGGGCGGGAATAACAGAAATCTGACGAATCAAACTTTTTCATTTTGACAAGCGTGTGGGAGAGGGGCAAACTACTGACTATGTGAAAACTGCATTTAAACATTATTTTAACTAAATAAATAAAGTTATAGTAAGATGAGATGTTTATTAAAATTACTATTGCTAATTAAATTATTTAAAGCATCTTTTTTGAAAATGACCGACTTTTTATTGGGTGTGGGCCCAGGCCACTGAATTGAAGGGGTGTCAATTGCAGTTGCAACTGTAATTCATTAAATGATTGTACGCAATTAGCTTAAGAGGCTATGATGAATAATTATGGATTTTAAAATTAATAATTCCACGATTTATAAAAACATGAATTTAAAGGTGAAATATGTAGTTTCTGAGACACCAGAGGCACCTAGTGCAGGGCCAGATTTATGCGTATCATGGGCATGCTCAGTTACAATGAGAAAAATAAAAATAATATTTTTTAAATTATTATAATTTCTTGGACCTGCTTGAACCTGGAGATGAGGTCATGGCAGACGAGGGTTCACCATCAATGATACGCTCTCCAGTGTTGGTGCTGGACTGTGATCATTCCACAGGCCATCGCACGCCTCAGAGTTCTGCTGGAAAGGGTCATTCGAAGGGTCGAGGAAAACCACCTTTGGGATTCTGTTGTGCCACTCGCATTAATCAAATCTGGCATAATTGCTGTTTTATGGTTAATTATCAGGGACCAATGTTTCTTGAGCAGTGAATGTATATAGACTACAGTACCGGTCAAAAGTCTGGAAACATTATATTTGTAATGTTTTTGAAAGAAGTCTCTTATGCTCATCAAGCCTGCATTTATTTGCTCAAGAAAATACAGAAAAAACAGTAATTTTGTGAAATATTAACACAATTTAAAATAATGGTTTTTCTATTTTAATATTTTTTCAAATATAATTTCTGTGATGCAAATCTGAAGATTTTCATCCAGCCATTACTCCAGTCTTCAGTGTCACATGATCCTTCAGAAATCATACATATTTACACACTGTATAATAGCAAGTACTATATACTTAATGTTTATAATACGAATAAAATGCGTTGTATAAGTATAATCTATCAAATGCAATGTAATATCTGTTACCAAAAAAAAATCTAAAACAAAATATAATTATGCATTCACCATGGTATGTACAATAGCCATCCTAGGACTATATGACTTTCTTCTTTCAGACGAATACAATCAGAGTTACAGTATATTAATAAATATCCCGATGCTCCTAAGTTTTATAATGGCAGTGCACAGAAGCCACCTGTTTGAAGCTCAAGAAAGTCCATCCGTCCATCATAAACGTACTCCACACGGCTCCGGGGGTTTAATAAAGGCCTTCTGAAGCGAAGCGTTGCGTTTGTGTAAGAAAGTATCCATATTTAACACATTATAAAGTAAAATAACTAGCTTCCGCCAGACCTCTTCCGTATTCAACTTATGAACAAAGTGTAACTGATGCACTTTTATCGTAAGTTGAATACAGAAGGCATATGTTAACGTAAGCGTTTTGAACTGCAAGAGGCATTACACTTTCTTCCTACATTGAATACGGAAGGCGGTCTGGTGGAAGCTAGATATTTTATTGTCACTTTGAATCAAGTTCAGTGTGACAATAATAGATGGATATTTTTTCTAGATGATAAAATTTATGTCATGACAACTGTCAGTGTGTTTGTCATGGTAATGGATATGACAGTGTTGATATGTTTGGTCTTGGTGGAATACATCTGCTGCTGGAAAGCAAGTTCAGGACTTGCTACTGCCAATACATAAACAGACATTCAGTATTGCATTCATGAATTACCCACAGCAGATCTATACAGGTGGAGCTGGGGAAGGTGGAGGGTTTCTGAAAGCGCGCTGCAACTACAGCAAATGCTATCAAAGTACTAGAAGGTTGAGCAAGTGAGCTCATTGGCTACTGATACAGCAGGAACCAATCAGCTGTGCCTAAAGAGAATGATGTGATTGCAAGCAGACTGAGTTTAGGACCTATTAGCCTGTGCCATCTAGAGTTTCATGACAGAACTTTGTGCTTTTAGGTAACTATTCCTATAAGCTTCAAGATTGACCTAAATCTTTCTAATACAAGAATAGTGGATAGTGCACCAAATTATTATTATTATTATTATTATTATTATTGTCCATTTATAGTCTCATTTAGTGTAGGGTTATGTTTTAGACAGGCTCTACAATGCACTGAAGTTTGCAACCATGTAGCATTTATGCAACTAAAACATTTATTCAAAGGGGTCATATAGAGATTTTATATACATATATACATATACAGTCGTAAACAGACTGGGTCATATATAAAGAGCTATATAAATAAAGATGACTCGTCTTGACGTTTAAAAACAAAGCACATGTGTCTGTGATGACTTGATGATTCTCTCCAGTCTTGTCGTCTCTCATGTTCTTCTCAGACGTGGACAGGCTCTGAGTCTCTGGTGCGGCGGCTCTGAGTTCCTCTCAGGCTGGGGTTGGACTTCAGGCTTCAGTCAAGTCTCGAGTTCAAGCCCTCCACCGACGACAGCAAGTCTGTTATTTCCTATCCAATACAAAGATTAAATGAACGAGTCAACTCATGAATGTTTTAGAACTGATTTACAACACAACTGAATTCTGTTTGCATCACTGATTCTGTTATTTTCCTGTTTATTAATGTGAAGAACATTACAATGAAGACAAATTTGAAAATCTCACTAGAAACAATCCAGAATTGAAGGCAAATGATAATAATCTACTCTGTCTGTTACACTTCCTCACACCTGTAATCACTGATCGAGTGAATCTCCTGAACTTCTCCAATCTACATCATTTCTAATCCATTTATGCTGTAACATCTGCTCTAACGTCGGCCGTTTAGTTGGATCCCGGGTTAGGCACTGGCTAATCAGATCTCTGCATTCTGTACACATTTTAATAAGGAGAGAGCTGGTTAGTCATGACCATGTGACTTGGCATCTATGAAAACAGCACCTAAAACATGATTAATGTAATGTAAAATGTTCCATCCTTCACCTTTAACTGTTTCTGTGCAGAGCCTTTGCTTTATGTGTGTGTTTATCAATGTTTTCAATATTATTCACTCACCTTTGGATAAGCTGGAGTTCTGAAATGTAACTTTGGCTTGTGTGATTTCCGCTCTATCCTGAAAAGGAGAACATGCGTTCACCATCTCATACAGCAACACTCCTAGAGACCAGACATTCGCTGGGACGGCGTGGAATCGAGGGTCGGTCAAGACTTCAGGTGGGCAGTAATCCAGTATTCCTGTAAGCAAGACATTTGGACATTGTTGAGCTTTTTTTAAAGCATCAAATAATCAGTAAGTTCACTACATTCACTCCCAAAATGCTCACCACGGTATATGTTCCTCTCGTAGCCATCGCTGCTAAACAGCTGACCGCAGCCAAAGTCTATCAGCTTGAGCTCTAACGTGTTTTTCTTCAACAGGAAGTTCTGCGCATGAACATCATTATGAAAAACACCATGCTCAATGCAGTGTTGTACTGCCAGCACAGCCTGTCGCATGATGACCCGCGCTGTTGTTTCGTCCAGTTGAGGATGACGAATGATGAAGTCCAGCAAGCTCTCGCAGGGTTCAGGGAACTCCATGACCAGAGTGAATTTTCGAGGATGTTCAAACCACTCGTATAGTTGTATGATGTAGGGGCTTATGGGTTCTCGCCTCATCAGCAGCAGCAGCGCCACTTCTGTAACGAGAGGTTCGGGATGCCCAGGCTAGAGAAAAGTAGCAGACAGAAGGTTAGCTGGGTAAAAATCTGAAGAAAACATATCATTTTTAAATGTACTTTTCTTTGATCTTTTCAGATGCGTTCAACAGAGTCTTTTGGGTCATTTGGTGTTTCTAGGCTTATTTGTCTGTTACATTTACACCTAATGCTTCCTACAGATGTATTAACTACAGTAATCTGCACTTAAACAACTAAATACACATTCAGGTTTTGGCCAACTTACAATACCAAGATAACGATTGTTGTCCGTCTTGCGCATCCGCTTGATGGCAACCTGAAAAAAAAGAAAAAAAAAAATCAACAACAGTCAAATTATTCAAGCAGCTGACCTTGATCCAAGTATTAAACCATCTGTTAAATGTTTTAAATACGTTTTGACGCATGCAAGAGCAACATGTTTGTACAATTCGGCAAGATTTACCTTTTTGGCGTCAAATCTGCGCGTTCCCTCGTACACCCTGCCAAATCCTCCAGATCCAATCATCTCTCCCACGTTATAGAGAGACTCAAAGGACTCTGAAAACAAACAGAAAAATATGAGCTTGATAGATCCTTTGTTTTATTTTAAAAATATCAGTGCTGGTTGTGTCGAGAAAATAATATTAATATGCGGAAAATAACATTAATATTCTCTGAAAACAAGCCTTAAGATATTTTTAGTGGAAAACAAGACGACAACCCTGTTTAAAATAACGTTGCCTGTCGATTTACCGTTATTTGTCTTGACGCCGGAGTGATCTGGAGCAGGTGACGGCTCAGGATCAGGCTCTGGCTCCAGATCTGCTGGAGGGACAAAAGGCTCCACAACATCCACAGCACTACTGTGGAAACAGCAGCCGAAAGGACTCTTCATAGCCTTCCACAGCCTCTGGAAGAAAGAACCAAATCTTTTCCTCTTCCGACATTCTGTAGATTCTTCTGAAATGAAGAAAAACAATTGAAACAAACTATTAGAAACATCTATGACCTCCAATTAAGCAGTGATATAATGACATAACTTACATTTTACTGTTGAATTCTTATCTGTAATGTTATAAATCCAACATAATGGAAAAATGTCCAATTTCAGCTAAATTTTGCTGAGCAACAGTAAATGTGACCGAACATTAACATGTAAAAACTTGAAGCAGTTTTACACATGAAATAGCAGAATCTCTATCTGTACACTTTACACCGCCCAGCCTTATTTCAGTCTCACCTGTTGAGCTCTTGTTCACAGGAGAAGCCTCCTCCATGGCACCCTGAGCAGTTCGGCCATTTGAAGTCTCTGACGGCCCGACAGGAACTTGACCCGGCAGCGGAGGGCACATCCACTCTTCGAGGCTGTCGGACCTGGACAAACACCGGTTGCCCTGTTGGTTTGGGCGATCTGATCCATCACCACTCCACCTCCATATGACGCTGTACGAGCCTCTGCTGCTGAGGCTCAACGACTCTCTGCATGACCGCCTCTCTGCATTGTCCTCAGAGAGGGCCAGAGATGATGTGGACATGATGCCCGGTGAGGAATCTGTCTGAGTGGATCTGGAGCGGCCGGAGGCTGGAATATTTCAAACATCAAAAACTGTTTTTTAATCATATCAAAGGTAAATCTATAATCAAAGATAAACTTTCAAAGATAAATCATTTATTAACTGAACCATAACTCCTTTAATAAAAGCCTATTCTGACCTCTGTGAGAGCGTTTATCAAGTCTTTTCAATGGAGTGGATGGACGTCCATCATCTGGGCTCTGCTGGCTGCCGCTCTGCCACTTCCTCCTCCAGTGATCCTGACCTGTGGACACAAAAACAGAAAACTCTGACGGCAGAGGTGTTAAATATCCAGATATCTCCCGGCTCAGTGTCTGGGTCGGGTCTGGCAGCGGATCCTGATGGCGGTCATCAGAACCGGGTCTCCAAAGCTCCTGACCAGCCGTCTGAGAGGAAGCAGCCCTCCTGGATCTGGAGCGGCCTGAGGCTGGAATATTTCAGACATCACATAGTTAGTCATGTTTTAATAATAATCAATAATCAGTGTCAATTACAAACTGGTACTTGTAGTTACTCAAATTGAAAAGTTTACTTCATATGCAAGGAATCAAATACTTGTGATCACTTAGCTGGGAAAATTGGGGGATCAAATGGGTTCCCTCGCACAAGTTACTTCACACTAATTTAGTAAATCATTGTACAACATCATACCATAACACACCATAAACAAATGAAAAACTAAAGCACTCACCTCCTCTTTCACCCCCGTGAGCCATCGACATCCTCTTCCAAACTGCAATCAAAACAATAACTTACAAAATACAATATATATATATAAAAAAGAATAAAATACAACTCTCCTCAGAAATAATCCTCCAAAAAAAAAAGAAAAAAGAAAAAAAAAGAAGAAAGAGCTAAAAAAAAAAAAAAGAGAGAAAGAAATAACCAAAACTCCAAACTCCTTCTAAAATGAAAAAGAACGATAAAACTGTCCTCAGAAATAATATGAAGTCTTTCAAAATAAATAAAACTATGTAAAAGAAATATCCTCCGCTCTCCTTCTAGAATAAAAGTCTCCTCTCAGCAATCCTCCGAACAGCTTCAAAATCTCAAGAAATGCTCTGCAAAAGTCTCTGAATTCGCTTCGCCTCTCAACCAACAGATAGCGATCTGGTTCGAGTGTGTATATATGCAGACAGAATTCATAACACGCGTCGCTATAGGAACTAAAATTTGAATCACTCATACGCACGCACACCTGAAGTCACGTGTGTGAGCAGAGCGCGTGAGCGCACATCGAATCTAAACAAATTGATTGAATACTTACTAACTTAATTTTGACGTTTTCTTTAATACATATGAGATTTATTATTTCTAAACAGTTATTCTTCTTCTTATTATTATTATTATAATCCGTGGAATTATTCGTGTCCAAAACCGTCATTATTCATAATTGAATAATAAAAGGCACTTATAGTCTAATGGATCCCAGAGTCGTTGCTTTTGTCCAAAATGCGTGCAAAAAGGCACAAGGGAGGATAAATAGGACATCATCGTATTATAAACTCCAGATGAATTAAATTTGCCCTTTTCCGCATATTTAACCATCAAGGCCAATCAGCTTTCAGTATCACTAATGCGTCATCAAACCGGTTAGTAGTAGAGTGGCGAAGAAATCCAAAGGAGTGGAGGATGACGGTCGTCATGTATTTTACAATGATCATAAGCACTATCTTTCTCAAACAATGTTTAACAGATTATTATTAATAATTATTAACAGATGTGTCATGTGTTATCTGCGTCATGTGCCGATTCGGACTGAAATACTGAACTTTATGTTAATACAATGAAAATTCAAAATGACGTGATTGACTTCACTTTTCCGATGGACAGCAAACGACAGTAAATAAAATAAAACTCAACACAGTTCCAAGTTACTTATTCAAACAAACAGTTCTTTAATTACCCTAATATTGTTAAAAAAAAAAAAAGCAGAGATCTCTCTCCAAACACTTCATTCAATAGAGGCGTGTGGAGTTATGATGTTTGACTGACAGTTTAAAGAGCCAATGGAGTTACGAGGTTTAGTCACGAGATCTTTTTAGTACTTTTTTATTGGTTAAATATTTCAAAACCCAGATTAAAGGGTGACCTAATGATTTGTGGGGGGCAAAAAAACAAAACAAAAAAACCAACCCGAAATTACGAGAAACGAGGTTTCTGCACGACAGCAACGATATGAATTAATGTTTAGAATCTTTTAACTATTGGTATATACTATAAATGTTTGTACTTATCTTTGCATGTCTTCTGCAATGTTACTCTGAGACGAAGGGGCTTCTGGTTAAACACGGGGATGATCTCATCATAATAAACGGTCTCTGCTTTATGGGATTTGCGCGGTTTCATGCAGCAGTACATATCTAAATATATATCCATCCAAATTAGGCATTTAAAGCATCGACTGACTGATATTTGCTTCATAGTTTTCAAATTCAACTCCACATTCCACAAACGCGCAAATCTTACCATTACATCCAGGGCGGGAATAACAGAAACTGACGAATCAAACTTTTCATTTTGACAAGCGTGTGGGAGAGGGCAAACTACTGACTATGGAAAACTGCATTTAATCATTATTTTAACTAAATAAATAAAGTTATAGTGTGATGATATGTTTATTAAAATTATTATTGCTTATTAAATTATTTCATGCATCTTTTTTGGAAAATGACCGACTTTTTATTGGGTGGGCCCAGGCCACTGAATTGAAGGGGTGTCAATTGCAGTTGCAACTGTAATTCATTAAATGATTGTACGCAATTAGCTTAAGGGCTATGATGAATAATCAAGGCTTTGAAAATTAATAATTCCACGATTTATAAAAACATGAATTTAAAGGTGAAATATGTAGTTTCTGAGACACTAGTGGCACCTAGTGCAGGGCCGGATTTATGCGTATTATGGGCATGCTCAGTTACAATGAGGAGAAATAATATTTTTTAAATTATTATAATTTCTTGGACCTGCTTGAACCTGGAGATGAGGTCATGGCAGACGAGGGTTCACCATCAATGATGCGCTCTCCAGTGTTGGTGCTGGACTGATCATTCCACAGGCCATCGCACGCCTCAGAGTTCTGCTGGAAAAGGTCATTCGAAGGGTCGAGGAAAACCACCTTTGGGATTCTGTTGTGCCACTCGCATTAATCAAATCTGGCATAATTGCTGTTTTATGGTTAATTATCAGGGACCAATGTTTCTTGAGCAGTGAATGTATATAGACTACAGTACCAGTCAAAAGTCTGGAAACATTATATTTGTAATGTTTTTGAAAGAAGTCTCTTATGCTCATCAAGCCTGCATTTATTTGCTCAAAAATACAGAAAAAACAGTAATTTTGTGAAATATTAACACAATTTAAAATAATGGTTTTCTATTTTAATATTTTTTCAAATATAATTTCTGTGATGCAAATCTGAATTTTCATCAGCCATTACTCCAGTCTTCAGTGTCACATGATCCTTCAGAAATCATACATATTTACACACTGTATAATAGCAAGTACTATATACTTAATGTTATAATACGAATAAATGCGTGTATAAGTATAATCTATCAAATGCAATGTAATATCTGTTACCAAAAAAAAATCTAAAACAAAATATAATTATGCATTCACCATGGTATGTACAATAGCCATCCTAGGACTATATGACTTTCTTCTTTCAGACGAATACAATCAGAGTTACAGTATATTAATAAATATCCCGATGCTCCTAAGTTTTATAATGGCAGTGCACAGAAGCCACCTGTTTGAAGCTCAAGAAAGTCCATCCGTCCATCATAAACGTACTCCACACGGCTCCGGGGGGTTAATAAAGGCCTTCTGAAGCGAAGCGTTGCGTTTGTGTAAGAAAGTATCCATATTTAACACATTATAAAGTAAAATAACTAGCTTCCGCCAGACCTCTTCCGATATTTTTTCTAGATGATAAAATTTATGTCATGACAACTGTCAGTGTGTTTGTCATGGTAATGGATATGACAGTGTTGATATGTTTGGTCTTGGTGGAATACATCTGCTGCTGGAAAGCAAGTTCAGGACTTGCTACTGCCAATACATAAACAGACATTCAGTATTGCATTCATGAATTACCCACAGCAGATCTATACAGGTGGAGCTGGGGAAGGTGGAGGGTTTCTGAAAGCGCGCTGCAACTACAGCAAATGCTATCAAAGTACTAGAAGGTTGAGCAAGTGAGCTTATTGGCTACTGATACAGCAGGAACCAATCAGCTGTGCCCTAAAGAGAATGATGTGATTGCAAGCAGACTGAGTTTAGGACCTATTAGCCTGTGCCATCTAGAGTTTCATGACAGAACTTTGTGCTTTTAGGTAACTATTCCTATAAGCTTCAAGATTGACCTAAATCTTTCTAATACAAGAATAGTGGATAGTGCACCAAATTATTATTATTATTATTATTATTATTATTGTCCATTTATAGTCTCATTTAGTGTAGGGTTATGTTTTAGACAGGCTCTACAATGCACTGAAGTTTGCAACCATGTAGCATTTATGCAACTAAAACATTTATTCAAAGGGGTCATATAGAGATTTTATATACATATATACATATACAGTCGTAAACAGACTGGGTCATATATAAAGAGCTATGTAAATAAAGATGACTCGTCTTGACGTTTAAAAACAAAGCACATGTGTCTGTGATGACTTGATGATTCTCTCCAGTCTTGTCGTCTCTCATGTTCTTCTCAGACGTGGACAGGCTCTGAGTCTCTGGTGCGGCGGCTCTGAGTTCCTCTCAGGCTGGGGTTGGACTTCAGGCTTCAGTCAAGTCTCGAGTTCAAGCCCTCCACCGACGACAGCAAGTCTGTTATTTCCTATCCAATACAAAGATTAAATGAACGAGTCAACTCATGAATGTTTTAGAACTGATTTACAACACAACTGAATTCTGTTTGCATCACTGATTCTGTTATTTTCCTGTTTATTAATGTGAAGAACATTACAATGAAGACAAATTTGAAAATCTCACTAGAAACAATCCAGAATTGAAGGCAAATGATAATAATCTACTCTGTCTGTTACACTTCCTCACACCTGTAATCACTGATCGAGTGAATCTCCTGAACTTCTCCAATCTACATCATTTCTAATCCATTTATGCTGTAACATCTGCTCTAACGTCGGCCGTTTAGTTGGATCCCGGGTTAGGCACTGGCTAATCAGATCTCTGCATTCTGTACACATTTTAATAAGGAGAGAGCTGGTTAGTCATGACCATGTGACTTGGCATCTATGAAAACAGCACCTAAAACATGATTAATGTAATGTAAAATGTTCCATCCTTCACCTTTAACTGTTTCTGTGCAGAGCCTTTGCTTTATGTGTGTGTTTATCAATGTTTTCAATATTATTCACTCACCTTTGGATAAGCTGGAGTTCTGAAATGTAACTTTGGCTTGTGTGATTTCCGCTCTATCCTGAAAAGGAGAACATGCGTTCACCATCTCATACAGCAACACTCCTAGAGACCAGACATTCGCTGGGACGGCGTGGAATCGAGG
Source organism: Mylopharyngodon piceus (assembly GCA_039654765.1). Taxonomy (NCBI): domain Eukaryota; kingdom Metazoa; phylum Chordata; class Actinopteri; order Cypriniformes; family Xenocyprididae; genus Mylopharyngodon; species Mylopharyngodon piceus. Next base: position 31,182,717 of record CM077441.1, on the reverse strand, counting down.
GTCGGTCAAGACTTCAGGTGGGCAGTAATCCAGTATTCCTGTAAGCAAGACATTTGGACATTGTTGAGCTTTTTTTAAAGCATCAAATAATCAGTAAGTTCACTACATTCACTCCCAAAATGCTCACCACGGTATATGTTCCTCTCGTAGCCATCGCTGCTAAACAGCTGACCGCAGCCAAAGTCTATCAGCTTGAGCTCTAACGTGTTTTTCTTCAACAGGAAGTTCTGCGCATGAACATCATTATGAAAAACACCATGCTCAATGCAGTGTTGTACTGCCAGCACAGCCTGTCGCATGATGACCCGCGCTGTTGTTTCGTCCAGTTGAGGATGACGAATGATGAAGTCCAGCAAGCTCTCGCAGGGTTCAGGGAACTCCATGACCAGAGTGAATTTTCGAGGATGTTCAAACCACTCGTATAGTTGTATGATGTAGGGGCTTATGGGTTCTCGCCTCATCAGCAGCAGCAGCGCCACTTCTGTAACGAGAGGTTCGGGATGCCCAGGCTAGAGAAAAGTAGCAGACAGAAGGTTAGCTGGGTAAAAATCTGAAGAAAACATATCATTTTTAAATGTACTTTTCTTTGATCTTTTCAGATGCGTTCAACAGAGTCTTTTGGGTCATTTGGTGTTTCTAGGCTTATTTGTCTGTTACATTTACACCTAATGCTTCCTACAGATGTATTAACTACAGTAATCTGCACTTAAACAACTAAATACACATTCAGGTTTTGGCCAACTTACAATACCAAGATAACGATTGTTGTCCGTCTTGCGCATCCGCTTGATGGCAACCTGAAAAAAAAAAAAAAAAAATCAATAACAGTCAAATTATTCAAGCAGCTGACCTTGATCCAAGTATTAAACCATCTGTTAAATGTTTTAAATACGTTTTGACGCATGCAAGAGCAACATGTTTGTACAATTCGGCAAGATTTACCTTTTTGGCGTCAAATCTGCGCGTTCCCTCGTACACCCTGCCAAATCCTCCAGATCCAATCATCTCTCCCACGTTATAGAGAGACTCAAAGGACTCTGAAAACAAACAGAAAAATATGAGCTTGATAGATCCTTTGTTTTATTATAAAAATATCAGTGCTGGTTGTGTCGAGAAAATAATATTAATATGCGGAAAATAACATTAATATTCTCTGAAAACAAGCCTTAAGATATTTTTAGTGGAAAACAAGACGACAACCCTGTTTAAAATAACGTTGCCTGTCGATTTACCGTTATTTGTCTTGACGCCGGAGTGATCTGGAGCAGGTGACGGCTCAGGATCAGGCTCTGGCTCCAGATCTGCTGGAGGGACAAAAGGCTCCACAACATCCACAGCACTACTGTGGAAACAGCAGCCGAAAGGACTCTTCATAGCCTTCCACAGCCTCTGGAAGAAAGAACCAAATCTTTTCCTCTTCCGACATTCTGTAGATTCTTCTGAAATGAAGAAAAACAATTGAAACAAACTATTAGAAACATCTATGACCTCCAATTAAGCAGTGATATAATGACATAACTTACATTTTACTGTTGAATTCTTATCTGTAATGTTATAAATCCAACATAATGGAAAAATGTCCAATTTCAGCTAAATTTTGCTGAGCAACAGTAAATGTGACCGAACATTAACATGTAAAAACTTGAAGCAGTTTTACACATGAAATAGCAGAATCTCTATCTGTACACTTTACACCGCCCAGCCTTATTTCAGTCTCACCTGTTGAGCTCTTGTTCACAGGAGAAGCCTCCTCCATGGCACCCTGAGCAGTTCGGCCATTTGAAGTCTCTGACGGCCCGACAGGAACTTGACCCGGCAGCGGAGGGCACATCCACTCTTCGAGGCTGTCGGACCTGGACAAACACCGGTTGCCCTGTTGGTTTGGGCGATCTGATCCATCACCACTCCACCTCCATATGACGCTGTACGAGCCTCTGCTGCTGAGGCTCAACGACTCTCTGCATGACCGCCTCTCTGCATTGTCCTCAGAGAGGGCCAGAGATGATGTGGACATGATGCCCGGTGAGGAATCTGTCTGAGTGGATCTGGAGCGGCCGGAGGCTGGAATATTTCAAACATCAAAAACTGTTTTTTAATCATATCAAAGGTAAATCTATAATCAAAGATAAACTTTCAAAGATAAATCATTTATTAACTGAACCATAACTCCTTTAATAAAAGCCTATTCTGACCTCTGTGAGAGCGTTTATCAAGTCTTTTCAATGGAGTGGATGGACGTCCATCATCTGGGCTCTGCTGGCTGCCGCTCTGCCACTTCCTCCTCCAGTGATCCTGACCTGTGGACACAAAAACAGAAAACTCTGACGGCAGAGGTGTTAAATATCCAGATATCTCCCGGCTCAGTGTCTGGGTCGGGTCTGGCAGCGGATCCTGATGGCGGTCATCAGAACCGGGTCTCCAAAGCTCCTGACCAGCCGTCTGAGAGGAAGCAGCCCTCCTGGATCTGGAGCGGCCTGAGGCTGGAATATTTCAGACATCACATAGTTAGTCATGTTTTAATAATAATCAATAATCAGTGTCAATTACAAACTGGTACTTGTAGTTACTCAAATTGAAAAGTTTACTTCATATGCAAGGAATCAAATACTTGTGATCACTTAGCTGGGAAAATTGGGGGATCAAATGGGTTCCCTCGCACAAGTTACTTCACACTAATTTAGTAAATCATTGTACAACATCATACCATAACACACCATAAACAAATGAAAAACTAAAGCACTCACCTCCTCTTTCACCCCCGTGAGCCATCGACATCCTCTTCCAAACTGCAATCAAAACAATAACTTACAAAATACAATATATATATATAAAAAAGAATAAAACTCTCCTCAGAAATAATCCTCCAAAAAAAAAAGAAAAAAGAAAAAAAAAGAAGAAAGAGCTAAAAAAAAAAAAAAGAGAGAAAGAAATAACCAAAACTCCAAACTCCTTCTAAAATGAAAAAGAACGATAAAACTGTCCTCAGAAATAATATGAAGTCTTTCAAAATAAATAAAACTATGTAAAAGAAATATCCTCCGCTCTCCTTCTAGAATAAAAGTCTCCTCTCAGCAATCCTCCGAACAGCTTCAAAATCTCAAGAAATGCTCTGCAAAAGTCTCTGAATTCGCTTCGCCTCTCAACCAACAGATAGCGATCTGGTTCGAGTGTGTATATATGCAGACAGAATTCATAACACGCGTCGCTATAGGAACTAAAATTTGAATCACTCATACGCACGCACACCTGAAGTCACGTGTGTGAGCAGAGCGCGTGAGCGCACATCGAATCTAAACAAATTGATTGAATACTTACTAACTTAATTTTGACGTTTTCTTTAATACATATGAGATTTATTATTTCTAAACAGTTATTCTTCTTCTTATTATTATTATTATAATCCGTGGAATTATTCGTGTCCAAAACCGTCATTATTCATAATTGAATAATAAAAGGCACTTATAGTCTAATGGATCCCAGAGTCGTTGCTTTTGTCCAAAATGCGTGCAAAAAGGCACAAGGGAGGATAAATAGGACATCATCGTATTATAAACTCCAGATGAATTAAATTTGCCCTTTTCCGCATATTTAACCATCAAGGCCAATCAGCTTTCAGTATCACTAATGCGTCATCAAACCGGTTAGTAGTAGAGTGGCGAAGAAATCCAAAGGAGTGGAGGATGACGGTCGTCATGTATTTTACAATGATCATAAGCACTATCTTTCTCAAACAATGTTTAACAGATTATTATTAATAATTATTAACAGATGTGTCATGTGTTATCTGCGTCATGTGCCGATTCGGACTGAAATACTGAACTTTATGTTAATACAATGAAAATTCAAAATGACGTGATTGACTTCACTTTTCCGATGGACAGCAAACGACAGTAAATAAAATAAAACTCAACACAGTTCCAAGTTACTTATTCAAACAAACAGTTCTTTAATTACCCTAATATTGTTAAAAAAAAAAAAAAAAGCAGAGATCTCTCTCCAAACACTTCATTCAATAGAGGCGTGTGGAGTTATGATGTTTGACTGACAGTTTAAAGAGCCAATGGAGTTACGAGGTTTAGTCACGAGATCTTTTTAGTACTTTTTTATTGGTTAAATATTTCAAAACCCAGATTAAAGGGTGACCTAATGATTTGTGGGGGGCAAAAAAACAAAACAAAAAAACCAACCCGAAATTACGAGAAACGAGGTTTCTGCACGACAGCAACGATATGAATTAATGTTTAGAATCTTTTAACTATTGGTATATACTATAAATGTTTGTACTTATCTTTGCATGTCTTCTGCAATGTTACTCTGAGACGAAGGGGCTTCTGGTTAAACACGGGGATGATCTCATCATAATAAACGGTCTCTGCTTTATGGGATTTGCGCGGTTTCATGCAGCAGTACATATCTAAATATATATCCATCCAAATTAGGCATTTAAAGCATCGACTGACTGATATTTGCTTCATAGTTTTCAAATTCAACTCCACATTCCACAAACGCGCAAATCTTACCATTACATCCAGGGCGGGAATAACAGAAACTGACGAATCAAACTTTTCATTTTGACAAGCGTGTGGGAGAGGGCAAACTACTGACTATGGAAAACTGCATTTAATCATTATTTTAACTAAATAAATAAAGTTATAGTGTGATGATATGTTTATTAAAATTATTATTGCTTATTAAATTATTTCATGCATCTTTTTTGGAAAATGACCGACTTTTTATTGGGTGGGCCCAGGCCACTGAATTGAAGGGGTGTCAATTGCAGTTGCAACTGTAATTCATTAAATGATTGTACGCAATTAGCTTAAGGGCTATGATGAATAATCAAGGCTTTGAAAATTAATAATTCCACGATTTATAAAAACATGAATTTAAAGGTGAAATATGTAGTTTCTGAGACACTAGTGGCACCTAGTGCAGGGCCGGATTTATGCGTATTATGGGCATGCTCAGTTACAATGAGGAGAAATAATATTTTTTAAATTATTATAATTTCTTGGACCTGCTTGAACCTGGAGATGAGGTCATGGCAGACGAGGGTTCACCATCAATGATGCGCTCTCCAGTGTTGGTGCTGGACTGATCATTCCACAGGCCATCGCACGCCTCAGAGTTCTGCTGGAAAAGGTCATTCGAAGGGTCGAGGAAAACCACCTTTGGGATTCTGTTGTGCCACTCGCATTAATCAAATCTGGCATAATTGCTGTTTTATGGTTAATTATCAGGGACCAATGTTTCTTGAGCAGTGAATGTATATAGACTACAGTACCAGTCAAAAGTCTGGAAACATTATATTTGTAATGTTTTTGAAAGAAGTCTCTTATGCTCATCAAGCCTGCATTTATTTGCTCAAAAATACAGAAAAAACAGTAATTTTGTGAAATATTAACACAATTTAAAATAATGGTTTTCTATTTTAATATTTTTTCAAATATAATTTCTGTGATGCAAATCTGAATTTTCATCAGCCATTACTCCAGTCTTCAGTGTCACATGATCCTTCAGAAATCATACATATTTACACACTGTATAATAGCAAGTACTATATACTTAATGTTATAATACGAATAAATGCGTGTATAAGTATAATCTATCAAATGCAATGTAATATCTGTTACCAAAAAAAAATCTAAAACAAAATATAATTATGCATTCACCATGGTATGTACAATAGCCATCCTAGGACTATATGACTTTCTTCTTTCAGACGAATACAATCAGAGTTACAGTATATTAATAAATATCCCGATGCTCCTAAGTTTTATAATGGCAGTGCACAGAAGCCACCTGTTTGAAGCTCAAGAAAGTCCATCCGTCCATCATAAACGTACTCCACACGGCTCCGGGGGGTTAATAAAGGCCTTCTGAAGCGAAGCGTTGCGTTTGTGTAAGAAAGTATCCATATTTAACACATTATAAAGTAAAATAACTAGCTTCCGCCAGACCTCTTCCGTATTCAACTTATGAACAAAGTGTAACTGATGCACTTTTATCGTAAGTTGAATACGGAAGGCATATGACGTAAGCGTTTTGAACTGCAAGAGGCATTACACTTTCTTCCTACATTGAATACGGAAGGCGGTCTGGTGGAAGCTAGATATTTTATTGTCACTTTGAATCAAGTTCAGTGTGACAATAATAGATGGATATTTTTTCTAGATGATAAAATTTATGTCATGACAACTGTCAGTGTGTTTGTCATGGTAATGGATATGACAGTGTTGATATGTTTGGTCTTGGTGGAATACATCTGCTGCTGGAAAGCAAGTTCAGGACTTGCTACTGCCAATACATAAACAGACATTCAGTATTGCATTCATGAATTACCCACAGCAGATCTATACAGGTGGAGCTGGGGAAGGTGGAGGGTTTCTGAAAGCGCGCTGCAACTACAGCAAATGCTATCAAAGTACTAGAAGGTTGAGCAAGTGAGCTCATTGGCTACTGATACAGCAGGAACCAATCAGCTGTGCCCTAAAGAGAATGATGTGATTGCAAGCAGACTGAGTTTAGGACCTATTAGCCTGTGCCATCTAGAGTTTCATGACAGAACTTTGTGCTTTTAGGTAACTATTCCTATAAGCTTCAAGATTGACCTAAATCTTTCTAATACAAGAATAGTGGATAGTGCACCAAATTATTATTATTATTATTATTATTGTCCATTTATAGTCTCATTTAGTGTAGGGTTATGTTTTAGACAGGCTCTACAATGCACTGAAGTTTGCAACCATGTAGCATTTATGCAACTAAAACATTTATTCAAAGGGGTCATATAGAGATTTTATATACATATATACATATACAGTCGTAAACAGACTGGGTCATATATAAAGAGCTATATAAATAAAGATGACTCGTCTTGACGTTTAAAAACAAAGCACATGTGTCTGTGATGACTTGATGATTCTCTCCAGTCTTGTCGTCTCTCATGTTCTTCTCAGACGTGGACAGGCTCTGAGTCTCTGGTGCGGCGGCTCTGAGTTCCTCTCAGGCTGGGGTTGGACTTCAGGCTTCAGTCAAGTCTCGAGTTCAAGCCCTCCACCGACGACAGCAAGTCTGTTATTTCCTATCCAATACAAAGATTAAATGAACGAGTCAACTCATGAATGTTTTAGAACTGATTTACAACACAACTGAATTCTGTTTGCATCACTGATTCTGTTATTTTCCTGTTTATTAATGTGAAGAACATTACAATGAAGACAAATTTGAAAATCTCACTAGAAACAATCCAGAATTGAAGGCAAATGATAATAATCTACTCTGTCTGTTACACTTCCTCACACCTGTAATCACTGATCGAGTGAATCTCCTGAACTTCTCCAATCTACATCATTTCTAATCCATTTATGCTGTAACATCTGCTCTAACGTCGGCCGTTTAGTTGGATCCCGGGTTAGGCACTGGCTAATCAGATCTCTGCATTCTGTACACATTTTAATAAGGAGAGAGCTGGTTAGTCATGACCATGTGACTTGGCATCTATGAAAACAGCACCTAAAACATGATTAATGTAATGTAAAATGTTCCATACTTCACCTTTAACTGTTTCTGTGCAGAGCCTTTGCTTTATGTGTGTGTTTATCAATGTTTTCAATATTATTCACTCACCTTTGGATAAGCTGGAGTTCTGAAATGTAACTTTGGCTTGTGTGATTTCCGCTCTATCCTGAAAAGGAGAACATGCGTTCACCATCTCATACAGCAACACTCCTAGAGACCAGACATTCGCTGGGACGGCGTGGAATCGAGGGTCGGTCAAGACTTCAGGTGGGCAGTAATCCAGTATTCCTGTAAGCAAGACATTTGGACATTGTTGAGCTTTTTTTAAAGCATCAAATAATCAGTAAGTTCACTACATTCACTCCCAAAATGCTCACCACGGTATATGTTCCTCTCGTAGCCATCGCTGCTAAACAGCTGACCGCAGCCAAAGTCTATCAGCTTGAGCTCTAACGTGTTTTTCTTCAACAGGAAGTTCTGCGCATGAACATCATTATGAAAAACACCATGCTCAATGCAGTGTTGTACTGCCAGCACAGCCTGTCGCATGATGACCCGCGCTGTTGTTTCGTCCAGTTGAGGATGACGAATGATGAAGTCCAGCAAGCTCTCGCAGGGTTCAGGGAACTCCATGACCAGAGTGAATTTTCGAGGATGTTCAAACCACTCGTATAGTTGTATGATGTAGGGGCTTATGGGTTCTCGCCTCATCAGCAGCAGCAGCGCCACTTCTGTAACGAGAGGTTCGGGATGCCCAGGCTAGAGAAAAGTAGCAGACAGAAGGTTAGCTGGGTAAAAATCTGAAGAAAACATATCATTTTTAAATGTACTTTTCTTTGATCTTTTCAGATGCGTTCAACAGAGTCTTTTGGGTCATTTGGTGTTTCTAGGCTTATTTGTCTGTTACATTTACACCTAATGCTTCCTACAGATGTATTAACTACAGTAATCTGCACTTAAACAACTAAATACACATTCAGGTTTTGGCCAACTTACAATACCAAGATAACGATTGTTGTCCGTCTTGCGCATCCGCTTGATGGCAACCTGAAAAAAAAAAAAAAAAAAAAAAATCAATAACAGTCAAATTATTCAAGCAGCTGACCTTGATCCAAGTATTAAACCATCTGTTAAATGTTTTAAATACGTTTTGACGCATGCAAGAGCAACATGTTTGTACAATTCGGCAAGATTTACCTTTTTGGCGTCAAATCTGCGCGTTCCCTCGTACACCCTGCCAAATCCTCCAGATCCAATCATCTCTCCCACGTTATAGAGAGACTCAAAGGACTCTGAAAACAAACAGAAAAATATGAGCTTGATAGATCCTTTGTTTTATTTTAAAAATATCAGTGCTGGTTGTGTCGAGAAAATAATATTAATATGCGGAAAATAACATTAATATTCTCTGAAAACAAGCCTTAAGATATTTTTAGTGGAAAACAAGACGACAACCCTGTTTAAAATAACGTTGCCTGTCGATTTACCGTTATTTGTCTTGACGCCGGAGTGATCTGGAGCAGGTGACGGCTCAGGATCAGGCTCTGGCTCCAGATCTGCTGGAGGGACAAAAGGCTCCACAACATCCACAGCACTACTGTGGAAACAGCAGCCGAAAGGACTCTTCATAGCCTTCCACAGCCTCTGGAAGAAAGAACCAAATCTTTTCCTCTTCCGACATTCTGTAGATTCTTCTGAAATGAAGAAAAACAATTGAAACAAACTATTAGAAACATCTATGACCTCCAATTAAGCAGTGATACAATGACATAACTTACATTTTACTGTTGAATTCTTATCTGTAATGTTATAAATCCAACATAATGGAAAAATGTCCAATTTCAGCTAAATTTTGCTGAGCAACAGTAAATGTGACCGAACATTAACATGTAAAAACTTGAAGCAGTTTTACACATGAAATAGCAGAATCTCTATCTGTACACTTTACACCGCCCAGCCTTATTTCAGTCTCACCTGTTGAGCTCTTGTTCACAGGAGAAGCCTCCTCCATGGCACCCTGAGCAGTTCGGCCATTTGAAGTCTCTGACGGCCCGACAGGAACTTGACCCGGCAGCGGAGGGCACATCCACTCTTCGAGGCTGTCGGACCTGGACAAACACCGGTTGCCCTGTTGGTTTGGGCGATCTGATCCATCACCACTCCACCTCCATATGACGCTGTACGAGCCTCTGCTGCTGAGGCTCAACGACTCTCTGCATGACCGCCTCTCTGCATTGTCCTCAGAGAGGGCCAGAGATGATGTGGACATGATGCCCGGTGAGGAATCTGTCTGAGTGGATCTGGAGCGGCCGGAGGCTGGAATATTTCAAACATCAAAAACTGTTTTTTAATCATATCAAAGGTAAATCTATAATCAAAGATAAACTTTCAAAGATAAATCATTTATTAACTGAACCATAACTCCTTTAATAAAAGCCTATTCTGACCTCTGTGAGAGCATTTATCAAGTCTTTTCAATGGAGTGGATGGACGTCCATCATCTGGGCTCTGCTGGCTGCCGCTCTGCCACTTCCTCCTCCAGTGATCCTGACCTGTGGACACAAAAACAGAAAACTCTGACGGCAGAGGTGTTAAATATCCAGATATCTCCTGGCTCAGTGTCTGGGTCGGGTCTGGCAGCGGATCCTGATGGCGGTCATCAGAACCGGGTCTCCAAAGCTCCTGACCAGCCGTCTGAGAGGAAGCAGCCCTCCTGGATCTGGAGCGGCCTGAGGCTGGAATGTTTCAGACATCACATAGTTAGTCATGTTTTAATAATAATCAATAATCAGTGTCAATTACAAACTGGTACTTGTAGTTACTCAAATTAAAAAGTTTACTTCATATGCAAGGAATCAAATACTTGTGATCACTTAGCTGGGAAAATTGGGGGATCAAATGGGTTCCCTCGCACAAGTTACTTCACACTAATTTAGTAAATCATTGTACAACATCATACCATAACACACCATAAACAAATGAAAAACTAAAGCACTCACCTCCTCTTTCACCCCCGTGAGCCATCGACATCCTCTTCCAAACTGCAATCAAAACAATAACTTACAAAATACAATATATATATATAAAAAAGAATAAAATACAACTCTCCTCAGAAATAATCCTTTCAAAAAATAAAAAAGAAAAAAAAAAGAAGAAGAAGAAGAAGAAGAAAGAAAGAGCTAAAAAAAAGAGAAAGAAATAACCAAAACTCCAAACTCCTTCTAAAATAAAAAAGAACGATAAAACTGTCCTCAGAAATAATATGAAGTCTTTCAAAATAAATAAAACTATGTAAAAGAAATATCCTCCGCTCTCCTTCTAGAATAAAAGTCTCCTCTCAGCAATCCTCCGAACAGCTTCAAAATCTCAAGAAATGCTCTGCAAAAGTCTCTGAATTCGCTTCGCCTCTCAACCAACAGATAGCGATCTGGTTCGAGTGTGTATATATGCAGACAGAATTCATAACGCGCGTCGCTATAGGAACTAAAATTTGAATCACTCGTATGCACGCACACCTGAAGTCACGTGTGTGAGCAGAGCGCGTGAGCGCACATCGAATCTAAACACATTTATTGAATAGTTACAAACTTAATTTTGACGTTTTCTTTAATACATACGAGGCTTATTCTTTCTAAACGGTTACTTATTATAATCCGTGGAATTATTTGTGTCCAACATCTTCATTATTCATAATTGAATAATAAAAGGCACTTACCTTACAGTCTAATGGATTCCAGAGTCGTTACTTCTGCCCAAAATGCGTGCAAAAAGGCACACGGGAGGATAAATCGGATATCATCTCATTATAAATTCTAGATGAATTAAATTTGCATTTTCCCGCATATATAGCATATATAACCATAAAGGCCAATCAGCTTTCGGTATCACTAATGCGTCATCAAACAGGCGAAGAAATCCAAATTAATAAAGGATCCCAAAACAACACCAAACGAAAAAGCCCAATTATAATTTTACTAATGAAGGAGTAGAGGATGACGTTCATCGTGTATTTTACAATGATCATAAGCACTATCTTTTTCAAACAATGTTTAACAGATTAAAAATTATTAACAGATGTGTTAGGCCTATGTGTTATCTGCGTCAAGTGACGATTCGTTATAGTGGTAATTTCATGTCATTGTCGTTTTAAAAGTGTTTCTGAACAACCAACTGAATGCAACAGAGAACTGACAAGGAACAGAAGGAAACACAGGGCTTAAATGACAGAAAACAGAAGATCTAAGGAGACTAATTAACAAGACACAGCTGAACTCAAACACTTATCAAATCAGAAACCATAATAACAAACAGGCAAACGACAGAACTAATTCACAGTACCAGAAAACCAACCTAGCCTCAAACAATGAACAGGTCAAAACACAACCTCAAAACATGAACAAAACTTAAAACGTGACAGTTTAAAGAAGGTGACAGAAATCATCTAAAGCATTAGAAATGGTCTGTTATATCTATGAATTAAAATGGGAAATTTAGACTTCTTTAAAGTGAATTTTACTGCACAACTGTCAACTGTAGAGTTAAAAAATTATCCCCTGGTTTCACAGACGAGGCTTAAAGGGATAGTTCACCCAAAAATGAAAATTTGATGTTCCTGATAATTTACTCACCCCCATGTCATCCAAGATGTTCATGTCTTTCTTTCTTCGGTCAAAAAGAAATTAAGGTTTTTGATGAAAACATTCCAGGGTTGTTCTCCTTATAATGGACTTCAATGGTCTCTCCAAACGGTTGAAGGTCAAAATTACAGTTTCAGTGCAGCTTCAAAGGGCTTTAAACGATACCAGACGAGGAATAAGGGTCTTATCTAGCGAAACGATCGGTCATTTTCTAAAAAAATACAAATGTATATGCTTTATAAACACAAATGATCGCCTTGCACGTGCTTCCGCTTTCCGCATTCTTCAAAAAGCTTACGCTGTATGTCCTACCCTTCCCTATTCTATTTACGGAAAAAACGGAACTGGCGCCGCGTTCGTTCCGTAAGTTGAATAAGGAAGGTGAAACTATAATTTTGAATCCTTTAAACTACGCCAGAGTGCGTACACACCTCACGCACCGGATGCCGTGCGCTCAAGGCAGTTGGACATAGTGGTGTATTAGAGGTAAAAAATGATATAAATACTGTTCGGTTTCTCACACAAACCGATCGTTTCGTGTCTAAGGACATCAATGTGTCGTCACGAGCCGCAGGGTTTAATTTGGATTTGTCTGTGCATGTTTTTTTGACTCTTATAGATTGTGTTCCCATTGACATGCATTATACGACTGACAGACTGCAACGGTTGGAGTTAAAAATCATCATTTGTGTTCTACTGAAGAAACAAAGTCACCTACATCTTGGATGCCCTGGGGGTAAACAGATAAACATCAAATTTTCATTTTTGGGTGAACTATCCCTTTAAGCTAGTCCCAGACTAAAATGCATGTTTGAGCTGTTTTAACTGAAAGCAACTTGCACCGACAGATCTCAAAATATGTCAGTGTCATCGTTTTGACTCAAGATGATCACCAGTAATGATTTTTTCTTGTGAACGTTTATAAAAGCTACTTAAATATCCTAATTGAACTAAGGTCTAATCCTGGCTTAGGCTAAGCCCTGTCTGTGAAACCGGGCCAAAGTGTTTAAAAATATATATTTTATTGTGGGGAAGGAGGTTATAGTAGAATAATATTATAGTAAAAATATGTTTTTATTTAAATCATGAAGATGGTGGAACAAATACTACACAAATATGCATAACTGTAAATATTTACATATTTTATAAAGTACAATAATATTTTTGTAATATATTTAATGTGAATGAGATTTTTTTTTTGTATTATTATGGTATTGAGTTTTAATGTTTTGGTGTGGAAATGTTAAGCAAAATACAATATAAATGTGATTTTTGGTTAAATATATGGAGAAAGTAAAACGTTTTAAAATATGAATCAAACATTTTTCAATTTAGAAATACATTTTATTAAAGTAAATAGCCTGTTTGACTTGATCTTACCCACATTAAAAAAGGAATATTATATAAAATTGATATGAATATTTTACATGTTTATTTTATTGATTATTTATTTAAAAATGGCAAATACAGTATAATTCAGAAGTTTGGGGTCAGTATGATTTTTTTTAATGATTTTTTTCTCTAATACTCACCAAGGCTGCATTTATTTGTTCAAAAATGTTCAAAAATTGTAAAATATTATTACAATTTAAAATAACTTTTCTTTTTTAATCCTTATTTTAAACTGTAATTTATTCCTGTGATCAAAGCAGAATTTTCAGCATCATTACACCAGTCTTCAGTGTCACATGATCCTTCAGAAATCATTCTGCTGATTTGCTGCTCAAGAAACATTTATCAATGTTCAAAACAGTACTTTGTAACATTACAAAAGCTGTCACTTTTGATCAATTTAAAGTATCCTTGCTGAATAAAGGTATTAATTTCCTACAAAAACAACTGAAGCTTGTTTCTGGCACGGAATAAAATAAAATTAAGGTAATTGTGACTTTTTATCTCACTTTTTTTTTTTTTTTTTACTCAGAATTGTGAGTTTATATCTTGTGAGATAAAAAGTCACAATTTTATTCTGTGCTGGAAACAAGCTGCAATGTTTTTTGTAAGAAATTAATAATTTTATTCAGCAAAGACACTTTAAATTGATCAAATGTTACCTTTATATATGGGCCATTCTACAGAATTGGTGCAAACCGCTGTCCCACAACCAAAAACACATTTAAAAAGCATTTAAGTATTCAAATTTTAGATGTTTACTAATATCCTTCTATTATCTATTGAATCCCACAATAACATTTAAAATATCAATAAGCTTAATATACATAAAATCATCATTTATTGTGTACTTTCAATTGGGTGTGGCTGTCCCAAACCCTAACCCCTAAATTTCAACTTGTTAAAATGATATTGAAATAATTTTTGTATTTTTTTCCATTGTTGTTTTTAAAAATATGTTTAGTTAAAAAAATATTTATTTTATATTTTATTTTCAAATCGTGAAACTTTATGTGAAAAAAAAGTGGCCCATGTGTTCAAAAGTCTGAAAATCTGTGTGGAACTTTAAGAAATGTCACTACCAAACACCTTTTTTCTGCAATTAAGCAAACTTTTTTGGGGTGTTATTCCATGAAATTTAGTTTTTTTCCTGTGAACAACTGTTCAGAACTGCGCTAGCTAACCATGTGCTGCTGATTAGCATCTTTGAGCTAGGCTTATAAGTATGTAAAATTGTCACTACCGAAACATGTGGTGAAGTTTCGGTTGTGACATCATTGTTTTTTGAGTGTTATTTGATAAAATTTAGTTTTTATGTGTGTACAACTGTTCAGAACTGTGCTAGCTAACCATGTGCTGATTAGCATCTTTGAGCTAGGCTCAAAAGTATCGAAAATTGTCACTGCTGAAACAGTCACGATTGAAACGTCATCATTGTTTTGGTAGTGACAAAAGGGAACACATAATCATTTATTTGGGGGAAATAAACAAAATTTAGTACAGTTATGCAAATCATTAGTATTAGGTTGTTTTTAACCCAGCATTTTTTAGAGTGTGTGCACCAAAGAAACTGCCTAAAATAGAGAGGTGTTTTTTTTTTTATGTATACAAAAGGCGATAAAAGTAAAGTATAGAAAAAAGTCTTGGGGTTTACACCCCAATAAAAATAAAAGACCACAATGGTCAGTGAAAAGTGAAAAGATTTTCACAAGGTTATCACTTTGGACTTGAATCTGTCATTAAAAAAATTAAAAGAAACCTTTATCTGATGATGTTCAGGCTATTGTTGCAAGAAAATGTATACTGAAATAGTTAATCAGTTGTATTATATACTCATTGGCTTCAGCCATAAATTGTGTAAAATATTAATTATATATGTTGTTACAATGCTATCCATTGGCTTAGTGTGCGAATTTTTAATATTTAATCAGCCCAGTGACCATGTGATCTGTTTATAACACCAGTGTTAATTAATGTGTTGTCATTGACAAATAAATAAATACACCGTTTATATTATATGTTTTTATTATACATGCATAAAGCATGTAAACACAACAGAAATATTAAATATGTGAAATGACACAAAATTTGGTGAACATGCGACATAAATCGTCAATCTGCTCTTGTTCCGACTGTTGGTCCATACATGGCTTTTTTGGTGGAGGAGACTGATCCACACCTGCATTGTCCTGTTGAAGAAACAGACATAATCATGTGACGCTGACCAGATTTACTGAGTGATCTACCATTTCAGTATGAGGGGTCTGAGTTGAAAAAGGATATGATTATCATCCCAGATGTTTAATTTCTAAATCTGAGTAAAACTGAGAGTCTAACCAATGCTCTTTTCCGGTTCAGATGGGACCAGGTTCTCTGATGCAGTTGATGGTTGTGGCTCCTCAGTTTAAGATTCAGCTGCACCTTGTTGTAAATTTCCACATATAGTTTTTGTGGAGGTGACTGGTCCACACCTGCATTGTCCTGTTAAGGGAACAGATATAATCGTGTAATGCTGGGCTGGTTTAATGAGTGCTTCTTGAACAATCTAAAGACGTATCTTTCTATATTCTTTTGAAATTGTAAGGCTGAACACCGTTACTGACAATCCTCATTTTGGCTCCAACTTTGTTGTTGTTGAGCAACCGAAGCGTGAGCTGTTAAAGCTCCGCCCTCTTCTGGAAAGGGGGCCGGGAGCAGCACACAAAAACGGTGTGTTTTTGCTCAGACCCAAATAGGGGCAAATTTGACAAGCTATAATAAATGATCTGTGGGGTAACAATTTTGGGGACACTAGAGACTAATATTACATCTTGTGAAAAGGGGCATTATAGGTCCCCTTTAATTTTTTAGAATAAATCTTAAAATAAGTAAAAACAAGAGATAGAAGGAACTTACAGAAGTCAGTGTTCTTGGTGGGGTCTTGGCAAGCACACACACTCCCTTTGGGGTATTCTGCTGCCTCCACTGTTCCCTCCACTGCATAGGGATCCTGAAGTTTGCTTCCTGTTGTGGGGAACCTGCAGGCACATGTGCTCCCTGTGGGGTCCCAGAATGCATAGGCGCAACTTTTGCGATCCTAGAGGGCATGGGTGCTCCCTGGGTGGAAGGCGCAGGCACTGCTGCACCCTTCGGAGACTCCACGGACACTGGTGCTGCTTGCGGAGAACTGGCTCCTTGTTGGGTCCCAGCATGTACAAGCGCTTCCATTGGAGTCCTGTCAGGTACAGTTGTGTCCTGTTTGGACTGGGCTGGAATAGATACTCCCTGAACCGAAGAGGCTAGAGGCTTCTGCTGCAGCAGCTCCCGTCTCAACGGCTCAGGGATTTTCAGTTTTTGCCTCTTCGGGATCTTGTCAGGCATGGGTGCTCCATTTGGGGCAGCCACAGGTGCTCTCTGTAGAGACTTGGGTGTTTCTTGCGGGGACACTCCCTGTTGGGACCTAGAAGGCAAAGGTGCTCCCAGTTCAGAAGAGGCCTTTTGCAGATGCTTAACCAGATGATCAGGAATCTTGAGTTTTCCTCTATGTTGGGACCCGACGGACACAGGTGGTTCCTGTGGGGATCCAACAGGCATGGGTGCTACCTGTGGCTTTTTCTTCCTCCACTTTCTCCTCTGGTCTCTCTTCTTCAGTGATGCAACTGAGAAGACCAAGATCTCAGGCTTCTCAGATGCATCACTGAAGACCAGGGATGAGGTGAGGTCCACTTTTTTTGAAACAGCAGAGTTCTGTTGGGACCTGACGAGCACGCATGCTCCCTGTGTGGACCCGTCAGGTGCTTTTTGTGGCTTCTGCCTCCAATGTGGTGACTCAGCCTTCTCTGATCCATCAGTGAAGACCGGAAATGAGGTGAGTTTTCTGCCCTCAGTTGTCTCAGAACCAGGTGCTCCCTGTGACTTTTTCTGTCTCTGCTTTTTTCGCTTCTTCGTAGTCTTCAGTGTTGCATCTGAGAAGCCTGAGTTCGGGGCCTTCTCAGATGCACCACTGAAGACCGGGGGTGAGGTGAGGTCCCCCTTCTCAGAACTGGAGGCCACAGGTGCTCCCTGTTTGGACCTGGCAGAAAAGGGCATTGTCTTCTGCCTCCACTGCTTTGAGGTCTTCGGTGTTTCATCTGCGAAGTCAGAGTGCTGGGACTTTCTCTGAGCCTTCTCAGAGGCATCACTGAAGGCCAGGGATGTGGGCCGTGAAGTTTCTCCTGCCTCCACTGTTTCCCCCCACTGGCCTGAGGTGAGGTCCACATACTCATTCTCCTCAGATATGGGATCTGAAACTTCCATTATTGCCCACCAGCGGCCCTCAGCAAGGGCCGTGGTGAGCTCATCTGAGAATTCAGAAGATGATGACTGCTCTGGACTCTCAGAAAACATGGTGGGAATGGATGACACACTCATGTTGATGGTGAATTTGATGGGGAAAGACAAACAATACTTTTTGCAATCTATATCTGTGAAACACTATGAAAGAAAGAGAAAGAGATGAGTTGAGTAAAGAGCTTGAAAGCCCAAAGTATACTTGTATCATCTGCGTTCTGCAATTTTCATCATCAGAAGGTCTATGGACGTCCGTGTGCAGCCTAATTTTTTGTGTTTGCGGTGTGTGTACAACAGTGCATACGCTTGGTGAATGTTAAAGGGATAAGTCACTATATATGTATATATATATATATATATATATATATAATTGTTGATAATTTATATTTAATTGTTCATTGTTCATTTAATTGTTAATTGTTCATATATATATATATGGGTCAAAGACATTTAGATCAATAGAAATTTACCACTAATGTAAAAGTTACCACTAATTGTAACACTAATATTTATGTAAAAATTTAAACAACACACTTATTCTGACCTGTACATATTAAAATATATAAAAGAATAAGTGAGCATACTAAATTTTATTGCATTTTAAATGAGTAAATAATTCTTGCTGACAAGTGGGCAAAACCTAGGATAGTGGCAAAGTTTAAACATGTAAAATTACAAGTAATTAGCATTTGGGGTAAAAGTAATTAGTCTTTAATATGGCATAAATAGATTTTTGTTGTAAATATCCCTGACAAGATTGTTACACTGAATGACATTTTAGTGGGTGTCTTCTGTAAATCATGGGAAAAATGTATATTTAATTTTTACTCAGAAAAAAACCCCTTTTTTCGTCTTTGACCCATATAATGTTATATATATATATATATATATATATATATATAAAATAATTAGTTTGATCTTTATTGATTTACATATCAGCCGAAAACCACCACTTCGTTGCATGCCTATTTATCTAAATGTACAGTAAATCGAGACAATAACATTTCACTGTTTAAGCAAATTCTTCTCTGAGTTATAAAAATAAAAAATTCAGATCCCCAAACCCTGTAAAAAGCATATACTCACGATCACTCGCCGACTCGCTACAAAAAGCTCGACGCCGCTGCGCTCAGAGTAACTCACCGAACATTCTAAGAACGCGTCGATCATTATGACGTCACAGTGAGACCTAGAGACTGTTTCTGTGGGTTAAAACTGAACACACAGTACAAATACAAAGAGTTAAACATTTTTAATTAATGATTGTTCATACAAAAACTATGAAACTGCATTTGCAGCTGGTGCATAAACGGGAGGAAGAGAAGCTGCTGATGAACAGTTTAAGCATAACAGATATTACATTAAAACATTTCTGATACAGACTATTCACTATATATATATACACACACACACACACACATATACACACACACACACACACATATTTATGATTTTATATATATATATATATATATATATGATTATAAGCCGATTCAACTAATAAAATGGGAAAAACACAAACATGAAACTGGTAAATAAAAGAATTTTATATATAGGCTACAATTTAATAACATAATTTTATATATGAATGGGGTGTTTGTCAGCTGATTATGCCGTCGGAGTTTACAGTGACAGTTCCATAAAATGCATACATGACGACTAAAAAAAAAAACCACAAACATGATGCTTAGTTTAACAAATAGGCCTAATTTATCATTTAATGAATAAATATTGCAATAATAAAATAGCCTGTACACAGTTTATTATGTAATGAAATTTTATTTCAAATGAGGAAAATAAAGTGGGTTGAATAGGCTACAAGGAGAATTTCAGAATCGTTATATAAGTCGAAATGTATTACATTCAAATAATAATCTGTTTATAGGTATAAACACTATAAACATAGGCTATTTTAGTTCCTCTCACTCCACAACAAATCCTTCAAATTTAACCCTATATTCAGAACAGAACAAGAATGAAAAAATATAGCTATAAACAAGCAAAATAAATAAATAAATAAATAATAATAATAATAATAATAATTTTAGCTAAAGCAAAACTGAAAGTAACGTTGGGCTCACGCCTACCTTTCTCATTCAGCACAATTCCAAATTTTTTCCATATTCGCGATGTATTTGAAGCTAAACTTTATCCTATTGTATTTCACTCGCTTTCCCAATAACGATGGGGAAAAAATGGATTCAGGATGAAACTCTAAAAGTGCTGTTCTTCTTAGTTGGTAAAACATTTTGTGTTGAAACAGTCAAAATGTGACATTCTGTACTTCTGCCTCATATTAATCTTTTAATCATATTTATAGATGTCTTAATTTTGTCTTGTGTATAGTCTCTCCCCCCCCCCATATATATATATATATATATATATATATATAGGCCTATATATGTATGTTTATCGTCATATTGTCCAGTCCTAAAACTTGGATCGTTTTTGTCAGTGTTTAACGTTATTTAAAAACACCCAATTATGCAGAACATGGTTTTTATGGTTTCTACTGTAACCGATGCCTCGTTCTATTTTGGATCTTTGAAATATGCGTAGTGTTTTAAGCGGTTGTCACGCTGTGCATGTAAAAGTAGGAAATATGAATGTGAAGTGAATATGTGGTCTCATTTCAAATGCATTGATCAATATGCTTGCGTCGACTTCACTGTAGCCTATATGTGCGCTGGTTCGATCCTTTCCGTGTTCTGACCGGTGCCCGAATCTCAATCAAACGCAAGCCGATTCATTCAAATGATTAATAATGGGAAATAACAAGCGCTTCCATTTCAGAGTCCCTGTTATCAGATGTGCTGAAGAAATTGCTGTTCATGTTTGCCAGCACAGGACATTTTACAAATCCAGACCAGACGATGTTCTACGGCCATGTCCGGAATAAAGAGTAGCCTATCCATGTCACACAGTACAGTTAGGGTGATATTATCCTAGTATCAACGTCAGTAGGCTACACTTCTTGTATTTCGGGCACACCACAAGGAGTCACCGTGGCCTCAACGCTTCGCTCTCACCTACTCTGAGCTCGATTGCTATGTCTGAGGTAAACCACGCCCTCCTCATTACCCACCGGACAAAGAAATGTAAAAAATAAAGAAATGTAGAAATGAATAAATGTGGAAATGAACAAATATGGAAATAAATAAATAAATAAATGTGGAAATAAATAAAAATCGAAATGAATAAATGTATAAACAAATAAAAGAAAAAATAAATGTGGAAAAAAATAAATATATACATAAATAAGGAAATAAATGTATAAATAATTATTTATTTTTGTTTTTTGCTTTTCTATGTATATTTATTTTTTTATTTTTGCTTTTTTTATTATTATTATTTTTTTTTTTTTACATTTCTTTGTATATTTATGTATTTATTTATTTTTTAATTTTGGCAGACTTGGGATTCCATAACCATGTGCTGATTAGCATCTTTGAGCTAGACTCAAAAGTATCTAAAATTGTCACTTCCGAACATCGTTTTGTGACAGAAGGGAACACAACCATTTGGGGGAAATAAACAAAATTTTGGTACAGTTATGCAAGATCATTAGTATTTTAATATGTTTTAGTAGTGTTTTAGTATGCGAGTTAAAATTCTGTAATGTGATGTGGTCACTACCAACACATTACTGTCACTACCGAAAATGTCACGACTGAAACATGGGATGTTTTGTCAAAAATAAAGTATATTAATTGAATTATCAACTAAGATGTTATGATAGTGTTTGGTTCAATGTATATTCAAACTAATGAATCCTTAACTTTGAAATCACTATGATAAACTTTATGCCTTTTAGAAAGAAAGATTGGATTAAGAATACAACAAATCTCATAAATTACACTTGAAATATTGTTAAAATTGTAATTGTTACTGATTTACCTGTGAAAAGCAAAAACAAAAATATATATCTACAAGGTAGATGTAAACAAAATCTTAATAGGTCAATGTAACCCTTCTTATTACATTATTTATCATTGTGTTTCAGTAGTGACAAATTTGGGGAGAGGAAAAATATTCCAAAACTTTCTGAAAATACAATATAAGAATTAACTGCACAGTTACTAGAAATGTGTACCTTGGATATTATACAATTTGCATACATACAAAATTTGTGCAAAAACACATTTTTTCCAAGACGTTTCCAACTCTGACTTTGAACCAGTTCTGTAGAATGGCCCATAAACAATCTCTGCATAACCAGATGGAGAGAGCAGAAATTCTAATATGTGGATAGTACACATTTAACGATTTCTGGATTATAATGCTTTAAAAAAAAAAAAAAAAAAAAAAAAAACCACACACACAAAGGCATTTCAGAGCATCTGTATATTTTATTCACATATGTTACATTTTGCATTAAATGTCATTAAAAGTCACCCTTTCAGAGATGACATCATAAAGTCTGAATCAGCACCTACAGTAATGTACTGTATTACTGCCTGCCTGACAAGCATCCACCGCAGGAGAACACACCAGCATTATCCACCCATCACACTTAGCACAACTGTCTGTCTATACAAAGTGGGGAAAGAAAGAACTCTCAAAGAAGGGAAAACAGAAAAAACAGCAGCATGCAAGAAATAAAGACAAAATAACAAAAAGAAGCTACCTTCAAGTGCACTGAAAACATCCTCCATCCAGCATGGCATGATTGCAGCAGTGATAATCAACACCTACCAATCAAACTGATCAATACAAACCAAACATGCTTTTTTCTGGTGTGTGTGTCTGAATATGTGTGTGGTTTTGGGGGGTGTTTGTCTGTCTTCGGTAAGAAATAAAGAAAGTAAAATGCCCTCGATATAGCTGGACGTTACATGTCCCTGTAATTGCACTAAATATAATTTTCACAAGGACATTTTTTTGATTGTGACACCACATTGAGAGCTCTTGGTGTCACACAAGGCAAATCATTATAATGTTTAAACTGGGAATATTTTGTTTATGTGAAGCTTGATCTGAATTTTTCAGGGGGAAAAGATGAAAAGAGGAAACTGCTAACAGAGGAGCTGCATAAAATAAAGAAACTGTGCGCCATACTACACAGGTCCATCACCGGACTGGGCTGTAATATTACATTTGATGTGATCCAGTTTAACGCATTTTCAAATAATTAACATGTGCATACATAATGCCCTCTCCAAAGTATCAGATTACACAATCAAAGATGGTCCGAGGACAGAGCCTTGAGGAACACCGCATTTATCAGACTGGAAAACTAGCCTTCACTAAATGTCTATTTGTATAAAGTACCAAATTACGTTTTTTCCTTTTTCCTCTTTCTTTTTGATAACATTAAAACATTTTTTTTTTTTTTAAATTTGGTCTGATTCTTTCGCACAAAGGAGATACACACAACCTGGCCGAGTTCAAACACTTTAGATCAGGAATTCAATATCTGAGTGGTGTGTGCTTCAAATTAATATCACAATAATATCTTTAAACAAGAAAACTTCACAACCTGCAAAATCCTAGAGGAGGAGAAATTAGACTCAGGCAGCCAGTTGCTACAAAACACAAAGTCAAGAAAATTATAGCTTTCTTAACTTCAGAGGTTTGTTGCCAACTGAGCCTGTAGATACATAAGCCCAACAGGACATCTATATGAGGAGTTGTGTGATGAGGCTCTTTGAACCAGAGCTCAGTGTAATGGAGAACACTGCTCAGTATGGACCATCTGACACCAGTCTAGGCATTATCATGTAATTAGAATATGGGAAAGACAATCAAGACCTTGAGTGACAACTGACCGCTTGGGTCTGTGGTCAGATTTTTGGGCTATAGTGAGGTGAACCTCAAGAAACCTGCCAAAAACATTCCCAGTTCACTATTTCACCCTTAGTCAAAAATAATAAATTATATTTTGCATTAAAAGCTAAGCTTATTTTATTTTAGAACCATTACATTTTTATTTTTTTTTGCATTGCAATTGCATTGCATTATTTTCCTGACAATTCAAGCACATCTGACGACTCTTTACAGTAAAGCCAAAACACTATTGAGAAACAAGAAAAAATTCAAGATGCATTACATTAATGAGAAATGTGTTTGACTGATGAAAATGATGCAAAAAATTAATGCAAAAATATTTTGGTAACACTTAAAGCCTTTATGTACAGTACAAGTATTCAAAATGTATGTTATAATGCATTATATCTTTTCATAAATAATTGTAACCAAAGTTAAATTGCCTTATAATATTTACAGATTCCTTGTTACATCTGAAATTGATTTGTCATGTGTTTTTACACTTTCTAAAGGTCTAACAATGAATATATAAGTATTATAATGCATCAATACTATGGTTACAATTATTGATGAGAACAAAGAATGTATTATAAAGTGCATTACAAGGCATAATTAAAGCATTAAAATACTTTTATAATGCATAATACAGTATATAAAGGCTTTAAGTAAAGTGTTACAATTTTTTTTATTTTTTTTATTTTACTTGTATTTATTATTTTCAAATGGCCTTGAGTGAGAAAATGATAACCTTTATGCAAGGGAAAGAGCCACAGACCATAAAGGCCTGTGTTTTGTCCCAAGCCATTAAATATAATGTGCCAAGAAATGCTGTACAAGGTTGCAGGGGAATATATTTTTTTTATAATAAACTCAACAGACCAGCCAACCACCATCAAACACAGAGCCTTCATTAGAAAAAAAAAAGAAAAAAAAAAAAAGATGAAAATTGTAAAAATATTTTTTTTTTTTTTTTTTACAAAGGTATAATTTACTTTTTTTTTTTTTCAAACAATGAATAGCAGCACTTTTTAAATATTAAAATCTTTTATCTGAGACTACAAAACAAAAACAAACAAAAAATAAAATACCTGAGGATGACTGCAACTACACCTTGACTCAGAGACAAATCGTGCTTTAGCTCTAATCTGTTTATATTTTGTCTCATACACTGCTTTTCAACTCACAGTCAGTCTTACGAGATGTGTTTAAACTTAAATAGCATGACATGACATGACTACACATCGCACTGGTCATGGGGTGGTAGGGGGATATGTTGAGAGTCTTGGTACCTGTAGCATTCAAGGTTTTGATATTAATTCTGATATCTGTACATGATTTGTTTAACAATGGTCAGAATAGTTTTTTTCCAAGAATCTCTCTCCTCAAAAATCTCAGTTTTCCAAATATTACAGAATGGGAGCATTTTTTCCACTTGTGCGTCTAACAGGATTGACACAAATTAACTCAGTGTGCTTTCACTGTAAGCTTGCTGGGACAAAATAAAATTCTCCCCTATTAATCCACACGAAAAATCACTTTTAAACACACGCACGCACACGCTGTTAGTCATTAGGCTTGATTGTACACTAAACTTCACATGAACCCAGGCTGTGGCCAACTCAATGCAGGTTTTCTTTATATTACATGACAGAAATCATCAGAGGACGACACAGAGGCTTGCGCTGACATCATGTGACCTGTCCTCTCCAGGATGTGGGCTGCAATGTTAAAGTCCATTGTAGTGGGGACCCCAGCGCTTGTTGATGTGGTCGAAGGTGTGCGAGACCCACTGCTGCTCCAGGACGCGGTATCTCTCCTCACATAAATACAGAGGCTTGCCTCGACTACAGAACAGGAAAGATCAAGAGGTAACAGCAGGAAAGGTAAACCGTTTTCTATAAAAAAGAAACACAACACTCCAAAATGCAAAACATGTTTAGGCAGGCATAACAGGGCAATGCAATCAAATAAATGACTACTTGAGCAGAAAATCAGTGGGGGCTTGGGACAAAAATGCCACAAAATAAACAAAAATGCTCTTCAAATTCAAAATAAGTGCCCCTGTAAAATTTAAGTAAATATATTTACAGCTATCGCTGTGAATGAAAAATGTTGAATTTGAGGCTTTACATTTAGATCTGCTCACATTGCATCAGATTTCTTTTTACACATTTTTAATGCAGCATTATAACCAATCACATGTTTCTGTTGAGCTTATGAATTTAATGGCCAATCAGAGGCATTTAGATTAATCACAGCTGAAAATGCCATTCTCATTTTCTTCAGTGCACATGCTCACTGAATGAATTCTGCACTTCTCATCATAAACAACAAAGAGCAGATGCGATGCAAATAAGAGATTAATTTTGTGGTGTAGACAGCTTCAGTGATTGAGTGAACGACAAATTTTTTCAAATAATTAACGTGCAAACATAATGCCCTCTCCTAAGTAACAGATTACACAATCAAAAATGGTCCAAGGACAGAGCTTTGAGGAACACCGCATTTATCAGACTGGAAAACTCGCGCTGAACAGAAGTCATGGACTACTTTTAAGTATTCTTGCTCGCTTTCTGTATTTACCTTATGTGGCAACGCAGAAGTTATTTTCTGTGATTGTGTGGGTACTTCCTGTTAGAGCCATAACAACATTAATAATTTTGTAATATGTTTTCCTTATATTAAGAATGATTAGGTTTCTTGATAAATGTATATTTTGTGTTATTTGCATTGTATCACGTGACTTTGACTAGTTTTATACGTCACCTTTATTTATATAGCGCTTTTTACAGTGCAGATTGTGTCAAAGCAGCTTTACAGTGATAACTGGTATATAATTTTGGCTGCACAGCAGCTCTTAAAGAATTGTGTCAACGTGTTACGCATGCATAAGAAAATCTGAAGAAAAATAAGGAAGGAAGGAAGGAAGGGTTGAAACTAGACAGTCTTTTGACCATGAAAAATTCATGTTTTTGGAAATAGATTAAGAGTAAAGAAGTTTTTGAGTTTTTGAATTTCTTTTGAAATGTAACAAGGTAAAGAAAAAGTAAACATTTACAAGACAAGTTTTGGATTCATGCGTCAAATCCTTTGTGCCACACCCTTAATGGAAATGGTGAAGAACATGGAAACTTCCGATTCATTAGACACTATAGTAAATAACTGGAAAAATAACAAAATGCAGTAAATGGTAAAATAATTTTAGCTGTGTTCATGATTACAGCTTAAATAACTGGAAGCAGATGATACCAGAAGCCTCAACACAATCAATTAATAATGCAGGGTTTTTCCTGCATAGATAATTACGAGGCGGCTGTCTCCGTCAAATTTCGTGTCACCTCCGGCTGTCGACAAAACTCAGGCAGTCACATGCTCAGATACCCCTTTTTCACCGACACGGTTCTGTTGCAGGCTCCCTGCCCATTCTCGAACTGTTAGTGATGCGCAGATCACGGTTATATCCGCGGGTCGGCCGGGCCAAGTAATAATAAAATATAACATTCCAATTAATTGAGGGTGGATGAGAGATAAATCATTAATGTGTTGATTTTAATAAAGACACGGAACTCTCATTTCACGGTAAGATGCAACGAACGTGCGTCACTCTTTACTTTCATTTTTAACTGTAGGTATTTCTCTTCAGGGAAAACCAATCAAGGAAAACATGTGCCTAGAGCACCTCCTAGTGGTCAATATATTAAACAAAGAAAAACCCTACATGAGATATTGCTTTATAACTTAATAGCTTTAACTAAAAATATAAACAAGCTTAACTAAAAGAAATTATTCTGATAAGAGTGTTTTCCAACAATGATGTAGTGAAACTGTGACAATTTAAGTTTGAAGGGAGTAAAGACTGTTTTTAGGCTATTAAGGAAATGTAATTAGCCAAAGAAGAACTTTTATTTTAAATAAATGTTAATTTATAAGCAACCTGCTTCAGTGTGATATGTTACCATATCATCATGCTTAACACTGAGAATGTGAATAATTGTAATGTGATGATCAGGTGCGGATATCTAAATCAGAGAATATCATCGGGCGGTTGGCGGGTGGATGATTTATTTTTAACAGTGGATTCAGGTACAAGTCAATGCACAGACTTTTTGGTTGGAGCTCTTTATTTTGAACTCTCAAAGTGCACCAGATTAATGAATTTATCTTTGAAATGTACAAAATTTTCTTCCGGGGGGGCATGCCCGCGGAGCCCCCTAGAGGGACCAAGGATTTTACCACCTCTGCCTTGTTTTGAGCCAGGAAAAACCCTGAATAATGGCAACGTCTGTTCTTACGTTAAGAATAAGCTGAATATAATTTATTCCCAGTTTAAATAACCGTTTTGTTTTTCATGCTACTAAAATTAAAAAGCAAAGTTCTTAGCTAAACAGTTCTTAGCCTGTTTTGTCTGTCTAGCCAGAATATGATGTGCTGCTTCGCAATTTTTTTTCTTATGTATTCTATTAATGAACAATTTATTAATCATTATTACAACATCAAGAGCAATAATCAACAATGATTTGTCATAAAATTGCAGACCTACCCCATAATGAGTTCCTGTTTTTTAATGTTATAATGTATATACCTGTCAAAAGTTTGAAAACATTATTTATTTATTTATTTTTACATTTTTTTTTTTAAACAAAAATGTTAAGCAGCACAACTGTTTTCAACATTGATAATAATAATAATATTAATAATAATAATAATAATAAATGTTCCCTGATCACCAAATCATCATATTAGAATGATTTCTGAAGGATCATGTGACACTGAAGACTGGAGTAATGATGCTGAAAATTCAGCTTTGATCACAGGAATAAATTACATTTTAAAATATATTAAAATAGAAAACAGTTATTTTAGTTTGTGAAAATATTTCGCAATATTACCGTTTTTACTGTATTTTTGATTAAATAAATGCAGCCTTGGTGAGCAGAAGGGACTTCTTTCAAAAACATGCAAAAATTGAAATGTTTCAAAACTTCTGACAGGTATTGTACATTTATGCCACCTTTGAGCACCATTAAACAAATAAACAAATGCCATGTCAGAAGCCACTTCTGTTCCACCTTTGCAGTGTAAAGACGGCTCTTGCTGATGTGGATAATTTTTTTTTTTTGCTGACAGCCAATAGTATTCTGGTTGATGTAACTGGTTAAAGTATTTGGCATGAAAGACAACACAGATATATTAAATATGTTAATTCTTAAAATTGCCCTTACAAATAAAAAAAACACCCCTAAAAATCAATTCCAGGGGGCAAATATTACCCCTTAATGGAAAAGTAAATTTCTGATCCTGCTACTGAGCCCCTCAGAATGAAATCTAGATGCAATATCTGGCCATCAGAGCAGCAAGAGGTTTACCGTAGGTCTCTGTCCTCCTCTCCATGAGCGTCCAGATACACGGAACCCCACAGACAGAAGCGATGCCCTCGGATGATAATGATGACCGAGGCGTTTACCAGCAGGAAGATACCAGTCGCTGCTCCACAGTGCTGGGAGTGCTTTGGATTAAAATATATATATATAATTATAATCAGCATCATCAGTGTAAGGATAATTCAAACTGAGCTTTCAGCATTTGCTATATACTCACCAGCACACACTCACAGACGCCCTGCTGTTTACAGCAGTGACCCTTCAGACAGACGAACGCGCCGCACACCAAGCAGAGCGCAGGGTCTTTGGGGGTCTTGCCGCAGCTGGTGCAGGATTTCCTGTGGTAGTACTGGAAGATGGTGTTGTAATTGTCTGGGAGGTGCAGGAGGCGAGGAGCGGCCCACTGTGGATCCTGAACTAACAGAGACTGCAGAGAGACAAGAAAAATCACTCAGATACCAGATTTAATTAACTTTCACTGTCAGTCAAAGCAAGTCTTTTCACTTTGTAACATCTTGACACTGTACAAAAAAAAAGAAGAAAAAAAAAAAGAGGTAAAATCTAATTTCTGCCTACTGGTTTACCCAGTATTGCATGTCTCGGCCATGCACGTTTGACAGAGTCACTTAGATTAGTGTTGTTTAAAGGGGTCATGACATGGATTTTTATTTTTTTTATTATGTTCCTTGAGGTTCACTTATGTTAAAGATTTTTTCACACACAAAAAAATAGTCAAAAAATCAAGGCAAATTTGATTTCTCATGTTATGACCCCTTTAATTTTATTTTTTGCAGCATGAAATCTTCAAATCCTCCTCTGCAATCTTGTATATCAAATATGATGTTACTGATGCTGGTTACGCTTGGTTAGATCAAGGTGGTTAACAGTAATAAAGACAACATTTGGTTAGAAAAACTGGTGTTAGCAACACATAAAATAAAACAGGGTTTACAAAGAAACAAGACACAAACAGATACTGACCATAGACTGCTGGGAGGGTGAACTGGACAGAGCGATGACCTCTGAACACCACTGGTTAATCAGATCGAAAGCATTGAAGTTCCACTCCAGACACGCTGCGCTGCTCATGGATCCACTGGACTGAACAGAACCAGCCAAATTCAGACACCCGGTCAGCAGAGAAAACTCCTCCTCCACCTGTGACGAGAGACAGCCGTGAGTCTATCAACTGTGCTGAATAAGAGCGAATACTCACAGGCTGAATATGTGTGAAGCAGTGTTAATTTCGTTAACGAAAACTATGACGAAAAATGTTCGTTGATGACCTTTTTTTCCATGACTAAGACTAGACGATGAGAGACGACACCAATGTCATTTAACGATAACGTGACTAAAACTACACGTGCAATATCGTTGACGAAAAAAGACGAGACTGAAATGTGGCTAAAAGACTAAAAACTTTACCAAAATCACCCTTTTGAAATCACTTTTTGTTTTTGTCGAAGGAGAAAAATATTACAGACTGTTTTTACGAGCGGTCACGCTTACGTTTGCCAGATTTCCAGAATTTAAACCCCCAATCAGAGCTTTTCTGTTAAAAGAACATGTTTTACTTAATCTTTGCAATCTGGCAACCACGCACACAAGCTCTCTCTACACTGAGCTGAGGAAGAAGCGCGGGTGATCTGAAAACAGACAAGTAAGCTGGAGTTCAGCGATCTTCATTTGAGATTTTCTACTTAAATCAAAGTGTCATTCAGTCGGTCTATATTGCGCTGCTCGTTTACTGACTAAATCTGCGACCAAAGTGTAGGCTGATATCCAGCAGTGGTTCTCAAAATGCTGAGTTTTGCCGTTCATTTAATTCTACTCAACCTTAAAATAACATTAAAACTGGGCATGTATTTCTAGCAGGTAAAATGTCGTATATACACAACATTCAATCAAATTACCTCATCTTTCGCGGTCAAAACTGACTGCATCCACGCCAGCAATCGCGCTACATTAGTGCTGTTCTCGACAATATACGTTACCTTTGTAAAAGTGGGGATTTAGCACTTACTAGCATGAAGAACAAATATTGACACAGACTGCATAGAGATTTAAGATCAAAACTCTCTTTGATACAAAAACATACCCTTCTGTGAGTTAGTTTTTAATGTTGATCATAATATCCCGAATATTGATTTTATACAACAGTTCAACAAAAGGGTCGTATTAAGTGATGTACATTTTAAACAGTATTGTCAGTATTTTTGCTCTATTTTGCAACGAAAGCCACAGCAGAACTGCAGCACACAAGCTGTTTCGTGAACGAATCTGCGGCTTTGAACGAATCGTCAATGATTCAATGATCCATTCATAAATTCAGCCGCTTGCTTTGATACTGAAAGTATGAATGACTCGACGATTCACTCATAAAAACAGTGACTTACCGCCACCTACTGGCGGTTTTAATCTAATATTTAAAAGTATCACTTCGTTTTTATCATCATTGTATTTATTTATTTTTTTTAAATTTTATTTAAAGCATTATTTATTTTATAAAGGTATTTATAAAGGTAAAAAAAAAAATATTGTCCCTTAATGGAAAAGGTGTAACTGCAGTCTAAGTGGGAAAGAGAGGGTACGCAGAAGGATGTTAAATCCCTCAGGGGGTACGACACTCTAGAAAGTTTGAGAACCACTGAAAAGGGATATGTACAATTGCACAAGTGCTACTGCTAAGAGTGCAATGTCAATACAGCCTGTTACCTTGATTCAAATTTTTCATAAGCTTAAATGAATTGGTCTAAAGAGAAAAATTATAATGACTTTTGTCTAAAGACTACATATAAAATAGCTATCAAAATTAATGTTGGTAACTGTAGTTTGACTAAAAGTAATGACTAAGACTTGACAAAAATGCGATGACTTTTCGTCGACTAAAACTAGACTAAAATATGAAAGACAAAAATGATTAAAATGTGACTAAGACTAAAGGGCATTTTCATCTGAAGATAAAGACTAAAACTAAATCAATAATGGCTGCCAAAATTAACACTGGTGTGAAGTACCTATTTAACCATATTCTGAGGACAAATTTGTATCAAGATGTGAGCTAAATCCCAAAAAAACCTCCATTTGGGGATTTTTTTGCAAAAACAGTATAAAATTAAAGTAAATAAATATATATTTTTTAAATGATAAAAATGCAGAAAGTTTTCTGTTAGGGTTAGGTTATAGTATTTATAACTAGCTGTACAGTATATAAAACAACAGAAGTCTATGCAGTGTACCTGGCAGCCGGGTAAGCTGTCTCCATACAGGTGGTGTTGCAGTAAACAGGACAGTCTCAGGAAGGGCAGACAGAACTGCTGTAGGGTGAACTCAATGGACTGAGGAGACCACACACTGGAGCTCAACTACAGAGAGAAGACATCATTAATAACAGTTCATTCCCTGTTGATAAAGCCCTGATAAACAGCCCTCTGACAGCCGGCCACGGTGACTGGCTTTGAATGAACAAGCTTCAGGCTCAAATAAAGGTGAGCTGCAGATTACTATTTAATAGATAATTACTCCTCTATAGCTGATTCTCATGAAACTTTGTGTTTTGTATAATTGCTCAAAAATTAGTTTTTTGCTTTTTACGGAATTAATACTTTTATTCAGATTTGCCATCACAAGAATAATATTTTAAAATATTAAAAATTGTATTTAAAATTGTAATAATATTTCATATTACTACTGTTTTTACTGTATTGTCGATCATATAAATGCAGCCTTGGTGAGCAGAAGACACTTTTTTCAAAAAAATCTTACCGACTCCAAACTTTTGAAGGGTAGAGTCCACATAGTCTTTGAACATAATCAATTGAATGTACTATCTTAGATTTGTAAAGTGTAAAATGTTTCAAGTTAAATTTGTTTTACTGTAAGATATCCTGATTCAAGATGACAATACAAAAAAAGAAAAAAAAAAGATCTAAAATGACTTTTTACTGTCTCGTCAAAACATTCAACATTGACATTCAATAATGGGTTCTTGGATACTTGTTTACACACCTTTCTTCAATAAAAAAAAAAGATCTGAACCTGCTGTTCCCTGAAATACATATCCTCATTATTACTACTGATGCTGAATTTGTAAGTTAATGACTTCAATAATCAATATCTGTCCAATAAATTTGTTTTGTAAGTTTAGTCATAAAGGCTAATCAAATTATTAGCATGTTTTGTTAGGTCATCTCATAATTTCTGTGTACTTGAGTTAAATCATAATTGTCAGAACCAGAAAAGATTACTACCGTACCATCATCTTATATTCAGGGTCTAGACTTTTACATGTTAATAATACACCTGCAACAATAGGGAGTGTCAAATACGTGTGAAACGAGTGTGACCTCCAGGATTGATAAACGCAGTGGAGTCAAACAACTCTCATTAAGCAGCCAAGAAATATGGTCTGTCAGAGTGTAATGTTAGAAGATGGCGAGCCCAAAAAGAGTCTTAAAAATGCTAACAGTCAAAGAAAAGAAGCCGCTTCGAAGAGACTGACGGGCGGGTGCGTCGGTGCGTGGCCGAGGGAAGAAATGAGGGGCTGCCCATAACCAGAGCCATCATCTAGCTGAAGGATATCGCCCAAGAGTTGAACGTACCCACCAGCGAGGCCCCTCATTTCTTGTTTCGGCTGCATGCTAAAAAAGTGAGAATTCAGTCATTGTGAGTTCTACTGGAAATGAGAACTACCAGTTATTTTTATGGAATGCCATAACGTGTTTATTTTTAAATGTGATTGTTGGTTTCACCAGTATTTACCATACTTTCAATATAAAAATTAAAATATGAAAAATACACAATATGAAAATTATTTTCAAATAAAATCATTTTCTTTATAAAAGACCAGATTTGGTCCTCAAAATGCCTTTTTCCAAAAGGTACATCTTGAAAAAGGGGGGTCGCCTTATAATCAGGCTTGTCTTATATTCAGAACAAATACGGTAAATAATAGTGTTATAAAACTGTTCTGTAGTGCTGTGCGGCCCTTTCGTGATGCTGAAGATGACTCACCATTAATGCTTCCTCAGAGTTGGTGTCGTACACATCTTTGGCCTTCGTCAGCTCAGAGATCACGTGACCCAGGAGAGACTCCCATGATTTGTCAGAGTTTGGCATGTTCTGCGTATCAAAACAGCATTGAATATTATAAACTCAAGTAAAAAAGTGCTTTTTACTCCCTCCAGAATGGAATCTACGGAAGCTTGTTTCCACCACTGAATAAAAAATAAAAAAGGTAATTGCGATAGGTAATAAACATAAAAAAGGTAATAAACTCTAGACTATTTTTCTCGCAATTGCGAGTTATCTCGCAATTCTGAATATTTTCTCGCAGTTGCGAGTTTACATCTCTCAATTCTGACTTTTTTCCTCAGAATTGGTGATATAAAGTCGCAACTGCAAGTTTATATCTCAATTATGACAAAAGAAGTCAGAATTGCGAGATATAAACTAGCAATTGCGAGAAAAAAGTCAGAATTGCGAGTTTATATCTCACAATTGTGAGGAAAAAAAGTCAGAATTGCAAGATAAAAAGTCGCAATTATCTTTTAAATAGTTTTAAGTTTCCATAAGATTTACCATCATTGTACTAACTGGATTTAAATACTGTATATTGGCTGTTTCTCAAAACCTAGTGAGCTGACTATCTAGACAACATTGTTGGCCATCACAAATGGATTGAACATTTGAATGCACCTATAACAGTGGTCTCAAACTGCCGGCCCACGGGCCATTTACGTAAATGAGAAATAATGCAAAGGAAAGTAAATTTTCAGAAATTTTGCGCGTTCTTGTGCTTGAATGTTAAAATGGCCCTCCTATGAGGTGTCAATCATAGCAACGGCCCCCAGCAAATTTGAGTTTGAGACCCCTGACCTGTAATGTCCAGTTCTGCTGTCTAGGAAGAAAACTTGCTAGGTTTTGAAACATCCTGTGTGTTTTAAATGTAGTCAGCAATTTGCAAAAGCAATGAAAGTTTCAGGCAGAGAGAGATAAGAGAGATGTTAATTAAAGCAGTCTGACTGATGACATCAAACTCTTCACATTAGTCCATTTATTTCTCATAAAGCCCCTCTACACCAAAAATAGACATTTAAAGGGCTGTTGAACCATTGCTAATGATCTCTTCTGTGCTAATGAAAACCTCTGAGTGATATTTATCTGAAGGACTTTTCCTGTAGCATCTTCTCGCTCTGGGTTATCTGAAGATTATTGTTAGCACCCCCTAAACAAACAGGATTGAGGGACAATAACATATTCTTTCTCTTAATAAAATTAGCTTATCTTATAGGTCTTAATGTGCAATTTAATCATTATAAATTCTGCTTTGGAATAGCCAAACAGCCAATCAAATCACTACACTGAAAAGCCTGGTTGCTATCCACCATTTTGTTTCACAAGCTTTAAAGCTTACTGAACTGTCAGACACATACAAAACTCCTTTTTTTTGGGAAATTTCTTTAAACTATAAAAAGGTAAAAAGGTGGTTATTGAACATGAAATTCAGAAAAGGTGTCCAGAGTTGCTAGTTAATGGAGTTTTGTTCATTCTGTTCCCTTAAATCAGCCAGTAACCTCGTAAATTAAAGCATCAGGTTAGACTTGTTATTTGTAATTAACCTCTGTTTATTTTAAACTTCTGTGATATTTTCTCCATTAAATAAAAAGAAAGCATGTGTGTTTGGGCAGTTTTCATTAACACTAGATCCATATTTAGGCAATTACAGGAAATTTTGTATGGCTGTATGCTTCACTGTCCGAAAAACTGAGGATGATTTTGATGAATTTCTTCTGTAAATATCTATCTACAGTTAGAGTAAACATCTGTATACTAAGAGCGAATTATTTGAAAAACAAAAGGATGCTGAATGGTTTCAACATCTCTGTGCTCTGATAAGTAATAAATAATGAAGTTAACTTTATTTTAAGAAAAGACACTTACCCCTGTTTGTACCTGCAACTGTAACACATTTTTCCTGTGTTAATGTCAATTTTTATGACGTCGACTGATCGACTTCTTGACACTTGAGTAGATTTCCTCTTGTTATTTCACTAATTTCTCATCTTCTACTGTTATATTTAGTGTTTCAACATAACCTGATACAAAAGCTTGTGACATTTGTGCAATGATAAACTATGGTAAACTTCATTTAGAGTAATTTATTCCAAAATCATAAAGGGACATTTGGTCCATAATTTTGTTTGACGGACACAGAGCACCAGCCCTTGAAAAATGGTAGGCATGGTTAATCAATCTTCAAAGTCAATTGGCTGACGTATGCATAAGAAAGCTTTTCGATTGGTGTTTGGCTGGATGTGTGATTGGGTGAGATAGTTGTGATGTGTAGCTCATTGGCCGCACCTTCTTGGCAGCTCCTGTGTTGCTCCAGGCGAGTCTCTCCTCACGGCTGAATCTGATAGACAGAGCGGCCAGAGCCTGTGTGTACTGCAGACTGTACAACACCTTCACCACACACGTGAAGTGCTCTGCACACAAACAACACACACAACATGCTTATGATTAACACAAGATATAGTATCTTAGCATATTTAAAACATGTTTTAACACAACATGAAATTAAAACCCATTTTCACTATGTTCGTGGTCATACTGTGCATGATTCATCTAAATATAATGACTTAATTAAGATATGATGAAAGAAAAACATTCTATTTCACTCATATTTCATAAGATTATGACTCTTGCACATTTCTAGGTAAACATTTTATCACTTAAAGGGTTATTTCACCCAAAAATGAAATTCTGGGCAACAGTTACTCACGCTCATGTCATTCCAACCCCGTAAGACTTTCGTTCATCTTCAGAACACAAATTAAGATATTTTTAATGAAATCTGAGAGCGTTCTGTCCCTCCGTTGACAGCTACACAACTACCACTTTGTTGCTTCAAAAAGTTCATAAAGAGATCGTAAAACTAATCCATATGAATTGAGAAGTTTAGTCAATTTTCTGAAGAGACACGATCACTTTATATGATGAACAGATTGAATTTAGGCTTTTACTCACATATAACATTCAACAACACATCTGATATGGTAAACATAAGCTCAAGCATGTTTGCTTGATGTGCGAAAGCCAATGATTTTCATTCTCTTTATGAACTTTCTGAAGTGACAAAATGGTAGTTGTGTGGACTGTCAATGGAGGGACAGAAATCTCTCAGATTTCATGTAAAATATCTTCATTTGTGTTCTGAAGATGAATGAAAGTCTTACGGGTGTGGAATGACATGAGGGTGAGTAAATGATGACTTTTTTTTTTCTTTCATTTTTGGGTGAACTATCCCTTTTAAAGCCTTCTCTGGGAATTGAACCCATGACCTTGCTGTTGCATTGCTCTGCTGTTCAAGCAACATGAACGCTAATGTAATTTATTTACACCAATGTTCAAATTCTTTGTGTAACTTTATGAACTTAATGTTTTTAACCCACGCCACAATGTTAACAAATCTAATTTACCAGTAAAAGTGGTATTAAATCTAATCTCAGCCACTGTTAATGAAACTGCTTCATAAAAGACACAAAGTTTAACTTATACAGAGTAGACAGCATATTTAATGTGGCGAATGAAAACAAGGTTGTGAGGGATAGAAGAGTCAGTATGCTGTATATCGACATACATGCTATAATGCCATAGTATTGTGTACACTGGTGTTGAACATTCATTCAACAATACACTCCTGTTCAAAAGTTTGGGGTGTTTTTTTTAATGTTTTTGAACCAAGGCTCCATTTATTTGATAAAAATACAGCAGTATTGTGCAATATTATTACAATTTAAGCTAACTGTTTTCTATTTTAATGTATTTTAAAATGTAAGTTATTCCTGTGATCAAAGCTGAATTTTCAGCATCGTTATTCCAGTCTTCAGTGTCACATGATCCTTCAGAAATCATTCTAATATGATGATTTGCTGCTTAAGAAACATTTCTGATTATGATCAATGTTGAAAACAGTTGTGCTTTGAATGGCAGTGTACACTGAAAATGCATCAATCAAAATATTTCCAGTGGACAAGAGTGCAGATATGAAAATTAAATGTGACCTAAGACCTCGAGAAAGTAGAACAATTTGAACTGAACTGGACTTCTGCTCCACAACAAATATATATTTTATCTATAGCAGATTCTTAAACTTTCCCTTTGGTCTCCCCAAGCATAAATATCTCAGTTGAATCCTTGAATAAAAGCTTCTGTTCCAATAACAAGACGCACAGAGAGACTCCCACTCAAACAGCTCTATAGACGGCAGAGCTTTCAAGAGAATCATGGGTCTTTTGTTAGGACA
Organism: Mylopharyngodon piceus; assembly: GCA_039654765.1. Lineage (NCBI taxonomy): Eukaryota > Metazoa > Chordata > Actinopteri > Cypriniformes > Xenocyprididae > Mylopharyngodon > Mylopharyngodon piceus. The sequence continues at coordinate 31,144,405 of CM077441.1, read as the reverse complement.
CAAAAATCAATCATGTGACTGTGTACAGAAAAAGATTTGATTTTTTCTGGAGAGGGTAATTAGCCCTTGTGTTCATGTAGCAGGTGTTAAGACCAGTTGTGTGATGAAAAGCCACACACACTCGCACACACACACACACAGACAATGACACTCCATTAACATTCCTCACCACAGACAATGACACCTCACACACACAGCAGTGTCTTTGTGACAGCACTAAGCTATTCTCTAACACATGCACAGCTCGTTTCTGTGCTAATTCAAGCTTTATTGTCTTGTGTCTTCAGACCGATGGACCCGAATCGATCCTCTGCTCACAATGACAAAACACATGATGCTTATTTGAGAGTCAATCAATGATCAGTGATCAACCAAGACAGTCATGGCCCATCTAAAGATGAAACTCACACTTGAAGGGTATAGTGTGAGGGGAAAGAGGAAGATGTTTTTTAAGTGCTGTACATCTTCTGCAGCAATTGGTTTGCCTTGTGCATCACGAACGACGGCATTCTCAGGACCAAGTGTATGAGCGGAGTTTCAGATAGAAATAATTTTCAACCCAAATCTTGCCAAGAGAAGAATTTTGTTAACAATGTAAGTAATTTTCAACCACAGTAAGGAATGAGATCACAATATAGTAATTCTGCCTGAAATCAGACATTGAAATTAAAGCCTATATTCCTCAACATCGTCACTTTATGCGTTCCCTGCCAGCGTTTTTCAAAGAGTTGCCATCCACCACTAGCATTTTTAATCATTTTCACCAAACTTTCATGGCCCCCAGAATATTTTGTTTTATGAATATCTGAACGTGCAATTTATCAAAAGAAAGAACATATATATGGAATAAAATGTTTTATATATATATATATATTATATATACTTTTTTTTTTTTAAATCAACACTTGAATGTGGGCAAGTTTCATAAAAAAAAGTTGTGAAAATTGTGTTTTTTGTCAAAGGCTTCGTCCAGATCGGATTCAGTATGATGATGGAGTAGATTGAGTCCATCAATACCCCCAAAGCTTCATAGTCTTGTAGCTCTTCGTCAATAATTCATTCGTTAAAGTTAGGCAGTTTTGATTTACATGCTGTTTAATGTTTGATGATTGTGTTATTTTACATGTGCATAAGCAGTGCTTCTATCGCTTTTTTTCTACTTCTTCACCTGTGTTTTGATCCAGTACTATTTCAGAATGTGTAAAATTCTGTCAATGGTGGGGAGAGAGTTGGAGGACTGCTGATTTAATTTTGAAAAAGTTGAACTTACATCAGACTCTTTGACAACTGGTTATTTTTTTGCTTAAGACAATGGATTGTATAATTGACTATTATCGAAATCTCAATTACTTTTGAACAAGCAGGCATGTGCCCAAGCAACACACTTTCTGACTTTTCACCTGCAATAATCAAACCATACTTTCATTAATACTTCATGAGAATTACTTTTGCCAACATTTAAATATCTTAATAGAACAACACCGACCAACAGTTAAATCTCTTAATTGCCTCTGAATGCTCACGTGTGTCCGAGTCACTGTGGCACTTGTGCTAAACAACACTATAATAAAATATAGCTAGATCTAAACCTGAATCTGGAGGATCACTGGTATCATCATTATAGATTGTTTAAAGTGTTATATTTAATTGATCTATATAAATACATTTCAGATGTTCACCCAAAAATGAAATTTCTGTCATTAATTACTCACCCTCATGTCGTTCCACACCCGTAAGACCTTCATTCATCTTCAGAACACAAATTAAGATATTTTTGATGAAATCCAAGGTTTCTTCCCAGTCAGTCTCCTACACATTTGGCGCAGTGAACGCAGTGGAGTGCTTCCGTGTTCTACGTCAGAATGCCGACTCACTACATGCATCCGATACTGAGCTGGTGTTCGGACATAAACATGGAAGCGCTGAACTGCGTTCACTGCGCCAAATGCATAGGAGAATGACAGGGAAGAGGAAAAATTGTTGAATAAAGTCGTTATTTTTGTTTTGTTATTGTGCACAAAAAGTATTCTTGTCGCTTCATAACATTAAGGTTGAACCACTGTAGTCTCGTGGACTATTTTAACGATGTCTTTAGTACTTTTCTGGACCTTGAATGTGGCTTTCTATGGGCGATAAAAAACCTCTTGGATTTCATCAAAAATATCTTCATTTGCGTCCTGAAGATGAACGAAGGTCTTACGGGTGTGGAACGACATGAGGGTGAGTAATTAATGACAGAAATGTAATTTTTGGGTGAACTAACCCTTTAAGAAGGTCTTTCTCCATCTTTTACTGTGTGGTGTGAACATGAAAATTATTTGTGATTTCATGTTACTGTGCGTGTGCGTTACCTTTGCGTAAAGGCTGTGGCATGGTGAGGATGAAAATGATGAGGAGGGACGGGACGTCTCTGAAGAGCATGGGCACCTCGGGACGTTCATCATCACAGAACCTGCACACAAAACAGAATCGTACAACACTAAATGCTGTAGAAACACACAAACACATGATCACTACAAACAAAGAGCAAGCATCTACAACATATAAACATCAACTATACACAGCATTTTTACATTAGGTGCATGATACTATGTGATCTACAGACAATACTATCTTGCCCACACAACTTAAATCATTATGTAAAAACAGGACCATCACTGTGGGCGAATATCCATGAGGCTTCAAATCCTTTCAATGGAATTTTACTGTAAAATGTACAGTAGGTGGGCAGTTTACATAAAAAAACCCAAGACCGCAATTAAAATATAAAAGAAAACAGAAAAGCAAGCATTTATTTATTTAGCAGACAACTATTTGAATGTGAGGGACTGAGTGAGTGCTGTCCATTAGAGCAGAAATCTGAACAGAGGTTTAAAATATTTTTTTTTGACATTTTCTGATTTGTTAGTGGATGATGTTCACAGTTAATGTGATGAACTCTATCTGTGGTTACTTGTACTTAAGGAGAACTGACTATACAACCACTAAAAATCACAACACCACCAGCTGAGTAAAAGACATTGAGCAAAAAGTTCTGAGAAAAGCTTCGAGTGCAGATGACACTTTCATATTCTGCATCCAGAAAGCAATGACATTCAATGACTTTACTGTCCGAACAACTCTCAGATAATCTTTTTTCTGTTTGACAAGTGATTGCGGGCAGGCAGAAACAGGAACAGCAGTGCTTTTATTCTAATGGCTGTATTAATAGCTCAGCGAAAGTGCCCGAGGGTTGTAGTGACAGAGTTTTCCTTCAAAAGCCCCTAACAAGGTATTTATAACCACAGCTGCCTCCCCTCTGAGTCTGAGTCCAGCCCGCCTAACAGTCCTAAGAGACACACAGGTGAAAACCCTGTCTTACCGCCTGAACGCAGGAGAAATGAGGCCACTTAACTAGCCCGACAGTGTTAAGTGCCTTTTAAACAGGAGATGTGGTGAGCGGTAACCTCCACACAGCCATAAACCCTCAAAATAAACCGCAGCACTCATGAAATGTAGTGCGGCACACCATAATTTGCGAGATGCAGCAGTTATTAGTATCTATGGAAACCCCATTTGCTCAAGTCTTTCTCTCTCTCTCTCTTTCAAAAAGATGCAGCAGCAGTCGAGAAACAACGCCATACAAAGCCACTGAGAGTAACAATAATACTTCATTTTAGCATTTTTTTTTTTTTTAAATAAAATACCATTTATAGCAGCAAAACTCTTTTGTGTATGTGTATCAACGTTGTTAACGTCATCCAGCCAAGTTCTTTTTGACTGATTTATTAGAAGAACTGCCCCATAAGAGTCATTTGTTTGTGAATCAGACTTCACTGGTCTCATTGTCAATGTTGAAATGAATAGAAAGATTCATTTCTATTCTTTGATGAATAGAATGTTCACAAAAACAGCATTTGTTTGAAATCTTTTGTAACATTATTAATGATCAATTTAATGCATCCTTGCTGAATAAAAAGTATAAAATTCTTTAAAAAAATAAAAAAAATGAATGATTTTGAATGTACATGTAGTGTATGTAGGGAGACTTCAATTTTACTGGCAATGCATCATGGGAGTAAGCGTTTGAACAAGTTCTATTGTTAAAATTTTAATGTCCATCATTACAGCAATTTCTCTGATTGCTGGATCTCACTTCAGGATTATGGGTAGTGTAGTTCTTCATTGTGAGTTCAGAAATTTAACATGATTTCATAAAAAGGACTGAACTCTGATTTTGCTGTGCCAGGATCAGTTCAGAAAACGTGTGTGCAAGTGTGTGTAGGTTTGCTATACTTGTGAGGGCCACTTACATAGTGTAACATTATGACAACCGACTAGTGAGGTCATTACTGGTCTTATAAAAGGCTTACAAACAAAGTCCCTATAAGACAAGTCATTTCACTCGGCGGCCATCTTTGAAACGCCTCTCGGGCATGCAAGTGTAGCTCCTATCTCTTTGAATGGGGAAACATCAAATTCTCCAAAGCTGTTCGCCAAGCTTTCGATTAAATTTCATATTTGAAATCACCAATGAAATCTGACAACAACTGCCTCATAAATTTTGTTTCTAAACGCTCGAATCATGTCAAAAAACTGCATTTTTCAGGCTGGATCAAGCTAATGTGCATGCGCAGCCCTAAGTGCATCTCTATAGGAAGCGTGCTTCTGACTAACGGCCTCTGCAGTGATGCAATGACTTTACCAATCGGCGATTAGCTCTTATTTAGAAGGTGGGACTTATTCTGCCATATTGCGCGTTGCACTTTCTCCCATTCATAATAATACGAGCGCACTGTCTTTCTATATATAAAGTCTTTGTTATAAATCAGCCAAAATATGTCTTGGTTTAAATCTAGTGTTTTGCACATGTTTCTGTGAGGATAGGAGTTGGTTTAGGTCATAGAAAATATCATTAACCTGATATAAAATCAATAAAAATCTGTGCAATGTCCTCACTAATATAGTGAAACAAACGTGTGTGTGTGTGTGTGTGCGTGTACTCACTCAGTCTCTCTGCTGTGCGTGCTCTGTGTGAGTCTGGTCCAGGGGTTGTATGCTGAATCTATGCTGTAGAGACGCATGTGCATGGCCAGCACATGAAACAGCTGATCTGAAACACAGAACGCACACACACACACACACACACAAGTGTTAGTGTGTGTAACATGATAAATGGAGTTTGCGTAAAGCCTCTAGGTACGTAGGAGGAAGTGACAGATATTATACCTCATGAAAACCCGTCCTTTTACACAGATCAATGTCTTTGACACATACTGTGTCCAGCACGTGTTAAAGGCACTGAACCCACCTGACACTCGCAGGGGCTTCAGAAGCAAAGCCTGATGAACCTGCAACTTTACCTCAGCAGACAGATTACAACACAAACTCTGAGGAAGACAGACAGACCCGCTGCTGGGAACAAAACAAAAAGCACTCGCCCAAATGATGGAGGTTTCAGAAGAACATGAGGCTATAATTCTTTTATATGTTATTCTATTCCCAACATGCCTCAGAGATGCTAGAGCCAGACTGAAACTTATGGCAACATACACTTATCAACCACTCTAAAAATAGAAGTTCATTAACCTACTTCTGTGAGCAGTACATCTAGTGAAGGTGAACAGATTGTGACTGCAGTGCCGTGTGATTTAGACAAAATAACTGACACTGTGATTTTACACTAGTTTAGCCTTTAACTACTAATTTTGTCTCCTCTGAATGCAACAAAAGATGTGACGTCTCACATAGACTCCATCTGCTTTTACAGGCTGTGGGGATTCTGTGATGCCAGATCTGTATTATTACCAGAAACAAAACACCAGCAACATTCAGGAAGCTGGCTCATCAACAGACTTATGATAGAGCAATAGCACCACCTATAGATGACTGTAAGAAAGATGGGAAAAACAAATACTGAAAAAATACATCAAGGTTTCCACAAAGATATTAAAGCAGCACCACTGTTTTCAACATTGATAATAATCAGAAATGTTTCTTGAGCAGCAAATCATACCAGAATGATTTCTGAAGGATCATGTGACCCTGAAGACTGGAGTAATGATGCTGAAAAATCAGCTCTGATCACAGGAATAAATTATATTTTAAAATAGATTCAAATAGATTTTGGTTATATGAATAGGTTATTATTTTAAATTGTAATCATGTTTTATACAATTTTACTGTTTTCCTTGTATTTCTCTGTATCAAATAAACATAGCCTTGATCATCATAAACCACCCTTTCAAAAACATTTAAAAACCTGACTGACCCCAAGCTTTTGAATGGTACACAACTTGTTTTTGTTTTGTTTTTTTCTTAAGCGAGAGCAAAATTTCTCTGTCACCAAGTTATGAATAACTACAATGTTATCAGCTCACAATCTCAACAACACCTTTGGGAGTCTCAAAAACTGTCGGTCAAGAAAATATTTCTTTTTATTTAAAACATGCTAAAACACATTTTCAGGCTAGTTCATCCAACAGTAAAATCATAAATGACTCTTTAACAAAGATGGGACTATAATGCAAGATTCCTTCTATTCATTTTTATACGCCTGTTCCTTCTCCTCCTCTAATGTATCAGAGAAGTAGCAACACGTTTGGGTGTTAAAAATATGTCTGCATTTTGTTCTATTGCAAAAATGTTTGCGAACGCCCTCTAAACCTCAGACATGATGGCACATGGAAATGTGAGAGATCAGATATTTATTCCATTCCTCCATCCTCTTGTTTCTATTCATTTCCCAATCACTTCATCATGTAGCCTGACATCTGAAACTGAGATCTCTGCATCGCTCTATTCCTCGCTCGCGTCTGTCTCTCCATCCCCTATCCTCACACACTCTCTGGCTCCATATTGATCTTGCGTCTCCACCCACCTGTGATTATAGCGTGCACACTCGGCCCTCTTCACATGCCATCAATCACACACAGACATAAAACATGAGTGAGAAAGAGACTCGGGTGTTCGACTGGCAAAAGCGAATGTTTTCCAATCTACACTAACATCCAGAGAAAAAATTAACATTATAATGACAATCAAATTCTCCAAAATACAACCCAGAATCACTCTGACTGAGCTAGAGGACATCTGACAGCAGTGGAATAGAACATTCTCTAAGGCAACTACTTACAAGCCACTATCATCTGAACAAGTCACTGTTTTTGAAGTAATTAAACTCGCAGCTTCATTGTTAGTAGAGCGACGCTGCACAGATGCAGGTAACAAGCCATAACTGATGAAAACCACCATAATTTTTACCCTTCCAGTTGAATATTGTGATGCAAACATCTTTAACTTGTTCATGGTACAAGTAATTCACAGCTAGGTGCTTATCAAGCTTTGCGGAGGCACTAAACTGAGAATCAGGTGGTTCTTTGCCTCACCATTGTGCATTAAAATTGTGTAATGCACACCTAGCCATGGATAATCTCTTACTGAAGTGATTGGACATACACTTTTCACCTCAATAAACAGGATAGGCTCTTCTGCTTATTTGGGCCAATAGGCAACCACCTAGTAACGACCCAGAACAGCCTTGCAACCGCATGCTTTGAAAAATAAAACAAAACAAAGTGAAACAAAATGCAAAACTAAAAGACATGCTGAACAATATCCTTGCAACTAGGGATGTCCCGAGCTGATCTCAAGAATCGGGGCAGATTCAGCATTTTTGTTTTACTGATCAGTATCGGCTATCCTAAGCCCGATCACGCGGTTGTCGTGCAGTAGGTGGTGGTGTGCACCTTCAAGTTGGTTTGCCAACCGCCATTAAAAGGAAAAGAAAATGTGTGTGACGCACGAGAACCAATGAGGTCTATTCTATCGCGTCACAAACATTCGAGTAACGAAGTGACGAATCAGTCTAATGCAGTGGTCTCAAACTCAATTCCTGGAGGGCCACAGCTCTGCACAGTTTAGCTCCAACCAGCTTCAAATCACACCTGCTTGGAAGTTTCTAGTAATCCTGAAGACCTTGATTAGCTGGATCAGGTGTGTTTGATTAAGGTTGGAGCAAAACTGTGCAGAGCTGTGGCCCTCCAGGAATTGAGTTTGAGACCACTGCTTTAAAGTAATTTATTTTTATCTGCTGTCAGACTATTTGAGATGTCATTGCCATAACGCATTACTATGGGTTGCGTTTGGCTTCATACTTGACTAACAGACTGTAATGGTTTTGTAACGCTTGCTTTTACATAACCATTACAAAAAATCATTTTTACCTGTATCTAGTGGTAGTGGTGTGTGTGAGAGATAATATATGCCTATAAATATAAATACTGTAGTAATTAATTGTTACATTGGAATTAGTCCATAGTGATAGATGCCCCCTTTTCTTTTACAGGAACTCTGCACATCCCTGTATACATTGTAGGGCTAGGACAATACATCGATTCTTGATTCGTGATACAATTAATCTATATCAATTCTGATATTTTCCAAATATCTCGATTCTCTCTCGAATCATTTCTGAGCTTAGTTTTAACAGCAGATGGCTTCAGAAACCCCGACTCTGCTTGCTTTCAGTTCCTTTACGCACACCACTTAAACCTAAAATAATCATTCATAAAGTTTGAAAAGGCTAAAGCGAATTACAAGGGTGTCTGCAGTGGGCGGGTTTACATTAATCTTGTGTCATAAAAGCATTCTGAGCTGAGGTGCAAGTGTATTTAACCATTACATGACTCAGCCGAACACACGATCGCTGTCCAGTACTTTTCTTCATGAGCATTTGAGTGTGCGGTAAAATTAAAAACTAGCCCAGAGCTCCATCTGCTGTTAAAACTAAGCTCAGAATTGATTTGAGAGAGAAAATATCAGAATTGATCCAGAATCATTGTATTGCAAATCGAGAATCGATGTATTGTCCCAGCCGTAACACGAGGAAAATACGAGGTCTCGGCAGATACTCAATATTCAATGACTCGGATCAGAGCGGGGGCACAAAAACCTGATCGAGACATCCCTACTGACAAACACTTGCAACACCCTAGCAATATGGCAGTAAGATTTGCACAAACAAAAGCCACTCACATTCCCTTTCTTTGTCCATACTTTCTATTTTCTTGTTCTCTTGCTAAGCTCTAATGTACTGAGACTGAGTAAATCTGGCCCTCTCTATGGATGTGTGTTTAATGTAGCTCAGAAAATGGCTGCTTTGCTGGAGTGTGAAATCTCTTCAGCTGCACTTGAGTGTCTGGATTTTTTCATGACAGCTCCAGGTCTGCACACACACTCATTTATACAGAGCCAGTGTGTGGATGTGTGTCGATTGACTGGTCTTGACTGCAAAAATCCGACAGCAGCAGTCTCGACATTCTCCTTGCATCCAGTTCGTCACCATACAAATATATCATCCATAATGCATCACCCCTGAAGAATGGCATTCCTGAACAATTAGAACAGTCCTCTCCCATTTGAATCATGGACAGTAGTCCACTTGTCACATGGACAACCAGGGAAATTTCATTTGAGCTGGCGTTGTGTAGTGGTTAAGGTTCAAGGCTGGGAACTGCAAGGTTGAATCCCTTAATGCCCCATCAGTGAACTCTTTCTGTCCTTGAACACTAAATTGAAGACAGTGAACTTCAGATTACTCCAGATAATTAAACTGTAATAAGTTCAGGACCAGTGGCTGACACATTCAAGGCCAACATCATATCTAAAGAGCATGAAATACGCAGAATATTATAGCAATTGAAACATACGCAAAATTGATGTAATTAAATGAATACATTTACTCAATTCACAAAAAAATCGAAAAGTGAACGTTTATTTTTAATTAACAATGCTGACATGGATTTGTGAAATGACAAGTTCTGCCAAGCGGGCACTTTTAGATGCTGAAAATCTCAAAATGACCCAGCCTAGCACAAAATACTCTAAAGAAATATGACATTAAGGGTGTGTTCACACTTTGCAGGTTTGGTTTAATTAAAACGAACTCTTGTGCGATTGCTCTGTTAGTGCGGTTCATTTCAAATAAGTATGAATGCTGTCAGCTGAAACTTGGTGTGCACCAAAAAAGCGGACGAGACCGACCAAACCAAATGCAGGACATAATATCACAAGATAACCCTAAAAAGGACAGAATGCTCAAGGACACCTGGTTCTTCTCGCCATAGTCACAATGTTGTCCATTACAGTTCGGTACAGGCATTGGAATCGCTATCTCCTTGCAGCAGATCTTCATTTGTGTGTGCAATGGTGGATTTCCTGCCGCTGTTTTGACTCCTTTATACATTTTATGACCTCTTCATGAGTTCTCATCTGGTAAAAATACCACCATATGTACACACAATGAGTGCATTTAGCGCACAGCACTGTTTTTAGGGATGCACCGAAATGAAAATTCTGGGTCAAAACAGCATGTCAGCATGTTCTTATTCTAAATTAGCTTTTTTAATTTTTGTATGAATATTAGACTTTTTAATTATCAGTAAATTCAATCATTTTAATGATACTGAATTTAAAAAATACAAGCCAACAAAATAAAATAACCACTTTTATTGAAAGTAACACACTAAAATTGGACAGAAAATATATTAATATTAATATTAAATATCAATATATTATTTATTTATTCAGTTCTATGCAACAGAATCAGATTTAACATTTATTTTTTGACCAATTATCATTAGTAGAACGGATTGGTGAACAAGAGGGTATAGCGTCATTTTACCAGCATTGGCCAGCATGGCTATACCACACCATGTTACAGTACAGTAGGGCAATTGCAAACAGAAACAAGATATATAAATACATAGAAATTTCATGTCGGCACGTTATTTGAGCAGACTTTGCTTTTCCAATGAGCATGAGAGGTACATGAGTGGAGCGTTCGCATGGGCCGTGAGTAACTGAGCTTGTGCATAGAGCAGAATATTGAGCGGACCGTCATACCGCCAATGATAACGGCTAGAGCGAGAGTGAAACCTGAGCGCTGAACACTGAGGGGCAGGGCGGCATATATTTTTGGTCGTTTTTCTCTTTCGGCCAAAAACAGAAAATGGCATTTCAGCTGATAATTTTCAGTGGCTGAAATTTCGGTGCATCCCTAATTGTTTTGGATGTTCAGTAAGTTCCGTCACAAAATATAAATCATAAAGTCTGTCCACTCAGGTTGTGTAGGTTTGGGGTTAAAAAAATGACAGTGTGAATGCTGTCATTTGAATGATGAAAATGCTGTCAAATGAATGAAAAAGGACTAAATGTATCATGTTCTTTTTTTGGACCGAACCAAAAAAACGAAGAGAACTGAACTACAAGTGTGAACACACACTAAACCTGCATTATTCACTAACAAAGCCATTAGTACTGTATACTCCGGAAATTTGGACATTTTGTCACTCAAATTTTATGCTGATAACATAATAAAATGTAAAAAAAAAAAAAAATCAATCCAACAAACAAACGAGAAAAAGGGATACTCACTGAGACAGGAGCGTTTGGCAGCAGCACTGGCCCCCCCACTGCACAGATTCCCTCCACGATGAACCAACTCTAACTCCAGATTTGTCCTGAGAAAGCAAGCGAAAGAGTGTTAGTCAACATGTGGACTAGAGAAGCTCCGCGGGAAATTATCAATAGGTCAAATGTTCCCATAACATTTTAACTGAAGCCTAATATTTTGCCACTATAAAGGTATACAACATATAAATAGAAAAAAAAAAAACCATGAAAACATGGCTCATCGCATTGGATTTTTGAGCTGGATCTATCCTTTTACAATGCCTTATAAAACCAAAGTTTTCATAAATGACCACACTGTAAGAAAAATTAATAAATCTGTAGAAAAGTGGAAAAGGTTCTGGTTTCTGCCAGTACATTATCTGTTAAGTTTACAGACATTACCTTGGCTTTAACCCTAAAACACAACACAATGCAATACGTAGTTTAAAATACAGGTAAAAAACTGTGAAAAATCAATACGGAAAGTTTCCTTCATATTAACAATACATTGAGCCCTATTTTTCGGACCTCTCTTAGAGTGTGCAAACAGAGTTATAATGTTTGATAATACTTACAATAACTACTTAAGGTTTCTTCAAACAATTCAATGTATCACAACATTTAAAAGGCAATACAGTGCTATGAATTATCTATTAAAAATTTCTAATCAAGAAATGATGTCTTAAGTTGACAACATAACTTAATTTCTTAGCATTCATATTTATTTTTTTAGCATTCTATCTTTTTGGCGTTTTACCGAGCATTTGCCTTAAGTAAAAACACATTAACACTGAGACGTGTGATTAGTATATGAAGAATCCAATTTGATGCCCCTCATACACAAACACAGATGAGTCTGAGATGTGCATCTCTATTATTACAAGCTGAAATCTGAAAATCCACAGAAAGACTGCAAGCTGTGTGCACTAAAATCAAGTGTTTTAAATTAACATTGCACATGCCATGTCTTACACTTAGCAAAATCTTAAAAGCCTCCTGGAAGAGAAGAAAGGGAGTTGGTAGATGAAAAGGAAAAGAAACAGGCAATTTCACATAGATAATGCACTGGTGAGTGGATCCACCTGGCTGCCACTGATAAGTGAGTGAGAGAGAGAGAGATCGCTGCTCAGAGACAGACAGACAGACGGACAGAAGGAGGGGTGTGGAGGGGCTAATGGCCTGAGAATGATCATTCTGCTAAAGACAGGACACAACTAAAGATGCTGGAGCGGGAGCAGGTGGACACCCTAGAGTCATTGAACTTTTGAGATGAAGTTAATAGACCATCATCCAGTTTAATGTGATCATCAGATGCAGACAGACAGAGACAAAACCAGAAAAAGAACAAACAAATCACAACAAACAGTAAAATAAACACAAAAATAGAACAAGTGATAAAAAAAAATGATCAAAGACGAACAAACAAAAACAGAATGAAAGACCAACACAAGCTAAAGAATGAACAATACAAATAAAAGAAACAAACAAAAGGATGGAACATAGAAAAGACAGTAAGAAAGAATGAGAGTAGACAAAAGAAGAAATAAAATGAGGAAAAAACACAAAATAACCAAAGCACATGCAAACAAAAGAATGAACAAGAGAACAAACAAATGGTGAAAGAAACAAAGGAAAGAACAAGCAAACTAAACACTGAACAATATAAACAATAAAAAAGAAACAAAGAAAGAATAGATGAATGAAACACTGGAAAGAAAGTACAATCAAACAGACAAAGAATGATTAAAAAAAAGAGCAAAAGAAAAAAGAACAGGAGAACAAATAAAATAAATCACAAATGAACAAAAAACAACGAATGAATTAATGAAAAAAAGGATGTAAAAAAAAAAAGAATGGCAAAAGTATGTATAATGGGGAAAGACATGATTTACACAGACAGTGTTTATAGTTCAATAAACCCATGCAGTCAAACCACTGATCTGAGAACAGACTATATGAGGAGGTAAAAATTAGTCAATAAACTTTCAATGCCTCGTTTTCCCCTGTCGATGCTGCTGAATATAACACACATTTCACAAACACACACTCTTCCTCCAGGAAACACTGACTGATCATATTTAAGTATAAATTACAGCTAAAATGATGCCATTTACACAATCATTTTCACAAGTTTTAGCAAGAATATAAACACTGTCAAGACAACAGAACATCTGTAATGCAACACACACTTTATGCGGTACTGAACTTCCTTCTAATGCCAAACATGACAACACTGAAGCTTAGATTAAAAAAACATTGACCCATAAAAAAGTGGGGTTACATTTTATTTTGATGGTCCCTTTTTACACATTCTGTGGACTATAATTAACGCTGCACCTACATGTCTACTCACTCTCATTAGAGTGTTAGTAGAATATAAGTAGACTGGTAGGGTTAGGGTTAGAATAAGTTGACATGTAGTTACTTAGTCAAGTAGAATGTCTGTTGGGGAGCATCAAAATAAACAGCAGATATTAAGCAGACAGTCTACTAATACTCTAATGAGAGTTAGTTAACATGTAGCTGCAAAGTTACTTATAGTCAACAGAATGTTCAAAGGGGACCATCAAAATAAAGTGTTGCCAAAAGCAGAAAAACTGTGTAATTTATGTCTTAAACAGATGCGCAATGCTTTTTCTCACCTGGCCACGGAGTACATGAACAAGAAGTCATTGTCAGGTGACCCTGGGTTCTTCCCATAATCCATGTATTTTTTCTGTGTGGTGTTTTTAATGTCCTTTATAACAGATTCCATCTCTTTACTCAGGTTCGACTCCGCCTGGGAGGGGGAAAAAACATCAGATTTGTGAAGGCCTCTGTGTTTTTCAGAGCAGAGTTTAATGACCTGACATGCAAGTCTATGACACTGGCTTGAGATTTTGTATTATGAGATGTTAAACCACAACAATCACATGGAGGTGAGTGGCACACCAGTCCTTACTCTGAATCAGGATGGAGGGATGAGATGAACAGAACAGAAAAGAGGGGAGAGCTATAATAAATACCAGTATAGGATCTCTCTGCTTTACGCTGGCGCTTACTGGGAAAATGCCCAGCTGCTCCTGAAGGTCCTCCACTTCCTTCACCAGTGCGGACATGCTCTTGTTACTGGGCATGTGCCAGGCGCCCGTCTCTATCCCACGGCCAGGACGACAGGGTAAAACACTGTTGGCGAACTGACGACACAGTGGACAGGTGAACTCGCCCTTATCCACAGAAAACCCCTGAAGAACCTGATCATTCTGAGGAATAAACAAATATGACAGAGGTTCATTTACAGCTAGGTTTACTGCTGATTAGTAAAAACAAACAAAAAAAAAAAAAACAACAACAAACCCCCCCCCCCCAAAAAGACATTATCTGTTACAGTATCAGAGTCAGACTCTTTACTATTCACAAAACATCTTAAGGCTAAAAGTAGCTCCTAACTTGCCGATTTAAAGTGCGGTCACACTGCACTTTTCGTTCCATTGACTTCCATTAAAACTCATGCGAATGCGTCAGACTGGAAACGCAAGCTCGTGCGAAAAATTTCGCATTTCGCTGCGTTCCAAAGTTCACGTTTGGTGAACTCTGACCTGCGAATTCGCATCACGTGAAGACGTGTGACCAGTAGAAGATCGATTCGTCACGGCATGACCTCTTGGCTGAATTAAAAGAATGATATTTTTGCAGTAAAGTCAAGTAGGTTGTATATTTTTACATTTTGAATGTATTACTTTGAGTTATGTGTTGAATTCATGTTTATAAAAAAAGATGCTGTAGACCGTGACGTCATATCACGACCGTTACAGCATTCGAAGAAATTTCGCACGTTCAAAGTCTGGTGTGACCGCGGCTTTAGGAGAAACTCTTAAAAATAATGGGCATGTCAGTCCTAAATTTAGGACTCCTAAATTTTTGCTCTAAGAGTATTTCACAAAGAATTTTAGTATTAAAACTAGCTTCTAAATATGTGAAACGTTAGGAGTAGACAAGAGGACTACTAAGTCACTAAGACCAAATCACAAACAATCCTAAAATGGCTGTTGCTGGCAATCCGCCTAAGCAATCCTCCCAAAGAGACTGACACCATTGAGGCGATAAAGCCTTGAGTGCTGAGCCTAGTCTTCATAAATGCAATAAATATTTTGATTTATAGATTTTAATCTGCGATGACAACAAAGTTACATTTATGTACAGGCAAAATGTATTGAATGATTAAGATAACATTGCGATCAAGTTGAAAATAATATTCTATCATCTGTGCCGATAGCCTCGTGGGCAGCTCGGGTGACCTGAGTTCGAATTCCGGCTCGTGGACCTTTCCCGATCCCATCCCCCTTTCTCTCTTCCACTTCGCTTCCTGTCTACTCACTGTCCTATCATAATAAAAAGGCAAAAACGCCAAAAATAAACCTTTGAAAATAAATAAATAAAAATGACCTATGGCTGTTGTTTTCACTAGTTCACACTTACAAATAATCGAATAGTGTAAACGAGTAAAATAAGTGTATTTGGTGTGCTGACTGAGGGGAGGCTCCGAGCTCAGAATTTAGCCCAAACTCGGAGTACTCCCCTGTATCCCCGGCTGGGAATAGGAACCAGCCGAGAGTTAAGAGTCGGGCTGGCGGAGGGATGCAGAAAACTGTTGCGGTAACTAGATGAGTCGGCTGTGTATATATGCCTCCTCTCGAGCTGATTAGACCATTTGAACATGTTCCTCCCAAACTTTGTTTATAAAACATTTTTTGTCGCTTGAATTCTGCAATCTCTCAAGATGCAGACATGTAAGAGGCTGACTTGTTTAATTAATGACACTTAGCCTACATTTTAAAATCTTTATTTGAATATGACAACATTTTAAAAAAAAATCTTTATTAGAATATGGCAACGTGACACCTAGTTCTACAATATTTCTATGATTTAATCACGGACAGAGACCCCTCCCCATCAGCCAATCACAGCGGGCATAGTTGGTAAGCATGTTGACATCATCCATAGCAACGAGGTCAACCCCGCCCTTTATATTAACTTAAGACTTCTCTCTATTCCTTAGTAAAAGTTGGTCTCAGCAGCTTTGTGAATATGTTTTAAGAGAAAACTCTTAGCTAAGAACATTTACTGCTATTTAGAAGTACTCTTAGTGGTAAGATAAAATGTTTTGTGAATACGGACCCTGGTCCACATTGTAGCTTATTCTGTTATCATGGTTATCATTCTGTCAGCAATGGTGTTCGGGGTGGTTGTTAGGGTGTCGTTATGAGGTTGATATTCTATTCACTAGACTAGATATGGCTTGGTTTCTACAGGTGCTGGTCATATAATTAGAATATCATCAAAAAGTTGATTTCACTAATTCCATTCAAAAAGTGAAACTTGTATATTATATTCATTCGTTACACACAGACTGATATATTTCAAAAGTTTATTTCTTTTAATTTTGATGATTATAACTGACAACTAAGGAAAATCCCAAATTCAGTATAATTAGAATATAATTAGAATATAATCAGTATAATTAGAAATTAGAATATTGTGAATAGGTTCAATATTGAAGACACCTGGTGCCACACTCTAATCAGCTAATTAACTCAAAACACCTGCAAAGGCCTTTAAATGGTCTCTCAGTCTAGTTCTGTAGGCTACACAATCATGGGGAAGACTGCTGACTTGACAGTTGTCCAAAAGACGACCATTGACACCTTGCACAAGGAGGGCAAGACACAAAAGGTCATTGCAAAAGAGGCTGGCTGTTCACAGAGCTCTGTGTCCAAGCACATTAATAGAGAGGCGAAGGGAAGGAAAAGATGTGGTAGAAAAAAGTGTACAAGCAATAGGGATAACCGCACCCTGGAGAGGATTGTGAAACAAAACCCATTCAAAAATGTGGGGGAGATTCACAAAGAGTGGACTGCAGCTGGAGTCAGTGCTTCAAGAACCACTACGCACAGACGTATGCAAGACATGGGTTTCAGCTGTCGCATTCCTTGTGTCAAGCCACTCTTGAACAACAGACAGCGTCAGAAGCGTCTCGCCTGGGCTAAAGACAAAAAGGTCTGGACTGCTGCTGAGTGGTCCAAAGTTATGTTCTCTGATGAAAGTAAATTTTGCATTTCCTTTGGAAACCAGGGTCCCAGAGTCTGGAGGAAGAGAGGAGAGGCACACAATCCACGTTGCTTGAGGTCCAGTGTAAAGTTTCCACAGTCAGTGATGGTTTGGGGTGCCATGTCATCTGCTGGTGTTGGTCCACTGTGTTTTCTGAGGTCCAAGGTCAACGCAGCCATATACCAGGAAGTTTTAGAGCACTTCATGCTTCCTGCTGCTGACCAACTTTATGGAGATGCAGATTTCATTTTCCAACAGGACTTGGCACCTGCACACAGTGCCAAAGCTACCAGTACCTGGTTTAAGGACCATGGTATCCCTGTTCTTAATTGGCCAGCAAACTCGCCTGACCTTAACCCCATAGAAAATCTATGGGGTATTGTGAAGAGGAAGATGCGATATGCCAGACCCAACAATGCAGAAGAGCTGAAGGCCACTATCAGAGCAACCTGGGCTCTTATAACACCTGAGCAGTGCCACAGACTGATCGACTCCATGCCACGCTGCATTGCTGCAGTAATTCAGGCAAAAGGAGCCCCAACTAAGTATTGAGTGCTGTACATGCTCATACTTTTCATGTTCATACTTTTCAGTTGGCCAAGATTTCTAAAAATCCTTTCTTTGTATTGGTCTTAAGTAATAATCTAATTTTCTGAGATACTGAATTTGGGATTTTCCTTAGTTGTCAGTTATAATCATCAAAATTAAAAGAAATAAACATTTGAAATATATCAGTCTGTGTGTAATGAATGAATATAATATACAAGTTTCACTTTTTGAATGGAATTAGTGAAATAAATCAACTTTTTGATGATATTCTAATTATATGACCAGCACCTGTATGTTGATAATGCATGTTGCAAAAAAATTTGTCCCCAAAAAAGGGGCATATTGGAAAAAATCCTTCATCACGGCTGTTACATGCAGATTCCTAATTTAAATTATTTGTGAAATTAGGAAGCAGTAAGTTGGCCAAATTGTCTCATTACTCTCATCCATTTTACAGGGATTTGGGGAGATCAGGAATGCCAAAGATAAAGATATGCACAAAATTATGTATGGAATTGGCTCAAGGGCAGATTTCTTTTGTGATTTACCAAAACTTTTGGGACAATTCGGATGACGTGATCTCGCACAATATTTGATCAGTGAAAGGCCATTTGGACAAAAACAGGCTGCAGACAGCAAAAAGCATCTCCTGAGGCTAAAGTGCTGATAATCCTAGAGCTAAAGGGACAGCCCCGCCTAAACCTCCCTCACTTGCTCTAAGCGCCAATGCTCATGTTACAGATAATTAAGCAGATGGTCATGTCAGACTGCCCTTATTAGCATAAGCACAACCTCTGAAAGGTTCGGTTGAGAAGAAACACAGTGGTGGATGAAACTAATAACAGATCAGAGTCTGAACTAATAGTTCAAGATGTTGTATAGAAAAAGACATTTTATATTTGTACATCATGGAAAGTATTGTTGAACGCACCAACAAAATGTAACAAGTAAAACACAAAATTAATCCTTAAAATTAATTTTTAGCTAAACATTCAACTGATAAGTCTATGTATAACAGTCAATGAAGGCAGTTCCTCCAGTCTGTGGTTCACAAGGCTCCGGTGCCATGGGACATTTTCATAAATGATGAATTGAGGTTTGGGATACAGCTAACAGTGTGTGTGAACAGTGAATACTGAATATCTCTTTGACAGGGGAGTCAAACTCCAGTCCTGACAGACTCTAGATCAGAAGCCACTTTATATTAGACAGCTGGATGAATGATTCCAGAATCATCTGTTAGGTTAAATCATTTAAGAGCTGTTCAAATGCTAGGCGGGCTGTGAGAGTGGGGTCACTACACATACACTTTTCCTAATTGTTGTACAATGCTCAGCGTAAATGAGTACACCCCCTTTGAAAAGTAACATTTTAAACAATATCTCAACGAACACAAAAACAATTTCCAAAATGTTGACAAGACTAAGTTTTATATAACATCTGTTTAACTTATAACATGAAAGTAAGGTTAATAATATAACTTAGAGAACAAAATTTTCAGTTTTACTCAAATTAGGGTGATGCAAAAATGAGTACACCCCACTGAAAGTCTCTGGAGCAAAGCTAAATTTTAGACTACAAATGTCTAATTTAACAAGAATTCAACCACAGGTGAGTCTAATTATTCATTACACAGGTGTCCAGCAGACAGTTGACTATAAAAGGGTGTTAAAACCCCTTCCCATTTCATGCTGTCAGCAATGGCACCACATGGAAGAGAAATGTCACAAGACCTGAGAAAGAAAATAATTTCTTTACACCAGAAAGGTGAAGGCTACAAGAAGATCAGCAAAGCTTTACTTATCAGTCAGAATACTGTAGCAAAAGTGGTACAAAAATTTTAAAAGGATGGAACTGCAACCATCTCACAGAGACGTCCAGGTCATCCACGGAAGTTAACATCTCGACAGGAGCGTCTTCTGATGAGAAGGGTTAAAGAAAATGGGCATGCAAGTTCACTGCAGTTATCTAAAGAAGCAGAAAGCCAAACTAGGGGTGACTATTTCCCGTGACACAATACGGCGTACACTGCAGAAGAATGGCATGCATGGGTGCCGTCCACGAAAGAAGCCTTTCCTAAAGCCCAGGCACAAATAAGCCCGCCTAGAATTTGCCAGGACCCATGCTGACAAAGATGAAGACTACTGGGACTCTATACTCTGGAGTGATGAGACCAAGATAAAGGTTTCTGGAACTGTATGGCGTCGCAAAGGTGAGGAATACAAAGAAAAATGCATGGTGCCTACAGTGAAATGGTGGTGGCAGTGTCCTTATGTGGGGCTGCATGAGTGCTGCTGGTGTCGGGGAGCTGCATTTCATTGATGGCATCATGAATTCACAGATGTACTGCTCTATACTGAAAGAGAAGATGCTACCATCACTTGGTCGTCGTGCACTTTTCCAACATGACAATGATCCTAAATGAACATCTAAGGCCACTGTTGGATTTCTGAAGAAGAACAGGGTGAAAGTGATTCAATGGCTCCTGATCTGAACCCAATCGAACACCTATGGGGTATTCTGAAGAGACAAGTTGAGCGTCACCCTCCATCCAGCATCCAGTCTCTAAAAGAGGTCATTCTTGAAGAATGGAAAAAGATGGATGTTGCAAAATGTCGCCAACTTGTTCATTCCATGCCTAGAAGACTTGGTGCTGTCATTAAAAATCATGGAGGCCATACAAAGTACTAGATGTAGTAGTTTTTGTTGTGGGGTGTACTCATTTTTGCATCACCCTAATTTGAGTAAAACTGAAAAATGTGTAATCTAAGTTATATTATTAACCTTACTTTTATGTTATAAGTTAAACAGATGTTATATTAAACTTAGTCTTATCAACATTTTGGAAATTGTTTTTGTATTCATTGAGATATTGTTTAAAATGTTACTTTTCAAAGGGGGTGTACTCATTTACTCTGAGCACTGTATGACTTCCTCTATAACTGTTCCAAATGCATGATAAATGGCTTGATAAGTTACAGCTCTTTACAGTGATTCTCACCCGTAAGGATTCCATGTAGGACTTGTGACAGTCTATATGCAGAGTGTGGCCACACGTCTGCACATATACACCACCGTCCCACCCAACAGACACAGACTGCAGACAGGAACTCTGGGAAATTGAGAACATGAAAAAAAGAGAAACTTCAGAACATCAGTCATGACCTAACAAGTGGCAATCAGCTTTTATGTATTATTAAACTCTTTAACTGAATACAAAGCTTTAACTTTTACTTGCAGTGGGGTTTTTTGTCCATTGTACAGTTTAAACATTCTTCAAAATATATATAGATTTTTTTTTTGCACACGCACGTTTGTAAAAGAAAAAGTCATACAGGTTTGGAATGACATAAGAATAATTAAATGATTTTCATTTTGAGTGAATTTAATGATGTTTCTTTTTGGAATGCAAAAAAAGAGAAAAATAGATCAAGAGAAAAAGAAATGAAAAGAATGAGAGAATAAATAAGACAACGAAAAGAAAAGAACAAAGTAAAAGCAAACAAAAAAAAGAATGCAGGCAAAAAAGAGAAAAAGCAAGCAAAAAACAAAACAAGAAACAACAAAGAAAAACAAAATGAAAAGAAAGAAGTAGAAAACAAAAACATTTGGTTTGGTATAGAGTTGTGAAAATGTGCATTATAAAACTGCTAGTTCTGGCTCTTAAATCTGATTGGCATCATGCTCAAAGCTGCTGAAAAACAGCTGATATGTGCGCACTTGTGAGGCAATTGAACTCAATATTAATGCAGCAACTGTAAATCATCTACACAGTTGGGATAATGAGCTCCTTTACCTGGCAGAAGAATTGTTTATTTCTAACTGTTCATTTTAGAAAGGAACATGACAGCTGAGAAATTGATTTTACTGTGTCACATTGTGCCTAACAAACCTTTACTGAGGTAACAGCACTGTAATTTATTGGTCTAAAGTATGTGTGTGCAACCATAATGAGGTTGTATCTGTATGAAAGTCTGTATTGTATGAGTAGGTGTTTATTTACAATGCTTAAAACATTTTAGCCTCTCGGACAAATAAAAGAAGAAAGAAAATGGATACATTTATGCTTATGCAGTCATATTGTACTTATATGCCTGAACAAAAATGTTTGAGATGTTTCAGAATGAGTTTTATATTCTTAGTGTGTTTCAGAGATGTTATTGTGAGTTGTGTGAATGTGTGTTTATATATGGCACATACATCTTTAAAGTAGCGTTGCATAAGGGACAGTCTAACGTCATTGGTCGCTCCACATGTGTCCTCAGGGTAGATGTGCTCCTCATCTGTTGTGGGCAATCGCTTTGGCGTGTCACTACGACAACGGTGCCCCAACACTGAAATACACACACATACACACTCTTCAGAAATGGCAATCATATGCTAATTAGCTGCCATCATCACATTCATGGCACTCACCATTTGCATACTATAATGAAGTACCATGTCAAAGTCAAAACTGTAACGCGCGCCACGCCAATGCTTGCTGACCCCAAACCCTATCATACTGAATACTCAGCAATAAAAATTAAAAACAGACCAAATCTGCAGTCTGTTAGTCCATCAAATCTCGAAGAACTGTTGATTTTCTAGCTCTTCAAAGTCAGACACAAGAAGGTTGCCATCTTGACCTTGAGGCATTTCAAGAGTACTAAAATCACATATCGAACAAATCAAAGACCAGTGATTATTCATAAAACACAATGTTAATTTTAATCACAGCACCTGCTGAGAAGTCAAAGCACTTGATAAATTAAGCAATTAAAACACTGCTGTTAAAACAAGTAGAGTAAAGTGGTTTAATGCACAGTTAAAGAGCTCCAGTGATCTGGACCACAATCTAAACCTGCAGATGGAAAGCTGTAATGCTACACACACCGTCCTAGTGGTGATATAAAGACTTACGCAAACGAAAACATGTTAATGATGTTCGGTGCATAGGTGTACACAATACAATTAATTTCAGCTGCTTTGAAACTAAATGTATTCTGAAAAGCGCTATACAAAAAAAAAAATATACATGGTGTTGATCACACAAAACTTAAAACAATGAAAACTTTTATTAAACGTACAACTACAGAAAATATGGATCCAAAAAATTCAACATGATCCAGGATCGTAAGACAAAATACTGGATGGATTAGAAATTATCACATTATGTGGTACATTTTTTATGTGGTTTGGGATGACATGAGGGTGAATAGATGACAGAAATTTAATTTTTTTGGAGAACCTATTTTAAAGTGGGCATGAAATGAAAACTATTTTCTAAATACATGATATAAATCTTATTGTGAACAATTCATTGCATGTTCCATATTTAAAAAATGTTTTGACATTGTAATGTTTAATCAAAATGTAAACAAGACCTTGAGGCGAAAACAACAGACTTATCAATGGTGACGTATGTAGGACTTCTTAATCCTGCCGCTGCAAGCTCACGTTCATCTGCTTTTACTATTCAACTGATGCATAGAACCAAGTCCCTGCCCTACATGAGCCATTACACTATGGAAAAACAGATCTGTTGCTACTCCTGTTTCATCGTAATTTTAAATATAGTGTCTTCTTGGATGAAGTTTAGAAAGCGAGAGCAAGTATGTTAAAAGGCATAGGCAACTATGAAACTGATTGGACCTCCATAACATGTGTAGTCCCCCAGGGCTCAATCCTTGGACCTCTAATTTTTAATCTGTGTATGCTTCCACTAGGCTAAATAATGCAGTACAACAACATTGATAATCATTGGCATGTAGATAACACCCAAATATTCTGAGGTCAATGTACAGACTTAAGTCCGACAGTCTCTATATACCATTATGATTACTTGGTTTAGGATCTGAGATATAGTTGCGTCTTAGAAAATGACTGAAGTTTAGCTACTAGGGGTGGGAATCTTTAGGCACCTCACAATCTGATCTGAGATGATTCATAATCTACATTTTTTTTTCTCTTATTGATTAGTTTACTGACTTTAAATCTTACATTTATTTGCACATTTTTTTATTTAATTAGTTTTGTAATAAGTTCTTTTTAATATGATTACAAAATAAAAATTAAATTAAAACAATTGTATGTTATTTTCAACTGACTAAATATAGCTTCAAAACATACAAGTAATTAGTTAATAATAAAGAGGAATAAAGAAACATATTACAAGCAATAAACAAAGAGTGCTTTCAGTATCTACGCATGTTTAAAGTATCTGAACGTTTTCCAGTCAAGATCCATGAGTGATTATACTTTCTCAGCTTTATTGCTGTTTTATTATTACTAATAACATCACAGGCATTGGGAGATCTAATAGGCTGCATTACAGATATATTTTGAGATATCAGATGTTTCATGTATTGAATACATATTTCTACTGCATTCCTTGCCTTTGTTGAGAATTTTTAAGGGAAAACACTGAAATACCTGCAGGCGAGACTGCAAACTTTAAGTATAACCATCAAGCAATGAAGCCCACGACTGCCCTTGTAATTCACTTAAAACTCTTTGAACTTTCTAAAATCGATTCTGAAAATCATCGAGGAGAGAATCGCGATGCATCAGAGAATTGATTTTTTTTTTTTAAATCAAGTGTTATCAACAACATTTTTCATTACTATATGCCCTGATGTTATCTGTTTCAAAATTGGCCTAAAATACACTAATACTGGCCAATGTTGATAGACACTGATACATTGCTGATGTAAATGTTGGAGTGTGTGATACCTGATGAAGCCTGCAGCAGTACCACCAATCCTGTGGGTCTGTCTTCAGTGGACGGTCCGCTTTGACCACAGATCACACAGTCATACAGAACCTCAGAGTCCAAAGGTTCTGCCGAGCCCACGTCCATCACTGCATCTGTTTCAGGTGACTCTATTAAACACAGAATTAAACAAAACAAATAAGTCATATAATCTATATAATGAATTACAGAAAACAGAGTCTTTGAAATCACAAAATCTCCCTTCAAATAAAAGTGGTTTCCACAACCCTGGGTTTCCAGCTGGTGGAAAATGGTGCGTATTGCAACCATAGAAACGATTTGGGTTAGAAATTGCAGATTCTACAAGACCTAAAAAGCATCGGCATCCATCTACAAAGCTCTATGACCAGTGGCATATTAAAACGCATATTAAAATGTGTATAAATATACAGTGCAAGGCTCGTCGCTTTCCACTGTCAACTGTGCTCATTCCTGTTGCATGTTCTTAGGCCCCGTCCACACGGAGACGCGTTTCTGTGTATACGCACAAATTTTGTATCGAATAGGTGTTTCATCCACACGGATCTGGCGTTTTCGGAAGGTGAAACCGCTATTTTTTGAAACTGGGTCCCAGAGTGGATAAATCTGAAAACGCCGCCTTTGCGTTTTCATGTGTACAGCCAATCCGTATATTTTGTGAAACGATGATGTCATCACCCCACATGTCGACCCTAGTCAGACACCGCTAACAGCACAAAACAGCAACAACAACAACAACAACAACAATAGCAGACTCTAGATGCCTGTGTTCATGCTGCAGAAGCTACTGAGCCAAAATAAAGCGTTATTTCTAAGCTTTACTGAAGTTTGTATACAGCACGCAAGGTTTATGCGCATGCTCCAAGTCTTATTCTCTGTTTTAAGTGTATCTCTGTGGCAGAATTACAGCACCACATACTGGTCTGGCATGTATACTACATCGTTTTGAGTCATTTCAGTGGTTTCGTGTGTACGCAGATATTTCTTGAGACGAGGAAAAAAAAATAAAAAAAAGATCGGATAGGGAAAGATCTGGCTTCGTGTGGACGGGGCCTTAATCTGGCAACCCATGTGAATGTCAAGTCTGAGGAAGAGGGGGCGGGGCAAACAACTCTCTCCAATATTTTGAATTTGGACTTCAGTACCCATTTAAACTGCTAGCTGTCAATATTACATACTGCACCTTTAAGGCATCAAAGGTATAAAGGCTGTTCAAAACATAGGCAGCAAAATATTGCTGCCAATCAAGATACTTTGTTTTGGCCAAATTCTAGTGAAGCAACACATGTATCCCTCACAGAGAAGGCAATCCCAGAGTGCAATGTGAAAAATTCCAGCCCCCCCAAAAAATGCATTTAAGATTCCTGATGAGTTAAGAGAAATGTTGATTATAAATAATTCTTTTTCATTCAATAATGAAAAGTATTGAAAAACAAACCCATTTTAGAGAAATACAGCTCAATAGGTTTCAGAGAAGAGATAAAGAACATTCATTTAGATAAAGCATCAGGGATACTTTGCATAGGTGATGTATAATATTCAGTTTAAGTTGTGTCGAAATTGATTGTTCACCAGAAACTTTAGAGAGACTGGTATATTTTGAAGCTCCTAGCAATAAAGTGCCAAAAAGTATCATCTTTAGATACTTCCATGACAAGATCATTCATTACCATGGCATTCCACTGAACCATAGTCCCACCACAGTACTTTTTTTGTAGGGGTTTGGCGTTTTCATTTTACATAAAAAATAAATTAAAAAATAAAACCCAGAGAGAAGCCAAGCATAAAAGTCAGAGAAAAAGGGGGTAAAATCCCATAACTGAACATGAATTATGAGCTCAGTAGATTGGCAAAACTTAATTAGTTATATAATGTGGATCTGAATTACTTTTTTGCACTCTCCTGGTTAAATTAACAAACGGTTAATGGAGGTTCAGGCGGTCATGCATTAAAAGCAGTAACAACAGAGCTAATGTTGTGTGGACCATGTTGTATTTGTACAGAATGTGGAAGCTGAAACGAATATTCTGGGTGCGTATAGTTATGAGGAGGCTCAAGGAATGGTTTGAAAACCCCTGGCTTAAACTGTCTATAACTGTAAAAGTATTAATAAATTTAGCATAATATCAGAATTACTTTTAATAAAGTGATGCATTTTTGTTTTTTTTACTATTTAATTCATTTACTGACTAATTAGAAAAAATATCCCTTCTCTATATATTGTTCATTTTTAAGGTACTTAAACACTGTCAGAGTTGTTGTAATATGTAAAATATAAATCAAAACAACAAGAAAAAAAATAAATCACTTTTGTTATTAAAAAAAAAAACAAAAATAAAAAAAAAAAAAGAGCTAGAGCTGCACAATTCTGGAACTGAGAATCACTGAGATTTTTGTTTAAAATAGAGATCATGATTCTGAATAGACAACTAAACTAAATAACGTAATTTACTAGAGGTTCTGAAAAATGTTAATTGCGGCGTTCTATTAAAAATGAAATTGAATTAATTTTTTTTTTTTTTTAAATCGGTTTGAATAAATGATTCAATGACTCGCTCAAATACTTCACTTGTCTCATTACTGGATTATTCAGTGTTTTTGAACAAATCTCTTGAATGAATGATTTAATGACAAATACATTTTTTAACAGTCACTTGTCACCACCTAGATTTACTCTATTTTAATCGCTACCACAGACATCAGTGTTTATATCCGAACTATAAACTTTTAACCCAGAACTTCTGTGATAATTTTAATTATTGTAACACAGAAATAATGATACTATGTAGTTGAAAAGACAGTTTGTGAAGCCGTTTCATATCTATACATGACAACTGCTCTATCAGCGGCAAAGCAGATTTGCATGTTCCGCTGTAATTGTACTCAAAGGTTTAATAGACATAACAGAATCACTGTCATTTAAGAATGAGACTGTTTGGGTGTTTGAATTGTGACTGCGATCTTTTAACGATTAACGATTTTAACGAATAATACCACAAGCCAAGCACTGGCTTCCACCGTATAGAGACTCTCAGTCAACACAGATGTAATGCATTTAGTTACTTATTATTAAGAGTAATGCAAAATTTACTATATTTTTCATCACTTTTAAAGTAGCGTTCTCAATCATAAACGCTGCTGATGTCTGCTATTCCATTAATTACCTTCTCTAAATCACTCTAAAACATTAAAGAACATGTTCAATTTCAGGGCAAATAGAGGCTTTGTAAATGTCAGTGTGTGTTTGGATTGATTTATAGCTTAAGGTGCACTGATAGAGACAGGAAATCTATGGGGAAATGAAACCTTTGTGCTAGAAAGGTAATGTGACAGTGTTTGCCTGAGGCCGCCTGCCAGGTACTGCTGCCCTCCACACACCCGTCCTAAATAAACACTATAATACGAGATACTACGACAACTAGTCGTCACATGTGGACAATTTGTGACCTTTGTACACATTAAAACAGGTCAAAACATCAAATTATGGTGAAACTAGTTTTTGTTGATTACATTCATATCCATCCATCTATTTTTATCCAGTAGACCTTGTCCATCAGAAAAACACACAAGCATAGATCAACTCAAGGGTTAATGCAGACAACACATCAGTCAAGCTCTGATTATACAGTAAACAAGATTAATGAACCTGACCACCAGATCACCAA
Organism: Mylopharyngodon piceus; assembly: GCA_039654765.1. Classification (NCBI taxonomy): domain Eukaryota; kingdom Metazoa; phylum Chordata; class Actinopteri; order Cypriniformes; family Xenocyprididae; genus Mylopharyngodon; species Mylopharyngodon piceus. The sequence continues at coordinate 31,115,938 of CM077441.1, read as the reverse complement.
CAAATAATGTATATCACAAAGCAATTAAGCAGCAAATACAACTTAATTAACACTGGAGACGTTTTCATAGCAATAAAAGCAATGTGTGAACTTTGAGAGATTTATGACACAGAATTATTATCCTACGCACTATTAAACAAACCAAAATGATAAAAAATAGTTCAGTTTTAGTCACTGTATTGCTGGTGGTAGCAAAAGAACTTTATATCCTTTAATAATGTCAAATAGTCAAAGAGTAAATGTTTATTATTATTTTAAGCTTCACAACAGAAGGATACAACATTTTATTCAATGTAATATTCAGACAAACTATATGAAGCAAAAATCTGTCATGACGTCATGCTCCTCAGAAAAACATATCGGCCGTTGGCAAGAATTGAAATGGAAAATATCAACCACTAATTGTTTCAATAATGAGACATTTTAAATGAATCACACATTTCCTTTAACCTCTTCAATGCGATTATAATAGTTGCACAGAAATGTTTTTACGATCTGGGCTATTAATGTGGCATCAACTATTTCTGCCCATAAATGTCACATAAAAAGCAAACTGTGGTTGGTTGGTTGCTTACATGTTAGTCAGATGGTCTGTTCCTGTCTAAGTGGTGAAAATAAGCTTCAAAGTTGACCAGACTATATGCCGACAGCAAGTCCGGCTTTGAGAGACTATATGATTGACACTCAAATTGTCTTTAATGAATTAACTCGATTTGATTTTTGATCAGGCATTGACTGAAACTCATATCTCCTTCCTCCTTTTCACAGTCCCATCACTGTCTCTGTTCTTATTTCTGCGGTAAGACGTCCAGTATTGCTCTGAGATTCATTACCATATGCACAGATGCTCGAAACGCTGGTCCAATTTATCTCATTATAATTCCGGTGCAAATATCCATGTCCAAAGTGACCTTTGATTCAAATCTGGAAAACAAATGGAGCCTGTACAGCAGAGCTCAAGAGAATGTTTTATTCTGACAATCCCAGACACACGCACATCTATAATACAGACACTGCTCAATGTCAGTGGGGACATCAGCCATGGGTGTCTGAAGCTAATATTTCAACCAAATCTCAACGTCATTTTAGCATTTGCTGGTGACAAATGGTGAACAACAAAGACATATACTGTTTCTCAAAACAGATCAGATATGATCTTTATTCAAATAACGCTGCTAGTGATGCACTGATATTTCGGCAACCAAAAATGAATTTTTGGTTTCGGCCAAAACAGTTTGGAGGGCCGAAATCATTTAATTAGCGTTTCTCCGATGCCGTGTTTTGACAATATTTGTAGCTTTTTCGTGCACACAACATAGATAAGCTACAACTGCAATAAGGACTGCCCGATGGCCCAGGCTAACGTGAAAGATGCTCAGGACATTTGACAGAATTGTCACTAGCCCAATCATTTGCACACTTTTAAGTCTTGCTAATTTAAGTGTTCGAGCGATTTTAAACCATTCAAGCCCAAGAAGATACAAAAGAGTTCTTCAGCTTGAACAGACAAATACACACAAAATTATGTCAAAATGCAGTCTTGGCGAGTAAACACAGTCAGTTTTGTAAAGTGAAAGTAAACAACTGAGAAAGAAAAAGCATGTGTAACAGAATATTTGATCCGTGCAGCTCTTAAAGTGACAGTAGCCTAATATACCTGCAGCCATCTGTGTCATTACTGTTAATTAAAACAAAAGACAAAAAAAGTGAAAAATCCGTATGATACAATACAATATCGATTTTTCATTTTTAATCAATATTTTGATTTTGATAAATCAATATTGATTCTTAAATCAATTTTTTTTATGCAGAGCCGCTTTAAAGCTGATTCGACTTTGTTTCATAATCCAGAAAGATTCTTTCAAAACCATCCCATGTACAGTACATGGGCTGCCATGTGTAGGATATGATGTTGACTGTACTGAGACATTGTAATGTTTATTTTAAAACTTCATCACTCATGTCTTAAACACAGTGTCACTGCGTTCTCCCTCTTGATCTCAGTGACCAGCACACAGCAGAACTGCCCTGAAGCAGAACAATACGGCCCCTGAGATCCCCCCTCCACGCTTCCACTAAAAGGGCCTGAGGGAGTGTGTAGGGCAGAACAGAGGCAATTTGAGTCACCTTCCTTTAGGGAGTACAATAGCAGCCAACAGCTTTCAGCATTCAAGGATTTCTGCAAGTTTACTATGTCCTCTAAACTTTACGTCTGTGTGTGTATTCGCAAAATGGCTAGTAATAGTTTAAATTGTAACTGACTAAACCGTTAAGAAAGCTACAATGGAAAGCTTATAATTAAAATCATAATTTTGCTTTTATTCCTCAGATGAAGCTACAAAAATATTTGTTACCTAAAGTATCATACAAATTCCATAACGCACTGATGAGCCAAAACATTATGACCACTCACAGGTCAAGCGAAAAATGTTGATCATCTCCTAAAGTTATAAAATCTCTTCAGAATAAATTATTAATTACTTGGACTTTCAATGGATGGACAAAAAAAGAAATGTTAAAAATATCTATTTGACAGTACATGCAGTATTTTTCCCTGTGGTATTGAAAATGGTATTGAATATCAATACTTTTTAAGGAATCGTATCGAAGTTAGAAATTCCAGTATCATGACAACACTAGTGAGAACGATAGTCCGAACGAGAACGATAGTCCAAAACACAAATCTGTGACAGGGTGTTGGGTTTCTAGGGCTCATTGATGTGTGAGGGCAAAAAAAGGCTATCCTGTCTGGTCCAGAACCAAATGAAGGTCTACTGTGCAAACAAGTCACAGAAAATTTTAATGATGGTTATGGGAGGAATATGTGACAACACACAGTGCTTCGCACTCTGCTGCGTATGGGGCTGTGTAGTCACAGAGTGCCCATGAAGACCCCTGTCCACTGTTGAAAGAGCCTACAATTGACACACAAGTGTCGGAACTGGATCTTGGAGCAATGGGAAAAGGAAGCCTGGCCATTTTCTTTCACATCATGTGGACAGCTGTGTACGTGTGCGCCACTCAACTGGGGAGGTACTGCCACCAGGATACACTGTGGGAAGATGACAGCCACTGGAGGGAGTGTGATGCTCTGGGTAATGTTACACTGGGAAACCCTGGATCTGGCCATTCATGTAGGTGTAAATTTAACACTTACCTCCTACCTAAACGTTGCAAACTAGGTACACCCTTTCATGGCAATGGTGTTTCCTGATGGCAGTAACCTCTTTCAGCAGGATAATGCACCCTGCCACACTGCACACGTTTGAGGAACATGATGAAGAGTTCAAGGTGTTGCCCTGGCCTCCAAATTCCTCAGATCTCAATCTGAGCATCTGTAGGATGTGCTGAAACAACAAGTCTGATCTACTGCAGCTCCACCTCGCAACCTATAGGATCTGCTGCTAATGTCTTTCCACCGGACACCTTCAGAGGTCTTGTAGAGTCCATGCCTTTGCGGGTTGGTGCCGTTTTGTTGGCATGCGGAGGACCAACAGCATTTTAGGTAGGTGGCCATAATGTTTTGGCTCATCGGTGTACTTACAAATGTCAATAATTCAGAACCATGGCATATATTCAAGTAATGTGGCATTACCAAATGACACAAAGGTACCACCACAGTGCTTTCTGTAAGAGAAATTCCAATTAGGCAGAGGCTATTTGCACTAAGTGCAAATTGTTAGATGCTATGTATACTTGCAAATAGTGGCAGATACTATTTGCATCTCAGTGTATTGTACTATATTATAAAACAGTATGCAACAACATATTGAGTGTATATGATTATTTATAAAATGAATAGTTACGGTCCTTGATTCTGATTGGTTGAGCCACGTTCAAAGCCGTTATAAATGAATCTACAAACATTTTATTTCAAATAAATGCCTCTCTGAGCTGATATGCAATGGGAAAGTGAGAAGAATTAGTTAGAAAAAAGGCGTATTCGAACCCTGGTTGGTTGAGTCAAAAGCTAAAGTCACCCACCACTTTCCACGCCACTACTTCTGTTATCAGACAGGTTTCTTTTTGTCTGGCTCAAACAGACATTGGAGGGCAGATTTAGGGTGCGTTCACACTTGTAGTTCGGTTCATTTGGTCCGGACCAAAAAAAAAAACATTTAGTCCTGGTACGATTAGCGTTCAGATTGGCAATTTTATCAGCGAACCAAAAGATACCGAACCTAAAGGCATAGGGATACATTCACAACCTGATTGGTCGATTTTATGACGTATTGCCTATTTTGAGACGGAACTTACAAAAACATCCAAACAATGCTGTATGCTGAGGTAAATGTGCTCGTTGTGTGTGCATAGCCTGCATATGATGGTATTTTGGCCAGCTGGGAACTCGTGAAGAGCTTATAAAATGTGTAAAGGAGTCAAAACAGCGGCGGGATTCCATCCATCACACACAAATGATCTGCTGCGTGGAGACGCGCGTCTGATGCCTGTGATGGGCAAACTCGCGACTATGACGAGAAAAAAAACTATATGCATGAGGATTCTGTCCTTTTTAGAGTCTCATCTTCCTGTTTTTGGTTCGTTTACATGTCTTTGGTCCGTGTTGCGTTCATATATCATTCGAACCGCACCAGAGTTCGTTTGGAAGCGGACCAAGACCCATCTTTTCAGCGGTCTCGGTCCGCTTGTTTGGTGCGCACCAGGGTTCAGATGGCAGCGTTCACACATGCTCAAATGAACCGCACCAACAGAGCAATCGCCCCAGGGTTCGTATTAATAAAAACCAAACATGACAAGTGTGAACGCACCCTTAGTGTAAATAGCCTCTGCCAACAAGGTGGGCTATTTGCACTTGGTGTAAACAGACATTCTGTTTTAATTAACAGTTTTGTTTAAATAAATAAAAATGGAAAAGATTAACTATCTCAAATTCTAAATTACGAATATGAAAAAAAATGTTTTTCGAGACCATTTAGCTCCATTCCGTCGCTATTTTTGAATACAAGAACACATCTCATATAAAAGTCCCACACATCTGGGCTGTTTTTGACAGCCCATAAACATGCAGAATAACAAACACTGAAAGACTGAAAGATATTGTGAGAGCATTGAGTTAAAACATATCCTGATTAAAAATGCATGTTGCGTCTTTAGATCTGACATGTCAGAAAGAAAATCAATCAAACATGAAACTGATCTAGTAATTAACAGCTGGAGAGACTCATCAGATGTGTTTCATAAAGGTCAGCAAACAACTTCAGCTCATATTCAAGCTCACCAACATCCATGGCAGTCTCCATGAAGCTCTTCTGCCTGGAGGCAAACTCTGCCAGCAGCTTCTGCTGTCTCTCTCTGGCCCTCTGACGCCTGCAGATGTCAAAACACAAATTATTTGCATCATTAACTTTAATTATCAAATATTATCAAGTGGCACTGAAATGTTGGCGTGATCATAATCAGATTACATTTGATGACCATTTGAAGGATGCATTTGACCGTCATTTACTCCGGCAGATTTTGAGGATGGGCATACAGTCATACTCAGACAGTCATTAAGTCCAATGGAAATCCTCATTAGTTAGGGATGCACTGACAGAAATTATGGTCGATATATAATTATTTACATTTTATGTTATCTCATGAGATTTTCATGTTTACCAATATGATGGCGATATCATAAATGTAAACTGTTTGTTTATATATATATATATATATATATATATATACACACACACACACACACACACAGTATCTCACAAAAGTGAGTACACCCCTCACATTTCAGCAACCATTTTATTATATGTTCTCAAGGGACAATACTATAGAAATAAAAATTGGATATACTTTAGAGTAGTCATTGTGCTGTTTGTATAGCAGTATAGATTTACTTTCCTCTAAAAATAACTCAACATACAGCCATTATTGTCTAAATTACTGGCAACAAGAGTGAGTACACCCTAAGTGAACATGTTAAAACTGTGTCCAACGTGTCAATATTTTGTGTGAGCACCACTGTTATCTAGCACTGCCTTAATCCTCCTGGGCATGGAATTCACCAGAGCCGCACAGGTTGTTGCTGGGATCCTCTTCCACTTCTCCATAATGACATCACGGAGCTGCTGGATGTTAGACACATGGCGCTTCTCCACCTTCCGCTTGAGGATGCCCCACAGGTGCTCAATAGGGTTCAGGTCTGGAGACATACTTGGCCACTCCATCACCTTCACCTTCAGCTTCCTCAGCAAGGCAGTTGTCATCTTGGCGGTGTGTTTGGGGTCATTATCATGCCGTTCAGCCGAGTTTCTGAAGGGAGGGCATCATGTTCTGCTTCAGAATGTCACAGTACATGTTGGAATTGATGCTACCACCACCATGCTTGACTGTAGGCAAGACACAATTTTCTTGGTACTCCTCACCAGGGTGTCGCCACACATGCTGGACACCATCTGAGTCAAACAAGTTTATCTTAGTCTCATCAGACCACAGGACATGGTTCCAGTAATTCATGCTCTTGGACAGGTTGTCTTCAGCAAACTGTTTGCGGGCTTTCTTGTGAGCCAGCTTCAGAAGAGGCTTCCTTCTGGGACGATGGAAATGCAAACCGACTTGTTGCAGTGTGCGGCGTATGGTCTGAGCACGAAAAAGCTGACCTTCCGTTTCTGCAACCTCTAAAGCAATGCTGGCAGCACTCATGCATCTGTTTTTTGAAGCCAGCTTCTGCACCTGATGCACAGCACGAGGACCAAACTTCTTTGATCGACACTTGCGAGGCCTGTTCCGAGTGGAACCCGTCTTGGAAAACTTCTGTATGACCCTAGCCACTGTACTGTAACTCAGTTTCATGGTGTTACCGATCTTCTTATAGCCTAGGCCATCTTTGTGGAGAGCAACAATTCTAATTCTCAAATCCTCAGAGGAGTTCTTTGCCATGAGGTGCCATGTTGAACATCCAGTGATCAGTATGAGAGAACTGTACTCAAAGCACCAAATTTTAACTGATCTAATATAAGACACAAATTTGTATGGTCCTGTCAAGCAGACAAAAACATGAACATGATGAATAGGACATGTGGCTTTGCATGGTTAAAAGACGTAGAGCTGTTATCACTTAGGGTGTACTCACTTTTGTTGCCAGCTATTTTGACAATAATGGCTGCATGTTATTTTCAGAAGACAGTAAATCTGTACTGCTATACAAGCAGCACATTGACTACTCTAAAATATATACAAGTTTCATTTATATAGTATTGTCCCTTGAGAAGATATACTAAAATAGTTGCTGAAATGTGAGGGGTGTACTCACTTTTGTGAGATACTGTATAATATATATATATATATATATATATATATATATATATATATCTCAATTTGGGGAAAAAAGGCAAAAATACTTCCAATAGCAACTGATGGCAACAACTGAAAAATAAAACAGAACAGACAAAAACAAAGCAGACGAAACAATTCTTTATCTCAAAACTTGAGTGCAATAATGCTCACATTGTCCATCTGTCTGTCCAAAATGTGCCGAACATGCCTTAAAAAATGAAGTCAAAGCATTTTCGCCCCTGGTGGCTGGCTGCAGTATAGGTCATAAACCCCACCCCCACCCGCGAACCAAACTAAAAAATCCAATTACACTTCAAATTTTCTTTTTTCCTAAGATCTTATCATGCAGATATGTGTTCAACTGTTTTTCCAATAAGTCTGGTTTTTAGTTAATTGTTTGATGCTATAAAAATGGGCTGTAATGTCATGATTGACAGCTTTGCTTGTGATCAAGTCTGTGGGAACGGGATTGCAGGCAGGACGTTGATACCACGGCTCCACTTCTTTCTTGATCACTACAGCGCAGACTCGGGCTCCAAATGACGTAGTCGGCAGCCATTTCTGGTATAATTTGGCTTCATTTTTAGTAAGTGGAGTCTCTCTTTTTTTTTTTTTTTTTTTACAACTACACTAAACGTGAATATCTGGAAGCCCTATTCAATAAATTCAACACATAGACAGTACAACAAAAAAACCTTATAAATATCTGCCAACCTCGATCAGGTGAAAGTGGTTGTCCAATTCTCCATCTCTCTCCTTTGTTATTAGGATGGGAGGAACAGACACTTAAAGGGATAGTTCACCCAAAAATGAAAATTATCATCATTTACTCACTGCTTTGTTACGAACATTCTTCCAAATATCTTCCTTTGTGTACAGTATAACAAAGATATTTACAGGTGCTGGTCATATAATTAGAATATCATCAAAAAAGTTGATTTATTTCACTAATTCCATTCAAAAAGTGAAACTTGTATATTATATTCATTCATTACACACAGACTGATATATTTCAAATGTTTATTTCTTTTAATTTTGATGATTATAACTGACAACTAAGGAAAATCCCAAATTCAGTATCTCAGAAAATTAGAATATTACTTAAGACCAATACAAAGAAAGGATTTTTAGAAATCTTGGCCAACTGAAAAGTATGAGCATGAAAAGTATGAGCATGTACAGCACTCAATACTTAGTTGGGGCTCCTTTTGCCTGAATTACTGCAGCAATGCGGCGTGGCATGGAGTCGATCAGTCTGTGGCACTGCTCAGGTGTTATAAGAGCCCAGGTTGCTCTGATAGTGGCCTTCAGCTCTTCTGCATTGTTGGGTCTGGCATATCGCATCTTCCTCTTCACAATACCCCATATTTTTTCTATGGGGTTAAGGTCAGGCGAGTTTGCTGGCCAATTAAGAACAGGGATACCATGGTCCTTAAACCAGGTACTGGTAGCTTTGGCACTGTGTGCAGGTGCCAAGTCCTGTTGGAAAATGAAATCTGCATCTCCATAAAGTTGGTCAGCAGCAGGAAGCATGAAGTGCTCTAAAACTTCAGTCTAAAACACAGTGGACCAACACCAGCAGATGACATGGCACCCCAAACCATCACTGACTGTGGAAACTTTACACTGGACCTCAAGCAACGTGGATTGTGTGCCTCTCCTCTCTTCCTCCAGACTCTGGGACCCTGATTTCCAAAGGAAATGCAAAATTTACTTTCATCAGAGAACATAACTTTGGACCACTCAGCAGCAGTCCAGTCCTTTTTGTCTTTAGCCCAGGCGAGACGCTTCTGACGCTGTCTGTTGTTCAAGAGTGGCTTGACACAAGGAATGCGACAGCTGAAACCCATGTCTTGCATACGTCTGTGCGTAGTGGTTCTTGAAGCACTGACTCCAGCTGCAGTCCACTCTTTGTGAATCTCCCCCACATTTTTGAATGGGTTTTGTTTCACAATCCTCTCCAGGGTGCGGTTATCCCTATTGCTTGTACACTTTTTTCTACCACATCTTTTCCTTCCCTTCACCTCTCTATTAATGTGCTTGGACACAGAGCTCTGTGAACAGCCAGCCTCTTTTGTAATGACCTTTTGTGTCTTGCCCTCCTTGTGCAAGGTGTCAATGGTCGTCTTTTGGACAACTGTCAAGTCAGCAGTCTTCCCCATGATTGTGTAGCCTACAGAACTAGACTAGAGACCATTGAAAGGCCTTTGCAGGTGTTTTGAGTTAATTAGCTGATTAGAGTGTGGCACCAGGTGTCTTCAATATTGAACCTTTTTACAATATTCTAATTTTCTGAGATACTGAATTTGGGATTTTCCTTAGTTGTCAGTTATAATCATCAAAATTAAAAGAAATAAACATTTGAAATATATCAGTCTGTGTGTAATGAATGAATATAATATACAAGTTTCACTTTTTGAATGGAATTAGTGAAATAAATCAACTTTTTGATGATATTCTAATTATATGACCAGCACCTGTATACTGGTTTGGAACAACTTGACGGGGAGTAAATGATGACAGAATTTTCATTTTTGGGTAAACTATCCCTTTAAGAGGAGCATAAGCTAATAGTGATGTTACGCCTCAAGAGTTTCCAGCGGACAACGTTAAGGACAAACGCACATGCACAAAGTCCTTTAATACAGCTCTGAGCACAGCTGCTATAACCTATAGTTTTGACTTGTTTTGCAGGGGGTATCTGTTCCATAATCAGAGGAGCTGATTGGCGGTTTACTACTCGTTCCTTCAACATTACAGAGCACTGAACTTCATAACAGCTCCTGAATGTGACATAACGCCAGGTTTCTCAAATCAGACATTGATTCAATATGTAAACATAATTAATTCTAAGGCTCTGAGAAAGGGTGAAAAAGACCAAAAAAATTTTGGCCACAAAAAACCTTGACTAACAATAGACCTTATTCAGAGCATCGCCATGATGGGTATTAAAGCGAGGCTGAAAGTGAAGTGACGTGTAGCCAAGTATGATGTCCCATATTCAGAATTTGAGCTCTGCATTTCACCCATCCAAGTGCGCACACACACACACAGAGCAGTGAGTACTGAACAAACACAGTTGTGGGTAATGAGAGTGGAATTGAGCGCTGTTCATTCACTCCCCCCACCTACGCCCTCCTGCCGGTACTGAGGCGCGAACCCGCAACCTTCGAGTCCGACACTCTTCCACAGCTCATGTTGTCTGGAGTTTTTTGACTACTTAAGTTCTTGGAAAGATATTTTTGCAGTGTTTCGTCACACATTAAATAACAGTACAACCCACTGAAGAAATGTATGTTTATCCCTCAAAGCCTCGCTTTCATTCCTGCTAAAAATCAAAGATGGCACTGCTGTGAATAAGGCCTAATCAAATGGAATATGACACGGGGAACACACACCTCTCTTCCTTGTCCATACTCTTCTTATCTCCAGGACTGTTCTTCTTGGGTGGTATGGGTGGACACACCTTTCCACAGATTTCCTGTAGGCATCTCTTGCTGTGCCGGCTACGGGAGGAAGCTTTGGCCAAGATTCTTTCGATGGCTGTTAAACCATCTCCATGAGCGTGATGGGCCGGATCCACCTCGGCCAACCAACTCAGAGACAGAGAGTTCTGCTTGGCAGACAGTTTTTGGTGCAGTTTGACCAGGAGTGACAGCATGCTCTCACGGATCTCCAAGATCTCTGTCACCAGCTGCGGGGGTGAGCCCGGTGGCAGCCAGCGGGAGGACGAGGACTTGGGCCGCACCGCCTGACTGGCCTCGTGGTTGCTGCGGTTAATGATCTCCTGGAACTTCCTCCTGCGCTCCGCCACTAGACTGAACACTTGAGCCTCACGCAGGTTCTGAGGAGAAACCACAGACAGAGAATAAATGACAAATAGACATATAGCTGCAAGCAACAATTATGGGGCCACGCCAATGTCACACTCATGGTTGTGTTGAGTAGGTTTGTTTGGTCTTAGTCATTCAGAGTAAGTAATTCACACACTATTAAAGCAATAACCCACTTGAGGGTGAAGCAGTGTGATAAGGGATAATCGACGGCTAGCTGTGCATTAAGTGATTTTAATGCACACCGTGGAGGCAAAGAACCGCCCGACGCCTCCACACAGTGCATTTAAATTGTTTAATGCACAGCAAGCTGTCGATTATCCCACTTATACCATGGTCGTTTGCCAGCATTGACAACTTAAAGTTGATGTTTGCAGTGCAATATTTGACAGGAAAGGTCAAATTAATGGTTATTTTCGTCAGTTACGGCTCATTAGATCCAGCATTCTGCCCGGTTTGAATTAGACAGAGATAAAGTAGTGTGTATGATTACATTTATTTGAATGAATTAATTATAGCATTTATTTGAAATATCAAGAAAGTAAGAGAGAGAATAATAACTGCATTTGTTCAATATCTCTCTCTCTATTAACAACAAAGCTGTGAGTTTAATTACTTCAAAATTGGGATAAAACGCCCTTGTTGCTGGGAAATATAATGTAGCGATTCAGTTGCGAGGCTATTTTATTAATAAAAGTTGCAGGGCAGCGTTGATAAATTTCTGTGCTCCTGAATGGGTCTGTGTGTGACGTGTGTGTGTGTGCGCTTAAATGAAAACAGTGCATTAATATAGAAAGGTGATTCAACTGACTTGGAACTACCTGTGTGGTTTTATTGCACACCTTCCAGCCAATCAGAATCTAGTATTCAGACAGACCATGGTATAAATCATTGTAACACACGGTCTCAAGAGGCTTATTGCTTTTATAAAACGGCGTTAAGCGCAACACAATAAAAGGCATCAATATTTAATAGTTTATTAATTATTAAATATTTACTAATGTTAATAAACGGAAATAATAGTAATAACTAGACAAAAATGTTAGTCAAGACTTTGATGTTGGCTTAAGAAAGCGAGGCTAGAAAGCTTGAAGTAGTTTAAAAAGCTTGAAGTTTGAAGGTTTTAAGGTCATGCAGAAACAGACAAACAGACAAACAGACTAAGATGGATAGATTTTACAAGGTAGATAGATATTCCTTTAAAGAGACTAAAGGGGCACCATTTTTTTGGTATTAATAGATTCAAGGCCATGACACACCAAACCGACATCAAAGAACTAGCAGAGATGAAAGCCGACCATTTTGTCGCCTTGCCTCATGTGCGTCTAGGCCAAAAAGTTGCACTTAAACACTCCGCAAGGCTACAGCCAACTAGCGTTCTGTGCCTGCATGAGAGAAAATAACTGTCTCTACCAGAAGATGGCACTAGTCTCTACTTGTCATTCAAATAGGAAACCGCACGAGTTCGCTAAACTAAACAGCCAATCAGAGCGATCTGTCTCACTAACTGCCCGGCACTGATTCAACATGCTCAACCAGCCAAAAAGTCATTGACAGGCTCCAACTACTGCCAACAGCGGCTCAACAACAGCTCGAATCTGGTTGATGGCTGACCGTTGGATTGGTGTGTCATGGCCCTGTAAACAACTACACTTTCTAGAGTTTTAGGGGCTGTTCACACAGAACACGCTTTTGAGTTTTAAAATCTTGCTCATGCGCAAGATGCTGCGAAAGGTGTGAGACAAGAGCAACGGTCAAATACATCCATCTAGCGAATGGAAAAAAAAGCAGCGCAGTGGAATGAAAAAATGTGTTCTGTATGAACAGGCCCTTACAAAAGTCCCATAAGGCAAATCCATGTCCTGAAATTTGTATGCAGCTCAAATGAGGATTTGGGATTTCTGAACCATTTAGCAGCCCAAGAGGAAGATCACTTTGTGTCTCATAAAAAACAGTTATTAGCAAGTGCCCCCAATGGGCAACAAATAAGATCACAGAAAGACTTCAAACTCTCTATCCTCAGTGAAATACACAAAGGTGGAGTGATGAGCTCAAGGTTAGACCTGACATGGGTCTTAAAAATTGCAGGGTCCCAGCGGATCCTTAAAAAGTCTTAAATTAGTTTTATGAAACTTCAGGCCATAAAAAGTCTTAAAATTCTTAAATGGTATAAGTCTTAATTATCTTTTTCAAGAAGTCATAAATGCGTAAACAAAAAACAAGAATCGTGATATAGCTTATTGTGATTGATTATTAAACTTAAAAAGGCTATGATTTAATTAAAAGTGAGCACTGCACATTTCAAAGTAAAAACACAGTGGTCTTGCGTTCTATAGGCTCTTGGTTTCAGAGCATTTCACAACCAAAGAATACCATATGCTAGGGCTGCACGATAATGGAAAAAACTGACATTGCGATATTTTGTTTTTCTGCGATATATATTGCAATATGAAAAAAATTCACCAGATGACTTGAATAGCTCTATTTGGAAAGAATGAATCATTCTAGGATGATTGGGGTGATTTTGTAAATGAGTGAATAACAAATTACAAGAACAGATAAATATAATAGAACAAAGATACAAATGAAATACACAGTGCTTTATATTTTTCAGGTAAGTCAGTATTCAGGTACAAAAACGGAATAATCAAATGTAAAATAACACTGCATAGTCTCACTGTATACATTAAACAATTAATCTGTGTTAAAATTGATGATTATGATTTTTCTCTTTGTTTTTTTGTTGTTTGATTAACATTCATGAAACAGAAAGCAGCAGGGGCTGCTGTCACTTTAAGAACGAATGCGTGGCGCGGATCTAAAATACTGTTACACATCCAGTTTTCTTTCTCAATGGTTTCGTTCACCTAAGCCATAAGCAACTGTGTTTACGAAGATAGTCAATCTTTTACGTGCATTTTGACCCTTTTTTTTGCATGTATGTAACCGTTCAGGCACAAACAGACGCAGAAGAGAACGGCATTCGGTGTTCACGTGTATCTGGCGCGGCTCTCTCTCTCTCTCTGTGTCTATCACGGATGTTCACATCACGATTTCGATGCTAAAACGATATATTGTGCAGCCCTACCATATGCCAAGCAATTGCTTATGATCTATTGATGAATTTTGACAATGTTTAATGGTCTTTATATCTCCTGAAAACATGTTGCCTTTTGGCAAAATTCCCCATTCTAATAAGTGCAGTGCAGCTTTGTAAACAGGGGTTACCAGTGTAACCGCTATATTTTTGCGGTTAAATAAGCACTACCTACTGCCAGAACTTGCATTTTGCACCTACAGTGAACTTGCATTTTCATTCAGTCTGTCTCCTGTTTTTGACTAATGGAAAAATTGACCCATATTTTTACGTACGACAGCATATACGCAGTGTTGTAAACCGGTGGATTGAAAAGAAGCTAATGTGCATTCTGAAAATCTAAACATAGATTTTCTATATACAACACATATATAATCATATATTTCAAAATAAAATAAATGTAATCATTTATAATTTCGACCCATCACAAAAAAAAAAAAAAAAAAAAGGTTTAAAGGCTGAAATGTGAGGTTTATCATAAATTTTTTATTTATTTTTTTTTGTCAAAAATTGTTTAATATTTTTTTTTGTCATTTTACAGTTTAGGATGTTACCATAGACATTGCCCTACCCTGTCCACGTGGTGTTCATGTTATTTGTGCGGGTCTTAAAAGTAGGGATGCACCGATACAGATAGGCTTAAGTCGACGTAAACATTTGGGTGAAAACAGGATGTGTGTCAGTATCCATGGATTCGGTCTTAAAGGGACCGTAGCCTATATTTGTCATTAATGTTAATAAAACAACAAAAGATGTTAAATAAATGTATACATGGTAAATAAACCTACTGTATCTGAAAAACAAGTTTATTTAATTTGTATCTCTATAGTATTTGTTGTATTGTTTGTAATTTGTTTGTAAATTTCTTTTTATATAACAACAATTATATATATTGGTAATTCTGCCCTTTGAAGGTTATTGGACACTGTGAAATTTTTGTTCTTTAAGTTTGTGACAAGCACATAAAAATTATTTTTTTTTTCATTAGAGTAATAATAAAGAAGCTGTCCTACATTCATTAGTCTCACTGTGTTGTGCTTGGACAACTGCAACATCAAAAAAAAAAAAAAAAGAGAGAGAGAGTGAAATTAATAAATGTATAGGCATCGGCATCGGTATCGGCGAGTACCAGAAAAAAAAAAGTATTGGTACTCGTACTCGGTCCTTAAAAAAAATGGTATTGGTGCATCCCTACTTAACAGCTTTCATTTTGATTTTAAAAACACTGCAGATACACTGAAATAGACCTGCTTTTTTCTAGTTTACATTTATTCACAACATTTCTGACCCACAACTGGCAGAACATATTCTGGAATCAAAATAATAAAGGACAATTTCCTTACACATATAAAGAAGTAACTCTTACTGAACTTGTCAGATGCCCATAGTGTGTTTAATTAGCATGCTAATCTCATTGAAGCGAATGAATATTTAATAATGAGCACTGCACCACTGACCGCTGTGCTCAAGACTCATTATACTACCATACATCACTGGAAACACATACAGTTAATGAAAACTTACTATCATCTCCTGCACTCAGACTCTGAGGTAGTTTGAAACATATGAATGAAATCACACATACTATGAACACATCATCACACGAGAGAAACAAACCAAGCAGGAGAAAACTGGACAGATCGATAAACAAAAGACAAAAAACCAAACGAATCCCAAACAACAAACAAAACGAAAACACAATCACAGAAAACAAAGATACATCACGACCAGTGCTCTATTTCCTGTGCACTTATTTATAACTGGGTCAATGGCATGATGCTTGTTTTGGGTGTCTGGATCTATTAATTCATCTCTAAAATTCTGTGTGCATTTTTCTTTTTCTGAGAACCGATACATTGTTATTGTTATTGTAACCTGTTTACACCACTTTACCATTTTTTTTTTTAAATTATATAAATGTTTTTTCAAAAATGTAAGAAATTTCTAAAATCTTGCACATCCATTTTGAGCTAAACATTTTCTCCCTGTTTTCATCATCTCAGATATCCTTATTTTGTCACAGACCCCCTTAATTGTCATTACCATTTCCAAAAATTTGAGTAACACAAGAAACGAGCAACAGGTCTTTGAATATTGCAAAAGAATGTCTGCAGAACAAAACAAAACAAGTGCAGTCTTCCTATTTCAGACCATTCCATACTTGGTTATCTCAAAACAGAACTCTTGAAATCATTTCACATCACTTGATAAAAATCATTCCCAAATCCCTCTACCTCTCTCCAATTTCCTGTCAGCCTTCTGGAACTCTGTGGATGGAAAGCGATGTCATCAAAACAACGGCATACAGACATCAACTTTTACAATCCCCCCTCTTGTCTGCGTTGACCCGTTCTACAAACCCTTTGAACTCAGACGAGCCTGTAACCTGACAGCATCTGCCTCACCTGTCCGAAGGTGGCGCTCTCAGAGCTGGTGCTGGGTGGAGTTTCCCGCTCTCTCTCCTTCTCTCTCTTTCTCTCCACCTCAGGAGCCGTCTCTGGCACTCGAACCCGCACAAAGTTGATGACGTGATGGAGGTTAGACAGCAGGCTGGTGCCTGGGAACCAGCTGTCATGGCAGTGCTCCTCGATACAGGGCTCCTGCAACAGAGTGAGAAAAAACATCTCAGCAAGAAGGACAACACAATAGCCTGGAATTCCACCCATAATCTCATAATCTAGTCAGAAAGAGATCTGTTCAAACACTGGACTAGCCGTGATTTAATTAGTCTAGCAGTAATAGAGTAATTACAGACTACCGGCTGGTAGACGAGTCGAGTGTGTTAGGACACTACTTTGTTTCCAGGTGGACTACAACCCATGGAAGTTATGCTGAGGCCAGCCAATCAGATTGGAATTTAGAGCTGCATTTTTCTGATAAAAATTGCAACTGTGTTTTAAAATGCGATAAAAAGAAAATTTGTCGGTTTGTCGTATTTAAGAAAAAAAAAAAAAACGCTTACCTCTTCTACTTTGTCATCCTGGACCTGATTATCAAGTCCGAGTTCTATCAGGTACAGCACCATACACAACACATGTTCAGACATGTTCTGATGATCCATCCAGATCTAAAACAGAAACATAAAAGAGTTATCATAGATAAAAAAAACAACAACGGGAAACCACACATTTAATTCTAGTAAATGACCAGACATCTACATATAAAATGTTGCAAAACGGTAAAGTCCGAGTCATTAACTTAAGTTCAAGTATCTTGTAAAATTAACCACACATATCTCTGTCAGTGCGTTTTGCTCCGAGATAAGTTTCACCTTATAAAGCAGTGTAAAGATGACGATATGTAGGGTTTTGCAGTGCAGCAGGCGCACCAGTCCTCTATAGCAGGGGTGCAGGGGGGTCCTCTCCTTATAGGGCGGCCAGGGGTTCCCTGTATGAACGCCTGACTGTTTCAAACTTAAAAAAAAAAAAATATGCTTCAGCAAGCCTGTTTCCATACTAATTCTAAAAAACATAAAAGCAGCCTTCATTATTTTTCCAGTGTAATCCTAAAAAAAGTTCACCCCAAAATGACAATTCTGTCATCGTTTACTCACTCCCATGTCATTCTAAACCCCATATCACTTTCTTTTTTTTCATGGAACAGAGGGAGATGTTCAGCAGATTGTTCTACCGCCTCTTTTCCATATGATGTTTATTGAATGGGGAATAGGGCTGTCAATCTCCTAAAAGTACCATCAAGAAATCATAAAAGTAGTCTATAACTTGTGCGCTATATTCCAAGACTACAAGTCCTACAATAGCTTGTGAGAGGGACTGATCCAAATATAAGTTATTAATATTCAATGAAAATCTTCCACACCTCATAGCTATCAAATCCAGACGTCATAGCCTTTACCCGTCCACCTCCACTGTAGCTTTTAAGTTGTGCTTTTTTGTCGATGGTTCTTGTAGAATTATGTTTTTGTCATTTTGGAGTTAAACAGACCAAGTCAGCATTCACTTTTCATTACATGGAAAAGAGTGGCCAGTACATTCCCAGCATTCACGTTGGGTTTCAAACAACATGAGGATAAATCACAGAATCGTTGTCATTTTTGGATGAACCATTCCTTTATATCTGTATTTCTGCAGAAAGTTATTTTATTGAAATATTATTTTTAAAAAAATATGCATTTTCAACAATATTTCCCCTTTACAATTTGGTTTTTAGATTAAATACTATGTACTGATAAATTACCTAAGGGATCTAGGACCAACATTAACCAAGATATTGAGGTTTCCATAAATGTCCATATAACCCAAAATTTGCTGTGGGCCATGACACACAGATGCCCACTGTGCTTAAATTAGTTCAAACCTGGAGGTTTTGCAGTAGCAATTCATAGAGGTAATCACTCAAAAAAAATGAGGAAAATAAAAATGGTAAAGCAACCTCCATTGGTCCACTTGAAAAGGATTGGCCCAAGTTTAAATCATGTGAAACGATTAATTTTGGATTCATATTGTGTTTTAGGATCTATGTATGTTTATGATTCCCGTGATTCACAAAATCAGAGACAAGGAACTGTAATATTAGTCAAAATAGATGCATGTACAGGGTTTTTCCTGCATTAAAAATATATTGGTGGACACTAAAATTAATCTTTGTCCTGCCAAAAATGTATTTGTTCATTTATTGTGACGATACCTGCCGTTCTACAGTACCGGTACCTGATGATAGCCGGATGTTTTAAAACGCTCCCGTGAGAGTTTGTGCAGCTCTGTGAAGAGCATCAAAGGTTTCTATTTACAGCTTTGTAGCCAATCACAGACACATCTGTTGAGCGCATGAACGCAATGGCCAATCAGAGGCGTTTAAGTTAGTCAGAATCTGCACAGCACTGCTCAAACCAGCAGACTTTTTGTTCAGCGCGACCCATTGCAAAGTTTTTGGATTTACGATTTACAAACCATATTTAAATGCACGAATTAATCCGATGGACAGTGATAGCTATAGCAATGAAGTTAATATTACAAATTATGTAATGTGGATGACCGTGTTCATCTGCCACCACCGAAGACCATTTTTGACCCAGGAAAAACCCTGATGTAATAAACCAAATTTTACATTTAATGTACTGCTGATGGAGTTAAAAACCACAGCGGACATGGGATAAAATGCAAACATAACTGCAAACAAAGTGTGCTTGAGAAAAACTCCAGCTTTATCAGACTTGAACACAGCTGCCCTGCTTTAAAGGCATCACTGACTCCATTTGCGTTGAAAGGAACGTGGGATATAAAATATTTTGTCCTCTTGACAGGTGATCCATCATCCAGCGGCTGGACACAAGCAACTCAAAACATATTCACAAACTGACACGGCCAATGTCAAATACAATACGTTCTGCTGAAAACCACTTAAACGACATCTCTGATTCAAACGTTCACTGCTTTCATGTTGATCTTGCAGCTATTGCAAAACTATCATTTAAACATGCCATTGAATTTATAGAGGGCAGAACATGCTTTTAAAGTCAACATATCAAAAACATCTTTCCTTCTTGGCTGACATCACTTAGGCCATGCTGGCTATTGGTGAACGTTAATGCCCACGTTTCATGATGCAATCAATTCATGATGGATAAAATCCCAGTTTGGGATCTGAAATGTTTTTTTTTAAATCACTAAAAATGTTTCGCTCAGAAAAAGAACATATTCCAGAAGTAAAATTAGTTTTAATTACAGTTTCATGTAGGGTTGTCAAAATTACCGACTTCGGTACCAAGTCAGTACTGAAATTTTAAAAATGTGACGATACCAGCATTTCCTTCTAGCATTTTGAGAGCTGTCGAGCGAATTCTTAAACACTTCTGATTTGCCACTGTGTTCACGCGCTCAACATATATGTCTCTGATTGGCCATTATGTTCATGTGCTCAAAAGACATGTCTGTGATTGGCTACAATGATCAACGCTTATATGTTGAGCCCGTGAACACAATGGCTCCCCCTACCATAACAGTGAAAACACGGAAAGCCGGAAAATTCCTTAAATGGAGAGGAAAGAGTTAATAGACATAGCTTAATCATTGTCATTTAGGAATAAGATTGCGTGGGCATTTGAATCAAGATTGCGATCTTTTAACGATTAATCATACAGTTCTACAATAAAGTTAAAAACTATTGTTTTGATATTACTTTAGGCTGCTGATGTTGGCTTTTTACTTCATTTTCAAAGCATGTGGAAAATCCTCATGTGGCTGAGATGAACAGGAAATGAGGTGATGGCCTACCTCCACTTTGTAAAATCTGTGGTTGGAGTGCAAATCTGTATTTAAGGTGTGATGTATTGATTGTCCGTGACATGACTCTAATTGGGGAAAACCCATTTCAGGTGTACGTCCCTCCACGAACACCTTCCTCAGAACAGGAAAAGGAGTGACCCTGAACATAATTCCCTCTATCACACAGCGACCCTCAAACTCAAGGTCAACAGCGCACAAAATCATGCAATTTAAGGCTCCATATGTGAGGGTTTTTTTTCTCAGTTTGGTTTCAGAATGATCGATGACCATCTCATTGAGGTTCCACCTCAGACTGAATGTGTTTTGGAGCAGCTGTTTCCCAACATTACTTTATTAAGCGATTCTCTAAGTCTGATTTCGTTTTTTAGGATTGCTTACATTAGGCTACGCCTTATCTAGGAACAGAAGAAGTCAGTGCTGTCACTACCCTAACATTTACAAAGATTTCAGAAAGAATGTGTGTTGAATAAACTGTGCTGTATTTGCATGCATTTATATAAATGAAGGAAAATGAAGTGAAACAGCAGGTGTTTAGTGTTTAAATGATAAAGTGAATGTTAAGATGAGGTGGATGTCTAGAGGATTTTAGAGACTCACAATGCTGCGTATCGATCCATGGCCGACTGCACGTCTCTGCGGTACACTGTGCGTAGAATCACCATTATAGGGTCAAACTCTTTCTCCCAGACTTCAGCTGGAAAACACACACACACAAAACAAATGTTGGGTGTGAGTTATGAAAAAGGAGAATAATTTAGAATCAGCCTCAGACTGCCACCATGTGTCGAGAGCTGAGAAATTAGCTTAATGACCACAATACAATCATAATTATTATACAAAAAATAATTACACACTTCTATTTCAGAAAATGAGCAGAAAACCAGAAGAAACTCAT
Organism: Mylopharyngodon piceus; assembly: GCA_039654765.1. NCBI lineage: Eukaryota > Metazoa > Chordata > Actinopteri > Cypriniformes > Xenocyprididae > Mylopharyngodon > Mylopharyngodon piceus. The sequence continues at coordinate 31,094,581 of CM077441.1, read as the reverse complement.
TGTTTGAATGTTTAAACACTGTTTAAATCGATATTCCACTTCTAGAATGAATGAATCGACTATGAAAACATCCTGATATTGAGGGGCCTTTTACACAACACCAAAAACACTAAAAATTGAAAAATTATGTGTTTTGGCCGTTCATTTACACAACAATAGCGTTTTGGGGGCCTGAAAACGCAAACTTTTGAAAACGGGATTCAGTGCAAGTTTTTGAAAACGATATTGTTATCGTCTCTGTGTAAACTACAAAAATGTGAATTTGCGAAAACGGTGACATCATGCACATGCGTATTATGCGTTCAGTCTACAGTAGGGATGCACCGATACCGATACCAAGCTCATGTACTTGTACTCGTACTCGTTAAAATACACCCGATACCAAAGACCGATACCTCACGTGATGTAACTGACAGAATTTTCCGTGCACAAAGACACCGGCAGCAGCAGCAGAAACTATGTCAGCCTCAGAGGTGTCTAAATACTTCAAAATTAATGATGACAACCCAATTCGTTATCGATTAGTGAAGGCGGGATAGGCGGAATCGCGCTGAATGACACAGACCAGAAGCACTCTCTCTCTCGCGATCAGTTCTCCTCATGCCTGAATGGTCAAATGCACACATAGTTGTCAAAATGTCCATCGTGTGGAGAGTATCTCACGTAAATACAGTCGGTTATGGCTTAAGTGGACGTAAACATTTGGGTGAAAACAGGATATGTGTCAGTATCCATGGATTCGGTCTTAAAGGGACCGTAGCCTATATTTGTCATTAATGTTAATAAAACAACAAAAGATGTTAAATAAATTTATACATGGTAAATAAACCTACTGTATCTGAAAAACAAGTTCATTTAATTTGTATCTCTATAGTATTTGTTGTATTGTTTGTAATTTGTTTGTAAATTTCTTTTTATATAACAACAATTATATATATTGGTAATTATGCCTTTTGAAGGTTATTGGACACTGTGAAATTTTTGTTCTTTAAGTTTGTGACAAGCACATAAAAAAATATTACTTTTTCATTAGAGTAATAATAAAGAAGCTGTTCTACATTCATTAGTCTCACTGTGTTGTGCTTGGAAAACTGCAACATCACCAAAAAATAAATAAATAAATAAATAAAAAGGGAGAGAGAGAGAAATTAATAAATGTATCGGTATCGGCGAGTACTAGAAAAAAGTATCGGTACTCGTACTCGGTCCTTAAAAAATGGTATCGGTTCATCCCTAGTCTACAGGCATGTAGTGTTTCTTTACAAAATGACATCGCCAACCACTGGCCTGGCATGAATACAGCTTTTTCGCAAATGCAAATGCAAAAAAAAAAAAACGAAAAATACACGAAAAATGCATTTCCATTTTTAGTAAACCTACCCTTAGTTTACTCCTGTTACCTAAAGCCACATGTCATTAGTTAAAGTAGAGCACACTTGCACCACATTGACCAGATAATAAAACTAAATTACAGATGAATTTTAAATTTACAGAAATATGTCTGGTCATGTCCTGTAACGGGTAAAGGAAACAAAGACATCTATTACTAGAGAGCAGATGCTTCTGTCCTAATGCAGAGAAAAGTGTTGAAACCCTACAATCATGTAGTCACACTGCCATCTGGTGGTAATAGGAGGTACACAAAACATACCAATGCAATGTATTATGGGGGGAATAAAGGACATAAATGGCAAAATGATAAGTTGTGTCACCTTTAGGTGTGTACATGCCCTGCTGCATTGATCCTCCAGGCTCAAACACCGGGGCTTTAAAATCAGCTACAGCAGACAGCATCTCCTCAAAACTACAGCTGCCCGGCACCACGCCGCTCTTAGGGTTCGGATTCTCCGGGATCTACAACCGTAGTCAAGGACAATCAGCAAAATTCAACTAATATGACCAAAATATTCAAGTTTTTATTTTTTTCCCCTCTAGTTATAAGCCCATTAGTTATAAAGTCAAGTTTTTTGTCGTAATTTAGGGTTTCCATTTTCTCTGGGCATTAAGAAACTGCTTTTCTTTCTTTAAGAAATGATTAAAAAATTTTCTTTTTGTACTGGGTTACAGTATTTTTACATAGTATAATATTTTTTTAATTTACCATAATTAGTTCTTAATCAAAAAATAATTAAAAATGATTCTTATGATATGAATCGAGTAAAACATCACAAGTTGTTCTAACACTAACAAAAGCTCAATCAAAGCAGAGCACTTGCTGTACTTCCTGTGAGTACAACATGTTTTCATGGTGAAAGGATACAAGATCTAGCAGGGAACTGTGGGTACGATCATTCATACACAATTGTGACACCATCTCCGCTCTCAAAATCTCATCATCAGACATTCCTGCAGAGAGACACAAAGACAGAATGACATGAGCTAATATCTCCATCTCTATGAATGTCTGGAAACCCACATGAGAGGGAAAAAAACAATCCACATGCGTGTGCTATCATACTGTATGATGTGACGGACAACTTGTCCAGTGTGTTTCCATTCCCACACCACAGCTTTCAAAATGTGGGCGGGTCATTCCATCACTAATGGTTCAAAAATGGTTGTTTGCTTGACCAGTTTCAATTTTCCTATTTTTTTTTTTTTTTGGAGTGATTATCTTAAGGTATTGGTATTGCAAAACAACCATTAATAATAATACACATTAAAACGATATAACCAAAAATTTGTTGTGGGCCACGACACAAAAATGCCTGCTGTGATTAAACCAATTAAAATAGAAAAGGAAAAAAAATGTGGTTTTGCAAAAGCAATACATAGAGTTTAAAAAAAAAGGAAAATTTAAAATGGTCAAGCAACCTCCATTGGACTGCTTGAGATGGGTTGACCCAGACGGGAGTCCCAAAATTTAAACAGAGTCCTCTCTGTTAACAGAGAATTCTGTTAAAGAACATGGTTATTGCTCTTATTTACAACCAAACTGTGTGTGAATGAAACCATATTCAGTACTCTAAAACAGGGCAACCATATAGAGGGTATGCACATGAGTAGGTGGGAGTCAGTAGACGGGAGTCACTGCGGTTACACATGACTGTAAAGGCCCGTTCACACCAAGAAAGATAACTATAAAGATAATGATAAAGATATAGTTCTAAAAATCATTCTGAATATGAAAGTCCACACCACAGCTATAACGATAACAATATAGAGAAACGATATCGTTGGGATCACTTTCAAAACGCTTTTTTCCAGCTGTTGAACGATAAAACACTGACAGCCAATTAGAATCCATTCTAATTTAAGGAGTCACGCATTTAAAATGGCAGACGACATTGCGGAGAAGTTAACAGCATGCTAAGAACATCTGCTGGTTAAAGCCGTGTAAATGCAACAAGAACAGCAAAAACATGTTGTAATGTACACACTTTGAAAAACCGCAGCACGTGATTAGAATAAACAGACCGTTATCGTTCATTGGTGTAGACGCAAATATAGTTATCATTATAGTTAGCGTTCTTGATGTGAACGGGCCTTAAGTCTATAATGTCTTAGTGCTTTAACAATTTTTATGGTTGGGCAATATGAGAAAATATAAGTGATCATCCAGATTTAGATCTACCTATATTGTATTTATAATGTTGACTAGCAGATAAAGCATTCACAGGCTTTGATTTCCCAGGCTTTGAAATCAGGTAAATATTAATGTCAGTAAATGCGATTCCTGGCCACGTCAATGTCCATGGACTACTGGTTCTTTAATAAGTTGTAAGGATCACAGTCGAGTCACACATTTTCCCCAATTAAATCCAGTCATGTTGCAGGATGTTTTGCCACTCAGTCCAAAGTGACGTCAATGCACACCCTCTATACTGAAGCTGTATGAATATAGCCTTAGATTCACCAATTAGAAGTAACACATTACAATTAACTATAGGTCTTGTGTATGTTAGCTATTTAATGTTACTGAGCTTCAAACTGTCAGTATTATTGAAAAAGAGATGACATGTACCTAAGTGTATTCGGAGACTGCTCAGTATGACCAAGAAGGTGAGCGCTCCCTCCAGCATGGGTCTCTCCTGCTCTGAGTCCAGCACTGCGTTCTGATGTTGAGACGCCATCGTCAGCAAGTCCACCACCTTAAACCTGACATAAACACAAAGTTCTAAGGTGCCATCTCTAAACAATAGCTGTGTTTCCACTGTCGGGCCAAAAGCGAGCGTGCTAGTGCATGTCAGAGCCAGTAGCGTTTCCACTGACCGGGCCTCATCAGGGCTTCCTCAGGGCCAATGACCAGGGGTTTTTGGCCCACCGAATACCTTTAATATATTTAAATACATTTATATGCGATGCTAAAGTCTACTTATGCTAACCATTGCCATAATAAATACACATATGTTTTATGGAAAATACCAGAGATTGCTTGAAGAACGTAGACAAATCATATATGATTATAATCGTGTATTTATTTCATTTCATGTTTATCTGTCTCTTTTGCCTTTGTTGATACCGGACTAATGTATCTGCATATATGTCAAATGACATGCATTGACATGATTGATGGCATCTGGTTTTAGGGCAGCACCGGAAACGCAACTTGATTTTGGTCTCGGTTGAGTTCCGAGGCTATTGGCCCCACCCGGCACGTTGTTAGCCCTGGCTAGCACTGGTCAAACAGTGGAAAAGTGGCTAATGGTGGCTGGGAACAATCTGTGTGAAAACAAAATCCAAGAAAAGTTTGATGTACCTCTCAAACACTGAGGAAATGAAGTAATCTGGATCCAGTCTAGACGCACACACCTGAAGACAAAAAAAATATATACATATATATTACTATAGTCTCAGGAGGAAACATTCAGGGTTCATTAACACTCACAAAGTGTTAAATGTGAGTAGCAACGGGATAAGATGGCCTGCAAATTCAGAAAGAACTGCACAATGTCCATGGTTTAAATAGATTGACCCTCGCTGAATGATGTGTGTGATTCAAATCAAACTGTTTACTGAAGAAAATGTGTTTTATTGTGTGTCTTCTAACAACTTTTACCTCAGAGGACAATTAAAAATCATAGGTTTATCTTAATAAGGGAATATTCCACACATTTAGCCTTAAACATGAAAATATGAGGAACGTGATCATGTTTTCCAAAAAAGTAAATGTCTCAATGAAAATGAAAATGTTTTGATGCTGTGAGTGACGCAATGACCTGTGCTGTCTGTCTGTAAAACAACACAAACCCAAAATCAGGTGTGGCAAAGAATTATGGACCCTGGATGAACACATATTTCAAGTACAGAAGTGTCAGGTTAGCGAGTGAGGGGTGTCGGCGTGTTACCTGCAGGAGGTAGATGTCCGGGTCAATCATAGAGTTGCAGAAGTGAGACTGGACATAGGTCATGGCCTGACCTTTAATCTGCAGCCCGTTTCTCACCCACATGTTACTATGGATCTCAGATAGGCTAGCCTGCACAAACACACAGACAATGATCAACTGATGGATCCCATCTACTTATCACACACAGTAGAATTAACATCATAACGCTGTCACATGACATTAAGTCACATGCCAGAAGTGAAACGCGAGACATCGGTCAAGATTTATGACAAATGGCTGCAACATTTACACAACATAATGTCCTCTGCTTCAGCAGCATTAATGCACTGATGAACAAAATGAAGTCTTGTGTATGGCCGTAACATTTTAGCACCTAGACCAAACAGAAGCACTACATTAAATTATAAATAGCATCAGTGGGCATAGCTCATATATATAACTCTAGGTAGTCCAAATTCATTGGATTTTCTTCCATTCATTAAACAGAAAAAGATGTTTTGCAGAATGTCCAGACTGGTCTTTTCCACACAACGCAAGTGGATGTGATTACACAGTCAAAAAAATACCATAATGTTATCATAAAAGTAGTACATATGACTTGTTTGTGTTCAATTCAGAACATTTGCATTGTCACAAGAACCAATGGTTTTGCATGTTTTGTCTGAATGTATACAAGCATAAATGAGATTAAGGAACTGTGGCGGAGGGAGGATTTTCAGTGAATAACTTGCTTTTGAACTGTGAACTAGTCGTACAAGTTAGTCATCTAATTTTTTTCTTTAGGACTGGTCATAACTTTACAGTATGTCAGTCACATAAAAAAGTAGACTGGTCTAAATTGAATCCAAAAAGTAAGACCAATTACGCCTTGACTAACTGCTAGCGGTCAAACTAGTTCTTAAGACAATGTCTCAACATACTGTACAGTATCGTATGACTTCAGAAGACTTGAAATATACCGGACGAGTCACATGGGCTATTTTATGTCATTTTTTTTGTAGTTTGGCCAGCCCTGGTCCAACAGTTTTGGAACAGAAGAAAGAAAATCGTAAGAGTTATGATTTTTGACATAAGGGTGAATAAATTAATTTTGGTAAGCTACTGCTTTAATTACACGCAATCAGTTGCTCCTTCTCAGTTTGTTTATCCTTCACTTAATGTTTTTATTCACCATCATGGCTTACCTGTATCTGAAGAGGGTGAACCATGATCTTCATCAGCATCTCCTGATCAGGAAGCAAACTGTCCAAATCCAGACCTTGACACTTCACTCCCTGCAAAACAACAAATACGTATGTTTATAATAATGCACATAAAATGAAGAAATTACATCTATACATTAGATACTCTTCAATTAATTAATATTTGCATGAAGGAACTTCATCATGTCAGTAAATCTAATCAAAACAGTGCCCATCTTAGCCTATTCACAAAAAGCACAGTTTTGTGTGAACCCTTAATTCGAACCAACAGATCCATATAAGATCCTTTGTTAAAGGGCAAAACTTTTTTATTTGATGCTGAGTAAAAAAATGTTTTAATATTGCAATATGGCAATTGCACTATTATATACTTAAACCCTGTTATTACTAACTGTAGACCATACCAGTATATCATGTATTAATAATATACGTCCACATTTAGACTTAAGCATATGGTTTAACTTCATTATAGAAAATATATATAAAATTGACAAATACAGCCAATCACTAAAATGCAGTTTACACAGTGAATGACTGGAGTGCTTGTTGCAGAAACTTAACATAAATTCATGCCACACTCAATGTGGATAGTTTTAGTACAAATGAGTTCAAACTGAAGCAGAAAAACTGCCCAGGATTTGTATGACCCATCACAAGTTACAACATATAAGTTCTGATATACAAGTTCACTTTTTATTTATTTTATTTTATTTATTTTTTTTACTGTTTTAATCACCTTCACTTATCTGTGTTTGCTCATATCATACACACTGTCAGTCTGTGCATTAGGGGTGGGGATTTTTCAATGACTCTTTCTGCAGGTTACATCATTTTGCAAGTAGTAGGTGACAAGAGTCTTTATGAGCGAGTCATTGAATTATTCACTCAACCAGTTTGTTCAACAAGACTGATTCATTCAGAAACTAAACACCACTACTGAATGGGTTCTGGGAGTGTGGGACTCTGCTCCAAGCTCACCTTGCTGAGGAACATGGCATAGTATCGATGGAGAGGTAAATGAAAGGTCAGCTGGTTGAGGGCAGGCTGTGACAGAGAAAGAGAGAGGTTTCTCACTGGTTCCACATTCATCAAGACAAATAATCTGACAGTTTAAGCATCAAGACTGTACCTCATCTACAAACCCAATGGCATCAAACCACATCTGAAGAGTTTCCAGACAGTACCGCACCACTGTCTTAGTGTACTCTTGGGTCTCCTGACAACACACAACATGTTCAATTCAAACTCAAGCCTCCAAAAAAAAAAAAAACACTAGGGCCAGTTCACACAGAACACATTTCTGCATTCCACTGTGCTGCTTTTCTATTGTTTTTCTATGTAAACACGCGCTAGACCAGTGGTCCTCAACCAGAGGCCCCACTAGAGGCCTCAACAAACTTCCAAGGGGGCCTCAAGATGACTTAACACTATTTAAAATAAGACAAAATTAAAAATCAAGATATTTTTCTTAGTATTTGGTTATTTTTATAATGAATATACATCTTTCTAACTATTCCAAACTCTAAACTCTGTTTTATTGGGTAGAAATTGTAAGTGGGGGGGACCTTCAAATATTGTTGTGGACAATGGGGGGGCCTTGAAGTCAAAAAGGTTGAGATCCACTGCGTTAGACGAATGAGATTGACCGCTACACCAGTATTTCACATCCTTTGCATTATCTCTCGCATGACACAGTGCTCTAAAAACAAGAGCTCAAGGTAAAATAAGTTTAAGTTAAAAAAAAAAGAAAAAAAAAAAGTCAAGACCGTGTTTTTTCCCATTCTACTACTCAAATCTTACGTTTTTGAATGCAAAAACTGTTCTGCGTGAATAGCCCCTGAAAGCATTTATCAATAATAAATAATTTCAGACTGAAATATAACTCAGTATGCAGCAGATAAATTAGAGAATTTCACAAATAAAAAGGTGCTGGAGTGATGCATGCAGAGATGAATGTAGCTCACTTTGACTTTGCAGTGTGTGAGGAGACCCCACATGGGCTGAGCACAGGCCTCCAGCTCAGCTGCAAACGCTGCATAATACGTCTGAGACTCAAACTCCACATGCTCATTCAGCTCTCTCTTATTCAGATTCATTCCTGACAGAGCAAAAGGTACAGAGAAGAAATCCATAACAACAGAGTGAATTACTGACTCACAGAGATCACGTTTCAGTTGTAACACAACCTACATCACACGCACAGTTCTGTGATTTTAATCAAAACTAAAATGTCCTTTATAAAATGAATAGTCCTAGATGCTTTTTATTAGGTAGTAACCATTTATAGAAGGCATTCGAGGCCATGCTGTATTGTGAATGCAATCACAATATAGAGTGTTCACTGCAAAAAATTATTTTCTTCCTCAATATTTTTGTCTTGTTTTCCAGTACAAATATCTAAACATTCTTAAATTACTTGAGAAGCAAAATAACATAAGATATAAAGTCTTGTTTTCTGAAAATGTATCAAAATTAAGAGAGTTTTTGTTTAAAACAAGAAAAAATATCTCCCAATGGGGTCAGAATTTTTTTTTCAATTAAGATTATTTTTCTGACCCCATTGGTAGATATTTCTTATTGATTTAAGCATAAACTCACTTCATTTTGAAACTTTTTTTTTTTTTTTTTGAAAACGAGACTTAAGGCCTGTCCACACCAAGAACGATAACTATAAAGATAACTATAATAATAACTATATTAGTGTCCACACCAGCACACATTATCATTCTGATTATACCAAGCACGCACTGCAGTTTTGTCGTCTGCTGCTTTAAATGCTCAAGCTCTTTAAAGCTTGGTGGATTCTGATTGGCTGTCAATGTTTTCATTGTTCATCAGCTGGAAAAAATCGTTCTGAAAGGGATTCCAATTACATTGTTTCTCTGTGCCGTTATAGTTATAGTTGTGGTCTGGACTTTGCTATTCTTTTATATTTAGAATGATTTCTACAACTATATCTTTATCATTATAGTTATCGTCCTTGGCAAAAAAAGCACCACAGACTTTGAAACAAAAACAATGTCTATGACTGCAGGATTTCCTGTCAGTTATTGACCTTGGAAGAAGGAGACGAAACTCATCCAGAGCAGCAGCAGAGAATGATCCTCCAGGAAGCGCTTGGCCACACTTTGGTGTGAGAGGATATTAATAAAATCACTAACTAAAGGCCAGTAGGTGTTATTCTTCAGTAGAGCTTCACCACAGTTTACCACCACGTGACGATTATTCTCCTCATCTGTGACATTAAAAACACAGATTTAAGACATTTCAAAACATTTTGTACTTGTCATTCTGGAAATATAGACAGTCATCAAAGTATCGCATCAAACACAGTACATATACAGCAGAAACAGCATGGCATTTCGAACACACTCTATACATTGTTTCTTTCGTTACCTTGCAGTTCGCTCTTGATAAGGCAGCTCTCCATCATGTAGAGAAGCACAGTGACCATGATGTCCAATAACTGGCACTCCTCTGTGACGTGTCTCGCCAGCTCCTCGTTACTGAAGAGCTGCACGCTGATGTGAACGATACGGTTGGACATGGTGTCGGACTCATGGCTCTTCATGAGGGTCTTCATGATGAAGGCGTAGTGTTGTACAAATGTTTTAGTGAACGTGATCTGTGGCATAGGAGAAGGAAGTACACATTTTGGTAAAAAACAAACAAAAAAAAACAGTGCAGACACAAAGGTTCTCCAGGAATGCAATAGTTTTGCAAGAGAAAGCAAAAGCATTGAAATATAATTTTTCCTCTCAGCTCTTTTTTTTTTTTTACCATCATCATATCCTTTTAGGGGCTCCGTAGAAACATAACTAAAAAACATAACTAAATGTTCCATGTTGTGCATGCCAAAAAAACTGTTAATAATTAATTATATTATACATAAATGTCATTTTCTTTGTTTCTTTTTTGTTTCAGTGTTTATTTATTGTTCCTTTTTCATTTCAAATACAGTGTTACTTACATAAAAAATACTATTATGTTATTTCATGATTAAGTATTGTATTTCAATGGAACTTGTGTTTTACCATTAAAAAAAAAAAAAATTCAGAATGAACCTTAACGGGGCAAACTGAAATTCACAGATTTGAAGGCTGCTATTAGATCACTGAAGGTTAACGGCATTTTATGCAATGACGCATTACTTAACAGAGAGCTTACAACCTACTAGCTACGTTCTGCCTAATGCTGCATTCACATGGGGCCTCGCCGTCATTGCTTGACGGAGGGCGTGTCTGAAGCTTGAGCTGATGCGACCGTCATAGTACAACAGCCAATCACATTACTTTCCGGTGTTGCATGAACGCAATTGGCTAGTGTCTGTGATCTAATTGGCTGATGCTTGCGTTGGCGCTTGAAAAGTTGAGAAATATTCAACTTCTGCCACGAGCAACGCAAGTGAAGCGACGTGACGGAACCCACAATTCAGTTCTGCAACGCATGACGTCACCCATTCAATAAGAAAATGAGAAGCGTTAACGCCGACGCCCCGTGTGAATGCAGCATTAAGAACACATGGTATCACAAAATTAAGTACAAAGCTAGCAACTAGTAGTTAAGAACCTACGAACTGTTGGTGCAACACTACCCATATATACAAGGTCCAATGTTAATACTTACAAAGTAGCAAAGAGAGTGACAACTAGCAAAATTCTCTAAATTTACTAGAGATTTACATGTACAAGAGGCCAAAATATGCTACTTTAATGGTGTATAAGAATAGGTTAACATGCTTTAATGTTCAAAAATCACATTACATTTCCACATACTGTACATTATTGTAGCACCTCTATTCCCAGTCTGTCTGAAACACTCAGATTGAATTCTGGTTTCTACAAAGCCCCTCCTTCCGAAAAGTTCAGAGTGCTCTGATTGGCCAGCTGACCCAGTGTGTTGTGAGTGGCTAAAAAAAAAACACCTCAAGCGTGCATCGGAAATGTAACGTCCTTTACCATAATGCGAGTTTCAGCTTCCAAACCTTCTAATGCAATTGTAAACACAAAAAGTTAATAGTGTCATTGTTTTTACCATATCAGTTCGAGCCTGTGTCAGATTCTGAAAATGCAAATGATTAAGCAGATAGATCAGGACTAGAGATGCACCGATTGCAAATTTCTTGGCCGATTCCGTTTTTTTTTTTTGTAAGTGTGACCTGCCGATACTGATTTTTACCGATTCCAATATTCTTTCAAAGATCTATAGTTTACAGCATATACAAACAAAAATCTACTTTTCTTCAATGCACTTGCTTTCATAAAAAACAAGTAAAAAGATAATAATTAAACAAATTTCAAACAACAGCACAAATAAATGCAATAAAATAAAGAGAGATATGAAATAAACATGGCTTTATGTTTTTCAGGTGGGTATACAGTATATTCAGGTAAGAAATACTACAGAAATTAAAGTAATCATACGTAAAACACCACTGGATAGTCTTCATTGTAAAAATAAGCACAGTAAGCCAGTCATATTGGTACTTGCGACATACAAGCTGCTTATGTGTGCACCACTTATATAGATCGCGCTTTTGGTGTGAGCGCAAAACCTGCGGGAATTAGTAAAATTATGTGCAATACAAGCCCTATTTAACAGAGCAAAAGAGACAAGTGAGAGAGAGGAGGCAGGTGTGTGTCACTACACCGTCGGAGAGAAGAGAGTGAGAACGCGCAGCTGACATTATTGCCTGTGCCACTGGCAACAAAACGGATCGGCTCGGAATCGGCAAGACGTGAGACTGACCGGCCGGTTACTGGTCTGGGCCGATCATGCGGAAAATCGGCCGATTCCAATCGGTGCATCTCTAATCGGGACCAACATCTGAATGACACGACACGGCGACAACACTACAATTCACTGAAGCCTCACCTTCTTTCTTCATGTATGCCTTTGGGCGGGCATTATGCTAATATTTTAAAAAAAATGATGTAGATGTTTGCGGAAGTAATATCTGGACTTCAATCAATGTTTTAGGCACGTCTGGATAAGTGTTCTCTGTTAGATATAATGAATCCCTTTTGTGGGAGACTTTCCCCTGGTTTCACAGACAAGTCCCAGACTAAAATGCATGTTTGAGCTGTTTTAACTGAGAGCAACTTGCACTGACTTATCTTAAAGGAACACTCCACTTTTTTTTGAAAATAGGCTCATTTTCCAACTCCCCTAGAGTTAAACAGTTGAGTTTTACCGTTTTCGAATCCATTCAGCCGATCTCCGGGTCTGGCAGTACCACTTTTAGCATAGCTTAGTATAGTTCATTGAATCTGATTAGACCGTTAGCATCTCGCTCAAAAATAACCAAAGAGTTTCGATATTTTTCCAATTTAAAACTTGACTCTTCTGTAGTTACATACCGCCAGACCCGGAGATCGGCTGAATGGATTCGAAAAGGGTAAAACTCAACTGTTTAACTCTAGGGGAGTTGGAAAATTAGCCTATTTTCAAAAAAAGTGGAGTGTTCCTTTAAAATATGTCACTGCCATTGTTTTGTCTCAAGATTCACACCAGTAATGATTTTTAAGGCATGTTTATAAAATGTCCTGATTGAACTATGGCCTAATCCTGGCTTAATTTAAGCCTATGAATTTTGTAACTTTGCAGATCTTACACATGCACACAAAAAGACATTACATACGAAACATTAAAGCATTAAAAAGCATCGCTATGGCCTCTTTAAACAAACCACAGGTTAATTTTGGATCCGGCATATGTAACAGTTAAAAAGCATTAAATACCTTGTAATCCTGATCTGGCAACATGTTGAGCAAAAAAGTGACCATCTTCTGTGGAAATTCATACTTAATTGTCCAAAACAATAACTCTTCTAAAAAACATTTATGTTTCAGAGTGTCCATTATGGATGGATCTAACAAAACAGGAAAACAGCAAGGTAATGTGATTATTGTTCCTAAATTATTTGAAGAATAAATGCCAACAAGATTTAAGAATGATGAGATGTAACAGGACTTACCTTTGGTACTGCTACTGAGCTTCACTCTTTTCCTCTGGCCCACACCCTGCAGCCCATCCTGATCCTCCTGTCAGACAAACACATGAACCGCTTTTAATTTGACCCACTCTTCTCAACAATGAGCCCAGCTAAAACAGTTTCCTTTGTCAATAAGTTCACGTTACTAAAGTGGCCACAATAAACAATAAACAATAGGTGTTCTCAACAATAACACAATGGGAAAACACACCCTGCTGTGTTTGTTTTGACTGGTTGCTGGGTCACATTTTATCTATCCCAGAAGTCTGTGTGCCTACCTCTTTGCTAGAGTCCTCCAGACTGGCAGCAGCAGTAGCTCCTAAAATAATAAGGTAGCAAAATATCAAAACCATGTTACCAAAGTTTACAAGAGTCATCAATACCCTATTCTCCATATTCAATGTACAAAAGAGGATAAAAACACCCATCTCTACAGCACAGTAAAGCACAGAAGAGGTAGCAGTGTTACCCAGCAGACTAAGCGCTCCTGCTCCTGCCGGAGTGTCAGTTGCCCCAGCACCAGCTCCTCCAGCTCCTTTCTCCTCCAACGACACCAGGCCTGAACTCTTCAGTGCCGACAGATACTTCTCATAGCTCCTCTTTGCATAAACATTCTCCTCTTGACCTGTGGGTGTGGGACAATATAGATGTGTGAACACTGACCAAAAGGGAGGACTATTTTTAAAGGGGTCATATCAAGTGTGAAAATGAACAAAAAAACACCTTCCTTACAGCTTGATTAAAAATTGTCGGATTTATGACAACAAAAACCAAAATACAACGGACGAAAGTCCACATTTTCACACCAATGTCATCAGTTCAGAAACTTGCTCACCAAGTTAAGTAATGAGGAAGTAGGATATAAGATACACTCTTAAAAATAACGGTTCTAAAAGGGGGTTTTCACAGTGATGCCATAGAAGAACCATTATAGGTTCCCCAAAGAACCTTTCAGTGATCAGTTCTTGTGGAACGGAAAGGTTCCATGGATGTTAAAGGTTCTTCATGGAACCATAAGCTGCTTTTTCAAGCATTTGGCTGAACGGTTCTAAGAACAGTAAGGAATGGTTCCAGTCATATTTTCACTTGAGCTCGGTGTGGCACGGCACGATTACAATCCGTTCTAGGCCAGGAATTCTCAGCACAGCTGGCTAACCATACATACATACAGGGCTTGACATTAACTTTTTTGCTCACCAGCCACTGTGGCAAGTGGTTTTCCAAAATTACAAGCCACAATTTTCACTGGCCACAATTTTGACATCGATACCATTGGGAAAAAACTGTTACATAGATATTTTTAATATTATCTCATAATTTGGCAGCAGGTACAGTGGGGATCGAAAGTTTGGGAACCCCTGTCAGAATCTGTGAAAATGTGAAAATTTTTAACAAAACAAGAGAGATCATACAAAATGCTTGTTATTTTTTGTTTAGTACTGTCCTGAGTAAGATATTTTACATAAAAGATGTTTACATATAGTCCACAAGACAAAAAAATTGCTGAATTTATTAAAATAACCCCGTTCAAAAGTTTGGGAACCCTTGGATCTTAATACTGTGTGTTGTTACCTGGATGATCCATGACTGTTTTTATGTTTTGTGATGGTTGTTCATGAGTCTCTCATTTGTTCTGAGCAGTTAAACTGAGCTCTGTTCTTCAGAAAAATCCTCCAGATCCTGCAAATTCTTCAGTTTTCCAGCATCTTTTGCATATTTGAACCCTTTCTAGCAGTGAATGTATGATTTTGAGATCCATCTTTTCACACTGAGGACAACTGAGGGACTCAAACACAACTGTTAAAAAAAGGTTTAAACGTTCACTGATGCTCCAGAAGGAAACACGATGCAATAAGATCTGGGGGGTGAAAACTTTTGAACAGGATGAAGATGTCCACATTTTTCTTATTTTGTTGAAATATAATTTTTTTTCATTTAGTACTGCCCATCGGAAGCAACAGAAGATACTTGCATGTTTCCCAGAAGAAAAATTAAGTACAATTTACCTTGATCTTCAAATTCAAAAAGTTTTTACCCCCCGGCTCTTAATGCATCGTGTTTCCTTCTGGAGCATCAGTGAATGTTTGCAGCTTTTTTAACAGTTGTGTTTGAGTCCCTCAGTTGTCCTCAGTGTGAAAAGATGGATCTCAAAATCATACAGTCACTGCTGGAAAGGGTTCAAATATGCAAAAGATGCTGGAAAACTGAAGAATTTGCAGGATCTGGAGGATTTTTCTTTTATGTAAAATATCTTACTCAGGACAGTACTAAACAAAAAATAACATGCATTTTGTATGATCTCTCTTGTTTTGTTAAAAATGTTCACATTTTCACAGATTCTGAAAGGGGTTCCCAAACTTTCGATCCCCACTGTATATTAGGCTGATGTCACTTTAAGACCTGATGCACAGATCCATTATACTGTTACAGTAAGCTACTGTGAGGCCGGTTTATATGTGCGCACTTTGGGTCTGAGAACAAAATCTGTGGAAATGAGTAAGATTATGCACAATACACACAATCACACAGCGAAATACAAGTCCTGTAACACCAAAAGTATTCATCCGGTGCAAATAAAACGAGTGAGTGAGGTGAGGCGGGCTTGTGTGTCAACTAGGGTACTACATACTCAAGTACATGCGACATTATTGTTTTCAGTGTTTGCCGTCTCACTATCATGAACACAAACATATCCTTGGCTGCTCTGACAGAACGCTTAATGAGCATTTCATCATTTTATTTGAGAAAAACCATTGTCAAATACACTCAAACTAAAAGCTCTTCACTACAACCCGTCAAAATAAAAGTCCTGTTTTTAACTCGAAGAAATTGACAGAAATATTATATATATATATATATATATATATATATATATATATAAATAATTGTCAAAATAATAATAATAACAATTTATTTAAACATTATTTAAGAAATATAGTTTTTTGTCCATGTTTTAATTTAGTAAATCTCTGTTGTGCAGCACTTTGCCAAAACATAAAAGGATGAAAAAACATTAATTAAATTGTTAAAGTTTTATGCATTAAATTCATTACCACCATATATTGATATTGATATATTTATAGTATATTTATATTAAATCATAAAATTCAGAAAAATTAAGTCAAACCAGAATTTCTGAATTTTAATAAATTATTAATGATAAATATAAGTTGTTAATTTAATCCATAATCAGTTATTAAACGTAATTGACTATGGCCCGTTTTCACATGGTTTATATTAAGCCAGGATTAGGCCTTAGTTCAATTAGGATATTCAAGTATCTTTTATAAACGTACACTAGAAAAAAACATTACTGGTGTGCATCTTAAGACAAAACAATGGCACTGACATATTTTAAGATGTCAATACAAGTTGCTTTCAGTTAAAACAGCTCAAACATGCATTTTAGTCTAGGACTAGCTTAAGCCTTGTCTGTGAAACCAGGGGTATACGTTTTGGATTATTGAAATTTGAATAAACAAAAACAAAAGCTTTCCAGTTTATTATAATAAAAATATATGAAACTTGTTTCATTCATTTATTGGCCATTTTAACTGATGATAATAATTATAATAATAATTGATTGTTTAATACCGTATACTGTGACTGTGAAACCATTATATTTTCTGAGACGGTTATCATACCATGAAAATCTCATAACGTTACAACCCTAGTGTCAACTCACTGTCGGAGAGATGAGAGAGAAAGCGCAGCTGGAATTGTATTTCTATTCTGCGGGAAATGAGTATTGGAAGTGTTTCAGATATTTAAGTATTGATATGTATCGAAAAAATGATATTTTTGACGACTGCATTGCACTTAGTTTATTATTTCAGATGCCTTTTTAAAAGATTAAAAGACTAAAAAATGTATGGCTATATTATATATAAAATTCAACCCGCCAAAGTGGCAGGTAGGAGTGACTGCATTACACGCGACTGCTGAAATCCACCCGCATTTGTTGGGTTGGCGGGTGTTAATGTCAAGCCCTGCATACATACATATATGATAACAACTCAAATTGCTCAACTACAGTCAATACTGTCACATTTCAGACATACTCACCCATGCTCAGTTCTTTAAAGGTCTGCTGATTGGTTAAGATCTTGGTGAGAACAGTGCGCATGGCCCCGCCCATCTTGGTCAGCTCTTCTAAGAACGATATGTGCGGCTCTAACTGCTGCAGAACCTTCTGCAGATCTCTGTCAGCGGCCGACTCTGCAAGCACATGATAAGCTGTTTGTGTGAGAGACAAAATATAGCAGCATATGTTACCCCAGTGGGCACGATTAGCAGGCTCAGCCAGTACATGCCATGGGACTGATATTATGCAAAAGCACAGAGAAAGCTGTTGACTAAAGCATTATTGAACATCGCAGATTTTCTTATTTGTTGCTTCACAATATTTTTGGTATGCTTCACAATATGTCTGTTCAGTTTAGGAGCTGAATCTACTGAACCAGCTCCAAACTAAACACTTAAAGTCCCATAAAAAGAAAATTAGAGTTTTGTGGCTTTTATTTCATGTCTATTAGCTTTGTGGCCATATAGTGTATTCCTATTAATTAACAGAATAGCCTTTAGCTGACAAACCGCGTGTGCCTGTGAAGCCATTTTATGGGGTCTTTGAAGGAGTTACAACAGTACAAGGGCATTGAGGTGTGATGTGATGTCCTCACCTGGCTCAGTGTAGCCGTCTCTCAGGTACTGAATGATAGTGATGATAAACCGTGGCAGCACCATCTCAGACATGAGCAGCAGATCCCGAGGGACTGATGGCACATTCTCTCCCGTTTTTAACCGATGCCTACTACAAAACCTGTCACACAAGAGCATGTAAATTAGAATTTAACATGTCAGCAGATTAATTTGCTGTTTACTATACAAAAAAAATCCTGTTTTCATTGTAATAAAAATGTCTGACATTACACTGTTTCTGTAAAGGTCAACAGATTGATGCACTACCGGCAACTACAATTTGCAAGTCTATCAGTAATATCATGGTGGTGGTGTTGGGATAAAAGATGTTCTGGAACAGCAGTTGATCCATATCACCATAGAACAGTGACCACCCACTTTATCAGTGGTCTTGATTCTGGAAGTATATTTATATATATTTATTATATATATATATATATATATATATTTAAAAAAAATATTCAGTAAGGAGTTCAAAGCCATGAAACAAACCAATCAGGGCAGAGGTGAATCACATCACAAAGAATCAGGAAAAAGGGAGACATGTATTTAAAATTATTTTAATTGGCAATGAACTACTTATCCCATGAAGCATTGCAGCAGACAGGCAATATAAACATTCAATATTTAATGCCAACTACAAGTTAGTTAAAAAACAGTTTTAAAGCATAAAACCACTGTTTATTTCAAAATGTTATTTCAGTATAGAAATATGCAAGTAGACTGGAAGTGTAGAGAGAAAGACTTGACACGCAATGCTTCATGGGACTCGATGGTTGCCTTTTCCAGCGACTTCTCTGATTGGTGGATCTCTGTTCAGAATTATGGGAAGTGTATTTCTCCCCCACAAAAAAAACTAGCTATTAAAGTCACATTAAAATGGAAATGACAGGTATTTCTTTCCATGTTTTGAAGTAGATCCGAGTGTAAAGGTCTATCGAAAAAGAAAAATGTCATTTAAACTAAAAGACTAAATTATTGTAAATTGTAATTTAGACTAAAAATTATTTGCACTGCGCCTCCCATCCAATAATCGCAATAAGCTTTGATATGAAACTAAGTCTCAGCTTTTAAATTGTCAATCTTTTCACAAAAATCAAACAATAATGTTGTTTTGACACTCCTTAATGTCTGTAGCCCCCTCAGTTTAAGCAACAGCAGTGTTGATTTTTAAATAAAACTGATTAATTAATTATCAAATACATTTTCTTTATGAAAACATTTTCGGTTTTGGTGTTTTTATAAAAATAAAAATATTTTCAATGCATCTGCATCACTACTTTTTGAACCCCACTGCTGCGTTCTATTGCCCCATAATAAGGTACTAACCCAGGCTTGCTTAATAGAGACTCCCAAATAAATAAATAAATAAATACATACTGCGCTGACATAATTGTACAGTGGTGGTATCAGAGGTTAAGACTAGAGCTGCACTGATTAACCAGAATTGTGATATGGCTTGATCATCTTGATCATCAAACTGCAAAGGCTGCAATTTAATGAAATAAATATATGCACTGTGTGTTTCAAATTGAAGTGCGGCACTGTGTTCTTACACATGAGCAGCTCACGATCCGCCGGTGTTTTTAGAGTCTCAGAGCGGCTCGATTCACAGTCAATGCTGCATCTGCTCTGCTTAACCATCTTCCCAAACTTACAATGAGAAGCACTTATCAAAAAAAAGAGAAGTTTTAAGGTTTCCAACAAAATAAAAGTTAGATATTTAACGTTCGAAAATGAAGATATTAAGGGTTAGTTCACCCAAAAATGAAAATTGTCATTAATTACTCACCCTCATGTCGTCCACACCAGTAAGACCCGTCGAAACACAAATTAAGATATTTTTGATTAAATCTGAGAGGTATATGACTCGTCCATAGACAGCAATTTAACCACCACTTTCAAGGCCCGAAAGGTAGTAAAGAGATCGTTAAATTAGTCCACGTGACTGCAGTGGTTCAACCTTAATGTTATGAAGCGATGAGAATACTTTTTGTGCGCAAAAACAAAACAAAAATAACAACTTTATTCAACAATATCTTCTCTTTTATGTCATTCTCCTATGCTGTTTATGTCCAGTGCTTCCAGGTTCTACGTCAGAACGCCGACTCATTATCGGCCAACTCCTGCGTCGGCGTCACACACATGCGTCGTGCTGCTCAAGTGAACAGTGTCGACCAATAAAGAGTCGCCGTTTTGACGTAGAACCTGGAAGCACTGAACGTAAACAGCGTAGGAGTGACACAGAAGAGGAGGTATTGTTGAATAAAGTCATTATTTTTGTTTTGTTTTTGCTCACAAAAAGTATTCCCGTCACTTCATAACATTAAGGTTGAACCACCGCAGTCACGTCAGCTGTTTTAACGATGTCTTTAGTACCTTTCTGGACCCTGAAAGTGGTGGTTAAATTGCTGTCTATAGAGGAGTCAGAGAGCTCTCTAATTTCATCGAAAATATCTTAATTTGTGTTCCGAAGATGAACAAAGGTCTTACGGGTGTGGAGTGACATGAGAGTGAGTAATAAATGCCATAAATATTAGTACTGTAATTGTATAGTTATAATGTACAATACTCTTAAATACTCTATTTTACAGTGAAATATTACAATAGTAATTCTTATTCTGTTTTTATTTAGTCATTTTTATTTAGTAATCTCATCAAATCACCATTATTATTATTTTAAAGCCATACTGATATATAAATCACAATTTTACCCAAATTGTGCAGCCCTACAAACCTATATTTTTTAACTGCATTTTAATTTTAGTCAGAAAAAA
The DNA here is from genome assembly GCA_039654765.1 of Mylopharyngodon piceus. Taxonomy (NCBI): domain Eukaryota; kingdom Metazoa; phylum Chordata; class Actinopteri; order Cypriniformes; family Xenocyprididae; genus Mylopharyngodon; species Mylopharyngodon piceus. The sequence continues at coordinate 31,073,622 of CM077441.1, read as the reverse complement.
AAAAAAAACTTGCAATTTGACTTTTCCCCTCAAGTCGTGCAGTCTTGGGTAAAACTTTGGCATGTACCACGGCACTAAATGACTTATTTACCTTGTCTGTCAAGTGTCTACAGTGCGGTCTCAGCATTTATAGCACATATAATGTCACATATTACTAACGAGTTAATGAGACACATACACAGTGAACGTCATCTCTAAACTTGGCAGTGAACATGGCTAAAAAGGCCATGGATTTGTCCTTTAAATAAGAGTAGAGATGATTGGGTTCAGCGGACAGTCACTATGAATCAGAAAGAACATGCAAGTAGTGTGATGTCAGTCTCCAGAGCAAAAGCAAAAGTGTTGCTGGAGCTGATGTCTTTTCACAGTAAACATCTATCAAGAATAAAACTGCAAATATCCTCATTCCTGCAGAGCAGAACACTTCATGATAATTACACCCTTTACTGATCAAACACAGTGAATCTTTTGAGCTCCAGCTGACAGCAGTCATACCCGGCCCCATGTCTGAACCTCTACACGTTGAATTGTTGAAGTGAAGGCCCTGTGCAGTGTGTAGTGTGAGAGGAGGAAGGAAAGAGACCTGTCACTGACCCTGTGGGGGAAGTTAAAAATAACCCAGACTGTGTCAGTCTCTGTAAGGCAGTGATCAGGTGCCACAGCCCACTCTACACTATTAACCTCCCCTGACAGCCGTCCGACTCGGACTGTCACACCAGCCCTTATGTTAGCGCATATATATCAATCAATGCACAGCTGTGCCTAAAATCAAGAGAACTGCCTATACTCAACATTTGAATGGAAGATTCTTTTACTAGTTTTACTAATAACCATACTTGTGTGGCATTAAAATAATGACGAGAATGTATACATGTACTATGGCCCAAAAATGTGTTGATTTGGAACGGACCTACAGTGTAAAAAATGATTTTTTGAAGTTGTAAATAAAACTGATTATTGGAGTATGTTTTACAAGAAAATACTACAGTATTATTTTAAGTCTTTCTACTTCATGAATTTCATGTTTAATTCAATGAGCTACTTGTCGTTTCTTTGTAATTATTTGTGAAATTTACTAGCAATTTGAGTGAAAATGATTTAAAAGTAAATATTAGGTAACTAGGTCCACTTTAGACATTCTACTAACTCGAAGTAACTTTGCGCCTACATGTCAACTCTCATTACAGTATTAGTAGACTGTCTGCTTAATATCTGCTAACACTTTATTTTGATGCTCCCCCAACAGACATTCTACTGACTATAAGTAACTTTGCAACTATGTCTAACCCGAACCCTAACCTAACAGTCTGCTAATACTCTAATGATAGTTGGTTGATATGTAGTTACTTGTAATTAGTAGAATATCTAAAGAGGACCATCAAAATAAAGTGTAACTAAATATTACACCAGTTGTTTTTTCAGTGTATAAAATGCTGGAAATTCCTGTCACATCTGTGACACCCAAAAGTGTTGATTTGAAACACGCCCAGAAATGCTGCTGTCTGCTGCTCAAAAATATTTCTGACTAGGAACACACCTATGGTATGATGCCAAGCTCACTAGATTTGAGGGTGTTTTGCCCAAAATACTGCTGATTCAGGACATGTCGGCCATGTATAGATAATGCTGAGGATTCTAAACATCTCTAAGTTTGAGACTCAAAACTGAAGCTAATTCAGGAAGTGCCTACGGTGCCCAAAAATAATGCTGAACCAAAACACCCCTATAAATATCGTGACCAAAATGATGCTGATTTAGAACGCACCAATGATTTGATGCTCAATAACTATGCATAGGTAGGCAGCAGCACACTAGGTTTGAGACAATGCCCAAAAATGATGCCGATTCAGGATATGATGTGACGTCCCTCCAATCAGTGCACTAAGTTGGAGGCTATGATGGCCCAAAATGCTGCCGATTGCAGATGTGTCAGGGATACAATGCCGTAGGTCAGTGTTTCCCAACCCTGTTCCTGGAGGCACACCAACAGTGCACATTTTGGATGTCTCCCTTATATCTGACCCGTATATTTCTGGTCTTGGAGTCTCTACTTATGAGCTGATGGGTTGAATCAGGTGTGTTTGATTAGGAAGAGTTGGAAAATGTGTTGGTGTGCCTCCAGGAACAGGGGTGGGAAACACTGCTGTAGGTAGTCCGGTCACTATCTTGACAATATGATTCACAAAAACCTATAATATTGCTGCTGACTTGGAATATACTGATGTCCAACAATGCTACCGATGTAGGCTGCTCACTAGATTTGAGACTATGATGCACAAAAGTGCTTCTGGCTCAGGATGTGCCTATATATGATTCCCAAAAATTATGTCTAGGTAGGCAGCTCAGTAGGTTTGATACTATGATGCCCAAAATTCCTTATTCGAGGTACTCCTATCTATGATGGCGACATGCTGCTGAAACAGAACGCACATATAGTGTGATCAACAAGCCAATGTTATGTGGTTCAAAATTTTTGTTGAATTATAACTATAGTAGACAGTTTACAAGGTTTGAGAATACAGCCGCTTTTCCACCATTGGGCCGAACGGTTCTAATAACGGTAAGGAACAGTTCCAGTTGTATTTCCACTTTAGCCTGGTACGGCACGATTACAAACCATTTTCAGCCTGGAATTCTCGGCACGGTTGCTGGTAGAATGAGTGCAGTGACGTCGTCACTCAGGATTGGTCACTTGTCTGTTGCCTGGCTGCCAGTTTCTCTGTAGCTGGCTAAGCTCACTATTTGAGCAGCATAAACACAAATTAATAATAAAATTAACAAATATCTTATCAGTCTCCATAATGTGGTCGCTATTTAAACAGCTCTATTATCAGCCACACAGTGGAAAATGAAACCATATCCGTACCGGCTGGGCCGAATCGGCACAGAATGGAACGGTTAAGCAACGAGAATGGTTTGGCCTGGCGGTGGAAAAGCAGCTTATGGCACCCCAAAATTCTCCAGATTCAGAATTAATTTAATTTGCAAGATGATATGCAAATTAAATTATTGTCTAGGTGGTCAGCATGCTAGCCGTGGAGACTATGATCGCTCATATTCGGCTGCTGATTTGGGACAAGCCTATGTTATAACCGCTGTTTTTTTTATTATTGTATAATAAAATAAATATACTTTCATAGCATTTGTTAATACTTTGCATTAGATTTTTTTATACATATATTTTCTGTTGAACACTTTAATTTTAGTTTTAATAATTTTGTTGTGTTTTTGTCCTTTTTATTAGTTTTTTTTTTTAAAAAATATGTCCTTATAGTTTTTATTGATTTGTATTTATTAGTTATAGTTTTAGTTATTTTAGTCAAGAACTGAGAATTTTTGCCTTGGCATCTAGTTGGAATAAATTTTTTTTAAATATATACTTCATTTTAGTTAACATTTATTTTGTTTCAAGTAACAAAAATGTTTTTTATGATTTTGTTTTAGTTAACGATAACAACCCTTTTTTAAAAGACAAAATAATAATAATAATAATAAAAAAAAATCAATCTAGGCCGCTCACAAAGGACTGCCTGAGACTGATCCCCCAAAATGCTGCTGATTTTGACCTCGTCTATGATGCCCAAAACAGCTGACGACTCGGGATGCACCTATATTATGATTGCCAAAAATGATATCTAGATATAGGCAGCTCACTAGGTTTGATACTATGATGCTCAAAATTCCTGCTTACTCCCATGAACCAGCATGCCAATGAATTCTAATGAAAAAATAAAGACTAGGTAGACAGCTACAATGTCCAAAAATACTACTAATTCAAATTTCACCTACAATCTCACCTTTCACCTTTAATCTTTACTTAAAACACTGTCTATGTAGTCAGCATGCTAGGCTGGAGAGTACGATCCCTCAAATTCTGCTGCTGATTTGGGACACGCCTATGTTATGATGCTTAATAATAATAATCGTAATAATCATAATAATGTCAAGATAGGCAGATCGCAAGGTTTGACATTATGATCCCCAAAAACGCTGATGATTTGGGTTGAGCCTATGATATGACGCCCAAATCTGCTGCTGATTTGAGGCACAACTTTTATGATACTCAATAATAATAATAATAATAATAATGTCAACATAGGCAGCTTGCAAGGTTTTCACATTATGAGCCCCTAAAATGCTGCTGATTTTGGTTACGTCTTTGATATGACGCCCAAATCTGCCGCCGCTTCGGGATGCGCCTATGCTGTGATAATGAAGCCCCAAAACGCTGTCCATGTAGGCAGCTCACTGACAAGGGTTTGAGACACAGCCCCTGTCAGTCAGACCCCCGCTCTGAGTGGCTACTGACCCGCTCTCTCTCATCACGTTCCCGTCCCCGCAGTCACAGGCCCCGCCGGCCTGACTCCGGAACATGTTAAAATCATGGCCCGTGTGATCGCCGTTATTGAAGCACTCCGCACATAACGACATGCACGGCGAGATGCCGCAAGTCCGGCAACGGTAGGCCACGAAGTTGGCAGTCCACACCAGCCCGCAGAGGGTGGCGTTATCGTAGGATCTGACGGTCCGGCAGAACTCGTCGAAGCCGTCCCCTCCGGCCAGCAGCCATTTACACCACTCCAGCGCCTCCGGGTCCGAGCCCCGCTCCGGGTTCAGCACGCTATCCAGCAGCTCCTGCAGCTGCCGCAGCCCTGAGCTGTTGTCAGTCCGTTTGAGGTCTGCCTTCAGATGGGCGGCGGTGGATTTCTTGTCCCGGCGCAGCAGCGACGCCGCCATCATGCGCTCCGGGTTTGTTGTGCTCACTTTATTTTGGTTGTCTTGTTGCTGTGATCGCGGGTCTTCTCGCGAGGTCTTGTTGCTAAGCGGTGCTCTGGTGTGGCATAAAACAGAGTGCTAAAATAGGCGGAGCTTTGTGGATCATAAAGGAGGCAGCAAGTGTCGCAAGTTTAAGAAGCTATGGAACAGTACAAAGCTATCGCAAAGATTTTAAATAAATTACAGAAAACCAATAGTGATTTTTATTCGTTTAAAATGTGCCTCTAACTGATCAGATATAATGGGTCGGAAATACATTTATTCCTAATTTAACTTCACACTCTATTTTCAATTCATTAAAGTTTCTCACTGTCACCGTAAAACTTTTGCTATTTGCGTCATGTGGTACATGTTATTTTTCTCAGCGTTGATACAGATGGACCAATCAGTTGTTTGTGATTACTGGACATTATATAAATTATTGTAGCAAGATTACTGCCTCAGATTTTAATTTCGACCACTGGGAATATTCATTGTAAATAAGAGCTTTAAACGATTATATTTTTTAGTGTACAAATGTGTCCAATAAGACAAAAACGTCCTGAAATTCAAAAGCGTTTCAATGGAGGTTTCCGTTTTTGAGCGGACAAGCGCCCTCTAGAGGAATGGCGCTTTTTCTGTCATAGGAAATTAACCCGATCGAGTGTTTGGTGTGTTTCTCGCGAGGTTTTGTAGGTGTACTTTGTGCATTTCGCGTTTCTCTCGCGATGCTTTGTCGTTTGATTTATATACAGTGGGCTGGACAGGTGGCAGGGTGAGATGTTGCTTATCTGACAGAGCATGTTGGTTACTGAGACTATTTTGGACGAATATCTTGATATATTATTACTCAACATCACAAGTAAACACGTGTTTATGACTCAACAAAAATACTTGTCCACTAGGCAACATGCATGTTGTTTTGGTGCAGTTGAAGGATACAAGACCTTCAGATTGCAGTAACCTTACCAATGTGACAGAGAGATGCTGTTATATTACACACATGCAGAGAGAGAGACTGAGGTTTCAGCAAGAATTCAACTACATTTAGTTTTAACTACATTTAAACAGCTGTAACAGAGTAAATATAGAGTAAAATATAGAAAAAAAAATTTTTTTTTTAAATGTTACCAGAAATAATAATGATAATAATTCGTTACATTTATATAGTGCTTTTCTCTGCACTCAAAGCACTTTAATATGGAAAGGGGGAATCTCCTCAAACACCACCAATGTGCAGCATCCATATTGCACCAGAACACCCACCGCACACCAGCTTTATTAATGGAGAGGAGACAGTATGTATGGGGATGATTAGGAGGCTGTGATGATGGACAGAGTCCAGTGGGCAAATTGGCCTGTGGATCTGTGCCGATCCGGCCAGTTAAACCCCCACTTTTTTTTTTGAAGAACATCCTGGAATTTTTAATGACCACAGAGAGTCAGGATCTCAGACATTGATCAGAAATATTTAACACTAAATTTAATATTTAGTGTGTACTGAAATGATTTTTATATATTTTAAAGCTGTGTATTTGTGTGAACTGTTGTGTTTACTGTAAATTCTAATGTGCAAGGAAACTACAACCAAGTTTATAAAAGTCAAATGAACATTTAATTAACATTTAAAAATGTAATTTGCTTATATATTCACACCGCTTCTAGCAAATCTTTTGATAACACTTGGCCCATGCTTGGACCTCTAATAGTATTTTTAAAAGAACAATTTTCAAAGAAGCAATTAAAACTTTCCTTTTTCATTAACCTTTTTATTAGTTACAAATTACTGTATTATCCTTATTTCCTATTTGATCAGTTGTTTCTGTACAGTATTTCTCACTTCAATACTTGGCTAGACCTACCTAAAAAAAACCTTAAATCACTGTCCATTTCATTTGTGCTTTATCTGTTGTATATTTGTCATATTGTTCATAATTTGTTCCTTTCTTCTTATTTTATTACTTACTGTTTACTCAACTGCTTAAGAAGTTTGTTGTGGTAATGAAATTGTATTGCAAAAAACTGTATATAGTATAGGCAGATTGTGAAAATGAAAATACAATTAGAAAATGTTAGGAATATTTGCTAAAAAATTTGTTTCCATGTTTTATTTTTGTAATGCGTTTTTGTAAAGTCACATTTTGTTATAATACTGTTTTGAACTGTTTGCCCTTTGTAATGGTTTCTATTTATTATTTTTCATAGTGTGATTAATTGTATTAAAACCAGTTATGGTCAATTTGACCTTTAAACATAATAATAATTAATTATAATAATAGTATAAGGAACACACAACAACAAAAGTATTGTCCTCATTTTTAATTCATAGAAAAGTGAGATTTCATTGATATTTTGAACTATAAGTATCCCCACTGCAATAAAAGTTAGTACAGCAGAAAATGTACAGTCATCAACCAACATTTTCACAATTATTTTGTACCAATTACCTTTGCAGGGACCTTTGTAGTTAAATTGTATGTAAAACAGAAGGGGTTGGGGTTGGGATTTTAGGGACAGTTGGAAATTGAAACCACACTCATGACTACTCCTCCCTAGGAAATATACCCAGTGCAGTACATTTCTCTCACCTCCAGAGGTCTCTGTCACCCACTTGTAAACTCTATGCAACAACTCAATATTCAGATAATGTAATATTTATTTAATAACAATCACTGTTAGTGAAGTAATTGTATGAAATGAAACTGAAACACTGGTCAATATAGTGTTGGAGGTTTCACGTCTATTATATGCGCGGCCTGCTGGTCAATCTTCACTGATTTTACATTCCATCAGTAAGAGCGAGTGTCAAAGTTGATGGAGTAGCCAAGAGGCTTTAACTCCTCTTGTAATTTAATGATTTCTAGGTTTAATTTGACATTTTCACACATTCAAGTTTGAGAAGATTACAGTGGCTATAGTTTATGTCCTCATCCTGCTGATTTGTACACATCCTTTTCTTTGCATTTTTGACTGAAGGCAGCGTTTCTTTGTCTTGTGTGCTCTCTGAATGTCTGTATGAAGGACAGGCAGATCTCCCGTCTCCAGTTTCTGTTGCGGAAGTTGGCAGACTTGATGCAATAACACCTGCCGGTGGATAAACAAGAGGGGACCTTTGTGGTGCAGGTAGTTCAGGAAGCAATGGCGGTACAGGAGGCGCTGGAGATTCAGAGAGCCAGGGAGGCACAGGGGGCGCTGGAGACACAGGGACATGGTTGCAGCAGAGATGAAACCGGAACTTAGCGCAGCAGTCTTTATTGATAACCACATCAAACTAACAGAAATGCTCAGGTTTCTCAGGAATACCAAAAATAAGAACCAAGCAACCAGAAAAGGGGGCTTAAAGGGTTTAAATACAAGAACAAACAGAAGAACTAATGAGACTAATTAACAAGACACACCTGAGCAGAACTAAATCAGTAACTACAGAAATAAACAGGAAGAGAACGAAGGAGAACTGAACTGATTAACATATTAGTAGATTAACTGAGAAACATGAACAGAACTCAAAACGTGACCAGCACAAAGTTAATGTCAATGATTGTCATAGATGAGAATGGGTCATATAATGTTTATCTTTATTAGACAGTCTAGCATGGTTCTCAAACAATTCTTCTCAAAACTCAATTTGCCTTTCAAACTAAATAAAACGATCAAGTTTTTATTTGTATATTTACAATATGCCAACACATATTACAATACAATAAAATGGCATCAACTACAAATTGAAATAAATATACACAAATGTAATTTAAAATGTAATATGCAAAATGGCAATGCAATATGTAAAATGGCAATGCATTTCTGTATTTAAATTTACATTTTCCATACTATATGTGCAATGTTTGGAGCAAAATGATCATTTAAATTCAATAATATAATTTACATTTGCTGTTTCCTACACTAGTTTTAACATATAATTTAAACATATTTTAACACTTTATAAGTTTCAAAATTAAAATGAAAATGTATTACAGAAATGATATTTAAAATGATGTTTAAAATGTTCAAGCAAAAATTGTAGCAAAATGACCATTTAAATGTTATTTTTTAATTGCATTTACACTCACAGTTAAGACACTTGCGATTGCATTTTCATTAAATGTCCCGCAATGAATGTAGCAAAATACAATGTGGATTTGAAAATGCATTCTGAGCCGATCACGTCTCCGCCCCGCCCTGTCAATCACTGCGTCAAGGCGGGGCCAGGTGTTGTAAACATGGCGGCAGCAGAGCTAAGAAGAGCGAGGCATAAACTGGCAGATGAAGCTGAACAAGAACTGAGAAATGTCAGTGTTCCTGAAGATTATGCGCGTCCGTCAGTCATAGAACCAGTACGTTATTAGAAGCATATATTTATGGTTAGGACGACTCGTAGAGAACGCGCCTGGCGCTCGTGCACCTTATCGTGATGTGAGCGCGCTCGCGTGTCTGTAAAAGTGCTGAAACAGAAGCGTCGAGTGAGCGGTGCTTTACAACAGTTTACTTACTCATAGAAATAATCTTAGACAAGCTGTCCGAGATTATTGCTTGCTCTATCAGTATGGTTGTATGTTTTTCTCTTTTTATCGTTCTGATTATTGTTTATGCATCATTTATAAGCCTATTAATAAAACGATGTGTAGTCAATATGAATGCTAATGAGTGTTATTTATAGCCTAATAATAATAATAATAATAATAATAGTAGTAATATTAATAATTTTGTTCCCAAAAAATAACTCTGGTGATGTATAAAACCATCTTTCACATCTTAGAAAGCACTTTGGTCTGATGTGAACAGGTGCTGGTGGTGTGATAGTATGGAGGATATTTTCTTGGCACACTTTGGGCCCTTTAGTCAGGGCTCTGAACCGGTTCAAGGAACGAAAACGAAAACCGGAAACGAACGAAATTTTGACCGGAATGTAACCAGAAACGGAAACGAAATCAAATTTAATCATTCTGAACAGAAACGCTAATTTGAAATGGCCATTAACCGGTTAATAACGTTATTTTTTCGTTCTATTTAACATTTTGATTTGGCAGTCAACCAATCACTAATTCAAATACAGCCTATGCAAATGTGACGCTCAGGCTCTACAGTGAGTGAAATGCCCGCGCTGACGCGCTCAGGATCAGCTGTCAAGTCATCATAGGTTAGGTAAGTCACAATGGCAATGCCCTGGCATTAGTTTTTCCGATGATATATGTCACCAACCGTCAAGCATTAGGCCTACATTTAAGTGAAAATGAATGTCAAGTAGGCTAATATGCAGCTTGTTGGGCGTTTTGAAACCAACGAAAATTGCAGGATATGTAGAACAAATTCACACAACGTCACATCACGCATCTGCAGCGCTTCTGTGAACGGAGAAAACAGAATAAAACTATAGGTCTACATAACACATATACAATAAAAGGGAATATTTAGGCCTATGCTACGCGATATTTCACTATATAATTAGGTCTACAGATTAACAAAACGAAAGTGGTTCATTAGTGGCGCACTCCAAAGATCTAGGAAAGGAAACAGACATTCTGCTTGTTTTCGTTATTTAAGTGTCTTTTGTAAATGTATGAATTATGTCTTGCTTTTACCTGTATGACCATAAATTACGGAGTAGGCCTACAGTTTAGCTGTCTTAGAAGGAAAAAAAATTCCAGTGGTCGCGCCGGCGCCTCACGCGCGCGCACACAAATTCTTGCATTGCTAACTTGATATCGCAGCCTGTTAAACAATTAAAATAAAATACAATAAACCAAACATATAAAACGTTACACTGCTCAATTCAATTCTGTAATAGGCCTACAATCTGCCGTTTACCACCCGTGACCACCGCCTGACTTTGCGGTTATGTGAAGGATGTCGATAATGCGAGTGAAGTATAAAGCTTACATAATAAATAATAGTTTAGCATTCGTCTCGAAAATGGAAACAGTGCCGAATGAGAAAGGTAGGCTTCAGATTCACTTTAAATTAATTCGTTTAGCATCTTATTTAGTTTTATTTCTAATAAATAAACCTGTTTCTCGCCTTGAATATAGCAATAGAAGCTGGAATGGCATTAAAAAAGAAAAGAGAATTTATTTTTAAAATTCGTTTTGGCTTGACGTATAGCCTGAATAGGCTGTTAACTTTAGAGGTTTTGTGGTAAAATAAAAATTTTGTTCAGTTTTGTTCATTATTTATGTTTACAAACATTATAATTATATTATATATAGGCTAGGCTATCTGTAAACATTTTATCTACCGATAAAATACATTATTTCTGAATGTAATAATAAAATGCGACGTATAGCCTACGCGACATCTTTTTTCCTCTCAGGAATAGCGTCAGTATTTTTAACCATGCAGCAAACATTTTAAAATATCTTGAAAAAATACTTTATAAACCGTTGATAGTTTTTCCTTTCGTTTAATAGGTTTACATTTGGACAGAATCTTGTTATAAATGATAATTGTAGGCCTATTTGGCTATAAGATGGCAAATAGTCTTTTTTCGTTTTTAAGCCCTGCCTTTAGTACCAATGGACCATATGCACGGAGCGTTCTTTAGAACTTCCGCAATAATATAAACCAGCTGGAAAACTTCCCGTGAAATGTCACTTGTTGGTGTGTCTGTATCTTCAATGTCCTGAGGTAGCTTTAACAGCATCAATAGTGTAATAATTAGTTTATAATCAGAATACAGTCACTTAAATAGTCAGGCTTAGCGTTAATTTAGGCTAGTTATTCAAAAGTAAGACAACATTAAAAAGACGCGTCCCTCAGTGTTCCTCCTCAGCAAAATTCAAGTCTGTTTTCACACTTGTAAAAAAAAAAAAAAAAAAAAAAAAAGGAAAAAAAAAAGGCAACATACTGTAAATTAAGGATTTATTGTGCACTTGGATTCATTGAACAAAATGAGAGCTTCAGTAAGGGAGGGAGAGCGTGGTTTTCTGTGTAATTCGAGCACAATAAAAGTTATTGTTTTTCATGGGACTTTGTGAGTACTTTATACTTCACCTTGACAACATTTATTTTTAAACCTATTAATTTTATAATGTTTAATATTTACTCAAAAGCGAAACGTATGGAAAAAAATATTACAGGAAATGTCTAATATGAGCCAATAAATGCTCCTCTGCCGCCATCTGCTGGTTAAAGTGGTAATTAATGTGCTCTTTATAGTGTTTTCTATCAAATGTTGGATTTCCTACATCTTGAAACGTTCGGTTTTACAAATGGGGACAGTCTTAGATGGGTGAACAAATATTTTTGGTCATCACATTTAAAAATAACATTTAAAGTGCTGGAAAAATGTTGCGTGTGCGTATCCAAATCCAAATCCAACACCATGTTTCTTATTCAAACGTTCCCATTAGCTTCATCTTTATTGCAATCAATAAAACTGGTTTATTGGCAAATTAGGTAAGTGTGGTAACTGCATTAAAATATAAATACATTAAAAAAGGCAACCATTGATGATGGTTTTGTGTCAATGTACAGCGAGTACAGAATGACAGCTAACAGTTTACCAGAAATGCCCAAGCTGCAACCAGGAAGAAACCGTGCATATGGTCAATTGAGCATCATTTAAACACCACAGCCTACCTGAGTATTGTTGCTGACCATGACCATCCCTTTATGACCACATTACCATCTTCTAATGGCTACTTCCAGCTGGATAATGCACCATGTCACAAAGCTCAAATCATCTCAAACTGGTTTCTTGAATATGACAATGAGTTCACTAAACTCAAATGACCTCCACAGTCACCAGATCTCAGTCCAGTAGTGCCTTTGGCATGTGCTGGAACTGGAGTTTTGTGGCATGATAGCTTTTGTACAATGATGAAAAACATTAACAGTTGAGAAGTTTTAAATAAAATGTTCATATATAAAATTGTGTAAAATTAAATTGTTTCATAGAGAAAAAAAAAAAAAAAAATGAAAAAGAAGAAAAAGAAATAGGCCTATATCTGTTGCTATATTGGCTGTCCAAAATATTTCTAACATAGAGAAGAGAGAAATTTCGACATCACCAGACCAGAGTCAATTTTAGAAGCATTAGAGATGGGCTGGACGGGGTGCTTTCTAGTGTCTGAAAGAGGGGTTTAAACATCATTATTTTTGGGAAAAGAAATTATTATTATGATTATTATTATATAAATAACACTCATTAGCATACAGATGGACTACACGTCGTTTTATTAATATAAATTATGCATAAACAATCAGAACGATAAAAAGAGAAAAACATACAACCATACTGATAGAGCAAGCAATAATCTCGGACAGCTTGTCTAAGATTATTTCTACGAGTAAGTAACCTGCTGTAAAGTACCGCTCATTCGACGCGTCTGTTCCAGCACTTTTACAGACACGCGAGCGCGCTCACATCACGATAAGGTGCACGAGCGCCAAGCGCGTTCTCTACGAGTTGTCCTAACCATAAATATATGCTTCTAATAACGTACTGGTTCTATGACTGACGGACGCGAATAATCTTCAGGAACACTGACATTTCTCAGTTCTTGTTCAGCTTCATCTGCCAGTTTATGCCTCACTCTTCTTAGCTCTGCTGCCGCCATGTTTACAACACCTGGCTCCGCCTTGACGCAGTGATTGACAGGGCGGGGCGGAGACGTGATCGGCTCAGAATGCATTTTCAAATCCACATTGTATTTTGCTACATTCATTGCGGGACATTTAATGAAAATGCAATCGCGAGTGTCTTAACTGTGAGTGTAAATGCAATTAAAAAAAATAACATTTAAATAGTCATTTTGCTACAATTTTTGCTTGAATATTTTAAACATATATAATTATTTCTGTAATACATTTTCATTTAATTTTGCAACTTATAAAGCGTTAAAATATACGTTTAAATTATATTTTAAAACTAGTGTAGGAAATAGCAAATGTAAATTATATTATTGAATTTGAATGATCATTTTGCTCCAAACATTGCACATATAGTATGAAAAATGTAAATTTAAATACAGAAATGCATTGCCATTTTACATATTGCATTGCTATTTTGCATATTACATTTTAAATTGAATATTGCTACATGTGTGCTTCCACAAACCCCAAACCAACTCTAAACCCTAACCTGAAACTTGCTATAACTTTTGTAGCACATCATGGTAGACAGCATCCATGATTCTTCTGGTCTGAACTTAAACATGCTAAATCAATTTAAATGTTGCTCCCTTTGTTCCAATAAAGCTTAATTATATTTTTCTTTCACAAATATTTAAAGATTGTCCAAGTGTAAGAGGTAAATGAAAGTATCTTTAACATCACAGACATGTTTACTCACCTCAGTTTACAGTTTGTGTCTCGTATCACGTCTCTGAGCTGCTCTGAGTCTCTGATCATGTTGTTTCTCAGATCAAGCTCTTTTAAAAACTGCAGTGCTTTTGTGTTTGTCAAAGACTGAGTTAAAGAAGAAACATCTGTAATGCCACAGCCTTTTAGACTAGAAAGAGACAAAGACAGAGATCATATTACAGGGTTTCTGCAGGTTTCATCAAATCTAATTAAATGCTTTTTAATGCCAATATATATATATATATATATATATATATATATATATATATATATATGTGTGTGTGTGTGTGTCGCTAAATGTCGATAGATGACGTCATGCAGCAATTTGTTTGCTTCTCTGCTGCTACCCTTTTTGCTCACATATTTTAATACAGCCAAATTCCCAATAAAATTGTTTCATCTATATATTTTTCTGTTTTTGTTGTCAGACTATATAAAATGGTGACTAAAATGCGGCCCATTAAGACTTCATACAGGGCTTGACATTAAGCCTTGTCATTCACTTGTACGAGTAAAACAGTTGCTTGTCCGAAAAAAAAAATATATAAATTTAAATTGGAGTGGTGTAAATATAAATTTAAAATTTCTGAAGCAATATCCTTTAAGAATATTGCAGCTTTGACATATTTAAATCTGCATATTTGTGAAAGAAATAGGCAGATTTATATGCAGACATGAATTGTAGCCTCTTGTAGAATGTATGATTCATCTTTCATTTTAAATTCTTAAATTTGATCAATAAATTTACTTGGAATAAGACACTAAGGGCTGTTACCAATCAAATTAAATCATTTACAAATTTACAATAATAATAATAAAAAAAAATACAACTGCATTAAATAATGTGTAAGAAATGTTGGGGGAAAATGATACTTTTAAAAAATTAAACTAAACCACCAGTAGGTGGCGTCAAGAAACCGTCTTAATAAGTGAGTCATTCATTCAAACGATTCATTCCAATGGCTGATTCATTCAAGAATGAGGCAGTTGTTTATGAATGGGTCATTGAATCTTTGACTCAAAATGCCTTAAATGGCTGAATCATTCAGTAACGAAAACAAGGCTGAGCCTGCATCTCAATGTGCATTCTATCCATCCTAAATAGTATGTAACATTATTAATATTCAATACTATTTAGGGCGGATAGGGTGAATAGTATGCACATTGGGATGCAGGGTGAGTGTTGCTACGCTATGGTTCTGCTGTGATCTTTGTTTGAAACTATTTTCGCTGCTAAAGGAGAACAAAAACAGTCAATGTTCCTTCTAATGTTCCTCCTATCCCTTCTTGTAAGTGATTAACTATTTGTTAACTGAACTGTGAGTATGAAATCAGTGTCACGTTTTTAATCGTGATGGTAGATTGTTTAGGAAAACAGCATTCTTGGTCGTGTGATATTGCTTAACTGTATCAAGTTATAAAAACTCCACATTTTGAATTTTTTACCGCAGTATGTTTAACGGAGATTCTTTTTGTGTGTGTTTCGCTCGTTTCCATTTCTCCTCGAGATGGTGCGCGAGCCTCAACAGCGCAACCTTGTTATCGTCAGTACATTATACAGACTATTATCATCCACTACCGATCGCCACTTACACTAAATGTAATAAAATCATTCTCGCGGTTTTTTTTTTTTTTTTTTTTTTTTTTTTTTGTATTGACGTTTTAAATCAGGTCCTTGTCCGGCCGGGCAAGTAAAATTCTCTTTCACTTGCCCCTTCAAAAAATCCACTTATCCCGGACTAATTGAAAAGCGTTAGTGTCGAGCCCTTACATGTTAAACCAGCGCTAAATCCTGATTTATAATCGAGACGTTGTCTGACAAAAATCACAATACACGTAAGATAAAGACAGTTGCTGTGATTTTGGCTAACGTTATATGTACACGTAAAATGATCACTCAGTCAGGTTAGAAGCAATAGTATCTATTTTATTTTTTCTCTGACAGAGCGCACATCCTCAACTGAATGCGCTGCTCCTCTCAGCCACTCACTGAACAGCAGACGCAGAGAGAGGTGCGCCTGCGTCAGCGGCAGGAAAGCAAGATCTCGCGCGGCAGTACCGGTGGGTCTCGGAAGCTAGATCAGGTTAACAAGTATATTCGTCACAACGCGCTTTCTTGGAAAAAAGTCAACGTTGTAGTACAACGTTTTAAAAACGTTTTTTAAAATAAAAAAATAATGTAACCAAAATAACACGTTTTAAAAACGTTGTGAAAATACCAAGCTGGTATGTTTTCTTTAAGTAGCCTAGTCAAAAAAAAAAAAACGTTAATATCACGTTTGTCTACTACGAAAACGAAACTATACCAAATTGCAACTTTTGGGAGACGTTTTATTCAGGTGTTAAAATAACGTAATCTGCACGTTGGAATACGACGTTTAAAAAACGTCATGACAGTACCAAAATACAACCATGTCAAAACAAAGACTATGCTAGGGCCAAAACTCGTACATTCTGTTCGTTTTTAATGTGTTTTGCAATAGCCTATAGCCTACTTTTATTTCTACACCACGTTTATCATTTCTGGTATATATAAAACATACGTTTTCTTTTCTTTTTTCTTTTTGACTAAAGAAAACATAAGTATTCTAAAGCTATATTATATTATATTATATTATATTAGCCTATATTATATTACTATAGCCTGATATAAACTGACTTCAAACATTGTTTTACAATCTCAATACTGCTTTCATATTCTCATTCCACAGTTTGATGTAGTCCAACATAGATCTACTATAGGCCTACAATACGTTATCAAGTGTGGGGGAAATTTTGAGTTTCTGTATAATTTCCATATGATTTTACTTATATGCTTATGGTTAAATGATTTTGTTCTTCTCAGAAGTGCTTAAGTTTGCATTCTTTGGGTGACAAGTGGAAAAACACTGAAGTGGTAAACATGTTCCTAATATGGTAAAAGGACAGAGGCTTCAGCCTTGGAGTTTAGAGATATAAAAGTGAGGGGAAGCTTTTATTCTTTGTCTTACACTCTGCAGCTACTTGTGTTTCTGTATGACTGTCTGACCTTTCTTGCAAGAAATAAAACTTTGAAAGACAATTGGATGAGTTTGTCTCTTATGCAGTGAGAGTCAGTTTTGATTTTTGCCACGACACAAGTTTCAGGACCTTTTTCTGGTAATTGACTCCATCAGTATGTAATGTTTTAACTTTACATGCATATGTAAACGCTAGCTGCTTAACTGTTGACATGTTTTAATCGGCGTGCGCGTTTAACATTCGAGTCGCGTGAGCGATCGGATTGGAGTCACCATGGAAACGGGGCGGCAACTCAACCAACTGACAAGTGACAAGCAGGAGCACGGTCTGTCACTGCTATTTTCACTGCTTTCAGGTAAGTTTAGTCACTACAATTACACAAATAATACATACAACTGTTCCTGACACTTTCATACATGGTATTGACAAGCTTCTGTTGAATATTTTCTTTATAGAAAAGGTTTGTTGTCTTTGGAAAAAGATCGTTAGCATCTCAACCGTTAGGCTAACTATAAGAGGTAATAGGCTAACTATTGACTTGAGCTCTTATTTATGAAAGTTTGGGCTTTTAATCACATATTATGTGTAGATTAGAGGTTTTGATAGTTTTGTAAATGATTTGCTGGCAATTTGTCAATGGATGATTAGAAATATAACTTAAAAGTATGCGGTGTACTGTTAATCGGTGACGTCACTTATATGGAGCGTGAAAATGGACTGAAACTAACGTTATTTCAAACATGTTTTGATCTTTCGTGGTAAATAAATATTGATTAAAATTGCACTGTGATTTTAGGAGCGTCAGATGTATGTATAATTTATATTTATTACGTCCAAACATAATAAGTGACATTGTATGAGCAATACTAAATAAGTAAAGCTACAAATGTAAATTCTGGCATCTTAAGACTTTTTTTTACACACACACACACACACACACACACACATATATATATATATATATATATATATATATA
Source organism: Mylopharyngodon piceus (assembly GCA_039654765.1). Lineage (NCBI taxonomy): Eukaryota > Metazoa > Chordata > Actinopteri > Cypriniformes > Xenocyprididae > Mylopharyngodon > Mylopharyngodon piceus. Next base: position 31,055,593 of record CM077441.1, on the reverse strand, counting down.
TATATGGCGCTGCGTTCGTTCCGTAAGTTGAATAGGGAAGGCGTAGGACATACAGCGTAAGCTTTTTGAAGAATACAGAACACAGAAGCACTCGCAAGGCGATTATTTGTGTTTATAAAGCATATACAGTTGTATTTTAAAAAAAAAAATGACCGATCGTTTCGCTAGATAAGACCCTTATTCCTCGTCTGGTATCGTTTAAAGCCTTTTGAAGCTGCACTGAAACTGTAATTTTGACCTTCAACCGCCTGGAGTCCACTATAAGGAGAATGACCCTGGAATGTTTTCATCAAAAACCTTAATTTCTTTTCGACTGAAGAAAGAAAGACATGAACATCTTGGATGACATGAGGGTGAGTAAATTATCAGGACATTGTCATTCAGAAAGTGAACTAATCCTTTAATTTACACTTTCAGTGCCCAGAAAGGTACTAAAACATGTTTAAAACAGTACAGCGGGTCTACTAATATTAGTATTGGGTCTTAATATTGTAGAACGACATGAGGGTGAGTAATAAATGACATAATTTTCATTTTTGGGTTTACTATCTCTTTAAGACAGTTCCTAGCTGCCACCTACTGGCATAACAATGTAACCTGCAATGAAAGCGCTGAAAAATCGAGAAATCGCTAACATACATGTTGGCTCTCAAGTGAAATTGGCTGGATTATCATATCTCATTTTGTGCACATAATTAATTTTTTTGTCTTAGGGACTCCGATTTCTAATTGTGAGCCAGGTAGGCAACATCATGTAAAGAGTTTGTTTTATCCAGTAGGCCAACTAAGGCCATATCATCGGCATATTTAAATAATCTAAAATGTTCCTCCTTAATCATAAACTCCTTAGTATAAGAGAAAAACGCACAGGGGAAAGAATGCAGCCTTGTGGGCAGACTGTGCTTAAAGTGAACACATCAGACAAAATCCCTCTAACACAGACCCTCTGTGGACGGCAAGAAATTTAATTAATATTAATAATAATTAATATTAAAATTAATAAGCCTTTTTTAGGAGAATGTGTCTTCATTGAATTAAAAGCAGAGCTAAAATCCACAAATAAAACCCTGACACATGCTTTAGGATACATGAGATGTTTTGTAACTGTATTAAGCAGGGTCAGCTCAGTGTCATCTGTGCCTCTATTACTTTTATATGCAAACTGAAGTGGATCTAGCATCGAGGCCAAAGTTGAGGTGAGATGATCAGCCAAAACTCACTCCATAGTTTTACACAGTATAGAAGTTGTTGCAATAGGCCGGAAACTACTTGATTACAGGTTTATCAAAGTGTTTTTAGGTAAAGCCACAGTTTGGAAGACTGATCTTTCTGCACTCTCTGATTTATAACATTGTGTTATTTTTTAAATTAAAAAAAAAAAAAAAAAAAATGTACATAGTGTAGCTTTAAACATTTTGATTCTTTTAGTCATTCTCATCTCAGGTGATACGCAGCACAGCCTGGTCTGGTTATGGGGTATTTGGGGTGTTGAGCACCAATTGATCAACCGGACAGAGCACTTCAAGCACTTCTAAACAGATGGGAGGAGTTTTGAAATAGACTACAAATGCATTTATTTGGCTTTCAAAATTTGTAAATGTTATTACTGTGGCATATGTGTCTTATCAGATTCCACAGATCTGCAAAAGGGCAAGAGTCAAAGAACTGCTGTGGGTATCATAAGTGCGTGAATCATTTTCTCAACTACAGGAATATTAATATAAAAAAAAATATGATCCATAAGCTTGCATTTAAAGACACTTGGTGATTTTTGCCTGAAAAGTTTGAGAACCACTGGTGTATGTGAATGTTACTGACCTCAATCTCTTCAGTTTACAGTGTGAATCCTTCAGTACGTCACATAAGTGATTCACTCCTGTGTTTCTTATTTGATTCTCACTGAGGTCCAGCTCTCTCAGGTGTGATGGGTTTGATTTCAGAGCTGAAGTCAGGATGAGACACTGTTTCTCTGTAATACTGCATTCACACAGCCTGAAGACAGAAGGAGAAAGAAAATGGACACAACGGACCTTAGTAAGGTTAGACGCCATATTGAATCTTATGTGGATGAAAATTAAGCTGAGAGAAAAAAATAAAATATATAGTGCTACACTAAGATTTATTACTTGTTAAAAAAACTTTTAAAATGAAGTGTAACACAAGGTGCAGAGCTACAAACACTATTACTTGTGTTGAGCCCTGTTGTTTTAAATAAACTAAACCGTAAACTTTCATCACACTGTACAGTATAATGATACTAACTCTAGTTTTTCCAGTTTGCATTGTGGGTTCATCAGTAGATCACTGAGGTTTTCCACTCCAGAGTCTCCCAGTTCATTCTTACTGAGGTTCAGATATCTCAGGTGTGATGGGTTTGATTTCAGAGCTGAAGCCAGAGCAGAACAACCTTCATCTGTCAGATCACAGTCTGTGAACCTGCATTTGGAGAAATGAGAAAAAACCTTAATTTCTTTTCGACTGAAGAAAGAAAGACATGAACATCTTGGATGACATGAGGGTGAATAAATTATCAGGACATTGTCATTCAGAAAGTGAACTAATCCTTTAATTTACACTTTCAGTGCCCAGAAAGGTACTAAAACATGTTTAAAACAGTACAGCGGGTCTACTAATATTAGTATTGGGTCTTAATATTGTAGAACGACATGAGGGTGAGTAATAAATGACATAATTTTCATTTTTGGGTTTACTATCTCATTAAGACAGTTCCTAGCTGCCACCTACTGGCATAACAATGTAACCTGCAATGAAAGCGCTGAAAAATCGAGAAATCGCTAACATACAGTTTCTCAAAATCATTTATTGAACAATAATAGCCATTATAAACTTATTTTATATATATATATATATATATATATAATTATTATTTAAGTTCCGATGCCTATATATATGTAATTTGTGTTGAAAAAAAATCCTTAAAATATAAGCATTAGTTTTAGTGCAAACAAGTAATAAGATTGCAATATAATTATTATAATAATCGCAATAAAATAATTTGTAACTAGTTAAAATGAAACACTTTACAATTTACAAATGAAATGTTGTTTTTTTTTTCTTCTGTTATAACATCTGTGCTCTGAAATTTCTTGGAATTTGTTAATGATCCCATATTTAAAATCGCCAGTCATTGCATAATTTTCATGCGTTTTATTTATTTACATATTTACCTCGTTTAGATTTTTTTGTGAACTACCCATATCATGTTACTTTTTTATATTTTGTGAATAAATATGAGTGACAAAATTTGTGTGTAGTATAAATTATAAGGCCTACATATATGTTAATGTAGGCTTATAAAATGGACAACAACCAGAGGTCCGCGCTACAGGTAAGGTGGTGAAATGTAAAAAAGTGCTGCTGAATATTCAGATTTACAGAAATGTTGTAAGCTGACATAATAGCTTATGACGAATTATAAAGAAATATAAAATACACCACTTAATGTATTAATCTTATTAATCAGTTATCTTGTTTTATATATTTGTTTTATATTGTTTTAGTCATTTTATTTGGAAAGATAACACTGTAAAGAAAACAATTTGATGGCAGCATGTGAAGTACCAGTTTGGACGTGGTAAGTACGTTTTTAAAACGTTGCAAGGAGAAATTCAGACGTGATAAAAACGTTTCTGCAACGTGAAAAAACGTATTTATAACGTAAAAAAAACCCCGACATCTGTCGTATTAAATACGTCCGATTAAAACGTTATCACGACCTTTTTACAACGTTATTGTGTTTGCTGGGATGCAGCCTTCCGTCTCCAGGTCACAGCCCGCCGCTGTCCAAAACAGCGTTACGGCAATTTTGCACCGGCCGGAGGCAATTACCAAACTGGTTCCGTGTGTGTATCACACCAATGTACATATTTTACTACAGCAAATCAAAGTTATTAATTATGAAGGCTATATTCAATATAAACTGGTAGTATTATTTTTCTTCAAAACTATCTAAAAAAATTTAATGCCTGTAGGAATAAAATTTAATGCTTTTTAATGCCATTTAAGGCCTTAATTTTCGCAAAATCCATTTAATGACTTTTAATGCTTTTTAATGCCCCGCAGATACCCTGTATTAGTTTCATCAGACCACAAAACATATGACTAAGGTGAATTATTAAATTCATTAAATTTACCAAACAGCTCTAAAATACAATTCAATATTATTGTTTTTATTTTATATCTTTATAGTCCACCAAGGTGGAAATTTGTCTACACAGACAATGTTATTAAAAGAAAAAAAAAAGAAAAAAAGTCACAGCGAGCATCTTTTGAAAATGTACTCTGAATTTTCAGTGAAGCTCACTTGGGAGTCCAGAATTGAACCAAGATATTTAAAATGTTTCACAATTTCAACTTGTTGGCTCTCAAGTGAAATTGGCTGGATTATCATATCTCATTTTGTGCACATAATTAATTTTTTTGTCTTAGGGACTCTGATTTCTAATTGTGAGCCAGGTAGGCAACATCATGTAAAGAGTTTGTTTTATCCAGTAGGCCAACTAAGGCCATATCATCGGCATATTTAAATAATCTAAAATGTTCCTCCTTAATCATAAACTCCTTAGTATAAGAGAAAAACGCACAGGGGAAAGAATGCAGCCTTGTGGGCAGACTGTGCTTAAAGTGAACACATCAGACAAAATCCCTCTAACACAGACCCTCTGTGGACGGCAAGAAATTTAATTAATATTAATAATAATTAATATTAAAATCAGCCTTTTTTAGGAGAGATTGAATTAAAAGCAGAGCTAAAATCCACAAATAAAACCCTGACACATGCTTTAGGATACATGAGATGTTTTGTAACTGTATTAAGCAGGGTCAGCTCAGTGTCATCTGTGCCTCTATTACTTTTATATGCAAACTGAAGTGGATCTAGCATCGAGGCCAAAGTTGAGGTGAGATGATCAGCCAAAACTCACTCCATAGTTTTACACAGTATAGAAGTTGTTGCAATAGGCCGGAAACTACTTGATTACAGGTTTATCAAAGTGTTTTTAGGTAAAGCCACAGTTTGGAAGACTGATCTTTCTGCACTCTCTGATTTATAACATTGTGTTATTTTTTAAATTAAAAAAAAAAAAAAAAAAAATGTACATAGTGTAGCTTTAAACATTTTGATTCTTTTAGTCATTCTCATCTCAGGTGATACGCAGCACAGCCTGGTCTGGTTATGGGGTATTTGGGGTGTTGAGCACCAATTGATCAACCGGACAGAGCACTTCAAGCACTTCTAAACAGATGGGAGGAGTTTTGAAATAGACTATAAATGCATTTATTTGGCTTTCAAAATTTGTAAATGTTACTACTGTGGCGTATTATCTTATCAGATTCCACAGATCTGCAAAAGGGCAAGACTCAAAGAACTGCTGTGGGTATCATAAGTGCGTGATTCATTTTCTCAACTACAGGAATATTGATATTAAACAAAATATGATCCATAACCTTGCATTTAAAGACATTGGTGATTTTTGCCTGAGAAGTTTGAGAACCACTGGTGTATGTGAATGTTACTGACCTCAATCTCTTCAGTTTACAGTGTGAATCCTTCAGTACGTCACATAAGTGATTCACTCCTGTGTTTTCTATTTGATTCTCACTGAGGTCCAGCTCTCTCAGGTGTGATGGGTTTGATTTCAGAGCTGAAGTCAGGATGACACACTGTTTCTCTGTAATACTGCATTCACACAGCCTGAAGACAGAGAGAGAAAAAAAATGGACACAATGGACTAAGGTTAGACACCATATTAAATCTTATGTGGATGACAATTAAGCTGAGAGAAAAAAAAAAAAAAAAAAATTGTGCTACACTAAGATTACTTGTTAAAAAAACATTTAAAATGAAGTGTAACAGAAGGTGCAGAACTATAAACACTATTACTTGTGTTGAGCCCTGTTGTTTTAAATAAACCATAAAGTTTCATCACACTGTACATTATAATGATACTAACTCTAGTTTTTCCAGCTTGCATTGTGGGTTCATCAGTAGATCACTGAGGTTTTCCACTCCAGAGTCTCCTAGTTCATTATTACTGAGGTTCAGATGTCTCAGGTGTGATGGGTTTGATTTCAGAGCTGAAGTCACAGCAGAACAACCTTCATCTGTCAGATCACAGTCTGTGAAGCTGCATTTGGAGAAATGAGAAAAAGAAAATCTTCATTCCGCAAAGTTATAGCATCTTCATAACAAATATAGGACGAATTCCAATCTGTTTTTTTGCGCCCTTCAATGGCCCTTCAGGAAGGAGACACCATTAGTAGGGATGTTCCAAACGAAAGTGAACAACTGAATCCCTTCACTAAGGGCCCTTCCACAAGTCTGTCAGCAAAGGGTACATGCGATGGTCACTCAAGTAATTTGATCATTTATGATCATGTGACAAGTTCTCACAATTCATTTTGAAGCTTGCACGTCATACGAAGTTTAAAGCTGCTGTCTGTAACTTTTTTTGGTTAAAAATTATCCAAAATCAATTGAGCAAGTACATAACCAATCAGTGTTCAAAACTATCTCCTTACCTTAGCTTGATTCACAACGGTAAACTTGTAATAATGTTTTATAATCTGAGTGATACTGGTATGAATTCGCAGAAAATACGAGTTTGCTGACGTTTGTCTTTGTGGCATTACGTCACGTCTGTAAACAGTAAGGAGGAGTCCTGGCTATAGGCTATATCGTGTGTGTGGATGCTGCTGGTGGCGCATCATTTGTAGTCTCTTCTTACAGCAGCTGGAATGTATTTAAACTTGAGACGATGGCTTGTAATCCAGAAAGTTCAAAACGACAATCATCATCGACAACTGTGGTAAAAAAGTAAGACTTCAGACTGTGGAGAGCCTACAGTAAAAAAAAGGGAAAGCGACCGGGCTTGTGAGAAAACAAGAATAAGTGTCGGCAGGGTTTTTGAAAGGTGGCGTGACCTAAAAACGGACGCAGAGCTATTTTTCTGCTGGACAGGTAAGACATTTCAATGGTTCATTGTGGAATAAGGTTACAGTAGCGCACGTTTTCTCTTAATCCATACAGTTACGGATAATGATAATACACACTACATATACGTAGTCACGCAATGTTGATGTTTTTAACATTAACAATTCGAGAACAAAGTATAACAATAATTTGCACCATTGGTTGTCCGATTTATTGTAAAACCTTTCTCAGTTGGTCAGAACAAAAGTGGATGATGTTACTTCTTCAGAAGACATTTTCTGGTGAAACTTCTTATTTTGGACATACATAAAAGACATACTATCTGTAATTATGATTTACAGTGAAGATCCACACCGGTGTGTTGACTGACAGCCCCCAAACATAGCTGCAGCTCAGAACATTACATTCATCCGCGCTGAGGAGCCGTACCGATGCACAACTCACGTAAAAAAGATAATTCCGCAAATCACTGCAATTGCAGATTTCAACCAGAGATGGCAACAAAGAGGCAAAACTACGGATTGCAGCTTTAAATGAGTTTCATAGGTAAAAAATGTGTTTAATAGTAAATATGTTACGTACATATGACTTTATCTTCAGTGGAAGAGATGGGAAGTTTTTATAAATATTAAAGCACAGAGGGAACACCCAAACACACATAAAGCATATTTTAAAAGCTTCATTATAAAATGTATATTTATTTGCAACAATTATATTGTTGTAAGAATGTTATTGTAAGAAAAGCTAAAGGGCTGATGGACGCCATACTTCATTGTCATGGTAACATTCCAAGTGAAGATAATGAGGAAATTACATTGTCTTTGCCAAGTATACAGCTACATTATGACACACAAGAGTCCTGCTGCCTTCAAAGTCTCCACTTCAAGGACTATCAGAGTGAGTAGGGTATAGGGATGTTTGCTTTCGATTGTAATTCACCAAAACTGTGAACTCTGTGTCTTGATTTAAACTGTAGAAGCGATTTTAAGAATTATGATTGTTGTATGTCAGTGTTACTGACCTCAATATCTCCAGTTTACAGTGTGAATCCTTCAGTACGTCACACAAGTGATTCACTCCTGTGTTTCTTATTTTATTCACACTGAGGTCCAGCTCTCTCAGGTGTGATGGGTTTGATTTCAGAGCTGAAGTCAGAGCAGAACAACCTTCATCTGTCAGATCACAGCCGCTTAAACTGCATTAGGTGAAATAAGACAAACAAAGTCTTCATTCTGTTTCAGTCAAATACCAAAACACTTTTGTCTTTTATTTAGATGAAAGTTCCTCACCACAATCTCTCCAGTTTACAGTGTGAATCCTTCAGTACGTCACACAAGTGATTCACTCCTGTGTTTCTTATTTTATTCACACTGAGGTCCAGCTCTCTCAGGTGTGATGGGTTTGATTTCAGAGCTGAAGTCAGAGCAGAACAACCTTCATCTGTCAGATCACAGCCGCTTAACCTGCATTAGGTGAAATAAGACAAACAAAGTCTTCATTCTGTTTCAGTCAAATACCAAAACACTTTTGTCTTTTATTTAGATGAAAGTTCCTCACCACAATCTCTCCAGTTTACAGTGTGAATCCTTCAGTACGTCACACAAGTGATTCACTCCTGTGTTTATTTTATTCACACTGACTTCCAGCTCTCTCAGGTGTGATGGGTTTGATTTCAGAGCTGAAGTCAGAGCAGAACAACCTTCATCTGTCAGATCACAGCCAATTAACCTACATTAGGTGAAATAAGACAAACAAAGTCTTCATTCTGTTTCAGTCAAATACCAAAACACTTTTGTCTTTCATTTAGATGAAAGTTCCTCACCACAAACTCTCTAGTTTACAGTGTGGATCCTTCAGTACGTCACATAAGTGATTCACTCCTGTGTTTCTTATTTGATTCACACTGAGGTCCAGCTTTCTCAGGTGTGATGGGTTTGATTTCAGAGCTGAAGTCAGGATGAGACACTGTTTCTCTGTAATACTGCATTCACACAGCCTGAAGACAGAAAGAGAAAGAAAATGACTCAGATTCATGTGAACCACCTAACTGAAGTCCTACATCAGGCACTTAGTTTAATTCTAGTTTAATTCCCCTAGTCTGTTTTAACTCAGTCACACTAGTTCTGTAAGCTGGAAGATGTCGATTCTTCTCTATCATTTTTCAACAATAACTTTTGTCTCTTTTCTTTACTCTTTATCATAGCAGCAGATTTCTGCAGAACGATATTTACACAATCAGTACATTGTATCAAATTCTTAAAATTTAACACAATGGACCTTAGTCGGGTTAGACGCCATATTGAATTTTGTGTGGATGAAAATGAGGCTGAGAGAAAAATTAAAATATATAGTGCACTAAGCCTTACTAGTTAAAAGACATGTAAAAAGAAGTGTAAAAAAAGGTGCAGAACTATAAACACTATTACTTGAGCCCTGTTGTCTTAAACTAAACAGTGAACTTTAATCACACTGTACTGCTGTACAGTATAATGATACTAACTCTAGTGTTTCCAGCTTGCATTGTGGGTTCATCAGTAGATCACAGAGATTTTTCACTCCAGAGTCTCCCAGTTCATTCTTACTGAGGTCCAGATCTCTCAGGTGTGATGGGTTTAATTTCAGAGCTGAAGTCAAAGCAGAACAACCTTCATCTGTCAGATCACAGTCTGTGAAACTGCATTAGGGGGGAAAAAAGAAAGAAAGCAGAAAAAAAAGACAGAAGAAAAGAAAATAACTCTTTATTCTGTAAAGTCACATTATCTTAATAAGCAAATAAAAGAGACAGAGGAAGAGAGATCATCATCTTTATTTCACCAGATCACAAAATACTATGATGAAAAATGTACAAATATAATGTGAACTCAGAGACTCATCGCGAGATACTGAGTATAAAGGGTTTTGGTTTAAACTGTTGAAGTGATTTTAAGTATTTTGATTCTTGTATTTGAATGTTACTGACCTCAAACTCTCCAGTTTACAGTGTGAATCCTTCAGTACGTCACATAAGTGATTCACTCCTGTGTTTCTTATTTTATTCTCACTGAGGTCCAGCTCTCTCAGGTGTGACTTTAACTTTAACCAAGGAAACGAGACTAACTGCACTGTGGTTTAGTGTGGGATAAACACAGCTCAGAATTCAGCATGAGGAAATATCAGAATAATCTACTGTGATTCTACAATGTGTTTCCTCCTCAACAGTCAAAAACTGAAATCATTATTAAAATCTATTTATTGTGTTTATTGTGTGCCCAGAGAAAATCACCTCTGACTCAATCAAATGAGGAAACAGTATTACCAACTACTGTAACATTATTATTTTTAGTTATTTATTAGTTTATTTAACAGGGACAATGCAGAATAACATTGCTACAATTTCATGCAGCCGATGCTCTACATACAGACTTCTAGCCAAAGGATAATTTGCAGCCCGAGTCATTGATTAGGCTTTTTTTTTTCTTTTTACAACAATAAAACAATCACACACACACACACAAAATAATATAAAATAAAAATATATAACAATAATAAAAGAAAGCTGAGATGTACGACCATCAATGTTCTCAAACCTGCTCTTGTTTGAACCACTTTTTTAGATTTCTTTGAAAAATATTCAACTCTGTTTGCATTTTCAGTTCAACTGGCAGGCTGTTCCAAAGCAGTGTTTACCTTGAACTGAAAATGGGGATTGTGCAAATTTAGTTTTTCTCTTCAGTACTGTGCAATTGTGATTAGTTGCACCTCTTGCAGTGATTGCAGTGATCCCCTTACTACTCTGTTTTGATAATAATTGGCATGATATCTGGAGCAAGATTACACTGCGTTCCAAATTATTCTGCAAGTGGAAATATCAGTATGATTTCAGTACAATAAACATTCAGATTTTAGTTTTTCAAAGAAACTGTTTGTTTGCTTTATTTTTCCATATCTTTTTAGATAATTGGTATCAATCTCAGACAGGTTTGTTAAATAGTTTGCCAGGTCTTCTTGGTAAATGGACACCCTACTTAAAGAGGTTGTTCCACATTATAAAGCGAGTTACAGTTCTCATGAAATATGGGGAGGAAGAAAGATCCTTCTGAAGATGAAAAGCATGAAATGGTGCAATGTTGTGCAAAAGGCATGAAAACAACTACAAACCCAATTCCAAAAAAGTTGGGACACTGTACAAATTGTGAATAAAAAAGGAATGCAATGATGTGGAAGTTTCAAATTTCAATATTTTATTCAGAATACAACATAGATGACATATCAAATGTTTAAACTGAGAAAATGTATCATTTTAAGGGAAAAATAAATTGATTTTAAAATTTCATGGCATCAACACATCTCAAAAAAGTTGGGACAAGGCCATGTTTACCACTGTGTGGCATCCCCTCATCTTTTTATAACAGTCTGCAAACGTCTGGGGGCTGAGGAGACAAGTTGCTCAAGTTTAGGAATAGGAATGTTGTCCCATTCTTGTCTAATACAGGCTTCTAGTTGCTCAACTGTCTTAGGTCTTCTTTGTCGCATCTTCCTCTTTATGATGCGCCAAATGTTTTCTATGGGTGAAAGATCTGGACTGCAGGCTGGCCATTTCAGTACCCGGATCCTTCTTCTACGCAGCCATGATGTTGTAATTGATGCAGTATGTGGTCTGGCATTGTCATGTTGGAAAATGCAAGGTCTTCCCTGAAAGAGACGACGTCTGGATGGGAGCATATGTTGTTCTAGAACTTGGATATACCTTTCAGCATTGATGGTGCCTTTCCAGATGTGTAAGCTGCCCATGCCACACGCACTCATGCAACCCCATACCATCAGAGATGCAGGCTTCTGAACTAAGCGCTGATAACAACTTGGGTTGTCCTTGTCCTCTTTAGTCCGGATGACATGGCGTCCCAGTTTTCCAAAAAGAACTTCAAATTTTGATTCGTCTGACCACAGAACAGTTTTCCACTTTGCCACAGTCCATTTTAAATGAGCCTTGGCCCAGAGAAAACGCCTGCGCTTCTGGATCATGTTTAGATATGGCTTCTTTTTTGACCTATAGAGTTTTAGCCGGCAACGGCGAATGGCACGGTGGATTGTGTTCACCGACAATGTTTTCTGGAAGTATTCCTGAGCCCATGTTGTGATTTCCATTACAGTAGCATTCCTGTATGTGATGCAGTGCCGTCTAAGGGCCCGAAGATCACGGGCATCCAGTATGGTTTTCCGGCCTTGGCCCTTACGCACAGAGATTGTTCTAGATTCTCTGAATCTTTGGATGATATTATGCACTGTAGATGATGATAACTTCAAACTCTTTGCAATTTTTCTCTGAGAAACTCCTTTCTGATATTGCTCCACTATTTTTCGCCGCAGCATTGGGGGAATTGGTGATCCTCTGCCCATCTTGACTTCTGAGAGACACTGCCACTCTGAGAGGCTCTTTTTATACCCAATCATGTTGCCAATTGACCTAATAAGTTGCAAATTGGTCCTCCAGCTGTTCCTTATATGTACATTTAACTTTTCCGGCCTCTTATTGCTACCTGTCCCAACTTTTTTGGAATGTGTAGCTCTCATGAAATCCAAAATGAGCCAATATTTGGCATGACATTTCAAAATGTCTCACTTTCAACATTTGACATGTTATCTATATTCTACTGTGAATAAAATATAAGTTTATGAGATTTGTAAATTATTGCATTCCTTTTTTATTCACAATTTGTACAGTGTCCCAACTTTTTTGGAATCGGGTTTGTATATTTTAATGCAGTTATCACACTTACCTAATTTGCCAATAAACCAGTTTTATTGATTGCAATAAAGATGAAGCTAATGGGAACGTTTGAATAAGAAACATGGTGTCTGTATTTGGATATGCACACGCAACATTTTTCCAGCACTTTAAATGTTATTTTTAAATGTGATGACAAAAAAAATAGGTGTTCACCCATCTGAGACTGTCCCCATTTGTAAAACCGAATGTTTCAAGATGTAGGAAATCCAACATTTGACAGAAAACACTATCATTTAAAAATAAAGAGCACATTACTTACCACTTTAACCAGCAGATGGTGGCAGAGGAGCATTTATTGGCTCATATTAGACATTTCCTGTAATATTTTTTCCACACATTTCGCTTTTGAGTAAATATTAAACATTATAAAATTAATAGGTTTAAAAATAAATGTTGTCAAGGTGAAGTATAAAGTACTCACAAAGTCCCATGAAAAACAATAACTTTTCTTGTGCTCGAATTACACAGAAAACCACGCTCTCCCTCCCTTACTGAAGCTGTCAGTCAGTGTAGCACAAGCTTTCATTTTGTTCAATGAATCCAAGTGCACAATAAATCCTTAATTTACAGTGTTGACCTTTTGTTTCTTCTTTTTTTTTTTTTTTTTTTTTTTTAACAAGTGTGAAAACAGATGTCGACTTGAATTTTGCTGAGGAGGAACACTGAAGGACGCGTCTTTTTAATGTCCTACCTCAGGACATTGAAGATACCGACACACCAACAAGTGACATTTCACTGGAAGTTTTCCAGCTGGTTTATATTATTGCGGAAGTTCTAAAGAACGCTCCGTGCATATGGTCTATGGAAGCACATGTATAGCAATATTCAATTTAAAATGTAATATGCAAAATGGCAATGCAATATGTAAAATGGCAATGCATTTCTGTATTTAAATTTACATTTTCCATACTATATGTGCAATGTTTGGAGCAAAATGATCATTCAAATTCAATAATATAATTTACATTTAATGAAAATGCAATCGCAGGTGTCTTAACTGTGAGTGTAAATGCAATTAAAAAAATAACATTTAAATGGTCATTTTGCTACATTTTTTGCTTGAACATTTTAAACATAATCATTTCTGTAATACAGTTTCATTTAATTTTGCAACTTATAAAGCGTTAAAATATACGTTTAAATTATATTTTAAAACTAGTGTAGGAAATGTAAATTATATTATTGAATTTGAATGATCATTTTGCTCCAAACATTGCACATATAGTATGTAAAATGTAAATTTAAATACAGAAATGCATTGCCATTTTGCATATTACATTTTAAATTGAATATTGCTACACGTGTGCTTCCATAATGGTCCATTGGTACTAAAGGGCCCAAAGTGTGCCAAGAAAACATCCTCCACACCATCACACCACCAGCACCTGTTCACATCAGACCAAAGTGCTTTCTGATGTGAAAGATGGGTTTAGTCAGAGTTATTTTTTGGGAACAAAAAACATATTGACTACACATCGTTTTATTAATAGGCCTATAAATGATGCATAAAGAATAATCAGAACGATAAAAAGAGAAAAACATACAACCATACTGATAGAGCAAGCAATAATCTCGGACAGCTTGTCTAAGATTATTTCTATGAGTAAGTAACCTGTTGTAAAGAACCACTCATTCGACGCGTCGTTTCAGCACTTTTACAGACACGCGAGCGCGCTCACATCACGATAAGGTGCACGAGCGCCAGGCGCGTTCTCTACGAGTCGTCCTAACCATAAATATCTATGCTTCTAATAACGTACTGGTTCTATGACTGACGGACGCGCATAATCTTCAGGAACACTGACATTTCTCTGTTCTTGTTCAGCTTCATTTGGCAGTTTATGCCTCGCTCTTCTTAGCTCTGCTGCCGCCATGTTTACAACACCTGGCCCCGCCTTGACGCAGTGATTGACAGGGCGGGGCGGAGACGTGATCGGCGTGTCTTAACTGTGAGTGCAAATGCAATTAAAAAAAAAAAAACATTTAAATAGTCATTTTGCTACAATTTTTGCTTGAACATTTTAAACATATATAATCATTTCTGTAATACATTTTCATTTGATTTTGCAACTTATAAAGCGTTAAAATATACGTTTAAATTATATGTTAAAACTAGTGTAGGAAACAGCAAATGTAAATTATACTATTGAATTTGAATGATCATTTTGCTCCATTGCACATATAGTATGTAAAATGTAAATTTAAATACAGAAATGCATTGCCATTTTACATATTGCATTGCCATTTTGCATATTACATTTTAAATATTGCTACACATGTGCTTCCATAAATCCCAAACCAACTCTAAACCCTAACCTGAAACTTACTATAACTTTTGTAGCACATCATGGACAGCATCCATGATTTTTCTGGTCTGAACATAAACATGCTAAATCAATTTAAATGTTTCAATAAAGCTTAATTATATTTTCCTTTCACAAATATTTAAAGATTGTCCAAGTGTCAGAGGTAAATGAAAGTATCTTTAACATCACAGACATGTTTACTCACCTCAGTTTACAGTTTGAGTCTCGTATCACTTCTCTGAGCTGCTCTGAGTCTCTGATCATATTGTTTCTCAGATCAAGCTCTTTTAAAAACTGCAGTGCTTTTGTGTTTATCAAAGACTGAGTTAAAGAAGAAACATCTGTAATGCCACAGTCTTTTAGACTAGAAAGACACAAAGACAGAGATCATATTAGTTTCATCAGACCACAAAACATATGACTAAGGTGAATTATTAAATTCATTAAATTTACCAAACAGCTCTAAAATACAATTCAATATTATTGTTTTTATTTTATATCTTTATAGTCCACCAAGGTGGAAATTTGTCTACACAGACAATGTTATTAAAAGAAAAAAAAAAGAAAAAAAGTCACAGCGAGCATCTTTTGAAAATGTACTCTGAATTTTCAGTGAAGCTCACTTGGGAGTCCAGAATTGAACCAAGATATTTAAAATGTTTCACAATTTCAACTTGTTGGCCCTCAAGTGAAATTGGCTGGTTTATCATATCTCGTTTTGTGCACATAATTAATTCTTTTGTCTTAGGGACACCGATTTCTAATTGTGAGCCAGGTAGGCAACATCATGTAAAGAGTTTGTTTTATCCAGTAGGCCAACTAAGGCCATATCATCGGCATATTTAAATAATCTAAAATGTTCCTCCTTAATCATAAACTCCTTAGTATAAGAGAAAAACGCACAGGGGAAAGAATGCAGCCTTGTGGGCAGACTGTGCTTAAATTGAACACATCAGACAAAATCCCTCTAACACAGACCCTCTGTGACGGCAAGAAATTTAATTAATATTAATAATAATTAATATTAAAATCAATAAGCCTTTTTAGGAGAATGTGTGTCTTCATTGAATTAAAAGCAGAGCTAAAAACCACAAATAAAACCCTGACACATGCTTTAGGATACATGAGATGTTTTGTAACTGTATTAAGCAGGGTCAGCTCAGCGTCATCTGTGCCTCTATTACTCTTATATGCAAACTCAAGTGGATCTAGCATCGAGGCCACAGTTGAGGTGAGATGATCAGCCAAAACTCACTCCATAGTTTTACACAGTATAGAAGTTATTGCAATAGACCGGAAACTACTGGATTACAGGTTTATCAAAGTGTATTTGGGTAAAGCCACGGTTTGGAAGACTGATTTTTCTGCACTCTCTGATTTATAACAGTGTGTTATTTTTTTAAATAAATAAAAAAAGTTACATAGATTAGGCTTTAAACATTTTGATTCTTACATCTTATCAGATTCCACAGATCTGCAAAAGGGCAAGAGTCAAAGAACTGCTGTGGGTCTCATAAGTGCGTGATTAATTTTCTCAACTACAGGAATATTAATATTAAACAAAATATGATCCATAAGCTTGCATTTAAAGACACTTGGTGATTTTTGCCTGAGAAGTTTGAGAACCACTGGTGTATGTGAATGTTACTGACCTCAATATCTCCAGTTTACAGTGTGAATCCTTCAGTACGTCACATAAGTGATTCACTCCTGTGTTTTCTATTTGATTCTCACTGAGGTTCAGCTCTCTCAGGTGTGATGGGTTTAATTTCAGAGCTGAAGTCAGGATGACACACTGTTTCTCTGTAATACTGCATTCACACAGCCTGAAGACAGAGAGAGAAAAAAAATGGACACAATGGACTAAGGTTAGACACCATATTAAATCTTATGTGGATGACAATTAAGCTGAGAGAAAAAAAAAAAATAGTGCTACACTAAGATTACTTGTTAAAAAAACATTTAAAATGAAGTGTAACAGAAGGTGCAGAACTATAAACACTATTACTTGTGTTGAGCCCTGTTGTTTTAAATAAACCATAAAGTTTCATCACACTGTACATTATAATGATACTAACTCTAGTTCTTCCAGCTTGCATTGTGGGTTCATCAGTAGATCACTGAGGTTTTCCACTCCAGAGTCTCCTAGTTCATTATTACTGAGGTTCAGATGTCTCAGGTGTGATGGGTTTGATTTCAGAGCTGAAGTCACAGCAGAACAACCTTCATCTGTCAGATCACAGTCTGTGAAGCTGCATTTGGAGAAATGAGAAAAAGAAAATCTTCATTCTGCAAAGTTATAGCATCTTCATAACAAATATAGGACGAATTCCAATCTGTTTTTTTGCGCCCTTCAATGGACCTTCAGGAAGGAGACACCATTAGTAGGGATGTTCCAAACGAAAGTGAACAACTGAATCCCTTCACTAAGGGCCCTTCCACAAGTCTGTCAGCAAAGGGTACATGCGATGGTCACTCAAGTAATTTGATCATTTATGATCATGTGACAAGTTCTCACAATTCATTTTGAAGCTTGCACGTCATACGAAGTTTAAAGCTGCTGTCTGTAACTTTTTTTGGTTAAAAATTATCCAAAATCAATTGAGCAAGTACATAACCAATCAGTGTTCAAAACTATCTCCTTACCTTAGCTTGATTCACAACGGTAAGCTTGTAATAATGTTTTATAATCTGAGTGATACTGGTATGAATTCGCAGAAAATACGAGTTTGCTGACGTTTGTCTTTGTGGCATTACGTCACGTCTGTAAACAGTAAGGAGGAGTCCTGGCTATAGGCTATATCGTGTGTGTGGATGCTGCTGGTGGCGCATCATTTGTAGTCTCTTCTTACAGCAGCTGGAATGTATTTAAACTTGAGACGATGGCTTGTAATCCAGAAAGTTCAAAACGACAATCATCATCGACAACTGTGGTAAAAAAGTAAGACTTCAGACTGTGGAGAGCCTACAGTAAAAAAAAAAAAGGGAAAGCGACCGGGCTTGTGAGAAAACAAGAATAAGTGTCGGCAGGGTTTTTGAAAGGTGGCGTGACCTAAAAACGGACGCAGAGCTATTTTTCTGCTGGACAGGTAAGACATTTCAATGATTCATTGTGGAATAAGGTTACAGTAGCGCACGTTTTCTCTTAATCCATACAGTTACGGATAATGATAATACACACTACATATACGTAGTCACGCAATGTTGATGTTTTTAACATTAACAATTCGAGAACAAAGTATAACAATAATTTGCACCATTGGTTGTCTGATTTATTGTAAAACCTTTCTCAGTTGGTCAGAACAAAAGTGGATGATGTTACTTCTTCAGAAGACATTTTCTGGTGAAACTTCTTATTTTGGACATACATAAAAGACATACTATCTGTAATTATGATTTACAGTGAAGATCCACACCGGTGTGTTGACTGACAGCCCCCAAACATAGCTGCAGCTCAGAACATTACATTCATCCACGCTGAGGAGCCGTACCGATGCACAACTCACGTAAAAAAGATAATTCCGCAAATCACTGCAATTGCAGATTTCAACCAGAGATGGCAACAAAGAGGCAAAACTACGGATTGCAGCTTTAAATGAGTTTCATAGGTAAAAAATGTGTTTAATAGTAAATATGTTACGTACATATGACTTTATCTTCAGTGGAAGAGATGGGAAGTTTTTATAAATATTAAAGCACAGAGGGAACACCCAAACACACATAAAGCATATTTTAAAAGCTTCATTATAAAATGTATATTTATTTGCAACAATTATATTGTTGTAAGAATGTTATTGTAAGAAAAGCTAAAGGGCTGATGGACGCCATACTTCATTGTCATGGTAACATTCCAAGTGAAGATAATGAGGAAATTACATTGTCTTTGCCAAGTATACAGCTACATTATGACACACAAGAGTCCTGCTGCCTTCAAAGTCTCCACTTCAAGGACTATCAGAGTGAGTAGGGTATAGGGATGTTTGCTTTCGATTGTAATTCACCAAAACTGTGAACTCTGTGTCTTGATTTAAACTGTAGAAGCGATTTTAAGAATTATGATTGTTGTATGTCAGTGTTACTGACCTCAATATCTCCAGTTTACAGTGTGAATCCTTCAGTACGTCACACAAGTGAGTCACTCCTGTGTTTCTTATTTTATTGACACTGAGGTTCAGATCTCTCAGGTGTGATGGGTTTGATTTCAGAGCTGAAGTCAGAGCAGAACAACCTTCATCTGTCAGATCACAGCCTCTTAACCTGCATTAGGTGAAATAAGACAAACAAAGTCTTCATTCTGTTTCAGTCAAATACCAAAACACTTTTGTCTTTTATTTAGATGAAAGTTCCTCACCACAATCTCTCCAGTTTACAGTGTGGATCCTTCAGTACGTCACACAAGTGATTCACTCCTGTGTTTCTTATTTGATTCTCACTGAGGTCCAG
This sequence comes from Mylopharyngodon piceus, assembly GCA_039654765.1. NCBI lineage: Eukaryota > Metazoa > Chordata > Actinopteri > Cypriniformes > Xenocyprididae > Mylopharyngodon > Mylopharyngodon piceus. The sequence goes on along the minus strand of CM077441.1, from coordinate 31,036,125 downwards.
CTCTCTCAGGTGTGATGGGTTTGATTTCAGAGCTGAAGTCAGGATGACATACTGTTCCTCTGTAATACTGCATTCACACAGCCTGAAGACAGAAAGAGAAAGAAAATGACTCATGTGAACCACCTAACTGAAGTCCTACACCAGGCACTTAGTTTAATTCTAGTTTAATTCCCCTAGTCTGTTTTAAACCAGTCACACTAGTTCTGAAAGCTGGAAGATGTCGATTCTTCTCTATCATTTTTCAACAATATCTTTTGTCTCTTTTCTTTACTCTTTATCATAGCAGCAGATTTCTGCAGGGCAATATTTACTCAATCTGTACATTGTATCAAATTCTTCAAATTTAACACAATAGATCTTAGTCAGGTTAGATGCCATATTGAATCTTATGTGGATGAAAATGAGGCTGTGAGAAAAATGTAAATATATAGTGGTACACTAAGAATTATTACTTGTTAAAAGACATTTATAATGAAGTGTAACAGAAGGTGCAGAGCTATAAACACTATTACTTGAGCCCTGTTGTCTTAAACTAAACAGTGAACTTTAATCACACTGTACTGCTGTACAGTATAATGATACTAACTCTAGTGTTTCCAGCTTGCATTGTGGGTTCATCAGTAGATCACAGAGATTTTTCACTCCAGAGTCTCCCAGTTTATTCTTACTGAGGTCCAGATCTCTCAGGTGTGATGGGTTTGATTTCAGAGCTGAAGTCACAGCAGAACAACCTTCATCTGTCAGATCACAGCATGTGAAACTGCATTAGGGGGAAAAAAGAAAGAAAGCAGAAAAAAAAGACAGAAGAAAAGAAAATAACTCTTTATTCTGTAAAGTCACATCATCTTAATGAGGAAATAAAAGAGACCATCATCACCAGATCATTATCTTTATTTCACCAGATCACAAAATACTACGATGAAAAATGTACAAATATAATGTGAACTTAGAGACTCATCGTGAGATATTGAGTATAAAGGGTTTTGGTTTAAACTGTTGAAGTGATTTTAAGTATTTTGATTCTTGTATTTGAATGTTACTGACCTCAAACTCTCCAGTTTACAGTGTGAATCCTTCAGTACGTCACACAAGTGATTCACTCCTGTGTTTCTTATTTGATTCTCACTGAGGTCCAGCTCTCTCAGGTGTGATGGGTTTGATTTCAGAGCTGAAGTCAGGATGACACACTGTTCCTCTGTAATACTGCATCTACACAAACTGAAAGAAAAAGAAAAGACAATGATTCAGATCCATGATGGCCCACTCATTTGTTTTTGTTTTTTTTATTGTGGGTCATGTCTGACAGTAGTTTGTCACTTGAAAATCACTACACACATTAACTGGAGAAAAAAAAAAAAAAAAAAAACTTTAACCAAGGAAACGAGACTAACTACACTGTGGTTTAGTGTGGAATAAACACAGCTCAGAATTCAGCATCATGAGGAAATATCAGAATAATCTACTGTGATTCTACAATGTGTTTCCTCCTCAACAGTCAAAACCTGAAATCATTATTAAAATCTATTTATTGTGTGCCCAGAGAAAATCACCTCTGACTCAATCAAATGAGGAAATAGTATTACCAGCTACTGTAACATTATTATTTTTAGTTATTTATTAGTTTATTAACAGGGACGATGCAGAATAACATTGCTACAATTTCATGCAGCCGATGCTCTACATACAGGCTTCTAGCCAAAAGATAATTTGCAGCCCCAGTCATTGATTAGGCTTCTTTTTTTACAACAATAAAACAATCACACACACACACACACACACACACGCACAAAATAATATAAAATAAAAATATATAACAATAATAAAAGAAAGCTGAGATGTACGACCATCAATGTTCTCAAACCTGCTCTTGTTTGAACCACTTTTTTAGATTTCTTTGAAAAATATTCAACTCTGTTTGCATTTTCAGTTCAACTGGCAGGCTGTTCCAAAGCAGTGTTTACCTTGAACTGAAAATGGGGATTGTGCAAATTTAGTTTTTCTCTTCAGTACTGTGCAATTGTGATTAGTTGCACCTCTTGCAGTGATTGCAGTGATCCCCTTACTACTCTGTTTTGATAATAATTGGCATATGATATCTGGAGCAAGATTACACTGTGTTCCAAATTATTCTGCAAGTGAAATATCAGTATGATTTCACTACAATAAAGATTTTAGTTTTTCAAAGAAACTGTTTGTTTTTTTTCTCCATATCTTTTTAGATAACTGGTATCAATCTCAGACAGGTTTAAGTAGTTTTCCAGGTCTTCTTAGGTAAATGGAAACCCTACTTAAAGAGGTTGTTCCACATTTTTAAGCGAGTCACAGTTCTCATGAAATTTGGGGAGGAAGAAAGATTCTTCTGAAGATGAAAAGCAAGAAATGGTGCAATGTTATGCAAAAGGCATGAAAACAACTAATATTGTGTGAAATCTGAATGGAGATTATCGAACTATCATAAGATTTGTGAGTGATTTACAGCACATGAGAACTCAGTCAGATAAAGGCTTATTAAGGAAAGTTTCTGTCAAACAAATTAATTGTATTGAAAGTAGAGCTATTAAAAAAAGCCACAGTTGAGCAGCAAACAGGTATTTGAAGCTGCTGGAGTCTCAAGAACCCCTCCATGCAGGCTGGTAGTTCAGCCACCCCTAACCAAAGCTCACAAAGAGAAATGTTTAGAGTGGGTGTAGAAATACATTTTCAAACCGTTTTATTGCTGTGGTGTTTTTGCAGAATGACCATTTTCTGCTGTGGTATAAAAAGAATATGCCTTCTGAAATAAAAGGATTTTCATTCAGGACAATGCACTAAAATGGTCAGTTATAAACGCCACATATCTTGCAGAAGTCATTTTAATACCCTCAGAGACCCTGAAGGGACCTTCCATCTCACTTCCCAATATTCCAGCCCAAATCATCACCTGCCAGCTCCTTTCTGAAGTCACAGTCTTGTTGGAACGTGGTGGCCACTCACCAACCGTCCAGAAATCCATCCATCTAGACCATCCATTGTAGTACGGCATTCGTCAGTGAATAAAACTATTTAAAAATGAGTCTTCATGTATTTCTAAACCCACTGTAAACATTTCTCTTTGTGAGCTTTGGTTAGGGGTGGCTGAACTGCCAGTCTGCATGGAGAGGTTCTTGAGACTCCAGCAGCTTCAAATACCTGTTTGCTGCTCAACTGTGGCTTTTTTATAGCTGCCCTTTTTTATACAATTAATTTTTTTGACAGAAACTTTCCTTAATAAGCCTTTATTTGACCGAGTTCTTTTGAGCTGTAAATCACTCACAAATCTTATGATAGTTCAATAATCTCCATTCAGATTTCACACAATATTAGTTGTTTTCATGCCTTTTGCATAACATTGCACCATTTCATGCTTTCATCTTCAGAAGATCTTTCTTCCTCCCCATTTTGCATGAGAACTGTGCCTTGCTGAATGTGGAACAACCTCCTTAAGTAAGTTTCCATTTACTTAAATAGACCTGGTAAACTATTTAACAAACCTGTCTGAGGTTGATACCAGTTATCTAAAAAGATATAGAGAAATAAAACAAACAAACACTTTCTTTGGAAAACTAAAATCCGAATGTTTATTGTACTGAAATCATACTGATATGTCACTTAATACATAATAATTTGGAACACAGTGTATTTACACATTTAAAAACCATTTTAATGAGAGACAAATTCATCAAATTTTAAAAACTAAGCAAACTATATTTTTGTAAAATATTACAATGATGCCATCTAATTGGGTTCTTGTCCAAAATGTTTAGTGTTTGTTTATATGAAGATCGAACAGGTTTAATAGACAGTTGAGAAACTTGACTCCAGACAGTCACACAATACGATAAATGTGAGAAGACCATTGCATGCATGTATAACTTAGTTGCTTTTAGGGATATATATGGTCTAATCATATACAAACAATTCAAGTTTGTTCTGATTGTTCAACACAGCCTCTTTACATGCAGATCAAATTTGCCTTTTGATTGATCTTAATTATAAAACCATTCGTTTCCTTTCTTCTCATTGGAAAACACGCTGAGACAGTTTCTGAACAATTCAAGGTCAAACAGTTGTTTTGTAGCCACTGTGACATACCATTCTTTTCATTTGTTAATATATCTGTAGCTGAGCGTGGAGTCTGTGCTGATACATAAACGACTGTGTCATCTGCATATAACTGACATTTAGTTTCCTTACAACAATTTGGTAAATCAGTGACATAAAAGGAAAACAACAGTGGACCTAGAATTGACCCTTGAGGGAGACCAATCTCATTGTTTTCGTAAAGATGATCTTGAATTATTTATTTTAAGACACTGATCTCGAGATTCTAAATATAATCTAAATTAAATGATTGCCTGCTGAGAGAAACTAAACACATTTAATTTATGCAGGGGTATTTCATGATTCACTGTATCAAATGGCTTTGAGGTCTAAAAATACTGCTACATTACCATTATTTAAAGCTCCCTTACTAAATTTCTGTGAGAAAGCAGTTTGCCATTTCTGTCGAATACTTGAAACTAAACTGTTTAGAGTAACGTAGATCATTTTTTCTAGATAGTTACCAACTTTTCCAGAATTTTAGACATTGCAGGGAGTATAGAAATTGGTCTATAATTCTGAACCTCATCAACTGATCCTGCCTTAAAAATTGGGGTTATAATAGAACTTTTCCAATTTGAGGGGAATTTACTTTCTCTAATAGATAAATTTATCACATTTACCAAGGGCTTTAGCAAACAAGTATGGAGGACCAAATTACTCAAAATGAAATAATTAAATAAATAGTGAATTCAATAAAACAACAATTAAATGTACCAGTTTATTCTGAAATAATTCAATAATTGTTAAATAATTAATTTAATTAATTAATTAAATCAATAAATAAATGTATCTATTTATTTTGTAAAATTCCATGAAAACACAACATTTATTGTTTAATATATTTCACAATATCCTCTTTCACACACTATTATTGTGTTTAAATTATTTTTTCATAATTAAATGTGATTTTTCAAAAAGCTGTTTTTCATAATAATATGCTGCATTTTACGAATGAAGCCTATTTGACGAATCATGTATTTCCAAAGCACGATTTTCCCAAAGATTCTTTTCATAATAATAGAGGACATTTCACAAATGCCGATCAACAGGCAGTGGGCGGTGCTTGGCACTAATTGGCTAATCCTTTCGGATGAATTACTTAGGTCTGGTGAGGTGAACTGAACGTTCGAGATGCATCGGCGCTGTACAGGCCGATTGGCGTATGACATCAACGTACCGCGAGAGCGATTCAAAAGCATAACTAGTCGTATGCTCTCCAAACGCTCTTGCGGTACTTTGATGTCATACGGCGATCGACCTGTACAGCGCCGATGCATCTCGAACAAGCCTTGGAAACAAATATGGCTGTAGAATTTCATCAAGTTAAAAACGCACTGCTTTCATTTGCAGATGAAGTAGGAGGAAATGTTTTGTTTGGTGATGCTCTGTTATCTGGATTAGATGACATAAGGGATCTGCTAGTGGCAATAAGTGCGTCAGAGGATCTAGAAAATTGATGACTACATATGGAACACTTTACAAGCGACTGAATGCAGAGTTCTTGTAGATGAGTAGTTATGTGACAGGTGTAATTTGCGGGTAGGACATGTGTACATCTCGCTGTACGTATATATACCTAATGCAAACGAAACATATCCAGTAGACATTAATTTGTGTTAAAAAGAGGCGATCTGGAGTAGGAATGTGTTGTTTTTGAAATCACGCTGAGTGCGCGTTACCGCTGTTATTCGTGGTGGAACGTTCCATTTTGGTTCGTGCACAGTCTTCTTCACACAGACGAGCACGCGTGTCAATCTATCACTAAATGCTGTTGCGGAGGAGGGGCTATTCTTTCCGGTAAAATCACAAAACAAAATGCACACAAACGTGTCCCTGCTCTTGATATACAATCATTGCTGAACATCTTTGATTTTAATGAGGAGAAAAAAACTTTATGAGATTGGAACATGGCGTTCCGTGACTAACGTCACCAACCACAGGAAGATCGATTTGTCATGTCTGTCCGCTCTTCAACTTTCAACCAATTAGCGCCAAGCACCGCCCACTGTCTGTTGATTGGTATTTGTGAAATGTCTTTGGGAAAAATGGTGCTTTGGAAATACATGATTCGTCAAACAGGTTTCATTCGTAAAATGCAGCATATTATTATGAAAAACGGCTTTTTGAAAAAGCACATTTAATTATGAAAAAATAGATATTTAAACACAATAATAGTGTGTGAAAGAAGATATTGTGAAATATATTAAACAATAAATGTGTTTTCATGAAATTTTACAAAATAAATACATTTATTTATTGATTTATTTAATAATTGAATTAATAATTAAATAAATTAATTATTTAATTATTTCATAATAAGCTGGTACATTTAATTGTTGTTTTATTGAATTCATTATTTATTTATTTCATTTTGAGTAATTTGGTCCTCCATAAACAAGCACTACATTTTTTTTTACAAATGCGGTTTCCGTTCCAAATATATCTTTAGCCCTTGAATTATTCAATTTATTAATGATTTGGAGTATCTTACACTACCAGTCAAAAGTTTGGAAACATTACTATTTTTAATGTTTTTGAACGAAGTCTCTTATGCTCATTAAGGCTGCATTTATTTCATAATAAATACAGAAAAAACAATAATATTGTGAAATATTATTACAATTTAAAATTATGGTTTTCTATTTTAATATACTTTAAAATATAATTTATTTCTGTGATGCAAAGCTAAATTGTCAGCATCATTACTCCAGTCTTCAGTGTCACATGATCCTTCAGAAATCATTGTAATATGCTGATTTATTTATCAATGTTGGAAACAATTGTGCTGCTTAATATTATTTTATAACCTGTGATACTTTTTCAGGATTCTTTGATGAATAAAAAGTTAAAAAAATATCAGCATTTATTTAAAATAGAAATCTTTTGTAACAATATACACTATCGTTCAAAGGTTTGGGGTCAGTAATTTTTTTTCTTTCTTTTTTTTTGAAAGAAATTAATACTTTTATTCAGCACGGATGTGTTAAATTGATTAAAAGTGATAGTAAAGATTTATATTGTTAGAAAAGATTTATATTTTGAATAAATGCTGTTCTTTTTAACCTTTTATTCATCAATGAATCCTGAAAAAAGTATCACAGGTTCCAAAAAAATATTAAGCAACACAACTGTTTTCAACATTGATAATAACTGAGTATCAAATCAGCATATTAGAATGATTGCTGAAGGATCATGTGACACTGAAGACTGGAGTAATGATGCTGAAAATTCAGCTTTGCATCACATAAATAAATTATATTTTAAAGTATATTAAAATTGAAAACCATAATTTTAAATTGTAATAATATTTCACAATATTATTGTTTTTTTTGTATTTATTATGAAATAAATGCAGCCTTAATGAGCATAAGAGACTTCATTCAAAAACATTAAAAATAGTAATGTTTCCAAACTTTTGGCTGGTAGTGTATCTTCATCAACCTCAGAGACATAAAAGGATGAGGGTGTCTTTTATTGCATATTGAGGTAATTGTACAGGTTCAAAACATATAGCAAGTTCTTCCACAGACTGGATAAAATATCTATTAAATTCATTGGCAATTTCAGTGCTATCAGTACTAAGTCTTCCCTTTATGTTCAGCTCCAACAATGGTTTTCTATACATACCTTCTCATTTAGAAAGTTTGTTAATGCACTTCCTAAGAGATGAGCTATTTCCTCCTGATTCTGCAATCAATTGCTCAAAATAGGCAGTTTTCACTTTTCTCATTTCACTAACTTTATTTCTTAAAGATTTGAATCTTAGAATATCTGTCTGTGTTTTTGTAAGCAAGGACTTTTTCAAAGCAATCTCTCTTTTTCATTAGTTGATGGATATCTGAATTTAGCCATAGTAAAAGATGCACTATTTTGTCTACATTTCAAAGTGCCCCTTTTATGCCTTTTTTAAAGGGTTAGTTCACCCAAAAATGAAAATAATGTCATTTATTACTCACCCTCATGTTGTTCTACACCCATAAGACCTTTGTTTATCTTTTGAAACAGTTCATGTGAGTTCAGTGGTTCTACCTTAATATTATAAAGTGACACGAATACTTTTTGTGCGCCAAAAAAACAAAATAACGACTTTTCAACAATATATAGTGATGGGCCGATTTCAAAACACTGCTTCAGAGCTTTACGAATCGAATCAGTGGATCGGAGCACCAAAGTCACGTGATTTCAGCAGTTTAGCCATTTGATACACTCTAAAAAATGCTGGGTTGTTTCAACCTAAATTTGGGTCAAATATGGACAAACCCAACCATTGGGTTAAAAATGTAATTTAAAAATTTAACCCAATGGTTGGGTTTGTCTATAGTTGACCCAAATTTGGGTTGAAACAACCCAGCATTTTTTAGAGTGTAGGAGATCCGAATCACTAATTCGAAACAAAAGATTCATAAAGCTCAGAAGCTTCATGAAGCAGTGTTTTGAAATCGGCCCATATAGATATTGTTGAAAAGTCGTTATTTTTTTTTGGCACACAAAAAGTATTCTTGTCGCTTTATAATATTAAGATAGAACCAGTGAACTCACATGAACAGTTTCAAATATGTTTTTAGTACTTTTATGGATCTTGAGAGTTTCAAAGGCTTTGCTCTCAATAGAGGCCTCACTGAGCCATCGGATTTCATCAACAATATCTTAATTTGTGTTCTGAAGATGAACGAAGGTCTTACGGGTGTAGAACAACATGAGGGTCAGTAATAAATGACATTTTCATTTTTGGGTGAACTAACCCTTTAAGGTTCCTAATATTGTTTTAGGAGTCTCCTACAACAGGTTTACATGCATGCAGGGTCAAAAAAAAACCTTTCGTTTTCTCATAATATACATTTAATTTCACCTCAGTTCTCAATGATTTGTAAACGATTCGTTAGAAGCAGTTCAAAGAATCAGTCTCTCTAAACCCCTCCTTTCCGTGAGCCTACACTGCTCTGACTGGTCAGATCTGCTCTGACTGGCCCAATCATTTGAGATTGGTCTACTGCACGCACCGCACAGCCACTGCCATAACTGAATGTCAGCTATCAATTTGCAAGACATTGTATACAATGTATGGACAGAAAAGATGGCATCGATTTTACTGTATCAATTCGAGCCCGAGTCCGACGATGAAACATGTGAAGTAGTCGATCAACCAGAAACTGACTGGAGCAGGAAGTTTCTCTATGGTAAGTGTCACCTTAGTTTGCGTAATTTATAAGACGTGATAGCAGCGTCACTGTTATACTTTATGTAGGTGCACCTGTAGGAACTGTATCAGAATAGGAAGCGAAGCTGAAAACCTTTAAACATAAGATAAACATTGAGGCCAGATGTGTACAGACTTTTTCGCCATAACTATTAACAAAGTAAAAAATGGCCATATCATTGTTTGACATTACAATGTTTACAGAGAGAATACTTCAACTAGTTAGCGTGGACTAGCATCTTGACATCCTATTACAGTACAGATAGAGCTCCACTCTACTGTAATAATAAAAACAGAGGAAAAAAACAGTTTGTTTTACAGTTATGTAAGCGAACCGGACCCATAGCTATGTTGTAAACTCCCACGTTAGCCGAGCACAATAATAGCTGATAATGAATAGCTGATAATGCATTACACTTTGTAAACTAAAGTCGTGCTCCATCCTTGATCATTACTCCAAGTAATAAAACAGACAAGCTGCATTAATCAACGCATTTTTAGACAATATTGGACCCACATCTGAATAGCTGAACTACAGAAACGTGAGTTAGCCGGTTAGCAGGAGACATACAGACGAGGGTGTACATTACACAACATAACATACAAAACTACGAATTTTAAACAATCGCTAGAAAATATAAACATCAATTATTAATCATACTTACAGGTTGAGATTCAGAGGAGCTGGTCCAAATAAACTGGGCATTGATCCATATCTTAAGATAAAGCGTTTTGTGAATCCTGCGTTAAACTCCCCGAGATTTGAGAAGCAGTCGTCAGTAAAATGACGGGAACACAACAAAAGATTGTACTGCTGTGGTATTGTTGAAAAAATGAATTTTCCCTGGTGTCTGCGCGCGCAATAAGTGGGCGGGCAATATGCTAATGTTTCGTCTTGACGTCACAACGAAGCGGCTTGGGATTCGTTTTACAAATGACTTGTTTAATTGACTCAGAGTCGACTCTTACTTTTGAGAGACAATAACTTTATATACGGTGCACTTTCAGATTTAAAACTTTGCAGGATGTTTTCATTCACTTAGAGCTATGTTACACACTGTCATCCTCACGTGTGATTGTTTTGGCTGATTTCCAGGCTCGATTGCTCCTGTCTGCCTCGCTGCTCAGATTGGTTTGCGTCTGTAACTCCGTATAGCTTTGTTTTGAATCTCTTACTTTTATTCATTGTTGCTTATTTTACTTTATTATTTTTTTTTTATTACCTTATATGTAATATTGCCTACCACACTAATCTGACGTCGCTAGCTTGTAATCTTTGAATCTAAATCGCTGTTACAACACGTTTGCATTTGCAGCGCTAGCTTGTTAACTTGTTAACAGTCTCTCGCGCGCTCCTTTTTCAACGCGTTCTTCAAACAGCTGTGGTAAGTCGGATCAGTCTACAAACACGGTGAGTCATGTCATCCTCTCCCAGCATTGCTACCTGTTCCATTTGCCACATGTACACCATAGCTCTCTCTGTCAGCGACGAGGGATTTACATGTCATAAATGTAGGGAAATAGTCAGGCTGACAGAGAGAATCTCAGAATTAGAGACACGCATCCAAACTTTAATCGAGGATAGTAAGAATGCAAGGGCTTCAGATACTGTTTTGGATGCGACTAGCTTAGTGAACTCTGTACATTGTTCGGTTCCGGCTGTAGAGCCCGCGCAGCAGGGCACTTGGGTAACGGTGAGGCGGCATAGCCGCGGAAAACACCACTCTTCCGTTCCAATAAGAACATCAAACAGGTTCTCCCCACTCAGTGACGCACCCACTGAGAATCCTGTTGAAAGTGCCCTAGTTATTGGCGATTCTATTACACGGAACGTGAAAATAGAGACACCAGCCACCATAGTCACATGTTTGCCGGGAGCCAGAGCACCTGACATCAAAGCAAATTTAAAAGTGCTGGCTAATGCTAATCGTAAATACTCTAAGATTATTATTCACGTCAGCAGTAATGATGTTCGACTTCGCCAGTCGGAGATCACTAAAATTAACATTAAAGAGGTGTGTGAACTCGCAAGTACAATGTCAGGAGAAGTAATTTGCTCTGGCCCCCTTCCTGTTCGTCGGAGTGATGAGATAGTTAGCAGATTATCATCACTCAATGGCTGGCTGTCTAAGTGGTGTCCGCAAAATAATACAGGTTTCATAGACAATTGGAAAAGTTTTTGGGGCAGACCTGACCTGTTGAAAAGAGATGGTATTCATCCCTCCTGGGATGGTGCTGCTCTTCTCTCTAGTAATATGGCACATAGTCTTAGAGCTGAAACATGACAAACTGGGGCCCAAGTCAGGAAGCAGACAGACTGGCTAAACCGACCGTCTGCTAGCTGCCTCACGTTACAGAAGTCAGATAATCCAGATAACTCCCAACACATAGAAACTCTTACACCTAGATATTTTCAAATAGAGACTGTGTCTGTACCCCGAATTAGTAAAAACAAAAAACTTCCAAACCCATTTAATGGTAAAAATTTAATTGATGTTCAACAAATAAAAAATAGAGATAATAATGCTAAACAAATGATAAAACTCGGGTTGTTAAATATTAGATCCCTTTCTTCAAAATCACTTATTGTTAATGATATTATCAAAGATAATAATCTAGATGTGCTGTGTTTGACAGAAACCTGGCTAAAACCGGATGATTACATTACTTTAAATGAGTCTAGTCCTCAAGGTTATGATTATCGACACAATGCCCGCCAGAAAGGCAAAGGGGGTGGTGTTGCTGTAATCTATAGTAATACTTACAGTATTAGTCAGAAGTCTTTCAAATATAATTCCTTCGAAGTGATGGTACTTTACGTAACATTATGTAAGTTGACATTTGTGCTGGCTACTGTATACAGGCCACCAGGACACCATACAGACTTTATCAAAGAATTTGCTGACTTTCTATCGGAGTTAGTACTAGCTGCAGATAAAGTCCTTGTTGTTGGTGATTTTAATATCCATGTAGATAATAAAAAAGACACATTAGGATTGGCATTTGCAGATATTCTAAACTCTATTGGTGTTAGACAACACGTGTCAGGAGCCACTCATTGTCGTAATCATACTTTAGATCTAATATTGTCACATGGAATCGATATTGATGCTGTTGAAATTCTGCAGCAGAGCGATGACATCTCAGATCATTATCTAGTCTCGTGTATACTACATTTAGTCAAGGCGGCTAAACTGCCTCCATGCCATAAATATGGTAGAACCATCACTTCTACCACTAAAGATCGCTTTATAAATAATCTTCCTGATCAGTTTCATCGCCTTAGCATACCAGAAAGCTTAGAAGACCTCGATGTTGCAACAGAAACTATTGCCTCTGTCTTTTCCAGCACATTAGACTCAGTTGCTCCTTTGCGCTTAAAAAAGATTAAGGAAATTAATCCAATGCCATGGTACAATGAGCACACTCGGGCCCTAATGTTAGCAGCCAGGAAAATGGAGCGCAGCTGGAAGAAAACAAAACTAGAAGTATTTCACATTTCGTGGAGAGAGAGAATGATTGAGTGCAGAAAGGCCCTAAAATCTGCTAGATCTGCCTATTTTTCAAAACTTTTAGAAGAAAATAAACACAACCCTAGGTATTTATTTGATACAGTGGCTAAATTAACAAGAAATAAAGCTTCAACTTCTGATGTTTCCAAAGAGCACAGCAGTAATGACTTTATGAACTTCTTTACTTGCAAGATTGATAATATTAGAGAAAAAATTATAACCACGCAACCGTCTACTACAGTATCGCGTCAGATAGTGCATTGTAGTGTCCCTGAGGAAAAATTCAATTCATTTACTGCTTTAGGAGAGGAAGAATTGTCTAAACTTGTTAAATCATCAAAATCAACAACATGTATGTTAGACCCTATACCGACTAAGCTATTGAAAGAAATGCTTCCAGAGGTTATAGATCCTCTTCTTAATATCGTCAATTCATCTTCATCACTAGGACACGTACCAAAAACTTTTAAGCTGGCTATTATTAAACCTCTTATTAAAAAACCACAACTTGATCCTAGAGAATTAGTCAATTACAGGCCGATCTCAAATCTCACTTTTCTGTCAAAAATACTAGAAAAGGCAGTATCATCACAACTATGTTCCTTTTTAGAAAGAAATAGTATCTGTGAGGATTTCCAGTCAGGATTTAGACCGTACCATAGTACTGAGACTGCTCTCATTAGAGTTACTAATGATTTGCTCTTATCATCAGATCGTGGTTGTATCTCTCTATTAGTGTTACTGGATCTTAGTGCTGCATTTGACACTATTGATCACAATATTCTTTTAAATAGACTCGAAAATTATGTTGGCATTAGTGGAATTGCATTGTCATGGTTCAAATCATACTTATCTGACCGTTATCAGTTTGTAGTAGTAAACGAAGAGATGTCATATCGATCACAAGTTCAATATGGAGTACCGCAAGGCTCAGTACTAGGACCGTTGCTGTTCACTCTGTACATGCTACCCTTGGGAGATATCATTAGGAAGCATGGCGTTAGTTTTCACTGTTACGCTGATGATACTCAGCTCTATATTTCTTCGTGCCCTGACGAAACTTACCAATTCACAAAATTAACGGAATGCATAGCTGATATAAAAAATTGGATGACCAGTAATTTCCTACTACTAAATTCAGAAAAAACAGAGATTCTAATTTTTGGACCAAAAACTTCTTCACGTAATAACCTAGAATACTGTCTAACACTTGATGGCTGCTCTGTTAAGTCTTCGTCGTCAGTTAGGAACCTGGGTGTGCTCTTTGATACCAATCTTTCATTTGAAGGCCATGTTACTAGCATCTGTAAAACCGCATTCTTCCATCTTAAAAATATATCTAAACTACGACATATGCTCTCAATGAAAAATGCAGAACAGTTAGTTCATGCGTTCATGACCTCAAGGCTAGATTACTGTAACGCTTTACTGGGTGGTTGTTCTGCTCGCCTGATAAATAAACTACAGCTCGTACAAAATGCAGCAGCTAGAGTTCTTACTAGAACTAGGAAGTATGACCATATTAGCCCGGTTCTGTCAACACTGCATTGGCTTCCTGTTAAACATCGTATAGATTTTAAAATCTTGCTAATTACTTACAAAGCACTAAATGGTTTAGCTCCCCAGTACCTGAGCGAGCTCCTAATTCATTATAGTCCTTCACGTCTATTGCGATCTCAGAATTCAGGCCAGCTGATAATACCTAGAATATCAAAATCAACCACAGGCGGTAGATCCTTCTCCTATTTGGCACCTAAACTCTGGAACAATCTTCCTAGCATTGTTCGGGAAGCAGACACACTATGTCAGTTTAAATCTAGACTAAAAACGCATTTCTTTAACCTGGCATACACATAACACATTACCAATTTATATTTTCAAATCCGTTAAAGGATTATTAGGCTGCATAAATTAGGTCAGCCGGAACCGGGAACACTTCCTATAACACCTGATGTACTCGTTACATCAGAAGAAGAATGGCATCTACGCTAATATTAGTCTTTCTGGTTATCCCGAGGTTCACCGTAGTCAACCGGATCCGGGCCGTATCCAGGTGAGACCAAGGACCTGCGCCTTGACACGACCACAACGCAGCCCTGAAGTATCAGCAGAGATTGAGTCAACTAGATCATCCACTGTGAGGGCCTCATCGACACGACAGCCACGACACAGTTCCTCAACAACCGTCCATACCAGCGTGATGAATACGATCCTCAATTGGATGGAACTGGAATAAATACTTTGAATGTTGCGATCCTATTGGACTTACGATGGCAACCTGAATCGTAACAAAGCACTGTTGGCCAGAGGAGAACTGGCCCCCCGACTAAGCCTGGTTTCTCCCAAGGTTTTTTTCTCCATTTAAACACCTATTTGCCACTTGTCTGCCACCTGATGTCACCTGATGGAGTTTGGGTTCCTTGCCGCTGTCGCCTTTGGCTTGCTTAGTTGGGGACACTTGACATTTGACTTGACATTTGATATTCAACAGTGCTTTGATCTGCCTGCATTGACACTATTCTTTAAGAGCTGCTGTGCAGCCAAATAATGTACCAGTTATCAATGTAAAGCTGCTTTGACACAATCTACATTGTAAAAAGCGCTATATAAATAAAGGTGACTTGACTTGACTTGACTACATGAAAGGTAATTTTCAAAAATACATAATAGGGGCACTTTAACAGTTGTGTATACTTTTGAATAATTTTTCAATGGTTCTCATCACAATTGCACAATTTTTGTCCAGGTCACTAATTTGTAAAGCATTATTCCAATTAATATTTTTATATCATTTTTAAATGTTGTAATTTTACTCTTGGGGGTGCTTACTACTCCTGGTTTAAAAGTTTGATGAAAATTATTCTGAAAACGTTTCTTTGTCAATTTTCTAACAACCAGGATCATGTTATGATCAGACAAACCTGTCAGCAGATTATATATTTTTATTTGTAAATGCAAGATCAATAAGAGTTTTACTTGTTTTATTAAAAGTAATAAAAATAATATTTTTAACCATGTCAAATACTCACATCAGTGTGTTGAGCTGACAGTGTTTATCCTGCAGTAGAGCAGCGATCTGATTCACTCGTGTGTCTCCTAGTTCATGTTCACTCAGATTCAGCTCTCTCAGGAGTAACGGGTTTTTACCCACAACTGTTTTCACATACTGACAGGCTTCTTCTGCAGCAGCACTCAAAAACCTGCAGAAGGGAAGATGAAGCAAGAATTAAATTAAATTCTCAACTAAACTTGGTGTAATGACAAAATCCAGCAGTTGGTGCTCCTGAAATTACATAGTCAACTTTGATGTAACAACGTATTATGTAGCTTATTGTATTAATGAAATAATATTTCTAAAAATAATTTGGCTACATATAATTTATTTTGTATTATCTCATCATGTCTCACCTCAGTGTCTTCAGTTGGCAGTTTGGATCCTGTAGTAAATCATCGAGCTCCTTCACTCCTGATCGTCCAGGATCATTTCCTGTGAGATCCAGCTCTATCAGGTGTGAAGGGTTTGATCTCAGAGCTGAAGCCAGAGCTTTATAACCTTCTTCTGTGATACTGCAGTTTGAGAGTCTAGTACAGAAATGAAAATGTAACAGTCAGCTAATTAATCAGTTATTCTAGAAAGTACCTGAACAAAATAAATTGAATAAAGTGTATTATATTTTGTTCCTTGTACAACTAAATTTAAAGTTAGTTGCAAATCAAAAACAGACAACTGAATATGGAGTCAAACAAAAGGCCCAGAAAAAGACATCAACATCACTTTCAAAGTTTCAATTATATAACTTCAAATATTGGCCTAAAGGTTCACGCATAAACCTCATTGAAATGTTATGGCAAGACCTGAAATGTACAGTTCATGCTGGAAACCTGCATATTTCACTCAGCTGAAGCAGTTCTGTAAGGAGGAATCGGACAAAATAGTAAAATGTCTCCACAATGGTGTAAAACTCATAGGTCTGGTTTCACAGACAGGGCTTAGATTAAGCCTTAAGTAGGCTTTAGTTAAACAAGGACATTTGAGTAGCTTTTATAAATGTGCCTTAGAAAAACACTACTGGTGTGCTTCTTGAGACAAAACAATGGCAGTGACATACTTTGCTTTAAGTTAAAACAGTTCAAACATGCATTTTAGTCTGGGACTAGGCTTAAGCCTTGTCTGTGAAACAACTACAGGGAGTGTTAGGTTGGGACAAAGTTGGCAAGTTGAAAGCAGAATCAATAAGTAGATATCTTCTTTTCTTTTTCTTTTTTTGAACAAGGTCTGTTTATTTAAAATGTTATAATATGCAATAAAAAACGAAAGACCGAAACAATACAGTATATACAGTCAAAACCCCAACACAACCCATCCCTCTACCCATCAGACATAAAGTATCTATTACATCATACAAAGAAAAGAAGAAAAAAAAATCATCAATTATACATATTTTGGGACTGTATTCCCTACTTGAGTTTTTCAACAATAACAATAACACAAAGGGTTGCCAGATTGCATAGAATCTCTGGGTAGACCCTTGAAGTGAGTATCTTATTTTTTCTAGTTTAAGAAATTGCATGACGTCCTTAATCCATTGAAAAAAAGTGTGTGTGTGTGGGGGGGGGGTCTTTCCACTTAAACAATATTAATCTTCTGGCAAGTAATGTGGAAAAGGCCAACATTTTACAATTATAGCTACTTAGGCGCATGTTCAGGGCTGTAACGCAAAATATAGCAATAAAAGGAGATGGGTCTATAAATATATAAAATTAGGGCCAAATCCAAATCTTCCTAGAGTGTAATAGCATATGATACAGCACCTCATGGGATCTGAGTCTGTATTAGACATTACAGATGGTATATTCTTATGTATTATGATTGCTGCCCTCCTCGTCTTGGAATTAAAACTAGAATGAAATGTTTGACCTATCCATCCACCTGTTAGTCTAGTCTGGTCTGCCACCTGGAGATGAGTCTCCTGAAGAAATGCTATGTCAGCCTTCAGATAATCAAGGTGTAAGAGTACCTTTTTCCGTTTCACAGGATGATTTAAAGATTTGATGTTCCAACTAACAAAATTAATCATGCGCCCAGCATTTCCTATTGGACTGGTGTTAGCCATCAGGAAACTTAATGAACGAAACACTGAGAACACAACCCCATAAATCAAGACAATGAAATTTTAAATAAACAAAACAAAAAATAAAGCATTCAAACAAATTAAGTGCAAGATGTGCCATACATTATAATATGGCAAGGGAGAACCACTTTAGTGTCCAATAACCAGCTTCCGTCCAGGTTCTGTCCTGCTGCGTCTTGAAGACCGGCGAACACAGCTGAATCAAGGTCTACATCCATATCAGCACTGAGCTGAACTAAATCATCGACTACACGTTCCGCGCGAAACAGAAGGTAGTTGCTTGGTGCATGATCTATATATTTTGCTATTAAACGCAAATCATTAGCAATGGTACTTAAAAAAAACCTGCCATATTTAACAGAACTAGTATCCAGTACAGCAGTAATGATAACGATCCTGTTTAACCAATCCTGCATTGAGAGAGGTTAGGACCGCCTACCTTATTAACATACGTACACAGAAATACAGAAATAAATAAATGTAGAAAAAAAATGTAGTATAACACAAATGGTACAAAAATAGCACAATTAAAAATGACTTTTGACAAAATTATTTATGTATTCATTCATTTATGCATATCTGCATTTATTTATTTATTCATTTATTTATGTATTTCTGCATTTATTTATTTCAGCATTTAATTTATTTATTTATTAATTTATTTATGTATTTCTATATTTATTTCTTCATTTATTTCTTTATGTATTTCTACAATTATTTATTTATTTGATTCTGCGTTTACGTATTTATTCATTTATTTATTTATACTTAAGTCATTTCTCGTCCTCCATACGGAGCAGATTCCTGACATCGGTGAAAGCAGCCCTTGCTCTGGCCACATTCGAAGTGTAGTCTGGAAAGGCTCGCCTTTATATTGAAGTGGACTTGTTCTCTGGCTCCGCGGAGAACTTTAGCGCAGTCCTGGTAATAGTTAATTTGGTAACACTTTACAATAAGGTTCATTAGTTAAACATTAGTTTAACTGTATTCATGTATTAACTAACATGAACTAACCATGAACAATACATTTGTTACTGTATTTACTAATCTTCGTTAACGTTAGTTAATGAAAATACAGTTGTTCATTGTTTGTTCATGTTAGTTCACAGGGCATTAACTAATGTTTAGATTTTAATAATGTTTAATAACAAGATTTTAATAATGTATTAGTAAATGTTGAACTTAACATTAACAAAGATTAATAAATGCTGTATAAGTGCAGTTCATTATTAGTTCATGTTAACTAATGCAGTTACCAATGTTAACTAATGAACCTTATGGGAAAGTGTTATCGTTAAGTTTAGTGACAATTACCCGGGGCTTTCCGTTAGGCCTCTGTGTGAACGGTCGATCAGGATGTCTCTCTCCAAGTTTAAAATTTCCTTCAGCAGCTTAGAGACTGCCACGGTAGAGCTTGAACCGGTCTCCTCGCAATGCGTATGTTACATCTCAGCATCCTTCCTTCCAAATCATCATTCTTTTCCTTGATAGCGACCTTCATGTTGTCCATTTCAGAACGGATCGCCGCCGTGTTGTTTGCAATTTCCAATTTGATTTCTTTTAGCTTGTTCTTAATGAAGCTAAAGTCTTCAGAGAGAACGTTTTAGAGTTCCGCCCTGATGACAACCGAGATTACTGGCTGAGTTTTTCCATGTACAACATGCAAACCTGACTAAATGATAATGTCAATTGTTGTTGTCCATTTTTTTTTTTCCATTTTCGAGTGTTATCGATTAGTTGATGCATTGAAATATTTCACATGTTGCCCATTTCATGATTTTGAAATTAGCTTATGATAAATGAAGCCCATTCCGTTGCTTTCGCGCATCACTAGTACACACAGTGTTCAGTAATTTACGGGAGTGACAATTCTACAACTGAATTAGCTATGCAGTGTGTACAGAACCAATCTGAACAACTAGCTGTTAATGACGTATTTTAATGTGCATCAAAAATGTTTCTCTCGTCTGTATGTGTACTACAAGAAATCACAGGAAAAGTAGTACGAGCCTTGACTTATTCATGTTGCCAAATCTTGCTAAAAAAAAAAAAAAAAAAAAAAACAGCAAACAAGAACAAACCCACAATAAACAGAAATAAATCCAAATGATTTATTTTTTATTTAATTACATCATAAAGTCGATTGCTGTATGAGCCAAGCTTAAACAACAACCCCAAATTAAAGCTGCAAGCAGCGATGAAAGGGCCCTCGCACCCGGGCTCACTGCCCCCCGTTGGCCTTAGGAAAACAGTGAACAGTGGGTGACATGCAAGTAAGCGAGTAAATATGGGAGAATTATGGCAAAGTCATTTCAAAGTGCCACACTTCCTGCTGCCAACAGGTGGTGCTTTGACTGTAACTGAATATTGCCATGAAGATGTCTTCATGGCAAGGACTATTATCAAACATGTGAAGTTTGGAGCAGATCGGATATTGTATGCCTGAGTTACAACAACTTCCTGTTTCGTGGCGTTAATCGCATTAATTAGCACTTAGCCAAGTGTTGCATGATTTAACGTATTTCTAGCATGTTTGGTACTTTGTGGCATATTGAAATGTGTTTCTGGGAGTGAATAACAGTGTAAAGCATGCCATTTCCTGTTGCCAGCAGGTGGCGCTATGACTAACTGAATATTGTCAATAAAAACGTGAAATGTAGCGCAAAGGGCGCTTAATTGAAATTTTCTAGGTGGCGCTATCAAGCAATTTTGCCACACCTAATTCTGAAACCCATATCAGACGTAAATTTTCACCACTTCTGATGTGTGTACAAAGTTTCATGAGTTTTCGAACATGTTTAGGCCCTCAAAAATGCAATTCATTTCGGAGAATAATTGACTGAGCAATTACAATAGGGTCCTCACACCATCGGTGCTCGGGCCCTAATAAAGTTGACATGGCAACACTGCACGCTCTGCGAAGCAGCCTTTCCAAGCATAAAAAACACAAAGACTCCGTTGATTGTGCTTTAGTTAATTTGCTGAGCATAGCGAGTCTTTAGTCAATTTAATTAGGGCCCGAGCACCAATGGTTTGAGGACCCTATTGTAATTGCTCAGTCAATTATTCTTCTTCTCCGAAATGAATCACATTTTTGAGGGCCTAAACGTGCTCGAAAACTCATGAAACTTTGCACACGCGTCAGAAGTGGTGAAAATTTACGTCTGATATGGGTTTCAGAATTAGGTGTGGCAAAATGGCTCGATAGCGCCACCTACAATTTTTCAATTAAGCGCCCTTCGCTCTACGTTTCACGTACAGGTATGAAATTTGGTAGACATGTAGCAGCCCAATACACCGTGTTCCAAATCATTATGTAAGTGACATATCAGTAAGATTTCAGTAGAATAAACATTCAGATTTTAGTTTTTCTAAGAAAATGTTTGTTTGTTTATTTATCCATGTCTTTTTAGATAACTGGTATCAATCTCAGACAAAATAATTTGCCAGGTCTATGGAAACCCTACTTAGAAATACATTTTCAAAAACAAATCACACCTTTAATTTTGGTTGAGTTATATATATATATATTTTTTTTGTCTGTTGTCAAACCACTTACCTCAGTATCTCCAATTTACACTTTACACTCTTCAGTCCAGTACAGAGCAGCTTCACTCCTGAATCCTGCAGATTATTATTGTTCATGTTCAGCTCTTTCAGACTGGTATCTGATCCAAGAACTGTAGCCAGAGCTGAACAGCTTCTGTCTGTTAAGTTACAATCATTTAAACTACACAGGAAATAAATTACAGAATTAGATGTAACACATACAATTCATTTTCTGTATACAAATATTAAACATATTTTCCATTATTTTTACATGAACAGTAAATATATAGTGAGGAGTGTGAGCTACACTGGCATTACTGTTTAACTAGTATTTTCTTTTTATTAGTATTTTTTTGACAAATTTGCTAGATAAAACAAACATGAATATTGTGATTCGTCCTTTGCTAACTGAAGTTCACGTTTTGCTAAAACTATAATGGTATACTGTATGATTGAGAATCACTATAGGGCAATGCAGATAAATGCAAAATGTATTAAATGACTTACAGAGCTCTTTTGGAGGTTTTGATGACTGCCAATAATCTAATGAGACACTCGTCTGATTTCTTGAATTTCTGAAGCTCAAACTCCTCCAGCTCTTCCTCTGATGTCAACAACACAAAGGCTAAAGTAGACCACTGGGCAGGTGAAAGGTCAGCAGATGAGAGACTTCCTTTGCTAAGGTGAGTCTGAATCTCTTTTACCAGTGTTTGATCATTCAGTTCATTCAGACAGTAGAACAGATTGATGGATCTCTCTGGAGACAGATTATCTTCAAGTTTCTGCTTGATGTATTGAACTATTTCCTTTTTGCTTTGGTCATTGCTGTCTTGCTGCGTCAACAAACCTCGTAAGAGTCGCCGATTGGACTGGAGCGACAGACCAAGGAGGAAGCGAAGGAAAAGGTCCAGATGTCCATTGTCACATTCGAGCGCCTTGTCCACTGCAGTCTTGAGCAAATCAATCATGACTTCATTTTTGTTTTCCTGTTCTGTAGACTCATGAACAAACACACTTTTCTTGTTGATGTCTAGAAACAGATGTGCATAAAGGGCTGCAATAAACTCTTGAATGCTCAAGTGAACAAAGCAGTACATGGTACCAAGAATAAGCCCTCTTTCCTCCTTAAAGATCTGGGTACACATGCCTGAATACACTGATGCTTTATAGACGTCTATACCACAGGCTTTCAGATCTGTGTCATAGAAGATAACGTTGTTTTTTTTCAGCTGATGAAATGCCAGTTTCCCCAGTGAAAGGATGGCATTTTTATCCCAGGAAACATCTGGTGTGTATTCTCCATCATACTTTCGTCTGCTCTGCTGGATCTGAAAGCGGAGAAAGTGTGTGTACATTTCTGTCAAAGTCTTGGGAGTGTCTTCAGTATTTGATTCCTGTAGTGTCTCATCAGCTTTTTTCAGATAATTATTTCTTTTTCCCTCTAAAATGTTCCGGAGAACAGTGGCTGAAATCCAGCAGAAGACTGGGATGTGGCACATAATAAAGAGACTCTTTGATTGTTTAACATGATCAGTGATTTCATTGGCCATTTTCTCATCTGTGAATCTTTTTCTGAAGTACTCCTCCTTTTGTGCATCATTGAATCCTCGTATTTCTGTCAGCCGGTCGATACAGTCAGGAGGAACCTTACTGGCAGCTGCTGGTCTGGTGGTGATCCAGATGAGAGCAGAAGGAAGCAGATTTCCTTTGATGAGGTTCGTTAGGATAACATCCAGAGAGGCTGGTGATGATACATCACGCCATATCTCATTATCATCAAACTTCAGAGGAAGGCGACATTCGTCCAATCCATCGAGGATGAACAGGACTTTGAATTGATTTCTTCTTGTAAGGTTCAGTCCTTTTGTCTCTGGGAAACATCGAGATATAAGACCCATCAAACTTTGTTTTTCTTTCTTTTTTAAGTTCATCTCTCTGAATGGAAGAGGAAATATGAAGCTGATATCTTGATTTTCTTTTCCTTCAGCCCAATCCAGAACAAACTTTTGCACAGAGACAGATTTTCCAATGCCAGCAACTCCTTTTGTCAGTACAGTTCTGATCTTTTTGTCTTGTTCAGGTGCTTCAAACAAATTTTTGCATTCAACTGGTATCTCTTGTGATTCATGACGCCTGGAAGCAACTTCAATCTGTCTGACCTCATGTTCAGTATTGACCTCTTCACTACCACCCTGAGTGATATAGAGATCTGTGTAGATGTTGTTCAGAAGTGTGGCATCACCTTGCTTTGCAATTCCTTCAAACACACATTGATACTTCTTCTTCAGGTTAGATTTTAGGTGATGATTGAAGAACAGCTCATCTAAACACAGGAACAACAAACAGACAGTTTTAGTCTTAATTTTCTCTCCTACATTTATAAGTGACAATCTGACAGATGGTCATGAGTCTTTTACCTTCTAGAGTATCAGCAGCTTCATCTTGCTTCATCTCTCTCAGGTAGTGTAGTGTGAGATCAAGAGCTGCTGATTTGATACTGCATCTATTCTCATTAAAGTCCTTCACAAAGTATTGAGTTTTCTCTTTTTGCAAAATGTTCTTAAATTTTTCCATTTCTTTCTTCAGAAATGTTATTATTTTGCCCTCAAGAGCCTACAAACAAACCAAGAAAAAAACAGAACAACAAAATTTAACAAAATCCACATCCATATTTGGTTACAAATATTTTTTCAGTAATTAAAAAATATTTGTAAAGAAACCAGTTAGAAGACAAACATGTTAATTAGCTGTCATTTTTAACATAAAAAGTACACAAACACATCTTTTTCTTATATTTTGATTATTTTATGGGTTCTTAAAATTAAATGTAAATGGGCAAAAGAATTCTACCAAGTATTTTTGCAAGAAACGTTGTTTAGTAAATTTATTTGTTTGTTATTAATATAAACAATTATGTAAATGTGTTTTCTTACCTGGAAGATCCACTGGAGATTGTCTGTGAAATTCTTGTGGCTCCTGTGAGTTTGGAAGTCTGAATCTAAGGTCTCATATCGAAACCTGTTAGTGAATAAAATAAAATACTCCATTTTCAGAAAACATATTAGAGAAAATCGCTTGCAAACATTTCTTTAACAAAGAGAAAAAGAAAGCAATATCTGTTTAAGTTCAAACTGTTAAAGTGTAGGATTTGTTTAGCCCCTTAAGCCCTGAAGGCATTTTAGAGTTGTTTTTTTCTAAATGACAAAAATACACAAAAAAGTACACAAAAGTAAAGACTCATAACCTCAAAACTATAGGAGAGTCAAAAGGTAGGTAACGTTTGATAGAACACTTTTTAAGTTTTTAGAAAATATAAATTTCCATTACATTTGGACCTTCTCATGCTGAGAAACTGTTGATAAAAAACAAAAAAAATATATAATTTATTATAATCTTACATATCTTTCTTATTTGACATGCAATAACTCAGGAAGGAAATAAGGTAGGAGGACATTTCTTTTTTGGCGAAGTTCCCCTACATGTGAGCTGCATCTGGATCAAATGTTGTGTTGACAGCATAAAGTATTCAAAAGTTACAGCATTTGGAACCAAGGCAGCCTTTTTGTTTAGCCCTTGACACCCCCTAATGGGCATTTTTAAAATTGTTCCTTCATGAGGAATATCTGCTTTGTTTTTTTTAATTGCTTTGGTGCAATTTTCACAAGCAACTGGTAAATTTTCAAAACTCTTAGTACTAATATCACAACAGATCATCAAAAGTGCACTTTTTTCAAACATTTCAGCATATTTTCAATTGTGTTAGTACAATACACAAAATCAGAAAGTATCATTCTCACTACACAAAATAAGTGTTTCATCTATATAAATGTTTCATTCACAGTAACTGCCATTCTTAATGCTATTACTATCAAACTTTTCATTTTCATCTCTTTTCGTTCAGTTGAATACATTTGTCTATTATTTAATCCAACTGAGCTTAATGGTTAATCAATTAATCATTTGGTACATCTATAGATTTCTATAGATTTTGATTCTATGGGCATAGTTTCTATAGAAATTATTTGCAATTTCCGATATGGATAATCAAATGTAATGAATTATAAGCAATTAGTCTTAGATGATGACCACACTTTTCAAAGTGTGTGTGTGGTCCTGGTAAACACTGCGTTGTGAACTAAATGTCCCAACAAGGATGGCAATTTTAGATCTTGTTTGGGCATTTTTTTGGTCCCCATGAGGGAAAACAGCTTATAAATCATACAGAAAATCTAAAACAACCAACGTGTGTGTGTGTGTGTGAGTGAGAGAGAGAGAGAGAGAGAGAGAGAGAGAGCGCTACAGAGGGATTTGAAATTTGTGAACACAGCAGTACAGAGTAAGGGAAAAGAAACAGTCATTGACTATAACTTCAGATTGATCAGAGATGCATCAGAAGAAGGGAGACAGATGGCATCGTTTTACATTATCGTATGCCATGTCAAGTCAAGTCACCTTTATTTATATAGCGCTTTTTACAATGTAGATTGTGTCAAAGCAGCTTTACATTGATAACTGGTACATTATTTGGCTGTACAGCAGCTCTTAAAGAATAGTGTCAATGCAGGCAGATCAAAGCACTGTTGAATATCAAATGTCAATGTCAAATGCCATGTGATATTGTAAACAGATTACTATGATAGAGACTGCCACATTACTGTAACTCACTCTTCATCTGTAAAGATCAACTACAGTATAGATTCTGCCATATACAGTGAGATAATTTACTGTATTGGCAGCAAACACTGTTCTACACAAAACATCATGACTGTGTCATACTTTACACCATTTGATAACACACTGAATAGATACTATTACAAACATTATGGATTTTATTATATAGTATATAGTATTTTATTATATAGTATATAGTATATTTTCTAATGTGGCATCTGTAGTTCATCAAGGGTGATTTGAAACATGTATCTTGCATTGTTTGCTATTGAATGAACTGATTGTTAAAAGTACTAAACTGAAAGAAGAACATACTGTTGTGTTTCGGTGATTAAACCAAATGTTCTCATATCACAACGATCTTGTGTTTTGAAACAGTGATTATGCAGAATGAAAATATGTACAACTAGAATAAAAGCATGAGATCAAGTTTTGAAAGAATGACTAGCTGTTTTACAAGTGTGATCAGTTTGGAGTTTTGTACTAAGAGTTTTGAAAATGTACACCTTACTTGTGAAAATAGTACCAAAGTGAATAAAAAAAAAAAAAACTAAAAACAATATGGAATTTATGTCAATTATGTAATTTAGGTAATGTAAGTGTATTTTCTGAGGTGGCATCTGTAGCCTGTGTAATTATTTCAGCATCAATGGTGATTTGAAACATGTGTCTTGCATTGTTTGCTATTGAATGAACTGATTGTTAAAAGTACTAAACTGAAAGAAGAACATACTGTTATGTTTCGGTGATTAAACCAAATGTTCTCATTACATATCACAATGATCTTGTGTTTTGAAACAGTGATTATGTAAAATGAAAATATGTACAGCTAGAATGAAAGCATGAGATCAGGTTTTGAAAGAATGACTAGCTGTGTTACAAGTGTGATCAGTTTGGAGTTTTGTACTAAGAGTTTTGAAAGTATACACCTTACTTGTGAAAATAGTACCAAAGCAAATAAAAAAAATAAATAAAAAAACTGTAAATAATGATGTGCCATTTTCTACAATCAGAGAATGTTTCAAGTTACGAATGTGACATAAATGCCACATCCATATATTATTTACATATGGGCTTCGTGTACAAAAAAACGCGCTCAAGTTTAGTCAAAGCCCAAAACAATTATCCTTGTTGTATTCTACTCCATGAGATATGACACATAACTATCTGAGCTTTTTTTTACTGAGCTGTTTGATCTTTTTGACATATTGCAGTACATAGTACAAAAGTATTTAATTCATGAAAACATTTTTTTTCTCTATATATTAGCAAATAACTCGGTACTGCTTAGGAGTTAATCAAGTTGGCTACATTCATTGTGATGACACCTACACTACATTGCCAAAAGTTTTGGGACGCCTGCCTTTACGTGCACATGAACTTCGATGACATCCCATTCTTAATCCGTAGGGTTTAATATGGAGTTGGCCCACCCTTTGCAGTTATAACAGCCTCAACTCTTCTGGGAAGGCTTTCCACAAGGTTTAGGAGTGTGTGGACTTATTGCACAGGTGGCAACCTATCACGGTACCACGCTTGAATTCACTGAGCTCCTGAGAGCGACCCATTCTTTCACAAATGTTTGTAGAAGCAGTCTGCATGCCTAGGTGCTTGATTTTATACACCTGTGGCCATGGAAGTGATTGGAACACCTGAATTCAATGATTTGGAGGGGTGTCCCAATACTTTTGGCAATATAGTGTATTTTGTGTTGATCAAAGCAGTAGTTTTGAAAAATATGATTAATTTTTTCGTAGCTAGGTGGCGCCCGAGGACGCTACACTCCATTTTAGAGGGACTACTAAGCACTTGTTAAAGAGTTGATCAAAATGGTTGGATGCGGATGAGTTTCTAAGCTTTAAAATGGTACCTATTTTGTGTTATTACGTTCAGTGGTTAATAAATTTATAAATTTAAGTAAAAACGTACTCTTATTGTAATATTTTCTGTTTATAAGCAAAAAACACGTGGGCTGGTGAATAATAGTAAATTCTG
This sequence comes from Mylopharyngodon piceus, assembly GCA_039654765.1. NCBI lineage: Eukaryota > Metazoa > Chordata > Actinopteri > Cypriniformes > Xenocyprididae > Mylopharyngodon > Mylopharyngodon piceus. The sequence continues at coordinate 31,007,947 of CM077441.1, read as the reverse complement.
CACTGACAACAGGTTTTTTAATATGTTGTGCAGCAGTTATATCAGCGCACCAAAATTAAATGGACATTACAAAAAATGTAATTTGCAGCAAATAATTTCAAATAACGTTTTTGCTTATGATCTTAGCCTGCTTCATTACGTTTTTATAGCACTGCTATGTATAAATTTGTATGTTTTTTTTAACAATAAAGTTCCATGATAAATATTCACTGAAATATTTTCTAACAGTCCTGTGTGACCAATAATAAGAAACTAATGAAATACCTTTTGTTAGCTGAAGGTCCTTCCTCACTGAAATCTGATCCTTCTCCTCTTGAATGGTCACTCTTCAAAGACACAGAGCTGGACACATGTGAACCTGACCTTTCACTAATGACAGAACAGAGAGAGAGAAAAAAATTATTACAGAATAATATTATTTGAAAAGGTTTAATGCTGCAAATGGTAATTAAAAGCAATATAGCTGTGCATTTATCCATCTATGACTATGAATGTGTGGAAGAACATATTCATGCTGGAGGACGTCGTAGCCTAATGGTTAGAGAGTCAGACTGGTAACCCGAAGATTGCGGGTTTGATTCTCAATACTGGCAGGAAATGACTGAGGTGCCCTTGAGCAAGGCACCTTACCATTAATCGCTCCCCGGGTGCCACAGCAAAAACAAAATGGCTGCCCACTGCTCTGGGTGTGTGTGCACTAACTTGGATGGGTTAAATGCAGAGGATGAATTCTGAGTATAAGTTAACATGCTTGGCCTTAACATATACCTTTCAATTTCATGTTTGGTTGCAAGATCTATTTTCCATGGTGAATTCATGCCCCCTTATCAGTGGCGTGCACAAACCTCCGCGAGGGCAGGGGCGCAATCGCGTTCCAGGGGAGAAATGGGAACGTGGGGGCACCGCGATGCGACTCCTCCCAGCTCCTTTTTTAGCTCATTTCTATAACAAATATCTTAGTAGAGAAATTAGGTAATGCTGTAACACAAAACACATAAAATACCTTTGAGTAGCTGATGGTGTTTCCTCACTGAAATATGGTCCGTCATCTTTTGAATGGTCACTCTTCACAGACACAGAGCTGTCACGTGAACCTGATCTTACACTAATGACACAAAGAACAGAGAGAAAAACACTACTACAGGAGATACTTCAGTCTCATTTGAAGAGGTTTCATGTTTAATTTAGCCAAATTTAAGACTTTTATTCTTTTATAAAATTATTTTGTAATTATCGGTCCGAGACCTGAACAACTGGTCAAGCCTGCTACAATCGAATCATGGGTAGATACCTCACCCTTCACAATATCCACTTCCATTGCCGTAGCTTGTTTCTATTGTAAACCTCAAATTCACACTCCATGTAACTCCATATTGAAGCGATTTTACCAAGACTTAATAAATCAGCAGCCAGATAAATAGCACGTGAATTATTTGCTGCTCTAAACTTAGCAATAAACACGTTGAAAATAATGCACTCTAAAGTAGGCTTTTATTAAGCAAATCAAGCAGTGAATTACACATTTACTGCTTTAAAACAGACATCTGTTGGACATAATTCAAGTTAAACACAATATGGTAGGCACACAAACACTTTGGGCCAGATTTACTAAACGGGGCAAATTAGCCTGAGAGCCTAATTCCACAAATGCGCCGATGGGAGTGGAAGTTTTGCGTGTGATCTACCGCTGACGCGCAAATTAAAGAACACAGATGCAGTCAAATCGTTTACATAATGACCAACGCAATCTACCAAGAGCAGCGCAAATTAGCGTTGGGTCGCAAATAAGAGCTGATGCTCTCATCAGGTGCGGGTCGACACAGGCGCAACTTGTTACATGTAGTAATCTGACAAACACGTACACACATATAATATCATTTGCCAAGCCATGTTGGCCTACACACACACACGTATATATATATATATAGGTCAACATGGCTTGGCAAACGATATGTTTGGATAACGTCTTCCTCTGGCATTCCAAAGAAATTAATAACCACCCGTCTCTGTTCTCTGCGATGTCTCCTCCTAGCAGCAACAATTGCGGCCGTTGGGTTAAGACATGCTTTTTTTGGGCGTTAAATAATGGCGCAAATACCAGTAAATTGACTAGCGTAAACATTAGTAAATCGCATTGCGTGATTCATTTAAATACTCTCCTCCCATAAATTTTGCGTCTGAAAGGGAAACTCCTACAAATGCATATGCAATAAGGTCAGCCGCAAAAACAACTCAGTCCACGCCTTTTCAGCTCTATTTTTTCACTGCGTGTCTTTAGTAAATTCTGACAGTAGTTTTTTTAACGCCAAAAGAGGGTTTGCGCTGGCATAAGCTGTTAGTAAATCTGGCCCTTTATATTTAGTAAATCTTACTGAAAATAGATGAATAACCAGTTTATATGGTAAACTTTGTGTTTATGTTTGGTTCCATGTAAATTAAATAACATTTGGCAGTAAATGTTCCTATTCTGACAATAATGCAGAACACTGAGGCGTTTCAACGGCTGCTTCATACATGGATTACTCAGTTAGCTGGATTTTATTGTTCACGATTTGACATGATCCAGGATTTCTTCAAAGGTCTTCAAGTTCTTCAAAGGTCATCTTGGAATTGTTGTCATAGCAACAGCTCAAACTTGGCTCACATAAACAGGATTAGATTGTATAATTTTAAGTGAAGGTGAAACAGAATGTCTGTCCCAGCCATTGCTATTTTCTTAAAAGAGGAAAAATAATATTATTTTGAAATTAAAATGTTGTGCAATCTATAACAGACATGGCTGATTTTACTCACTGAGAGATTTATTCATGAAATAATAATTATCTCATAATTTTATTGGAGTCATACACGTCATACAGTTTTTCTGAGTTGTGCATTAATTTGAACAGTGACAGATTTTGCGGGTGACGTTGATCCAGCGCAGGAGACAGACCACTTCTCAAATCTCAAAATGCATTTATGATGCAAAATTAATTTAAACAGTCAGTTATGTCTTAAGGGATTATGAAACTTTAATTAATGTTGTCACGTATAGCAATTTTTAAATATAATTTTCCTTAATCTTAATTATAGGATGTCAGACAACCTAATGTAGATATTTTAATCAAATCCGCAAATTCACTTGAAGAACCAAATTAGCCAGAGATCAGTTATCATGATTAGAGGATCTGGCATCTGTCAAATCATCTCATATGTATGAGGCAAGGTATGAAGGTAAGCAGTAGATATTATCCGCTGAAATGCAGATAAGATTGAGGGAGCATTAGTAAGTTTGATCTGATTTATTAATTTAGTATCTGTAATACTGAATATAATTGAATGGTGCAGTAAATGAGAGGCTGAGAAATAGATGAAAACCTTTTAAATTCCTTTTAAAAATATCCACTGATTTAGACGGTAAAGAGTGATGATTTCAGGCATTTATTATTCATCTGTGATTTTTTTTTATCAATGTTCATATTCCTATTGGCCATTAAGTTGTTCATCATAGTCCCAAAACATCAACAGTCATGATAGAAGCTCTGTACAAGTCAGTTAATAACTGTGACATTATCTATAAAGCCGTGTTTGTCATGTATATTTTGACTTGTTCAAAGTAACTAAAACTTCCTCATTAATTATATTTACTATCTAATAAATGTGCACCTTTATACCATAATGCAACACACTTTAATATGGGGCTGTACAGGACTTTACACATATGGTACATTAACATTTAGCACAGCTAAATATATTTAATGTATATTAAATAAGAATTCAGTTTTAAGTTGTTTTTGACCAGTGACTATCTAAAAATATTTATACGAAGTTCTAAATGGTTTTGCACATCATTTGACATGGCTAGGGTGAGAGAAAACACTCCTTGTTGAAAAGGCTCTGCTCTTTACAGTACAAACCTGAAACTTTAGTAGTTTAAAATGATTCTGTGAAAACAGACGCAGTCTTACCTCTGTTTCTCTGAGAGACTCATCTTAGAGAGAGAGTCCTTTCCTCGCTCCTCTGACAAACTGCAGCTAAACTGCCACTGAAAACAGATCAGCACTGGGATCTGTGTGTCGCTGAAGACAATCAGATGCTCATCATGACTTGGACATGACAATGTGTCACTGAGATGAATATGATAGTTCAGAGGGAGAAATGATGAGAAAAAATAAGACAAAGCAATCAAGCAAACAAGCTAATTTTGTAATGCTACAAATTGCCATGTAGTGTTACCAAATGGTGTCTGAATGAATTCATATGCAGAGATTAAACACTGTGCTAAAACACTGAGGAAAAAACACAAATCTCATATGTAGTTTTATATAGTAGTATACAATAATTTATTCCATTTTAATGATCTTCTTGTATCAGTTGTTTTTAATTTGATCATTCCACAATTGATTTTATTAATTGAAAATGATCCCACAATACTGAATTCTTTCAGTCAATGCGACACTCAATATGAAACTATTTTTATTCACACAGTGGCTGATTTGATACATTTTCTTTGACAAATCAAAATAAAGCAACATTTGGAACATTAAAGGGGTGGTCTAATGCTATTTCATGCATTCATACATTCTTATTTACACTGTTAAAGAGTTGGATTCTCTTGCTAAACATGGTCAGAGTTTCAAAAAACGAGTTGGATGTATGACAGAGTATTTCTGTGCCAAATACACTCCTTCAGGGTTCGTACAAGTTTCGGAAAGTTTTTTCGAGTATGGCCCTGTATTACGTAATAAAGGGTGGAATTCCTTGTATGGGCACTTCTCCAGAAAGAGCACGTGCACACACATCATCGTGCTTCATTTCTTTTTACGGAAGTCATCGGCAGCGCTGCACAGGTCTTGCTCGAGAAAGTTTTGTCACTCTGTTTTTAGACCACGAAATCAACAATGTCACCAAAGAAGTGTGTTTACGTTGTGAGGGAAAGATAGCCTTGCTTCTTAAAGAACCCAGCGATATGTGAACAGTAGAGCCGAGAGGTTTGTGCTCACGCATTACATTGATGCGCTCTTGACATTTGTCATTAAAATAACCATAGAAACCGCCTTAAATTAACTATCAAAATAAGGATAAAGTCATGTCTGAAAGTTGCAATCAATTTTTTATTGCTTAAAATGAATAGAGAATAACTTGTGTTTTTCGTGGCTGCTCGAGCCCTCAGGATCAGCACTTATGGTTTTTTAAACAAGGTCCAGTTCAACGCTGGATTTACAGATCGTTTGAAACAGGTGGTACGTAAAACTGCATCAAATGTCTGTTTTGTTGGCAATCGCCATGTAAGTGCATATAATGTAAACAACACGAATATGTAGTGAATCAAAATTTATCCAGGGATAATGCAGTGGTGTATTGTGTGTGTTTAAATACATTTGTTTTGCTAACCATTGATAGCTTGCAGACGATCGCTATGCAAAAGCTGCACATGCTCGTCTCTCTTTAGCTCTGCCCACGGCACGCCTCCGGGAGCTCGGCTGTTTTCGGAAAGACTCTGTACAGCATATCTGTCTTTTATAAATCTGATAAAACTAAAGACTCTTTGGAGATATGAAGGATGCAATACTACTCTATAGGTACTCAAGATTAACATGAGATTGGCAGAAACTGTGTGTTATGTAGGGGGGACCAGGGGCAATTGTAACAGGGGGCAATTGTAACATCTCACATTACACCAGTCAGAAACGAGACAGAACCATGAAACTCATTTTGCATGTGCTCTGTGGAGATCCCTCTCTGCATGCCAAAGGACAAGCTTTTAAATCATACTTGGTAAAGTTTTTCTACAAAGACTCATTTTTGAGGTTTAAAGGTAATTTTTTTCATCTACAGTATTTTCCTCATACTGTCTTAACCATTAATGTCTATGAATTTAAATCTGTCTTGTTTTGATGACCATTCTGTTGTCTAACATTTGATATCTTTGTCAAACATTAGCTTCATTAGCTTTGTTTCTAGCTAGCAGGGTAGCTTGTCATGGGGTGGTAACACTGCATTACAATTGCCCCCGACACCATCAAAATAGTGTCCAGCTTAGTAAGGACATCAAAATAGATTATTTTTTTTCCCAATAATTTAAGAAATGTGTTTTTGCTTCTCAATCTGGGGATCCATTTTACTGAGTAGGCCCTGTACACTATCTGTTCACAGCATCCCTGTTGAAAAAAACAACATATGAGGTAGGTTTTGAAGCTAGTATGCTGGTTTAAGCTGGTTTATGCTGGTCCTATACTGGTCCTAAGCTGGTCCAGGACCAGCATGGACCAGCATAGGACCAGCATAAACCAGCTCAAACCAGCATACCAGCTTCAAAACCTACCTTAACCAGGTTTTTTCAGCAGGGATGCCTAGGTTCAGAACAAGGAAAACAGCAAGGGGAGTTAATTAATTGTTCTGGATAATATGGACGTAGTGCATATTAAATAGTTTTAACTATATCCATATTCTCTGGAGTTTATTGTGGTCATTGGTATTTATATGAAGGTATTACATGTGTTGTTACAATTGCCCCCATATGCTGTTACAATCGCCCCAGCATGTGGGGGCAGATGTAACATTTGACTTCTAATGTTTCCATCAATATTGTGACTAACATTGCTTGTAAAAACATTTGGTGACTGGTAACAAGTAGAACACAGATACAAGTTACTGACATAAAAAAATTGTATCCAAATATTTCAAAAGGTTTTTGAGTAATGAAGACACGACCAAAATTTATTACAACTGACACCCGGTCCCCTACCCTTTAAGCAGTGGTGTAGTCTACGTGATACGCAGGTATACGCCGTATACCCACTAGGAATGTTCAAGGATTTCCGTATACCCACTTAAAAAAGCGCGAGGATACATAACCACCCAATAAATCACAAAATATGATTTGTGGTTTGTTGCTTTTGACATGAAACAAAGTCTCATATTTCTCAAAGTCTCAATTTTCATATTTTGCTTATTTTACTTCGGAATAAAAAAACACAAATACCGTTTTGGCGCTCTTTAATGTGTCGTGACGGATCGCTTTAGCAGTTCAAGAGAAGCGGCAGCCAGATGCGCACGTAAACTGATCCTCTCCTCCGCTTTAATATCAGTTACAGCGCGAAATAAACATGAATGACCCCCTCAAGGTATGATAAAAGATACAGTACTACTTAACAAAATCCATATCATGTCTCGTATAATCGCTTAATCAATGTTTCAACCGCGGAAAGACGTTAATAACAGCTTGTAAACAATGTCACGTAACGTCACATTACCTCAGAACAAACATTCAGTGAACATAAACTCGTTAGTCAGCTAGAAAAATGAACTCAAGAGAGGAGCATTTAGTTAAATATATGCACCATATTACCTATTAATTATAATTTTTAATGTTCTTCAATAGCCTATATTATGCATGTTTGAATAAATCCGTCAAGTTGACAGCCACCATTTAAATGTTTATATTTCAAAAAACGATTTGGAGTAGAAATAAATTTAAAGTTAGTAGGCCTATTATAACTTTATTATTATAAAAATTTCCTTAAGTGTAATTTAAGTTTGTATACAAATCAGTTCATTTTAACATTCAATATTAATGTAGTACCAACTGATTCCTAATGTATATTGTACAGCATTAGTTGAGATTTTTTTTCCTTGAGAAAATTTGCCATGTACTGTACCTGATATACAGTATATCCAAAATAACTGATATTGACTCGAATTGCAAGTTAGTGAATTGAAATGCATAACTATGATGAGAGACTGTCAGGAAATGGTGCAAAACAGAAAACAAAGTCCAAACAGGGTGATACTGTGACAAACTGATAAGTTTCATCTTTCCTTTATTGTTACACTCTAAAAAATACTGGGTTAAAGTTGGGTTGAAAAAGGACAAACCCAGCAATTGGGTTGTTTTAACCCAGCGGTTGGGTTAAATGTTTGCCCAACCTGCTGGGTAGTTTTATTTAGCCCAACTATTGTTTAAAAATTACTATATGGCTGGCTTAAAATGAACCCATAGGTTGGAAATTGAAAATCAGACACATAATTACTAGAAGCAACAATAATAAACAAAAGGTGAACATTTATTAATAAACAATTTAATAAATGTTTATTGTTTAACTATTATATTTAATATGAATAAATGTTAATTTCCAACATATTTTGGGTTCATTTTAAGCAAGCAATACAGCAATTTTTACACAATAGTTGGGTTAAATAAAACTACCCAGCAGGTTGGGCAAACATTTAACCCAACCGCTGGGTTAAAACAACCCAATTGCTGGGTTTGTCCATTTTCAACCCAACTTGGGTTGTTTTTAACCCAGCATTTTTTAGAGAGTAATAATAGTTGCAACTTGCACTCTTAAATGTGCATTGAAACTTGCCAGCTGATAAAATATGCTCCAGGGACCATATTCATATAACATCTAAGGCTAACTTAAGTGGCAGAGTTAGATGGTGATTGACACTAAACAGTAGAAAATCAGTCCAGAGTCTCTTCAGCTGTAAATGCCATTGGCTGTTAAAGTCTTTTGTTGATTATAATAAATTGACATGTTGATAACACACACATAAGCAGTCTTTCAGAATGCTCTCAATTACATGTAGCCTAGATCAGATGCATACAACATGCATTAGTGAGTGTGGCGGTGCTTATGGGGTGTCGCTCTGGGACAAGTAAGTATGAGGCTGGGAGGGAAAAATCACAGTATACTCACTACAAAAAACTAGACTACACCACTGCCTTTAAGAAGTTTAAAAGAACATTCATAACGTGCTCGAGTTTATCGACTATAACCGGAATACTTTCGATTTCGCATAATCACAAAATTACGTCCTAAAAAGTAAAAATGGAAATAAAACAGACCTTTTAGCATTATTTATTAAGTATTATTCACGAACTGCGTCGTGTTCAAGAGGGTTGTTTTATTAATTTCTAGTTGCTTGTTGGTCGTTTGTCACTACCGCAAAACAGGTGGGCTTTAAAGTTATAAAGTAACATTTTAATCACGCTTACAATAAATTCATTCTTCATTATGCCAAATAACTGTAATCGTAGAAGTATTAAAACTTACTTGCAGTAGTTCAGATGGTCTTGTGCACCAGGAACAGAATCCAGAAGTCTTGGAAACACTTTCGATTTGTGATAGCTGTTAAAACACGCCTTCATACGGTGACCGGGAGGGGTTAGGTTCACTTAGTTTTGTCGTGGCCACGATATATAAACTCGTGGGAACGTGATATGTCGTGGCCACAAGATATTAATTTGTGGGAACGTGATAATAAGTCGTGGCCACGAGATCATTTTGTCGAGGTAACGACATCCTTATGTCGTGGCCACGCGATGTAAAGTTGTGGCCTCGAGATCATATGTTGAGGGAACGATATATTTTTCTCGTGGCCACGACTTCATTATGCTGAGGGAACGACATCTATTTCTCATAGCCACGAGTTAAATGTGTAAACAACCTGCTCAACCATAGCAACCTGGAATTATCAGAAATGGATAAGATTATAATAATATTTATTTTTAATTAAGAAAAAGCTCGGAATTAAGAAATGATTATATTAACATATTGCATTTGCTATATTATATTGTGCGCGATGTTGCCTAAACAGCATTCGAATGCATTTGTTATTATTAAATAATAATAATAATAATAATGAAAAGGATAGCCTGTGTAAGAACATAAAATATAGTCTAGGCCTACAAGAAAACATTTTTATCCATTCCATCTCACAGCCTTTTTAATCCATTCACTGTTCGTGTATTTATTTATTTAGCCTATTAAACCTAAATAAAATGAAATATATATGTTAAATTCCCGTAAATTAACTTCCTGTAAAATTCCCGTGCGCCTAGAAATAAATAAAATCAAAGCTTTTATAGGCTATATACAAATAATAAACAAAATATTCTTTTAACACAGGCTATAGCCTATTAATACCTAGGCTAACACATTTTTTGAACTTCATTCGAATGTCTCTGTCACAGGCACGAGGGGCTACAAGTGAAAACAGACGCTCATTTAAGCTACTGTAGTCTACAGAAATACATTCATAAAGTCAAAACTTTATTGGCATGATCGGGCATTTACAGTATTTACAAAATACAAACTTTAAGTAACATAAGGTAGCCTACAGAATGTTAATTAGATAAAAAAAGATGGCTATGGGAAATGAAGGGGGAAATAGATAGAGCAAGCCTATACGTATAATGAATAGCTAAATGTTACTAGGCCTAATAATAATATAAAAATATTAAATAAAAAAGACTGTTGGATGAGATTAAAAATGTACAAGGCATAGGCCTATTCTTTCAACATTTATTGATAAATTTCATTCTGTCTAGCCAACATCGCGCGCAATACATTAGGCCGCAATATGTTCATATGTCAATATGTTAATATCGCACTTTTTCTTAATTAAAAATACATATTATTATAATCTTATCCATTTCTGATAATTCCAGGTTGCCATGGTTGCGCAGGTTGTTTACGCATTTAACTCGTGGCCATGAGAAACAGATGTCGTTCCCTCCATAGACATTATAATAAACACTAGACGCCCTATTGGCCTCTTTGGACTGTTGCTGCGATACGTCAACGAGTCCGCCATATTGTGCGGGGCAAGACTGTGCTGTTAACAAATGCAAGTAAACGCGAGCTGCGGGTTTCTGGATAAAAACAAAAATAACGTTTACATTTATCAACCGATTTCAGTGGCTTATAATGTACGTGGTGTACAAAAAGTTCTAGTTACTTAAAATCTCTATAGTTAGACATATAAAATATTTATTTTAATAAGAAATAGTCAAAGCTTAGGCTTGTCATGTATTTGGCTGCTTTATTCTTGCATAAGAATTGTGAAAACGCTCATACTGAGATATAATTTAATTTTCACATTAAATAAAGTTTTCTTATTGTGGAAAAGGCATTTTCTGTCTTTAACCCAATTTTAGCTTTTCTTGAGCTTAGAATTGCCCACCATTGATAAAATGAAACAAATCATCAAATACAAATCACACAGGCTGCTTTCTGTATTTTTATAGCACTAAAATGATACAGATATTTACAGATAGATACTCCAAAAACATACAACAACAACAACGATAACTGATGGATCCTTTATGGTAATACATATGACATACATATGACGTACAACTACAGTGCAATGCAAATAGTAAATAAAAGAAAGTGAGAATAGTAAATAGTTTGTTATACACTATATATAAGAAATAGTTTATGTAGTATATAATAATATAGTCAATAATAAAGTATATAATATTGTCAATAAACAAACAGTATACAGCAAATAAAATAGTAATGAATAGTACAATTATATAATAGTATAAGTACAATAAAATAATATCATAATAATAGCCTATATTGATAATAGCATGTATAATAATACTATAATATAGCAATAGAATACGTAGTATCATTTACAGAATATAGACAATAATATATATATATATATATATATATATATATATATATATATATATATATATATATATATATATATTAATATAATATAATAGGCTAATAATATATAACAGCATAACTATAATAGATTGATAATCTCAAGTGGTATAATATGATAGTATTGGTATAATAATAATAATAATCGCAAATACAATGTAATATCAATTGCAGAATAATATAGACAATAATAAAAATAGTAAATTAAATAGTGACTAGTACAATAATAATATAGTATTGGTATAATAATAATAATAACAACAACAACAGGCTATATATTTTCCATCAATCTCTTGGAAATGGTGAGAACAGTCCACTGACAGGCTCTCCTCAGCTTTCCTTGAGGCTTGTGTAGCCCTGGTTGCAACGGGCTAAAAAGGAAATAAAAATATAAACAAATCACCATTTAATGGCAAACTATTAAATAATCAAAGAAGACAAACCTACTCTTTGTAGATGAGTCGGGAAACTTCCCTTCTAGCTACTTCCCAGTCTCCTCAACTCGTTGTCTTTGCAATGGGAAACCTTAAATGTGTGAGAAGCTAGCCAACTAACTAACGTTACAGTAAGATTCACAAAATGTCAGTCACCTAGCCGAAACGAGTACTTGTCATAAAAGTAGGTTTTAAGAAAATAAAGATGCATATTTAAACTTCAATTTAGTTTATAAAATAAGTTTGTCAATTGTGCAGCGATTTGTACAGCCCCAAGCAGCACACAAAGCAGGCATTTTTCTCAATTCCAGTTATGAGCGTTATGGGAACGTTGCCCCGCACAATATGGCGGCGCCGTTGACGTACGGTTCAGAGGCCAATAGGGCGTCTAGTGTTTATTATAATGTCTATGGTTCCCTCAACATAATGAAGTCGTGGCCACGAGAAAAATATGTCGTTCCCTCAACATATGATCTCGAGGCCACGACTTTACATCGCGTGGCCACGACATAAGGATGTCGTTACCTCGACAAAATGATCTCGTGGCCACGACTTATCACGTTCCCACGAATTAATATCTCGTGGCCACGACAAAGCTAAGTGAACTAAACATGTCCCCTCCCGGTCACCGCACCGTATAAACAGGACAGATGTGACAATTTGTCATGAACTTGTAGGCTATACTCCGTGCCAAGAAGGGTCAGAGCAGTATATTCAAAATTATGGAGGGCATACTAAGTGCTAGAATATTATACATTTGTTGAATTAAATCTAGGGTGTACTCATTACTCATACTTAATTTAATGGTAAATTTACTTATTTTATGGCTATTAATGACATATATTTCTCAGTTTTTATTATGTATATTATGTAAGGGAGCAATGAAAGACAACGTAATTTCTTCATTATCTTCACCTGGGATGTTCCCATGACAACGCAGCACGGTGTCCATCAGCTGATTAGCTGTTCTTACTACAGAAATTTCTTATTATTGCTGTTAACATAACTGATGCAAATAAAGAGACATTCTATATATATATATAGACGTGGACAAAGTTGTTGGTACCCTTGATAAATATGATCAAAGATGACTGTAAAAATAAATCTGCATTGTTTATCCTTTTAATCTTTAATTCATAAAATTAGCAAAAATCTAAACTTTCATTGAAGGAAAATAGTTAAAAGTGGGAAAAAAAAAAAAAAAAAAATCACATTATGAAATAAATGTTTTTCTCCAAAACACGTTGGCCACAATTATTGGCAGCCCTAAAATTTTTTATGAGTAAAATATTTCTGAAGTATATTCCCATTCATATTTACATTTTTTGTAAATAGCAAAATAGCACACCAGGGTGATCATGAACATGAAATTGTCCAACCATGACTTCCTGTTCCACAGGAGTATAAACATGAGGAAACACAAAGGCCAAATTCCCTTAATCATTCATCACAATGAGTAAAACCAAAGAATATAGTTCTGATGTGCAGCAAAAGATTGTTGAGCTTCACAAAATAGAAAGTGGCTGTAAGAAAATAGCTGAAGCATTGATAATCCCCATTTCCACTATCAAGGCAATAATTAAGTTCCAATCAACTAAAGATGTTACAAATCTGCCTGGAAGAGGACGTGTGTCTAAATCGTCCTAATGCGTGGTGAGGAGGAGAGAGGAGTGAGTGGACAAAGACTTTCCAAGGATCACAGCTGGAGAATTACAGAGATTATTTGAGTCTTGAGTCTCAGAAAGCCTAAAAAAAATGATCAAACAGCTCCTACATCCTCACAAGTTGTTTGGGAGGGTTTCAAGAAAAATCCTCTGCTCTCATCCAGAAACAATATCCAGCATATTCAGTTGTCAGACAAGACTGAAACTTCAAACAGGACCGGCTTCTATGGTCAGTTGAAACTAAAAAAAAAAGAGCTTTTTGGCATCAAACCCACCAGATGGGTTTGGTGCACACATGGATAAAAAATACCCCATGCCCACGGTTAAATATACCGCTGGATCTTTAATGCTGTGGGCCTATTTTTCCACTGGAGGTCCTGGACATCTTGTTCAGATGTATCATGGATTCTATCAAATACCAACAGATAAAAAAATCGAAACCTGACCGCTTCTGCTAGAAATCCAATAATGGGCCGTGGTTGGATCTTCCATCAGGACAATGATCCAAAACAAACATCAAAACCAACACAAAAATGTGTCACGAGCACAAAATGAAGCTTCTGCCATGGCCATCCCAGTCCCCTGACCTGAACCCTATAGAAAATGAGTGGAGTGAACTGAAGAGAAGAAGGACCAACATGGAACTAGGAATCTGAAGGATCTGTAAAGATTCTGTATGAAGGAATGGTCTCTGATCTCTTGTCAGGTGTTCTCCAAACTCATCAGGCATTATAGGTGAAGACTCAGAGCTGTTATCCTGGCAAAAGGAGGTTGCAAAAAATATTGAATAAAAGGGTGCCAATAATTGTGGCCAACGTGTTTTGGAGAAAAACATTTATTTCATAATGTGTTTCCCCCCACTTTCAATTCTTTTCCTTCATGAAAGGTTAGTTTTTTGCTAATTTTATGAATTAAAGATCAAAAGGATAAACAATGCAGATTTATTTTAACAGTCATCTTTTAATATATTTTTCAAGGGTACCAACAATTTTGTCCACGTCTGTATAATGTATAATATATATATATATATATATATATATTTTTTTTTTTTTTTAAACGTTGTTCACTTTCGTTTGGAACACCCCTACAAATGGTGTCCCCTTCAAGTTTGGAATTGTGCTTCAGTTTGGAATTTGCCCTCTGTCGCTCTGTGAGTGTGTTGCTGCTGATGAGCTGATCATGTGATCATTTAATGTCTGCCCTGTGTTGTAAGATCATTGGTGTGTTCGTGCAGTGTTAAGCTGGGTGCACACTGTGCGATTTATAATAGTCCTTTACGATGGTTGCTTGTCAGACTGTACGAACCTGATCCTCATGTCACACTGTGGGATCTCAGCTGTCATTTATGTCAGATTGTACGACAGTCAAGACGCATTAAAAACAGACGCGCACATGAAAACTTGTCCGGAGTTTCACATCAATCCATACACGTTCGATGACTGTGAGCTGCATTACACGTGGGATTGAAATGGTGGCTAACAAAAACATCTCTATCGTTAATTCTGATCACGGCTTGTCTTGAAAAACGAAGACAATTTGACGTTCGTTGTAGGAGAAGTCACACTGGAGGATTGTGCGCCAAATCTTCTGACACTGCCAGAATTTCGTCGGAGGTAAAATTTGATCGCAACGGTCATTAACCGGCTGTCTGTGAACATGTCAAACTAGCGATCAAAGACTACAGATTTTAGGCTAGGATTATAGGAATCTTTTAGGATTTGCAAAATTTGTCTCAGACGACCAAATCGTGGGCAAAATCGCACAGTGTGAACCAGCCTTTAGTCCTGGCTGTGTTTGAGTCTCTCGTTCCTCGTTCCTGTTCTGGATATTCCTCGTCGAGGCAGTTTTGGTTTACCTGTTGGACTCTTGTCGGAGGACTGCTTTGCCCATTGCAGTCTCTGCGCTACCAAGAAATACTTTGCACCCATGAACGTCTGACCCTTGCTATCTTTCCTGCTGCTATTTTTCTTAATAAACTGATATTTGCTGCATTTGCTATCCTTATTTCACATGACAGTACTATTTAAAGACACCAGTAACATGCAGTCAAGTATATCATAGAGGGTATATTAACATAGTGACAATACATTTGAAATGAATTATTTAATGTATAAAAAATATGTGGGCAATATTATAAATACATTTTGTATATATTTATCATACATTACGCTTATATTTTAAGTGTATTTTGTGTCTGATGAGTATATTTAAAAGTTTATGAAAGATGAGTTCAAGTGTAGCCTACTACAAGTGGTAACTAAATACATTACAGAGATAGTATGTTAAAAGCAAATTTTAGTTCACATTCATAGTGTCTCAAAATAGCACAGTTGAGTACACTTAGATGTTCTTAAAATTATCTTAAGAAGTACTAAAGAAGAATTTTTAGTATATTAAGTACAAAATTAGTGCACAAAAATAGAGCACTTTAAGTACATTATGGAAGTGTACTAAGTGTACTGAAATAAAGTATTTAGTGCACTTTTTTCACCTGGGTTTCTCTAGCAATATGATCACTACATATTTTACATGTTTTCTTTGCATAAGTTATCTTTTTAGATAAAAACAAGGGCTGTAAAAAGATTGCGATTATGTACATTTTTAATTGTAGTTAACACAAGTTTAATATAGCCAAGTTTTTGTGGTACAGTTTGATGCTCAGTCAGATTGTTTGCATATAGTTTTCCTTAAGAGCATATTATTGTCTATTGAATATTTCTATTACAAGACAATCTAATAACTATTTGCTGTATTTTTGTTACTGCGTAATGCTTGTTGTGACTGAACTAAGAAATCTATTATTTATTTCCTTATGTAGAACCACATCTCTATCCACATATAACTTGAAAGAAGCAAGCTGGAATAAATGAATATAAATGGAGAACAAAGACTCGTGCATTCTAACAGATGCCCCACAGTGATCATAACTCCAAACTAGCCATGCAAACTTAATCCTTCATTACATCTGCCACTTTTGTTCTGACTGAGAAAAAAAGCATTACAGTAAATCGCACTACCAATGGTGACTAAGGGTGCTTTCACATTTGGTTCGATTGCCTGGACTGAACCCGAGTTGAACCGTTGGTTTTGTTCATAATGGCACTTATGTCTATCTGCCGCGAATGTAGAACGTTGAAGGCGAGCAGAAATGAGATACAGTCTCTGTACAGCACTACAGCTCTCTGCTTGCAGCACGTCAGTCACGCTCGTTGGGGAAGTGAGTGAAACACACACACACACAAACACACATTTATATCGAATAATACGGCATTAATAGTGGTTCACTTCCGCATTTTGGTACATTTGCGTTCATATCAGAAGCGAACCGTACCGGAGTTCACTTGAACCGCACCCCAGACCACCCTTTTTAAGCGGACTCGGGTACGGTTCGCGGGTGCGCACCCGAGTTCAGAAGACAGTGTTCACATCATCCAAACGTACCAAACTCTGACGTCAATCGAACCCGGGTGCGCACCAAAAGTGCTAATGTGAAAGCACCCTAAATCTAACGATCGCTTAGCTCATATCATTAAACCGTGCACATTATTATTATTAAAGGGTTAGTTCACCCAAAAATGAAATTTGTTTACGTCCGAACGGCGGATATTATTACAAAACATTATTACAAACTTATCGTATCAGTCTACAGTCTTAGGGATCAGTCTACAAACATAGAGTCGTGTCGAATCAGCGGTTCGGAGCGCCAAAGTCACGTGATTTCAGCAGTTTGACATGCGATCCGAATCATGATTCGACACGCTGATTCATAACGCTCCAAAGCTTCATGAAGCAGTGTTTTGAAATCGGCCATCACTATATAAGTCGTTATTTTGTTTTTTTTTTGGTGCACCAAAAATATTCTTGTCGCTTATAATATTAATATTGAACCACTGTACTCACATGAACTGATTTAAATATGTTTTTAGTACATTAATGGATCTTGAGAGAGGAAATGTCATTGCTGGCTATGCAGGCCTCACTGAGCCATCGGATTTCAACAAAAATATCTTAATTTGCGTTCCGAAGATGAATGAAGGTCTTACGGGTGTGGAACGGTGAGTAATTAATGAGAGAATTTTCATTTTTGGGTGTGCTGTCAGTAATAATGATTAAACATCTTTTTACAGCCGACTCTCAAAATCTTCTCATCGATTTACATTGTTTAAACTTTCAATAAGTCAGCTGTTTACTTACATTATATTAAACAAGTGCAATTTAACCACAATAAACACCGTTTTTTCCCTGAGGTACTTAGACTTGAAAAGAGCCGCATCGCCGCTTTCCGCCATTTTCGAATATGACGAATCCTCTCCTGTGGCCTCACGGGATAGCACAGCGTCCATCGTATGCCTACTACAGAATTCGGGCGGAAGCAGTAGGTCATCCGGGTACTTCTTGCCTACTGTTTTTCGAATACTATGAATTCGGACATACTACTCGCCTCGCATACTATATAGTAGGGAAGTATGCGATTTCGGACGCAGTCCATGCCTACACTCGCATCGCCCCAGCTCACCAGTGCCATCTTGTGCACCTAGTCCATTAATCCTGCTGCTGTTTTTAATGTTAACCAAACAACAAAGAAAAAAAAAAAAAAATCACTCACTGCTCTTGATCTTTAAAAAGGATATGAAGACTATGCAGTGTTATTTATTTGATTAGCCTACTTTATTAAATTTCTGTACCTGAAAACTACTGTTAGACCTGCATTAAAAGCACTGTTTATTTAATTTGTCTCTTTGTTGCTTTGCATTTATTTGTGCTATTGCTTGTAATTTGATTAATTGTTCTTATTTTATTGCTGACTGTTTACTTGTCTTTAATAGGGTTGGGTACCATTCACATTTTAACCGGTACCGGTACCAGTATCGGTAGCCTACCTGAAATTCAGTGCCGGTACCTTTTTTTGGTACTTTACTCTCTGTGTAATAAAAAACAAAAAACAAAAAACAAAAACATTTATATCAATGAAAAAATAAGTCCAAACCTCTCAATTTCAACATTTTTTTTTTATTTAGAAATTTTACACAATAGACAAAATAAACTAAATAAAATAAACCTATGGATGAGATCGCAATGTCGCGAAAGACCGTTTCTCACGCTCTTCTTCACCTCTGCTGTTCAGCGTTACGTTCAGAGTCAGACACATGTGCCGTGAGTTTGTTTACTCAGCACAGTAGCACAAAAGTGTTGTTTCAGATTCTCACTGAGTGAGAAAGCTACAGACACTGAAATCATCACGAGCGTCACGCGTGCTTCAGTACTATGTGTAGTAGTAGACCAGTGATGGGCAACTGGCGGCCCGCAATGTCTTCGGCCCGCTGGACCACTTGGATGATCAATTTTAAAACATTTGAAAAGCAGGTAATGGAAAGATTGCGTTCAGATTATGATGTTAATACTAAATTAAACCAGGAGAGATCGCTATTTCCAGCCAATCCCCTTATTAATTACAGCGAAGGATGTGCACGCTAATGTGAAAGTTTACTAAAATTAGAAATATTTTATAGAAAATTGACCATAAAAAACGTGTTTTCCAATCAGAATGGTTAACGGATTATCTTTTTACCATGTTCAAGGGGTCGCATATGTCTGGTTTGTTTGGAAACGAAATCTGTAATTAAAGATTTTAATGTAAATTACTATTTCACCACTGCACTACTCACAAAATCCGCTTTTCCACAGTCGGGCCGAAAGGTTCCAGTTGTATTTCCACTTGAGCCTGGTACGGCACGGCACGATTACAAACCGTTCTCGGCCCGGAATAGGCTATATGCACGTACGGTTACTTCCTGGTTGTCGTTAAGTCAGCTCGGGCATTTCCGGTGAACTGTTAGCTGTTCATTCTGTAGTCGCTGTACATCGACACAAAACTATCAATGGTTGACTTTTTAATGTTGTATTCATATTTTAATGCAGTTATCACATTTACCTAATTAGCCAATAATTGACCGATAATTAGCTGGTCTGTTGAATAAAGGGGGACCCTTTGTGAGGAAGTTATTAAATGTAACTTTGGGAAGATTATGCCCATATAATCTTTTTTACCAAGGTACTCAATTAATACCAAGGTATAAAAACCAGCCTCTTACCTCTTCCCATTGTTAGTTCTTTCGGCATCCCCATAGCAGACAGCAAGCCAATGCAAAGATTATTTGGGCACACAAACTTGTGTGCTGTCCTTCGGCTCATGCCGCAGCTGGTCAAGAGTCCTGGGGGGAATGAGGTTTGTAGTGGCGATGCATGGCTTTCTGGTGTCATGTGCATCTTGGGGTCCCACCTGGAAAGGTTAGTAATACATGGTCAGTACATTTACATTCATCAGATACACAAATACACAAATCTCTTGTATAGTAATCAAAATGAACATACCTCAGGCTGCACCGCAGCATGTGTGTGCGAGTGTGTGAGTGTGCGAGTGAGCGGGCGTCTGAGGGTGTATGGAAGCCACACACTACTGGTGGTTGAGGAGAGACCCCTGATATGATTGCAGATCACTTTGGGTATACAAGAGTACATGATGTTTTATTAACATCAAGTTCGAGAGGAACAAGTTCGAGAGGAACACGTTCAAATGATCTATCTAATCATCCATCATTCCAACCAGCAGTCAGCAATCAACAGTCTACCCAATCAGCATGAATGGAGACCTATATACAGTATATATGCAATCGACTCATCTATGTTTCTCGACAGTTTTCAGTTTCCCTCCACCACCCCGTCTCCTCACACTCGCACACTCTGGTTACTTTCCTAACCAGAAATATGGGGGGAGTACTCTGGGTTCGGGTCAAAATACTGAGCTCGGAGCCTTCTCCTCGGACAGCACGCCAAATACGCATACTGCTTATCTGATTATTTGTAAGTGTGAACTCGTGAAATAATAAAAGCAGCGGTATACTGACGCCTCCCACACTACTGAGAGCGACGGTTATATGAATATGTAAATATGTCCTGCACGCTTTCCTTTCAATAACAAAATAAACACAACAATATTGAGAAAACAGCAAGCATTTTTTAAATAACGCATAAGAAAAGCATCGGATCATCATAGTAATGTGGATATGTTTGCACGAGCTCTAGTAGTTAAGTCACGTTTATATAGCACTTTATACAATAGACTGCTTAAAATCAAGCAGCTTTACCATATTAAACATGAAAAACAATGTCAGTGTCTCGTTTCATCAGAAGATGAACAACTTCGTTTTCTACTATAAACCGGCTCTGCAGTGTGTTAATGTTTTCACTCATGGACGTCTGATCTCCACGGTGTGAACAGGCCAAATGTACCAGAAAAGATTTCCATGTGAAATAAGGGGGATCCTCAGTGCTAGAGGTCGACCGATATGGGTTTTTCTCTGGCCAATGCTGATATTTAGAAATCAGGGCAGCCGATGGCCGATACATGATGCAGATTTTTTTGCGATATGTATGGCCGATTTTCTTTTTCCCCCTTGCATCTCATAAAATCTAACAGTTAAGTAATAAGAAGTGATACAGAAAATTGCTTAAATTAAACATTTATTGTACAACACAAGCCTCTTCAATCAGTGCACTTGTATAATTAAAAAAATTTATATGTTAAAGGGTTAGTTCACCCAAAAATGAAAATTCTGTCATTAATTACTCACCCTCATGTTGTTCCACACCCGTAAGACCTTCATTCATCTTCGGAACACAAATTAAGATATTTTTGATGAAATCCGGGAGGTATATGACTCCTTCATAGACAGCATTATAATCAACACTTTCAAGGTCCAGAAAGGTACTAAAGACATTGTTAAAACAGTCGACGTGACTGCAGTGGTTCAACCTTAATGTTATGAAGAGACGAGAATACTTTTTGTGCGCAAAAACAAAACAAAAATAACAACTTTATTCAACAATATCAATAGGGAGGTATTGTCAAAATTTCACCTGTAGTAAGTCAGTCTTGAAAAGGATGGTGTGCGTATCGCTCTGCGTATCCTTAATGACCGTGTAAACAATAACATGGAGACTGAACTGCAATCTTTGCTGGCTTTGTTGTCATTTTTAGCAGCCATTGTGCAGTGAAACTCTGCATTTTTTTTTTATACTGCAGCTGCCTACATGCGCAAGAGGTAACTGTTTACACTTGTACGCGCATGCCCAGTGTGCATGAATGGTCATGTGACATGCGTTTTCGGTTGTGTAGTATAGACGGAGACCGTTTCTGAAATGCTGTGGAAACGCTAATGTAGACGAGGATTGTTTTCATTTTAAAACGCTGTTTTAAAATGAAAAAGTACTAGTGTAAACGGGGCTTGAGCATGTGAACAGCTCCAGTTAGAATGTCACGGGTTGCCATCTCTTAATGATGTTTTATTAACAAGATTCGGGAGGAGCAGGTTCAGATAATTAACCTGATTAGCACAGGTGGAGAGCATTCAGTTAATCAACTCTACCATAACAAGAGGTATAAATACAGCAGACTTACCTCTGTTCTTCTGAGAGTTTATCAGCATCCCTCCTCCACCCCATCTCCTCTCTTCGAGTTCTACCTATTTTTACCACACCGGGGGGAGTACTCTGGGTTCGGGCCAGTATTCCGAGCTCGGAGCCCTCCCCCCGGACAGCACGCCAAATACGCATAACTTTTATTCTTGAATTATATGTACATGTAAACTCGTGAAATTCCAGTAGTTATGGCGCGAATGCAGCATAAGGAAAGGTGGCTGCTGTTTGTTTGCGGTGCTCAGTGACCGACGTCTGTCTGAATAAACTCTGCATAGCATGAAACACACTGATGATGTTTGATGTATGTACAAACAGGGTGCAGAGTGTATGTAAAAACATATGTTGACAGACAGGTAGGATATTGTATTATTTCATTCGGACGGAATATAATGATTGGATGAACATTTTATGGTCCTACACCTTCCACAGACAATATACTGTATATTTATAAAAATACATTTAGACTGCTTAACATAGTGATTAACCATAATTGACACTAGTAATGGGAAGCTCGGATCATTTTACTGACTCGGATCTTTGAATCTCGTTCATCAAAATCAACTAATCTTTGTTCGAGTCATTTCGTTAATTTCAGCATAATATAATTTCACAAGTTCGCCTGCCCATTCAGTCTAAATGGTTAATGGTAAAACAAACTTGGTTTGCTGTCCTTGAAGGAGGCTCGAACCCGAGGCTCGGCTCAAGCTCCGGAATTAAATCCCCTATAACAGTACTGCGTAGAGGGAGAATAAGAGAAATAGGGTGCTTCTCAATTCTTATTTGTGCATCCTCGTTTCCTTTCCTCGCGTCTTAGCTCCACCCCTTCAGGATGCGAGGGAAGGACACAAGTAAAAGACGCGAGGACAGAGGAATTGAATCAAGTTAAAATGATATCCTCGCTCCCTTTATCGTCACTTTAAAGCGTCATTAGCTGCACTTGAGGGATCTACCCATATGTTGTTAAAGTTTGGTTATTTAAAAAATTATAATAAATATTAATAAAGCAAGATGCCCCGTTGTATATATGTGAGATGTAATGTTTATTTAAACTGCAAAAGTAAAGCATACATTTAAATTATTGTGACAGATTTGAAGGGGGAGGAGAATTTATACGCGCATCACGTTTCTCGACGAGAAAGACTTGCGCAAAGGATACACCTGTGTATCCTCGCTCATGACTCCTCAGGAAGCTTCCTCACTCCTCGTTCCTCGCCTCCTCGCGAGGAACGAGGAATCTTTAAGGACATCTCAATTAGAGAATTGAGATGTCCTTCAAGATGGCTGAGCTTGATTGGTTTCCGGGTCATAGGATGGAGGACGGAGGAGCGAGGAAACAAGGAGGGATATTGAGAAGCACCCATAGAGGAGGAGATGGGGAGGAGGAGGGATGCTGGAAGAATTATTGCTGGGAAGACTCAGTGACTGCTGCTTATATACGCTCGTAATGATGATTGACAGGACTGAATGTTTAGGCTCCTCCCGAACCTACGTTTGGAACTACATTTCACAAGTTCGCCTGCCCATTCAGTCTGAATGGTTAATGGTAAAACAAACTTGGCTTGCTGTCCTCGAAGGAGGCTCGAACCCGAGGCTCGGCTCAAGCTCCAAGTTAACCCCCAAAAAGATATTTACAAGGACAGCAAGCTGGGCAGTCAACTAAGAGTAGTTCAGCAATATAAGTACAGAAGACTTAAAGGATTTAATCCCTCTCCCCCCCAAAGATGAGCAGAATATTTTTTGCTGTTGCCATATTGGGGGGAAAATAAGGCAGCGGTGAATTTCCTGCGGGAGCTAAAAGAGAAAATGAAAGGGCTCCTGCAGGAACAGAGAGAGAAATCTCTGCTGGGGCAGTGGAGGGATACTTTTCTGTTCCTACAGATGATTAGTTGGAAATCTGCTTCGAGAGTGGAGGCTGAAATCACTGCTGCGGCAGTGAGAAATAAGTTTAGAGAGCAGTGGGGGAGATATCATTGCTGTAGTAGACAGAAATAAAGTTTAGGTCTGAAAGCTGATGCGAGAGCGGTGGCCGAAATCACTGCTGCAGCAGTGGGAAATAAAGTTTTGATCTGAAGAGTGTTGCGAGAGTAGTGGCCGAGATCACTGCTGTGGCAGTGGGGAATAAAGTTTTAGTTTGAAGGCTGTTGAGAGAGAGGTGGCCGAAATCACTGCTGCGGCAGTGGGGAATAAAGTTTAAGTCTGAAGGCTGTTCAGAGAGCTGTGGCTGGAATCACTGCTGTGGCAGTGAGGAATGGTTTTAGTCTGGAACCCGATGCGAGAGCGGTGGCCAAAATCACTGCTACAGTGAGGAATACTGTTTTAGTCTGGAACCTGATGCGAGAGCGGTGGCCAAAATCACTGCTGCGTCAGTGGGGAATAAAATTTAATCTGAAAGTGGTTGCAATAGCGCAGGCCAAAATACCTGCTGTGGCAGTAAAATTCAATTCACATTTATATGTATAGTGCTTTTCACAATACATATCGTTTCAAAGCAGCTTTACAGAAATTCATGTATCTACATTACAATTTAGAGTGATCTGTTATCAGAGGTCACTGTGTCCAAGTAATGTATTTCAGAAATGCACATATACAAATCACGCAGTTATCTAATAATGTATTAATTTACAGCAGAAACAATGGGCTCATTAAATTAATTATTATAAGCTGTGAACAATGATTACAATATATGGAAAATTTAGCATTGGTGCATGCTAAAAGATTATTTTTGACGAGGGGAGAAATCACTGCTGCGGCATGCTCTTTGTGCAGATGGCAGCAGAAAACAGTAGCGATTTCGTCAGTCAAAAGGGTTAGTTGTTTTACAATTGTAGTTGTTTTATTTAATGTAAAATTAACAGAACAAATAATGTCTGGCACTGAACATAATCTTTTTTTCTTATTCTATTAAGGTCAGAGGAACCATATTTTGGTTGTGTCACTTGTGCAACTTCATTGCCAAGGACACTGATGTACACCATTTTGTTGATGAGATCAGGAGTAAAATGAAAAGTGTTTGTAAAATATATAGTGTTTGCACCTTTGATTTAAATCCAAAATTTGAAATGTATGATTGTTGCTTTATTAAATAGTTAATATATCCCTCAAGACCAGTTGGTGTACGCTTATATAATACAGACAAGTAGGCTATCTTAGTTTTTTACAAGCACTTTAAGCAATATGGTGCACTCTTCCAAGCCATCTTGTGTTGAGGTTTGAAATTGGATATGGGTATGTGTGGTGGCACCCAAAGTGGCTAGTTTAGTATCTCAGTCATTCATTACATAATAGCAGATCTCTGTAATACATAGTGACTGTGCATGCAGTTTGTCACCCTGCCTTTCAACTATTTTGTGTTGCTGGAGTAGAGAAAGTGGAAAATGCATTTTCTGAAGCTCCCTGAACCCTGCCAAAACCTTAAGTAGTAGTTTGAAAGTAAACCTTTATTGTCTCCAATCATTACAAAGATGCCAGTTCGTGTGTTGTAACCTGACTAGTTATGAAAAATCTAAAAAGATTCTTAAAAAAGTTAAAAGTAAAAAAGTAAAAAGTTCTAAAAAGATTTTTTAGTAGACTAAAAAAATCGCAACTTTCAGTTTTAACCAGAATTATTTTGTCATGCAGACTGCCAGCAGAGGGATCTGTGGAGCCAGTCAGTGGTCTGCTGCACATAAAACTGCCAGAAGAGCAAGCAAACTGGATGAAGAGGGCCTCGAGGTGGTTGTTTGCAGACATGGAGTGCTACTCAAGGCTCTTAACATGTAGGCTACAAGGGGAAATATTTGCTTATCCACTGTACCTGCAGAAGGAGCTCCAAGCATGGATGGATGGCCTGGAGAAAGGAGAAAATGCCCCGCAGACATCAGTGACTTCTGGAATTTCCGAGACGAACTATCATTGACAAACGGAATCATTCTCAAAGGTGAGAAAATAGTCATACCCACCTCACTCAGAGAAGATATGCTCACACGCATTCACGTCGGTCACATGGGCATAGAGAAGTCAAAGCAAAGAGCACGAGATGTGTTATTCTGGCCAGGAATGTGTAAACAGATAGAACGCATGGTTGAGAGATGTGATACTTGCCTGGAGCGACGTTGTTCAAACACCAAGGAGCCCATGATTCCTCACGAAATACCAACCAGATCATGGCAGGTAATAGCTTCAGACCTCCTTACCTGGAACAACAAAGAATACATGGTTACAGTAGACTATTATAGCCGTGTTTTTTGAATTGGACAAACTCAACACCACCACGGCTGCCACTGTCATCAGCAAACTCAAAGTCATCTTCACGAGACATGGCATTCCAGAGAAAGTTGTCTCTGACAACGGTCCACAATATCGAGGCAAGGAGTTTGAAGACTTTGCAAAGACATGGGGTTTCACCCACACCACCACTAGCCCCCATTACCCCCAGAGCAATGGCTTGGCTGAGAAGACTGTGCAGATCGCAAAGTCGATCTTGACAAAAGCCAAGATGGACAGGAAAGATCCCTATCTCAGTTTGTTAGAGTATAGGAATACACCTGTTGACAACTTCAAGTCGCCTGCCCAGCTTCTCATGAGTCGCAGACTGCGATCCATACTGCCAACCAACAAGCAGCTCCTACCTGAAATTGTCAGTTTCACAGAGGCACGCTCCAAAAGAGTAAAGCAGCAGCAGCATCAGAAAAAGTATTATGATCGTTCGACTCGTCCACTGTCACAGCTTCACACTGGACAATCCGTTCGCATACAAGAGCACGGCCTTTGGAAACCACCCTGCCAATACACAAAGATCCTACCATGTTTGTACTTCAGATGGTCGGGTGTATCACAGAAACCGTCGTCATCTTCTCAGCACAAAAGAGGAGCCTGTGGAAAATACTTGCGTTTCTGCAAACATAGAGGAAGAGCAAAACACTAAAGCCTCATCAATGCTTCCAGCACAGCATTCAAACGACAGAGAGATACAGCCCATATAATACCATACCAGATCAGGTCGAGCAGTGCGACCAAGAGCAATTCTTGATTTGTGATTTATAATACGTCTGGGGTGTAGGCGGATTGCTGCCCCTATGAGAGAAATGGAATCTAAGATCTGGTATGGGCTGTCTGAGAATCATAGACATTTTGTTCCTAAATATTGTTGCATAATGTGCTACGTTAAGTGTCAGAGGTGTTGAGATGTTTCGTGAAATGCAGCAACCTCTGTTGGTTCCCAACCACATTCCTGGAGGCCCCCCAACACTGCACGTTTTGCATGTCTCCTTAATCAAGCACACCTGTATCAGGTCATCAGCTTATTAGCAGAGACTCCAGGACCTGAAATGGGTGTGTCAGACAAAGGAGACATGGAAAACGTGCAGTGTTGGGGGGCCTCCAGGATTGTGGTTGGGAACCACTGTGCTAGAGTAATATTTGAGTAGTTTGAATATGTATAATGCATATGTATAATGTGTTTTCTTTTTTTTCTTCAAAAGAAAGGGGATGTAATATTCACGTAAGCACTGAATATTTGCAACATTGATTTACGGCACGACGGCAAGTTGCTGTGGGATTATTGGCTTGGCGCCAGTTGTATGTGACATGTGAATACTGCTGCACGTTTGCTAGTAAAAGCTCCAAGTTTGTTCGGTACTCGCTGTACGTCTCCTTATTTAAGACTGCACGCCCTGTGCAACAATATAGCAAACTAAGAATAAGTCACCCATTACATTTTTACATTTTTTACATTATATTTACATAGCACACCAGGGTGATCATGAACATGAAATTGTCCAGTCATGACTTCCTGCTCCGCAGGAGTATAAACATAAGGAAACACAAAAGCCAAATTATCGCCCAATGTCATATTCATGCTATTTTCACTGTGTGCTATAAGTAAAATTATATGACACTACAATACCACTTTGGCTGTCTTGAATGGGAAACTCTTCTTTATTGGCGACACATTGATGCCTTTCTTGGAAGGCTTCCTTTCTCCCCAGTGTTCAACATTTATTCTGTATGTTTTATATAAAGCAGATTCATTGGAAGGATCACTTAAGAATTAAGTACATGTAAGTACTTATACTGATGGTAAACATTTCTAAACTTTTCTCTAAACCGTTAAAGAGTACACATATTATGCATGTAATTTTGAACAAGTTATGAATTCACAGTGTAAGATAGTATCAAACATGTACAGTGCATCCGGAAAGTATTCACAGCGCTTCACTTTTTCCACATTTTGTTGTTACAGCCTCATTCCAAAAGGGATTAAATTTATTTTTTTCCTCAAAATTCTGCAAACAATACCCCATAATGACAACGTGAAAGAAGTTTGTTTGAAATATTTGTAAATTTATTAGAAATAAAAAACGAAAAAATCACATGTACATAAGTATTCACAGCCTTTGCTCAATACTCTGTTAAAGCACCTTTGGCACCAATTACAGCCTCAAGTCTTTTTGTGTATGATGCTACAAGCTTGGCACACCTATTTTTTGGCAGTTTCTCCCATTCTTATTTGCAGGACCTCTCAAGCTCCATCAGGTTGGATGGGGAGCGGTGCACAGCCATTTTCAGATCTCTCCAGAGATGTTCAATCGGGTTCAAGTCTGGGCTCTGGCTGGGCCACTCAAGGACATTCAGAGAGTTGTCCCGTAGCCACCTTTTTTGTTATCTTGGCTGTGTGCGTAGGGTTGTTGTCCTGTTGGAAGATGAACCTTCGCCCCAGTCTGAGGTCCAGAGCACTCTGGAGCAGGTTTTCATCAAGGATGTCTCTGTACATTGCTGCATTCATCTTTCCCTTGATCCTGACTAGTCTCCCAGTTCCTGCCGCTGAAAAACATCCCCAGAGCATGATGCTGCCACCACCATGCTTCACTGTAGGGATGGTATTGGCCGATGATGAGCGGTGCCTGGTTTTCATCCAGACATGATGCTTGCTATTCAGGCCAAAGAATTCAATCTTTGTTGATCTCATGGTCTGAGAGCCCTTCAGGTGACTTTTGGCAAACTCCAGGCGGGCTGTCATGTGCCTTTTACTGAGGAGTGGCTTCCATCTGGCCACGCTACCATACAGGCCTGATTGGTGGAGTGCTGCAGATATGGTTGTTCTTCTGGAAGGTTCTCCTCTCTCTACAGAGAAATGCTGGAGCTCTGTCAGGGTGACCATCAGGTTCTTGGTCACCTCCCTGACTAAGATCCTTCTTCCCCGATCACTCAGTTTGGCCGGGCGGCCCGCTCTAGGAAGAGTCCTGGTGTTTCCAAGCTTCTTCCATTTACGGATGATGGAGGCCACTGTGCAAAATGTTTCTGTACCCTTCCCCAGATCTGTGCCTCAATACAATCCTGTCTCGGAGGTCTACAGACAATTCCTTGGACTTTATGGTTTGTTTTGTGTTCTGACAAGCACTGTTAACTGTATACCTTTAATAGACAGGTGTGTGCCTTTCCAAATCATGTCCAATCAACTGACTTTACCACAGATGGACTCCGATCAAGTTGTAGAAACATCTCAAGGATGATCAGTAGAAACAGGATACATCTGAGCTCAATTTTGAGTGTCATAGCAAAGGCTGTGAATACTTATGTACGTGTGATTTTTTTTATTTTTAATAAATTTGCAAAAATTTCAAACAAATTTCTTTCACGTTGTCATTATGGGGTATTGTTTGTAGAATTTTGAGGAAAAAAATGAATTAATCCCTTTTGGAATAAGGCTGTAACATAACAAAATGTAGAAAAAGTGAAGCACTGTGAATACTTTTCGGATGCACTGTAAGTACATTTTTCAGTTCATCAACCTCTCATAATAATCACCAACATCCCCAAATAGTTATGTCCACCTGACGTGTGTAAATAATTTTTAGTTTTAGTAAAAATCTTGTCTGACTCCCTAACTTCTTCTCAGTCTAACTGACCTTGACTACGGAAACTGTAGATTAGTTTTGCAACATCAAAGAAGCATCATACAAAACAGTTTATCTGAATTTCTTACCAAATGTATGATAGAAAAGTGACCCAATACTTAGATATAAAAATAAAAGGTAACATATGTATATTTCTGTGCTTATTAATCAAAATCTAACCCTTACATTTACGGCATAACCTCTGTTGAGCAGCGACCTGCTTGATACCTTCAGTTCGTCCCCTTAAATTCTTTGCCAGTTAGCACTCTTTTAAAAAACTCCCAGGTGAGAAACAACATATCTTAAAAACAATAAAGGATAGGAAATATGTTTTCAACACAGGAAAGAATATTTCTCTTGCATTTCCCCATATATATATTTATACAGGGGTTTAAATCATACACACCCAAAAACGTAAGCAAATCTTTGCCAAGATTCCCCTCTATCTGTGAGCATTCGTCACCCATTTCTTGTCTTGAACAAACCACTTTTGCTTTCAAAAAATTTGAGATGTGGGTAATTTGAAGTGAGGGTGGGAAAAATAGGTCCCCCATTTTTTCCCCGTCATTGCATTCTAAAGCATTTTGTATGAAATCATTTTTGGGTGAATTATCCCTTTAAGCTAGTCCTAGACTAAAATGCATGTTTGAGCTGTTTTAACTGAAAGCAACTTATACTGATATATCTTAAAATATGTCAGTGCCATGGTTTTGACTCAAGATGATCACCAGTAATGTTTTTTTCTTGTGTACGTTTATAAAAGCTACTTAAATACCCTAATTGAACAAAGGTCTAATCCTGGCTTAGTCTAAGCCCTGTCTGTGAAACAGGGCTGTGGTGTTGTCTCTCTAAAAACATAACGCTGTTCTTGTGAGAGATATACCCATAAATTTAGAACTCAAATAAATGTCACCCAGATTTAAACACTCATCATCTGGTCCAGGAAACCAGCTTTTTTCATGAGACAGGTCTGGACCTGTATGGGAGAACAAACTGGTGCAGTGTAAAAATTCTGGAAGTTCCCAATCTATCAAATCCAGTGCTACATACAGCTGTTTATGAACACCGGAC
Organism: Mylopharyngodon piceus; assembly: GCA_039654765.1. Lineage (NCBI taxonomy): Eukaryota > Metazoa > Chordata > Actinopteri > Cypriniformes > Xenocyprididae > Mylopharyngodon > Mylopharyngodon piceus. The sequence goes on along the minus strand of CM077441.1, from coordinate 30,976,979 downwards.
TCAACAATATTCCATGAATAGAAACACTGATGGGCTAGCAGTTTGGGGTATAACCTAATATTCAGTGAAGCACCTACGGTAATAATTGAGTTGGTGCTACGTTTCACAAATGATAAATCATTAGTTAATGGAGAGCAAGTAGCTACTGAATCAACAAGGAATGACAATTTTTTTACTGGCCACAATTAGTTCAATATGGGGATCTTCTACCAAATTATGTGTCAATTTTAAAGCCTGTAATACCACCTGCTCACCAGTCCACTCATCCTATTTCTGTTTTGGACAATTCACAGAAAACTGAGGCGTATTCTGAGTTATTGTCACATAAAAATATCTTAAACATATCTTAAATATCTACATATCTTAAAAACAATAAAGGATAGCGTGGCGGCAGTATGAGGGCAAAGGGGATTTACTTAAAGTACAGTGGTAAATGAACAAGATGATACCAATCCCACTCCGACTACGCCACTATGGGAATTTCACCCAAAGAATTAGAATAAACCACCTACAAAGGCATACACAGATTCGTATCATTAATTAGAGTCAGAGACATGGGTCATAGTACAAAAATGAACTCTTTATTGACAAATCTTGAATAAAACAATGTTAAAAACGATCCTGAAACATTTGTTCCAGTCCAACGGGCCACTGAGGGTTTAGAACAAGTCAAGGCCAGGGACTAGAGCTTACTAGCAGAGGCGGAAAGTCAGCCTACGTCATCCGCAGATGAATCACTGCACTTCACTGTGCGCACACACACACACACCGACAAATGTTAAGACAAGTCACAACACATGGTGAGGTGCTCACAGCACACGGTGAGAAAGATACCACCAGCTAAAATAAAGCCATTCCTCTGCCCCTGATGCTCAGGCCCTGCCAAGAAAAAGAAGATGCGCATCAAATAAATAGACCTATTTTGTGCCAAAGTCATAATTGCGTCACAGCATTAGCTGGAGGCTGTAGGAAACTTTTTCCTCGTCGAAGCAGAGACCAGGAGACATTGGGATATCTTTCAAGCAGAAGTTACTCTTTATTGAGAAACGCGCTGTGCGTCGCTGTAGTCATCCAAGTCCAACTAAGGCAGTGTACATTGTAGTTTATATACATTCAAGGGGGAGGGATACATACAGTAGAGGTGGAGACAATCTAAACAAAGCATGCAAATGCAGTGCAGGAATCAGCCCGTTACCGGCATTTCCCCAGCCCTGATCTAATCAGCATAACAGTGTCATTCAAATGCATAGGTGCTAATCCAATCAGTGACAGTATCGCCCATACCTTCACATTATCATAGAGATAAAGGCAGAGCTGTGTCTTGAGCTTGTCATGCCAAATGGTCAGGAAGTGCATAAAGACACCTGGGCTGCCTGACTTGATTTTCTTAGAAAGTCATCCTTTTTACCTTAAAATGCTAAATACAGTGTATTTCACCATAGTATTTCATGTGATGTTATGTCAGGATGTAGGATCAGCAGATCTTAAACAGATTCTTAAATTTGTAATCCCACAGTCCCCCCTTTGAGAGTTCTAATAACTCTCACATAATACAAATTTAAACCTTCTTAAATCCCTTCTATAATCTATGTTTGTTAACATAAGTCCCATCTTCCAGTCATGCAACTTGTAACAGTTACAGGCACATACAGCTTATTCTGTGTCGTGTCCAACATTTACATAAGTGATGTTCTTTTACTTGAGTATACTGTTGACACACATATACAACGCAGGGTGGTAATATGTTGTATAAACTACATGATGACACAGAAAATCATGTAGCATAAGCGTGGAAGTCCTAAAAGTCCATGGCGCCTGAATAGCTGTGGAGTCTCTTCCCTGTAGAGTCCATTTCCAATGCATTTCCATGTTTGTCCCAAGTTGCTCAGATGATTCTTTGTCGTTGTGCAACTCCGAGTTGCTCAGATGACTCTGTCGTCATGAAGGTTGTTCATGGATATCTGAGGTGATGCTTTACACCAGGTGCTGCTTATGAGCCGTCATGGCATATACACATACCTGCAACACAAGAAAACAAAGAAACAGCAGACCAGCAGTATTCATGCATAGACTTTAGTACGTTAGACCTCTGATGATCGTATAGTTTTATGTCTAACTCTTATCATAATAAACTTCTAGTGATCGTATAGTGGTTTTGTTCTTCTTTTTCTTAACCTAGTCTTAATCAATTTGACACCTATAGACCAGTAAGGTGGGGATAAACTACTGAGAGGGGGAAACCTATGAGGAAGTCTTCACCACAGGGTTGGCCCCCGAGGCCTGTTGCACTTCGGTTCTTCCCTGGGCTCCTCATTGGTCTGTGTGTCCTATTCTCTCCCTGTAGTTAATTTGCAAACTTTACTGTACTACACCTCCATCTTCCATTGAAACATCAGTCATAGCAGACATCATAACCCATAGAGGACGGATAAGTGAATGGAGTGTGCTGTAGCATAACATTTAAGGCTGTGAGTGTACTTAACCGGTGTTCCCCAAATGGTGGAAGTGACAGTCAACTTTCTTTTGTTCAGAATGAGTCTTTTAGCTTTCTTGTAAATTAGTGGGGAAATTAAGCACTCACAGCCCAAATGGTTAGCATGTCAGCAAGCTGTTGCTCCAAGAGTTTGGAGTAGAGGGGAGGGGCAGTTTCAATGTAGCAAGTAGACTGAGTAGGAGCTGAGTAAAGCTGTTCATTTCTCTTAATGTCTTTTTATTTTTCCTACACTCTTTCATCCAGTGTCCAGGTTTACCACAGTAATGACAACTGCCCTCTCTCTTAGGACATTTACGTTTCTGTCGATTCTCTGTGTTGACCTTAAAGGATGCTGCTGCAATCTTTACTCTTGTCTTGACATCGGAGTCTCTTTCCCAAGTAGCTAACCAATCCAAGTTGTTTTGCAGGGTTCCATTGGACCATGTGAGGTCTAAGAAAGGCAATGCATTTCTGTATTCTGATAAAAGCCCATCAAACCACATGCGGACCAGTGGTCCATTATCCTCTAGCACCTTCTCTGGAGTGTCAGCTATTCCACTGTATGCTGCAGCTGACTGACAAAATCTTTCAGTGTACTCACTTACAGTTTCATCCTTCTTCTGTACACAACTAGTGATCTTTGACCAGTCCACCTTTGGTCCAACAAGGTTCTGTAACACTCTCAGAACTCCTTCTCTCAATTCGCCTTTGCTGGAATGCTGAAACTCAGAATTAATTACAGCACTTTCAAAATCATTGAATTCTGACTCTGTCAAGATTTGTGACATTAGCTGGGTGACTTCAGCTAGGGACATATCATAGAGCTTCATTTTTCTGGACAACTCTGTCCCAAACTCAGAAAAATTTCTATGCACTGATGGCAAACTCTCAGCAAATCTTTCTATGGCTTCAGGACCTAGAGCGGTACTGACTGCTTGTAACTGCAGTATGGGGGTTACAGATGGAACTGCGTCAACCTCTTTTACCCTACTCTGAGCCTTTTGTCTTGCTCCACACACTTCAAATGCATTTACATCTTTATCCATCAATCCAGTATTGATATTGTCCTCTATTCTACATAAAGACTGTAAGTCTGGATAGCTTTCATCTGATTGTTGGTCTTTTGAGTCACTTTTGGCTGATGCTTTGTTACGACCCAACTTCTGAGTGAGACAAGACACTCGAGTATGCAACTGTTTGTTCTGCTCTTCTAACTTTGGATTTGTTCTTTTGCAATGGATAGAGTAAATTCTCTGTGGCAGCAGATAATGCCCTTCATATTTTTCTTCCGAATACAAGCACCAAGTACCTTTTTGCATTCTTCAATGGACCAAACTTTTTCTGGATGAATCCCAAATTTCTTTGTCAAATCCAATCTGACTGACTCAGTCACTATTGAGTCCATGTGCTCTCCTAACAACGATTTGAACTCACTATCTGTCCATAAAGGGGTAGCTAGTCCACCTTTCTCAGTTGTTGGAATTAGTCTAGCGTTCTTTCTCAACATTTTGTAATGTCTTTATGGCACAACAATACACTTTCAACACTTCCCTGACAGAGCAGAGGATAACCTAGTTAATACACATCGTAATGTATTCACCCTTCTCTGGCGAACAGAGTAGAACCAACTTGCTAACACACTGTAAGAGTTGAAACAGTTGTAACCTTCCCTGACTTAACAGAGGATGAACTTTCTTCTCTTTCTTCAACCTTCCCTGGTTGAACAGAGGATAAATCACCTTCTTATTAGCACTTTACGCTAATTCTTCCCTGCCTGAACAGAGGATAATCAATTATTAGCATGTAATGCTAATCTTCCCTGCCTGAACAGAGGCTAACCAATATTAGCATGTAATGCTAATCTTCCCTGCCTGAACAGAGGCTAACCAATATTAGCATGTAATGCTAATCTTCCCTGCCTGAACAGAGGCTAACCAATATTAGCACGTGATGCTAACCTTCCCTGCCTGAACAGAGGATACCAATATTAGCACGTAATGCTAATCTTCCCTGCTTGAACAGAGGATACCAATATTAGCACGTAATGCTAATCTTCCCTGCCTGAACAGAGGATACCAATATTAGCACGTAATGCTAATCTTCCCTGCCTGAACAGAGGATAACCTTCATCTCTAAAAGAACATTTTTAGAGGATAACTTAGTCAACCAAACCCTACAGCTGTCTGTTAACTCTTCTCTGACGGCGCAGAGGATAACAAATTTGTACTGGTCTTAAAGGTTCTTTTGGATAGAGTATCACTCACCAACCCTTGGTTGTACAGGAAAATTCAGTCTGGAATGAAGTCAGATCTTTGTTGAGCTTGAAGTGTCAATCTGGATTGAGGTGAGAAGCTCTATCCGGGTCACGGCACCAAAACTGTAGGAAACTTTTTCCTCGTCGAAGCAGAGACCAGGAGACATTGGGATATCTTTCAAGCAGAAGTTACTCTTTATTGAGAAACGCGCTGTGCGTCGCTGTAGTCATCCAAGTCCAACTAAGGCAGTGTACATTGTAGTTTATATACATTCAAGGGGGAGGGATACATACAGTAGAGGTGGAGACAATCTAAACAAAGCATGCAAATGCAGTGCAGGAATCAGCCCGTTACCGGCATTTCCCCAGCCCTGATCTAATCAGCATAACAGTGTCATTCAAATGCATAGGTGCTAATCCAATCAGTGACAGTATCGCCCATACCTTCACATTATCATAGAGATAAAGGCAGAGCTGTGTCTTGAGCTTGTCATGCCAAATGGTCAGGAAGTGCATAAAGACACCTGGGCTGCCTGACTTGATTTTCTTAGAAAGTCATCCTTTTTACCTTAAAATGCTAAATACAGTGTACTTCACCATAGTATTTCATGTGATGTTATGTCAGGATGTAGGATCAGCAGATTTTAAACAGATTCTTAAATTTGTAATCCCACAAGGCAAAACAAAGGGAAAACTGGAGGCGGCCAATACAAACCAGCACAGAGTCGCGGCTACATAAGGAATTTAAAATGTCATTTTGTTGTGTTGCTGAGTGCCAGACTCGACTGATTACAGGCTCCAATTTGAAATTTTATCGCATACCTGCTGCCATTGCCAGAAAAAAATAAAATAATAATAATAATATATAAAAGAGTACTAAATACAACTTTATAAACAAATTAAGTATCACACAAAGCAAATCTAATGCAACTGAAGAGAGCAAGCAGAAACAAACCTTTCTGCATGAGAAACAGATAACATGTTCTGTAGCTTAGTGATGTTTCTGAGGTGGAAGAAGGCTGTTTTTGTAACATATGAAATATTATTTTTGAAGGACAAGTTGCTGTCCAATATAACACCCAGACACAGTTTCTATAGACTGTACTCCACTTGCATTTCTATCAATTAAATGGGTAGAACACAGACTGTGATTTGAGGTTTGACTTACTAGTCACACAGTGCGTAGCGTCTTGGAGATGTTGTCCGACAGTAGATCTACTCCGATTCTGCTGGGGTGCAGGCCATCAGCACGGAAGAGCCTAGGTCGCTCCCAGAAAAGATTCCAATTATTTACAAAGAGCAGTTTCTGTTCATTACACCATGACATTAACCATTCAGTTAGAGCAAATAATCTACTAAACCTTTCATATCCTCATCGGTATGCTGGAAGCGGTCCGGACACGATGATCTTCGTCGCGGGCGATGTGCAGCGTACCGTCTCGATCAGGCTCCTGAAGTCCTGCTTCAGAACCTCCATCTGCCTGATGTTTTTCACCCCCGCGTCGTTCAGCACCACATCTCCGATGCTCTCGTCACCATTCAGGTTTGCGGGTACCTGCACAGTGACATCGAGAACACGAGCACCAGGAAAGCAGTGAATGCCACCTTACCTTTAGCTGAGGTAACGTGGACGTGACTGACAATTGAGTCTCTGATGACCACAGCGTCGCATTCCATCTTGCGAAAAGAGGAGAAGCGGTTCCGGGTGGAGATCTCGAAGACCGGGGGCGGCGGATCATGACGTTCAGCAGATACAGATCAACACATAAAAATGTGTGACACCCTACTGTTTAATATCTTCACAGTGCTTTGATGTACCAGAGTTTTTTTTATGACTTTTGTCGTGAGTTTTGAGTAAATTGGACCAACAGTCTTGGAGAAGTTTTTTTATTATTATTTCCAAGCTTGAGATCTCTAAACATGTCTGATCGTCAGAGACTGTAAGTCTTAGAGCAGAAAAAGAATAATTAGCAAAACAGTACAAATACAATAATGTTGCAGCATGTTCAGTGCGTGGACCCCTAAAATACACTTTGATTCAAATATGTTTAACAAATCTGAATTCTACAGACATAATTTATAAATAATTGATGTGACACTGCAATAAAACTAAATGAGGGTGATCTCCATCAACACAAACAGAGGTTGAGAAAAGCACAGAGACACGTCATCACTCACACTGTTCTTACTGTCTATGAGGATTTATTACACACATTTATTCTGACGTTATTTCAGTGACATAAGTTCAGCTGCAGTATTAATGTAATGAAGAGGCTATAACATCTCACTGTCACTGATGTATCATGCACCTCAAATCATTATGGGTACAATCAGTCTGTTCTGATTCATCAACACAGCTTCACTGATGCTTCATATTTAACGTTTCTAACACCAGTCAATTCACAATAAACCCCAAACCCAGGATAGAGTGGTTGAGTGAATGTGGTCTGGACTGTGTGGATGAGGCTCATTGTGTCAGAGATGCTGTAGAAGGACAGAGTTCCTGCACTGTGATCCACATACACTCCTATTCTATAGTGATCCACATACAGTCCTGTTCTACTGCTGATGGGCTTTACAGGGAGATCAGTCTGAATGTTATTGTGTATGAATGAGTATCTGGAGGAAGAGCAGATCAAACTCCAGGACTGATCATTATTTCCAAAGACAGACTCAATACTCCCTCCCTTCCTGCTGATGCTCTTATATGACACTGATATATATACAGTCCCAATCCATTCAATCTCGCAGTAACAGCGTCCACACACACTCTCTCTACACAACACCTGGCACACATCAAATCTGTCTGGATGATCAGGATACGGCTGGACTGTGTCAGTGTAAGTAATCACTCTGTTGCTCTCAGACAGACGGAGGCGTTCATTCACTGTGTTCGGATCCAGAATGAACTGATGGGAATCTGATGGAGATAAAACAACATCACAATCAGGAATTATCAATCTGTCTGATCTTTTAATGTAGCTGAACTCTTCATGTTCAATATATCAGCAGTGTCTCAGTACAGTTTACCAGATATCCTGTGAAAATCATAATTTACATCATAAACTATAAAACGTCTGGGTTACGTATGTAACCCTCGTTTCCTGAAGGAGGGAATGGAGACGTACGTCAGAACTGAACCGACGAATTGGGATATCGCATGAGAGCCCTATCACCTTCGAGTGTTTATTAAATGAGCCAATGGACATTGGCATGCGAGCTCTGCAAATCGCGCTCCGCCCTGCTGTGCGGGTATAAATTTGGAAGCAAGCCGCTTGCACTCTGTTTTTCGCTGAGTAGACGAGCACGTAGGCCTGCGCTCAGGGGCAGCACAGGAACTGTGGCGATGGGACGTACATCTCCGTTCCCTCCTTCAGGTAACGAGGGTTACATACGTAACTGAGACGTTCCCTTTCATTTGGTCACGTTCGACGTATGTCAGAACTGAACAGACGAATTGGGATCCCTAATAAAACGCCACAGTTACTGGCCCTTCCAGCACCAAGAGACTATCACTGCTGTTCCGCATGACCTATATTTATAGAATAGTAACACTTATAAATAAGTATAAATGGGCCTATAAATCATTATAAGCATGGTCTTCATAGAAAGTGTTTCCATTTAATTGTACATATATTTTACCCATTTGAGCTGATTTGCTAAATGAGGGACAGAGTTTTTAACTCAGCTGATTGCAAAGGCTCAAAGGGCGGTCTCCGTAGTGCAGTAAGCACGAGGGACAAATCCCAAGAGGGTATAGAGTGCAGGCGAGGAGGATTCAGTCTCCTCGGCTCCCTCAGGAACCTGATGATCAGGTCGTGCTTCCCCAAAAACTTACCATCAACTGCATCGTGATGCACGGCAATAGCGGTGACATACACTTTGAGGGTGGAGGGAGACAGTCTTCGCTCCAACCTGTTCTGCAGGAAGGAGAGAAATGGTCCTGATTGAGCAAGAGAGGAGACCACTCGACGAAGAGGGTCCACTTCAACGTGTAGAGGTGCCTCATAGAGGGAGCTCTAGCCGAAGTGATGGTGTCTACCACCGACTGGGGTAGGCCACCTAAAACCTCCTGCAGGTCGGGTGCCAGAGGGTGCCCCGTCTCTGAGAAAGCAGGTCCTTCCTCAGAGGAATTGGCCAAGGAGGGGCTGTCGCGAGGAGCATGAATTCTGGGAAGCAGGTCCGGTTGGGCCAATATGGTGCAACTGGCAAGACCTGCTCCTCATCCTCTCTGACTTTGCACAGAGTCTGTGCAAGAAGGCTCACTGGGGGAAACGGATACTTGCGGAGGCCCTGGGGCCAGCTGTGTGCCAGTGCGTCCGTGCCGAGGGTCCTCTCACTCAGGGAGTTAAACAACTTGCAATGCGACGTGTCTGGGGCGTCAAACAGGACCTGAGGATGGAGTCTTCATTCTCCCAGAAGCGGAGGCTGCCATGAGAGCTTGTCAGCTGCATGGTTGAGCACGCCTCGGAAGGATGTGAATGGCACGAAGTGACCTCAGATGCTTCTGACTCCATAGGAGAAGATGGCGGGTGAGTTGTGACATGCGGCGGGAGCGTAGACCACCTTGATGATTGATGTATGCAACGGTCACAGTGCTATCCGTACAGACCAGTACGCCTAGTAGCAGCAATTTGAAGCAGCCCAGCACAAGACATAATGCTAACAACTCGAGGCAGTTGATGTGCCAATGCAGTTGGGGCCCTGTCCACAGACCCGAAACTAGCCAGGCCCACAGACACCGAGCAAGCGGGTCCAATGGCACAACAGACATACCCGCGGTGGGGCAGCGATGTGGAGAACATGGACTCGACTCGGATGGCAGCGCGCCCCAAAGTGGGGTCTGGGTGTTGGGGGCAATACCAACCTGGTTCCACAGTGGGGCAAGGGTGTGGGAGATGACCGATGGTGACATGAGAGGGGGCTGAGGGTGTTTAAGACATAGCATCGCACACACCGCCAGACGCACCCTCTTAGGACCTGGAAGTTGAGGAAACTGCTCTTTTGGAACTTTGGGTACCGCTGAACTCTGGGGAGGCAGCGGCGAAACAGAGCGGGATAAAAGGCTTACCACCAGGCCCTCCACTGGGGGGAAGGAGCGATGCCTTCATCGTCTCCCGAAAAGCAGGATCCCCTTCCTCCAGGTCGCCTGTCTCAGGGCCGCTTACAAAACACGTTTTGCCACACAGGCCGGTGGGGCAGGATGTGCCGGATAGCCTCCGTCTGCTTCTGTGCAGCTGAGAACTGCTGGGCAATGCTCACGACTGCGTCGCCAAATAGGCCAACCTGTGATACGGGGGAATCCAGGAACCGATATTTATTGGTCTCCTGCATATCAGCCAGGTTAAGCCAGAGGTTGCGTTCCTGGACCACAATAGTGGCCATCGCCTGACCAATGGAGTGCACTATCACTTTAGTCGCCCAGAGAGCGAGATCATTTAAGATCATCACGCAGCTCATTTAAGAGCTCTTGGTCAGGACCACCCTGGGGCATGTTCATGAGCGCTTTAACCTGGTAGACTTGTATAGGCACCATGGCATGCAGGGTGGAAGCAGCCTGTCCACAGGCTCTGTAAGCCTCATCCACTAGAAAGGACAAGAACTGACAGGCCTCGGATGGGTGACACGGATTACCTCGCCAGGAAGTGGTTGTTGGACACAGCTGCATCGCAACGGCACGCTCGAATGGGGGGATCTCCGCGTACCCCTTGGCTGCTCCGCCCTCCAGGGTGGTGAAGGTGGAGGAGGGACCAGACCGGTTTCTGGCAGAAAAAGGAGTCATCCACAACCTGGTCATCTCTTCATGCACTTCCAGGAAGAATGCTACTGGGGTGGGCTGCCCCAAGAAACCAATCATCCAGCCTTGAGGGTTCAGGACACGGTGGAGGGTTCCACACGAGCCCATCCCTCTCTGTGGCCCGGGAAAGCAACGTTATTCTGCCAGAAGGAGGCAACGCAGCAGAGTCTTCATTTCCAGATGACAGCTCACCTTCCGATGTCGTGATCGACATCTGGTCATTAGCAGGGGCCCCAAAAGAAATGGTTGGTCGCTCATGAGAGGGACCAAAACGATCTTGAGGGAGCACCACAGGCTGCAATGTGTTAGAGGGGTGAGGAGGCCACGGAGACTGCCTCGGCGGGGAAGCCCTGACTGTAATCCTCAGGTCACCCAGTCTATTTGCCGAAGTAGCGCTTTTCTGATGTCCACCAGAAAAAAACATTAGAACGGGGCATAGCGGAGGGTACTCCACCTTGACTGCCAAGGTATGAGAGTCTCGACTGCAACATTGCCAAGGTCATGTTCCCACAGTAAGAACATGACGCATCCACAAAAGCTGCTTCAGCGTGTTGAATGCCCAGACACGTGATGCAGCGATTGTGACCATCAGCTGGTGCCATTGAACGGCCGCATCCAGAAACGCACAGGTGGAATGACATCTTCAAAAAGATGCAGGGTCACACCCGCTTGCTCTTTTAGGAGAAAATAAAAGCTCTTTTTCGTGCTGAAGCACACAGGGAAGCAGCCGCAGCACTATTGTAGGGATTAGTGCAGCCTACAATGTGCTTACACACAACCGGCCCAAATCGCAAGCCTTCTAAATGCTCTGAGGTGCACTGGAATAGTGCTGTGAAAACAGCAGTTAAGAGCTCGTGAGCTCGGAGCTGCCGCTGTAGCGTGCCGTCACACCAACACAGGCTCCGAAGCAAAGAACAGAGTGTGAGCGGCTTGATTCCATATTTAAGTTGCAAAGCTCGCACGCCAATGTCCATCAGCCCGTTTAGAAGACAATCGACGGTGATAGGGCTCTCATACAATATCCCAATTCATCGGTTCAGTTCTGACATACGTCGAACGTTACAGACTGAAAGGGAACTCTTCTGTCCTGTTTTCTTTCATCTTCTACAGGAAGAACATTGACTGAGTTTTTTTTTTATTTTTTTTTATTTTTTTTTTTTACTTGTTTTCTCATTGACTTACATTGTAGGAAATCGCTCCTGGTCCTGGGAACAATGTCTGTGGAAATCAAAAGACATGAAGAGTGTGATTATCGTGACAAGAGAAATATTTCTAAGATGATGTTCTACATGATATGAGATGATAGAGGATCATTTCTGAGAGCAGATAAATCTCAGAGATCTTTTTGAGCTCTTTGTAGAAATCCTTCAACACAAAAGAAGATATTTTGAAAAAAGTCTCTGCTGTTTACAGAGCCCAAATTCTGACACAACCATTACTGAGGATTGATAGTAATGATATTAATATTTGATTTGGGTTCTGTTGACATGAACTGATCAAAGATTGATTTGAGAGTTTATGATGAACAGAGTGAAATTTGAGTCATTTTGAAAGTAATCATATCGCTTCATTAGACTTGGACTAAACCATTAGGGATTACTTTTATGCATAAGAAATAGTATTACATGTCATTTCAATTATGGCTTTTAAATGACTTTTTGTAATGTCAAAATTATACCCTAATTAACTTTTCTTGTAACAGACCTATTTTTAATAAATGTTCAAAAATTTCAAACAAACTTCTTTCGCATTGTCATCATGGGGTATTGTTTGTAGAATTTTGAGGAAAATAATTAAATGAATCCATTTTGGAATAAGGCTGTAACATAACAAAATGTGGAAAAAGTGAAGTGCTGTAAATACGGTGACACTTTCTATGAAGACCATGCTTATAATGAATTATAGCACCATTTATACTTATTTATAAGTATGTATTACTATTTTATAAACATATTTATAAACACTTATTAAGACCTATAATGCATTATGAGAACAGTTATAGTTATATTTACATTATATTTATAATTACTTAATTACTTAAGTCATTCATTTGCTTTTTCAATGCGCATGCTCATAATCCATTATATAGTGATTTATAAGTATTAATAAGTCAGTCATATGGTTCAATGAATGTATTTATAAAGATGCTGCCTGCATTGCTTGTAATGTTATGTTATAGTTACAATGACTTTTTGGTAATTCAGATTTATTTCAGTGAAATAACTGAATATATTGTTAATAGCCATTTTGTGTCCTTATATAATACCTAAACATATTTTAAGTAAAGTGAAAACACAGGATGCAATTTTCCTAAAGAAAGTGTTAAGAAATCATGAAGATGTGCTTATTATACATTTTAAGTTGTTTACCTGTAAATGTAACTAATGAACAATAATTTCTGTAATAAAATAATGGGGGGAAATAAACAGAAATCAATACAATCAGCTGAAAATAAATCTTTTTTTTAATGTTACATACTAGCAAAACACTGCAACAATAATATATTTTTAAAAGTATAATTCCAAACTGTTATAAATACCATATGGCTGAGGAGATATAGATTTTAACAAATCAAAATTATCATTCATGACCTCTAATGCAAACATTAGCTGTTAAAGACATAATTATTAATAACTAATTGGTACAGCAAACAAGTGTCTCTGGAACTGTTTTATATTTGATCATTTATAAATTAGTGTATAACGGATTATGAACATGCACACTGAAAAAGCAAATACATGGTTTTTAAGTAATTATGAAAATAATATAAATGTAACTATAACTGTTCTTATAATGCGGTATAGGTCTTAATGAGTCTTTATAAATCTATTTATAGAATAGAAACACTTACTTATAAATAAGTATAAATGGGGCTATAATTCATTATAAGCATAGAAAGTGTTACCACATTCACTCTATGAAACATCAGTTATATAAAAATAGTACAACTGGGTCTTTTTCATATTTCAAATAGTTACAAAAAAATCAATTCTTTAGTTTCACATTTAACAATTTCATTTTAACCTTAACTTGTTACCTTCCTTGTGTTTCTTCTCTAACTCTTCAGCCTTATGGTTCAGGTTCATCTTCTTCAGGATGTCCATTGTGATCTTCACAGCGTCGTCTGGTCCAAAACGCTCCGTCATCAGATCCACTGTGTCTAACCTATCTGCATTCTCCAGAGCAGAACTGGGAACATTGTAATTATTCTTTAAGTGCCATTTAAACCTCTTCCGTTCCTCTGTGTCTAGATCATCCAAAGAATGCAGAAGCTGCTCTGAAACAGACAGCATCGTCCTTCACCGATTCACTTCTGCAGGACAAGAAGATACAGAAAGTCATCTGATTTGTGTTAAACAGCTAGAATTACTTTGAAAAGATAAGTAATTGCCTTTAATGACCACAAAAACTACTGTGATACACAATGTCTCAATATTGTCTGATGTTGAAGGTCTGGAATCAGTGGGTACTTATTTTATTAACTTACCATGAAGAATAAGGGCTTTGAAGGATTCTTGTTCTACCTCTGAACTGACTTCTCCAAGAAAACGCTCTGAAACTCGTCTCCGGGAAAACAGGGCAAACCAGTTTTTTAACAGACATGAGAGAAAGCCTGAGGGGAAAATCACAGTCTGTCATCAAAACACATATACATCTATGAAATATGCAGTAGAGTGATTAAGAAATAACTGGGTAACACTTTACAATAACAGTACATGAATAATCATGTACTAATACCTGATTTAATAGTTACTTTTAACATGAACTGATGATTAATGAAGATATGAACTAACCATGAACCAATGAAGAGCGATCTTTAACGACAGGATTCATGCATGAATAACAGCAGCCTTAACTAATAATGCATGTTTGATAGTTAATGTATTAATTAACATTTAGGTGTAAACTAAATCAAACAGTCTCTATAAGAAGGAATAAGAAATATTCTGACTTCAAAATAAATTGAAGCAATGTATTATTGTCAAAATTTAAACTACTGACATCAGCAGCTTCGTTATAAACATTACTAAGAGGCACAGGATTAGATTGTCATTATTTTCACTGATCCTCCTTATCAAACATAAAATACTAATAATAATTTATCTTAAAAGGTCTTGTTTTGTGATATTCTTTCCCATCAAACTAAACCTGCTGTGACTTACAACCAGGGGCGCAGGAGACATTTTCAAAGTGGGGGGGACCAAATTGTAAGATAAGTAAGATCAGATGTCCAGATATCGGACCATTACTTTAGACTCACCATCGGACCACCATCATATATTAAACTTGCCTGATCATTAACCTCCTAAGCACTGGGACCATTTTGGGGATTTCTGCCTGGATTTGGCATACCCAAATTGAAAAGCTTCCCATACCCACATACAGTGCTCTAAATACAAAATCTTGGTGTCATTTTACAGGAAGCCCTTTGAAGTTACATAAAACACTCCTAAAAGTGATAAAAGAAATTATAGTATATATTGTATTTAGTATACCTAAATTAAAAAGTCTCCCCATACCCATTTACAGTGGTATAAATCCAATATTGCAGTGTTATTTTACAGAAAACCCTTTGAAAATACATAAAACACTGCTGAAAGTGATGTATATTATAGTATATTTTGTCTGTGCTATAATAAAAAAACAAACAAACAAAAAAAAGAGGCGTTTTATGATTTTGATCAGTTTTATTCTTTCAGGAGACACATGACTCTATTACAATCTAGAACATCCTCCAGATTTGTATAATTCCTTATATGTGCATCATTTTTTGTCACCTGTGTTGAGCATCATCTCAGTATCACCCGGCTGCCGCCTGGAGATGTGATGCCAGCTGTGCCAGCTGCTGCTGCTGCTCACTAATCTTCAACAGAAACTGAAACAAAGAAATCACTGTTTATACACACAGTTTTTGCACTGTAATGATACCCATTTCACAATATCAAAATGTAGATTTACTGAAATGGCAATTCTATTCAAGTTTGCATACTTGCAGACGGCTGTGCAGTGTGCAAGTAGCCTTGCCATATCCCAAACGTATAGTTTTGACATTTTTTTTTTTTTTTGGGGGGGTCAAATAATAGTTTATCACATTGGTTGCTGTTCTTTCACATTTTATAATAATAATAATAATAATTAAGTCAAAAATGAGTATAAGCATTGTAAATGCAGTAATACAGTTTATACATACCAAACACAGAGTCCTCTCCTCTCGTGCGTCCTCCCCTTTGTGTCGCTGGCCGAGGCAATCATCACTTTAGTTTCGCTTTCAAAGATCTCTTTTATCAATGCCATCAATGCTACATGTGATTATCGAAATCAAAACAGTCCATAAACTATAAATCCTCACGAAAACTCACACTTCAGTCAAGCCAGCTCACGCGTCAACCGGAACTGAATGTGAGAGAGATCAGCCTGTGTTGGCTTGATTGACATGTCCCCACGAACGCTAACTTTCGGACATGATTTATATACCATCGACATGTCCTCAGAAAACATTAGCACGCTTTGATCGATGGTTTGGAGATTGCGTGTTTCTTCGAGAGCGCATTTCCTGTTCTGCACATCCGCGACAAAACAGTTGATTATTTACGAACGAAAACTCACAGAAACGTGAAAATGGTCTCATTTGAAAGAAAATATCCTAAGTTAGTTTGTAGCTTTTTTGATACTGTTTTAGTTTGATACTGACTTAAGCAGCCCTTATCAAAATGCGGGGGTCAATTTTTGTCTTTTTAAAACTGCGGGGGTTCTGACCCCCCTGTCCCCCGTGCCAACGGCGCACCTGCTTACAACAGTTGCTGAGGAATTGGTTCCCAAAAAAATAACCAAACAGGAAACATGCAGTAAGGTCTGGGAACGTTTGATGGGATCAGAACAGTTCACTCTCCATCCAGACGCAGGCCGTGATCATACTGTACCTCCATTCTCTGACTTTTTGAAAAGCCGTACAACATCACTTAACTGGGCTGAATACTAGTTGTGTTAGTATGTGTATTTGATTGTAAGTTTATGATAAATTATGAGCTGAATTTGGTAAGTAGTTAACAGTGAATTAATTATGATGTGCCCCCTCAAGTAAAGTCATGACAAAATAATGCATTAACAAGCCATTAGTTGATGTTAGTGTATGGTTAGTTAGTAATGAATTAATTATGATGTGCCCCCTCAAGTAAAGTCATGACACAATGATGCACTTTTTTTTTTAACAAATTATTAACTATGAATTAACACTAAGAGTGCCATCCTTATTCCTTTACACCCCTGGTACAAAAAAACAAAGAAAAATTATTTGTATTTCTTTTATTTTTATTTATATAATTAAACCAGTGGTGTGCGGTGGTGTTTTAAAATGAGGAGGCAAAGTCCTCAAATTTTTTTATGTACTGTATATCAAATGTAAATTTATGTCTGTTATTCTTAATTTCCCTGGTTAAATAAACATTACATAAAAAAGAGAGACCAAATACAATTCAATTTTTGTTGTTGTTGTTGCAATAACTAGGCCTATGTAATGTTCTATTTATTAAAACCAAGTATAAATTTGATCAAGTATCAGGTTTATTTAACCAGGGAAATTAAGAATAACAGACATAAATTTACATTTGATATACAGTATATAAAAAAAATTAGTCAATTTTAAAACACCACCGCACACCACTGGTTTAATTATATAAATAAAAATAAAAGAAATACAAATAATATTGTTTTACTGTCTGATAAGAGTTTTCTCCTTTCTCCTCTTTGGCAATGCTGTAACAACAGTCGTCGATCAAAGTTTCTTCCTCTAAAAACCTCACGTCTCTGCTGCTGTTGGGTGGGAGCAGCAAAAGCCGTCAGCCAGCTCCTCACACAGGGTTCAACAATAACAGTGTCGCCACCCGGGCTCCCCCTCAAAAAGACTGGAGATTGTGTTGGCACTCTCAGCCGAAGCCGACTTTAGTTAGAGCGTATCGGATCTGAGGACTGTTATTATCTCGAAGAAGGCTTCGGCGAAGAAGTCCTGACGCCACTGGTGTCAGACTTCTGGGGGCAGTCCCCTCCGGGGGGAAACGGATTACACCTCATTATACGGTGCCCATCTCCCTTCGGTGCCCTCAGGAGGCTGTTCTGCCAACCATGCCACCTTATGTATTTCAAGGCGCAGAGGTTTCCAGTGAGCGCATGATCCTGTCACCGACGCTATGGGGTCATTCCCTCGACGCTGCGGCATCGGG
This sequence comes from Mylopharyngodon piceus, assembly GCA_039654765.1. Taxonomy (NCBI): domain Eukaryota; kingdom Metazoa; phylum Chordata; class Actinopteri; order Cypriniformes; family Xenocyprididae; genus Mylopharyngodon; species Mylopharyngodon piceus. Next base: position 30,959,238 of record CM077441.1, on the reverse strand, counting down.
GAGCTCGCATCCTCTCATGAGGAGTTCTCAGCAGTCAGCTTGGCTGTTCCCTGCTGGTTCGCAGCTTCAGGGCACCGAGTTGATTGCACAAATAAATCCAGAGGCCAGCCTCGAGTGGCTGGTTCCCTTAGTAGATTTTCTGGCAGCGTGGAAACTTCTGCCAAATGTCTCTCAATGGGTCCTGCAGACTATAGAAAAGGGTTACAGAATTCAGTTCGGTTCTCGTCCACCCAGTTTCAACGGTGTCCTGTTCACTATAATGGGCCCAGAGCAGGCTCTAGTAAATGGAACAAGAAGTGAAAGCTTTGTTAGAGAAGGAGGCCATAGAACATGTTCCTCTTCCCAACAGAGAATCAGGGTTTTACAGCCGGTATTTCATTGTTCCAAAGAAGGATGGAAGGTTATGTCCGGTTTTAGATCTGCGTCTACTAAATTGTTCAGTGAGCAAACTAAAGTTCAAGATGCTGACACTCAAGCAAATCGTGTCTCAAATCAGGTCCGAGGACTGGTTTGTCACGATAGATTTCCATCCTTCCTCAACATAGGAAGCTCCTAAGGTTCGCTTTTGGGGTGAAGTGTACCAATATTGGGTTCTTCCATTCGGCCTAGCATTATCACCCCACACGTTCACAAAATGCGTGGATGCAGCTCTGGCTCCATTGCGACTCCAGGGCATTCGCGTATTGAAATATATAGATGACTGGCTCATTCTGGCTCAGTCCGAACAGATGGTGGTTCAACTTCGAGATGTCGAGTGTTGGGGGCTCCTTGTCGTCGCCTAGTGCTAACGACGGATGCCTCTCTTACGGGTTGGGGAGCGTTCCTGGATGGACGCTCAGTACGAGGTCTGTCATTGCACTTGGCACATAAATTGTTTAGAGATGATGGCAGTGTTTTTTAGCAATGAAACACTTCCTCCCAGAACTCAGCGGCCACCATGTTCTAGTTCGGTCAGACAATACATCGGTGGTTGCCTATATAAATCATCAAGGAGGTCGGCGGTCACGCCCACTTTGCAAACTGGCACATCAGATCCTCTTGTGGGCCCAGGGGAAGCTTCTATCATTGAGGGCTATGTATATCCCGGGGTCACTGAATCAGGGGGCAGACGTCCTGTCGAGGCAGGGGTACGTGGCGGCTATATCTTCTTACCACACTGCTTTGGGTGGGATGTCAGTTGGTAGAGACCCCTTAGTAGTTTGTTTCCTTCGTGGCACTTTGATGCTGAGGCCTGCAGTTCATACGAGAGTACCATCATGGGATCTGGCTATAGGCCCTTTTCACAATGACGTCAGTCAACTTCCGCCTATCCGCAAAGCAGTGTATGTAGTTCCATCTTACCTTCGCGTCAGCAACTTCTCAGGAAAATGGTGTAATAACTTTAAATGCGAACAGTTTATGTCAACAATAAGACTAATAATTTTTACGTATTTACACAGTCGGGTTCCTTTGGTAACGTTATTTATTATTTCCATTCTGTAACTGCCTTGCTTAGGGTTTCTGCGAGCAGCAACTTTAACAATGTAGACTTGTGTCCTTGAATTGCTGTCAGTGTTTTATGACAACGATTGCATGTCCACACAAATCTGTTAGCCTATTTGGAATAACAAGAATACAGTCTTTAAAAACAAATCTTTATTTTTAGAAATTGGTATGAAATTGGTATTGTCCTTGTGAGATTTATTTACGAGTAATGGACACCTGAAGCACATCCACATATAATACCCCAAATCATTAATGGTGTGAAGATTTTAGATCATTTTACATCATACCAGTATAAACAGAACTGGTGCAATATATTAAGATTGTATAATTTGTAAGACATAGAAAATATAAAATGAAAGTATAGAATATGTGTTGATTTATTGTTATTCCCCGGAGAAATAATTTGATTTCATTCATTTAATGAGGCAATAACAATGAGTACTGTTGTAAATCCTCTGTATATCTGTGTATGCGACAGTCTTGTTCGGCAATAAAAAGACAAGTGATGACGATGTTTTTTTTACTATGGCAAAAATGCCATGTACAGGAGTCAGTTTTTACAACATTACAGTCTTCATGTAGAAATATTATATTAAACACATAATTTTATTTACTTATGTATGTCATGTTTATCGAAATAAAACTGAAAAAATAGACTTTTTGATATTTAAAAAGAATAAGCTTATGTTGACCATTCTTGTACATACAGGCACAGAATTAAGTAGTACATTAAACACTGAAAGAAAAGTCGGTAACACTTTCTATGAAGACCATGCATATAATGAATTATAGCCCAATTTATACTTATTTATAAGTAAGTATTACTATACTATAAATATATGTATAAAGACTCATTGTTACAGTATGGCTGTGTAGCAAGGAACAAGGACGACGGAGAACACGTAGTATAGTATTTAATGACAAAACAGGCAGGAATACACGAAGCACATCAACATGAACGAGAACGGACAAGGAGTGGAGGAAAACACGGTATATATATACACACACGTGACAAACAAAGGGAACTTAACAAGGTAATTAACTAGACACAGGTGAAAGCAATGACTAATAAAACAGAATGGGGAAAACTGGGTCAAACTAACGGAACATAACAGTGAACATGTAACATATCGCCCCCCTCCCGGGAAGGCGCGTCCTCGCGCTGTAGAAGTCCAGCTGAGGAGGGAAGGGGCGGGGGCTCTGGAGGAGGGCGAGGAGAAGAGGGGCGGCAAAATGAAAAAGAGTCCAAAGAAATAGTCCATGGGGGAGTGGAGGGTGGGAGGAGCCAAGGGGAAACCTGGAGCAGGAGGAGCCAGATGTTGGTCCAGAGACCAACCATGACGAGGCCCCAGGGTGGAGTCGCAAGTGGGAGGAGCCGTGGTGGTGTCAACGTGGTGGTAGACACCACCATGGGGATGACCAACGGAGACGTGGCTAGTAATGGAGATCCTGATGTAGCCGATGAGCCGAAGAGCCCACGCGCAGCCGATGGTACAGGAGACCAAGGTGGAACCATGGCGACGAGCATCCGAGGTGGAACCGGACGTCCAGAGGACAGATGTTGAGCCGGTGGGACCGAGGATGTAGGCGGAGCTGGAGGGAAGGAGGAGCCAGACAGCGCTGTAGGTGTAGGCAGGTGGACGACTGACTAAGGCGGAGCCGGAAAGACGAGGGAGCCCGGAGAAACCGTATGGCCGATGGTGTCCGGTGGAGCCGAGGGAGGGAGGAGCCACGGTGGAACCGGAGTGTCGACTGTCCGAGGTGGAGCAGGGGGCACAGAGGCTTGAGGTGGAGACAGGGGACCCTCTGTGTGGGATGGAGCTGGTGGACAGAAGACCGTAGGCATCTGGCATAATGAAGATGAAGGGCTGAAGGACAGCAGCGATGGTGGGGCCGAGGAACTGGTTGGACGAGAAGGCGGGAGAGGGAGGCTGGGCGGGAACTCAGGAAACACGGGGGACACTGGAGAAACAGGCGCTGGAGAAACAGGAGAATCTGGAGATACAGGGGAATCGGGAAACACCTCTCCAAAAAAGTCTATTAGATCAGCCTCAAACAAATCCTTCAACTCTTCTAAATAATGTCCAGAGCTCAACAAACTCACATTTACAGTGGTGGTGGTGTGGGCGGGGCTTTCCTCCCAGCCCTCGAGCTCCACAATCACTCCCTCAGCGACGACTGGTCAGAACCTGTCAGTGGTCCGGGCTCCAAGGCGATGAAAGGCTCCGTCCTTATCCTCGGCACGGGCTCGTCTCTCGCTGGTAGCTGGTCTCCACAGTCTGCGGTGGGCTCTAACAACATCTCCATTGTGTCGCTCGCTGGTGGTGGTTGGTTGGTCTCTGGCAGTGGAGTGGGGCTGGTGGCGAAGTCCTCCTCCGCAGGGCCGATGGTGAATGACAAGTTGTTACACACCAGCACCCACTCCACGAATGCGGCAAAATCCTTCCGAGGACCGCTCCCTGGGAGGCGTGCCCGAGACCGCTCGCTTAGGCTGGAATGGTAAAACACGCAGAGCGAGCGGTCGGGAAAGTATGTCTGGCACGCCAACTCCAAAAAGTCCCTTGTGTGTTCTTCCAGGGAGCGGTCTCTCTGCTCCAGGCATAAAAGGGTTACTGCTGGGTCCATGGTGACAGGAAAGAAAAAAAAACAAAAAGAAAAGAAAACGCCGCAAAACTGTCTTGGTCCATTCTTTTGTTACAGTATGGCTGTGTAGCAAGGAACAAGGACGACGGAGAACACGTAGTATAGTATTTCATGACAAAACAGGCAGGAATACACGAAGCACATCAACATGAACGAGAACGGACAAGGAGTGGAGGAAAACACAGGGTATATATATACACACACGTGACAAACAAAGGGAACTTAACAAGGTAATTAACTAGACACAGGTGAAAGCAATGACTAATAAAACAGAATGGGGAAAACTGGGTCAAACTAATGGAACATAACAGTGAACATGTAACACTCATTAAGACCTATACTGCATTATAAGAACAGTTATAGTTACATTTATATTATTTTTAAATGTATTTATAAGCCATGCATTTTCTTTTTCAATGCACATGGTCATAATGCATTATAAACTGATTTATAAATGATCAAGTATAAAATAGTTCCAGAGACACTTGTTTGCTGTACCAATTAGTTATTAATAATTGTCTTTACCGGCTAATGTTTGGATTAGAGGTCATGAATGGTAATTTTGATTTGATTTGATATATATATATATATATTTTTTTTTTTGCTGCAGTGTTTTGCTAAAAAAATATATTTTTTCAACTGTTTGTATTAATGATTTCTGTTTTTTCCCCCCATTATTTTTATTACAGGAATTATTGTTCATTAGTTACACTTACAAGTAAACAACTTAAAATGTATAATGAGCACATCTTCATGATTTCTTATTATGACTGTATTATTATAAGTATTTATAAGAACACAACATGGCTATAATAACAATATATTCACTTATTTGACAGAAATAAATCTGAATTACTAAAAACTCATTGTAACTATAATATAATAGCATTATAGCGATGCAGGTTGCATCTTAATAAATACATTCATGGAACCATACGACTGACTAATTAATACTTACAAATCAGTGTATAATGGATTATGAACGTGTGCATTGAAAAAGAAAATGCATGACTTATAAGTAATTATAAAAAATAATATAAATATGTAACTATAGCTGTTCTTATAATGCAGTATAAGTCTTAATGAGTGTTTATAAATATGTTTATAAAATACTAATACTTATAAATAAGTATAAATGGAGCTATAAGTAATTATAAGTATGGTCTTCATAGAAAGTGTTACCGAAAAGTCTTTCTTTTTCTGCAAGTAAATGTCGGAAACGTGCATTTATTTTAAAAAATACTGACAAATACATCTAAACAGCTTCATCTGCAATAAAGACAGCAAATTTTGCAGGTCACTATAAGCCTACGGGAAGCAGAAAGTGTACGGTTCAGTGCTCCGTATTCAACTCCTCCTCCAAATTCAAGCAGCAAATCTCGCCGATCGGTAAGTTCGTTTGAGATCTGCCAAACACCTCGCCTTGAATTTACATGAAATTAGGTGACTACAGTCATCCTCTAACCACATTTGTGGCATATGTACAACTATTGGATGCACTTAATTCGAGCGGCGCTAGTATTCCACTATGCTGACGGAAGTAAGGATACACTGCTTCGAGTCCAAACGGAAGTTGTGTGACGTCATGTGAAAAGGGCCTATTGTACTTGAAGGCCTTTCCTTCCATTGAAGAAGTATCTGAGAAATATCTAACTCTGAAAGTTCTCTTCCTCCTTGCCAGTGGCGTGCACGGGGGGGGGGGGGGTTCTGAGCCCCTGCCCCTTTGAGTGCCCTTTGCGGTCGCGACTTCTACCGAGGGAGGACAATCAACACCAAGCCCTTTCGGGTCTCCTTCATGTTTAGACTTTGCTCCAGGCACGGTCAAAGCCTTTCTTCACCTTAGACCAGGGTATGTTCCTAAGGTTCCCACTAATGTGGCTAGAACTATCACACTGCAGGCTTTCTGTCTTCCCCCTTTCAGTACTCCGTACCAGGAAAAACTTAATTTGCTTTGCCCTGTTAGGGCCCTAGATGCATATGTCCGCAGAGCTGCCCTGTGGCGAAAGTCGGATCAACTGTTTGTCTGTTTTGGGTCACCTTGGAAAGGGTGCCCTGCATCTAAGCAGAGGATGAGCAACTGGATAGTTGAGGCTATCTCTCTTGCATATGAGTCGGCCAGCCATCCTTCACCTTTGGTGGTCCGAGCCCATTCTACCAGAAGTATGGCTGCTTCAAAAGCATTATTGTCAGGAGTCTCTCTCCAAGATGTGTGATGCTGCAGGGTGGTCTTCCCCCCACACTTTTGTGAGGTTTTACAACCTAGACCTGGGGTCTACTCCTGGGACTAGTGTGCCTTCCTCTTAGTGTGCACGATTGGTTTCACACAGACAGGCACTTGTCAGTACGGCGGCATGGGTATAAACGTTCCCACAGTGTCGAAGACTCTGACGCAGCGCAAGTTCCACTGAAAGGGAATGTTTCAGGTTATGCATGTAACCATGGTTCCCTGAGAAGGGAACGAGACGCTGTGTCGCGTTGCCATACTTTTTGCATGCCTGTGATCATCTTGCTTCAGCCTTTTTAGAAGCTAACACTGTTTGGTCTGGGTATGCTTTATAGTTTCCTGGTCAATGACGTCACCTGCCTATGACGTTCTGTCAAGCCATTGGACTGATTTTACGCGTGCAATCACACAGAGGCGTTCCCACAGTATCAAAGACTTTGACGCAGCGTCTCGTTTCCTTCTCAGGGAACCATGGTTACATGCGTAACCTGAGACGTTTTTTTGTGGTGTAAATATAATTTATTCTGAAGCAATATTCATATCTAATCTTATTAAATGTATGATTAATTTTAAATTCTTAAATTTGATCAATAAATTCAATTAGAATAAGACACTATAAGGCTGTTACCAATCAAATTAAATCATTTACACTGAAAAAAAAAAAAAAAATGCATTAAATAATGTTATGAGATATAGCCCCGGTTTCACAAACAAGGCTTAAGTAAGTCCTAGACTAAAATGCATGTTTGAGCTGTTTTAACTGAAAGCAACTTGCAATGACATGTTTTAAAATATGTCAGTGCCATTGTTTTGTCTCAAGATGCACATCAGTAATGTTTTTTCTAGGGTACGTTATAAATGCACTACTTAAATGCACTAATTGAACTAAGGCCTAATCCTGGCTTAGTCTAAGCCCTGTCTGTGAAACCAGGCCATCAACGTTTGAAATGTTGGGAAAAAATGATACTTTTAAACATGAAACTAAACCGCCATTAGGTGGCGGCAAGTGACAGTCTTAATGAATGAGTCATTGAGTCATTCATTCAAACGATTCGTTCAAACGGCTGATTAATTGAAGAACGGGGCAGTTTGTGAATGGGTAATTTAATCATTGACTCAACAGATTCGTTCAAAACGATGAATCATAAACACAGCTGAGTGTTGCTGTTAGATACGATATGATTCTGCTGTGATCTTTGTTTGGAACTATTTTCGCTGCTGAACAAAACAGAACAAAAACAGTCAATATTGTGCATAAAATGTGACTTAATATCATTGTCACATTTTCAATCTATGGTATTCAGGAAAGCACTCTTGGTCGTGTGATGTTGCTTAACTGTATCATATGTTATAAATATAAAAACTTCACATTTTGATTTTTACCGCAGTGTGTTAACTGAGTTTCTTTGTGTGTGCTGCGCTCATTTGTTTTGATTTCCCCTCGAGAAGCTGCACGAGCCTCAACAGTGCAACCTTGTTGTCAGTACATTATACATTAACATTATATACATTATATATACATTATTTTTCTCCAAATATGCACACTTTTAAACTAAAAGTCCTGAGAAAAGTTGTTTAGTTAGGCGCTTTCATAATGACCAGACAGGTATCGACTGCGTTTTTCATTTATATACAGTAACTCCTGACACAAATTAATAAATTTCTGTCACTATAAGATATGTTGAATAAAACAGAAGTCAAACATTTAAGTTTGAATCTTTTTACTGATAGTCTGTCAAGTTAATTACATTCTATTTACATTTACAACTTGCGTTAAAACTAGCTGTAACTTTGAACTAATGGGTGGGTCCCGTGGGTCAACAGGTTTTAAGCTAATGCTGGTAATACACATGTAGTTAACAAAATGAAAATATAAACATTTTAATGCTATAAAGGTGAGCAAACTGAAAGTAACAGCCTGCAGGTGCTGGCTATTTTCAGACAGTTCACATTAGCAAGTAGTCTACGGCTAGTAATAAACACCACTTCAACATGATCTCTGACTTAAGCAAACGCTTTTATTACACATTTATTTAAAATGAAGCCATAAACATTTTAATGCTAGTAAAAGTGTGAGTACAAGGAAACGATCCACCCGCATGCCTCTCAGCGATGGTGCCTTGATCAGTTGATCTGCGTCTGGAGCTGATGACATCACTTGGAGGGAGGCGTGGCCCGGCCTGCTGAACACGCCCTAATTTCTTGACTCCACCCCACGTCAAAACAGTGCCATGAAGTGAAACACACAGAAAAGTGCAGCGCAAAGGGAAAACGGTATCGTGAGCTTACACTTGACTGAAATGCAGAATAAAAGGAGCGTTGCAAATAAATTAATAGGTGTGACCATGGAAAATATCTGTTGCAGAGATAAAATAGGATCAAAGTTCATAAGCTTCTTTTAACAGCTGTTATTGATTTTTGCAATTAATTATATCTTAATTTTTGCAATTATTTATTTTTGTTTGCAAAACTTTTTTTCTCTCAATACTTTTTTCTTTTGCAATTATTTTTGTTTGCAAAACAATTTTTTTTTGCTCAATACTTTATTTTATTTTTACAATACTTTATTTTCTTTTGCAAAACTTTACTTTCTTTTGCTAAACTATAAGGCATGATTTTGACTCCATACAAAACCGATCATGTCCAATCAAAGTGTGATGGAGGCACTGCCTCCTCTCATGTGACTTTTCCCCATTCATTCTTAATGACCCCCCACCAAACCCACCGCATGCTTTTGGGGCGCTGCTTTAACTCGATGAGGACAGAGACTCACCTCCTGCTGTAACTTCACCTGCGTGTGTTGCTGTTGGACACTGTTACTTTATAAAAACGAGTGACTACATTTTTTAATGTCACATTTTGTAATATTTGCATTGTTTTATTTTTTGTAATATCGATTATTTTCTCATCCAGTTTTTTTTTTTTTTTTTTTTGAGGAGGCACTGCCTCCCTTGCCTCCTCGGAGGAAACGCCCCTGTGGACTTAAAAGCAAGCCCAAGCATACCTGTAAAGACACACATAAGGCACGTTTACATGTAAAATAGGGCGCGTCCGCAAGCTAATGCTAATCGAAGCATATACATTTAAACGACAAATAATTTAAGTTGAAGTGACCTATACAGCCAAGTTGATCGTACTTAATTTAACCCTCAAGCTTCCTTCGTATAGAAGCCCTCAATTGGTCCTTTTTGACAAATTTTGGTACAAAGGTCTCAGGTGTGATCCTTGGGGTATGTTTACATGACAACGATATGCTTAAAACGGAGAAGTTTTTCCTTTGAGTTTCCGCGTACAGACGACACCATTGTCAAAACGATCCCCATTCATATGAATCCGTGAAGACGACTAAAAACGTTGTATTCTGCTGGCAGGCCATTAGATGGCGATGAAACACCATAGACTGAACATAATACGCATGTACATGACGTAATCGTTTTCACAGATTCACAGACTGTTTTCAAAAACTTGCACTTTGAAACCTGTTTTCAAAAGTTTGCGTTTTCAGGCCATCAAAATGCCGTTGTCGTGTAAATGAACGGCCAAAACGCATTTAAGTTTTCCGGTTTTAGTTGAAATTGGTTTCATGTAAACAGCCCCCAAGTCTTTTTTTTTTTTTTTTTTTTTTTAAATGTCATTATCTTTAAACTTTCAATTTGAATTTATTTACCTCTAAAAGTACCATCATTTTATGTAAAAATGCTTATTTCTAAAATGTCTTTTCTAGACTCTACAAAACAGCCTGGAAGAGCAGAAGCTGCACATCCTTTTCTTTAGCATTTCTATTTTCTTGAAATTGTGTTTATTGTAAAAATGCACTACACAAATAAATTGCAGTTGAATTTAAATCTTGCCTCCTCCAGACACTGACAGCACAATTTATTACAGTGGCATTTAATAGCATTGACGCAAGTGTTCATATATATGTAATTCTGCAGAATGTTCTAAGAAATAGATGGCTGGGTATAGGCTAAAGAATGATATAAAACACTGACAGAAGCTTATACTTTCTTCATAATTGCAATTTGGAGAGTTCATCAATCGTATCAGATGCAGCAGGCAACAGCAAAACACATTTCTAAATATGAAAGCATTAATAATGCAGAAGCATTCAAATAAAAAATTGTTGGTATTTGGTTTGAGTAGGTTGTTTTTATAATCATGTCCAAACAGTAAATGTCTAATGTATGATCAAAACATGCAGCTAAATAATTATGCTCAATTCTCAAGAATAATGTAAAGGACATAACATTTGAGGTTTCCTTGGTCATGAAACACTTCAGTTTTAGGACAAAATAAAGATCACAAAACTATATCTACTGATTAAAACAAATAATTCTGAATTTATTAGTTTGTTAAGTGGGCATTTAATTACTGCAATGACTAATGACATCAAAAGTGGGAAAAGTTGGTCAAAAATGTACATTTACACAAACTGACCACCACATGCAACTTTCAGATATTATTTTTTATGTTTTAGTGTTTCCCATTAGTGCAAAACAAGGTTATTCGCTCATGTTTGCTCTGCTGTATCCTTACATTAACTGTTTATCTGAATGCCTGTAATCAATCAGGCAAAACAGCTCAGACGATTTATCATAGCTTTTACACAAACTATGCATTGTTTTGAACATGTGAACTGTTGCCTAACACTGAATCTTTTATTACCTTTTTGAAAATATCCATTAAACACCTGCGATTTGAGGAGCGTGTACTAATATTTTCAGTTCCATTCGTTTGTGCGCTGTCTCAAGGACACGCCCACAATATCATGAATATTTGTGTAAGCGCCACCCAGTGGAACAGAATATTTCAGGAACCGAATATATTGTAACAGCTGTTCGTTTTTTCACATGCTTGCAGAGAAAGGCTTACCAAAACAAAGTTACTGGGTTGTCATCGACTGTACTTAAGGCGTGATTTCCCCTTACCTATGGGAATGACTTAAGGGTGTTGCATAAAGGCCCGGTTTCACAGACAGGGCTTAGCCTAAAGCAGGATTAGGTCTTAGTTCAATTAGGATATTTAAGTAGCTTTTATAAATGTACCGTAGAAAAAACATTAGTTGTGTGCATCTTGAGACAAAACAATGGCACTGACATATTTTAAGATATGTCAGTACAAGTTGCTTTCAGTTAAAACAGCTCAAACATGCATTTTAGTCTAGGACTAGCTTAAGCCTCGTCTGTGAAACCGGGGGATAAAGTCTTCGATATAATCCCTTTAAACAGTTCTCTAAGGGAAACCGTGAAGTTTTTCACGACAGCGACCCAGGTTTTGCCATTATAAAATTCTATTGTTGCCATCGACACGTTATTTGTTAATACAGATAGGGTCTGCTATGTATGTAATTTGATCAATGTTTATGTGAATAAACGCTTAAATTAAAATGTTTATCATATAAAGTGGCCGATCATGTCACGTTAGAAGACTTGGATTGAACCTGCTCTCTCCGTGTAGCAATTAAGGTGAAGTTTTCCAAAACATGTTATAATAAGGAAAATTACACTTAAGGTGCTATTTTGCAACCGAGCACCTTCTACTCCAGAAAACAAACAAAAGCATACAAAACTATGGAGGCATACAGCTTTTTGTTAGTGGTTGCATATTTGTAAATAACTTTTGACAAAGTGGTCACTGCACACACAAGCATTATCCAAATCGACCCCTCCTGACCGCAGACGCAGGATTACAAGCCTCTTTTCCCTCCGTTTTTCAGTCAATTTCTTGACCATAAACCATAAACTATACAAAACATAGGCATTTCATATGGTGCTTTTCCACTGCGTGGTAGGGTACAACGGGGCTAAAGGCACACCTTAAGAAAAATGTGCTTTTCACTACTGTGAAGGAATTTTTTAATTAATCATAACTAACATTTCTTTTTCCTTGCAGGAATAACACATATATGCTTTTGAAATGTAAATGTCCTCAAACCCTGGGCCTAAGTCATTGTGTGTCTGAATCATGTCCAAATATAAGAAAAGGGGAAATGAAACTTAGGGACAGCTAGACAACTATCTAAATATAATAGCCCCATGATATTGAGTAACCAACAAACTAATAAACACATGATTTAGGCAGATCTTGCTTTACCTAGTAACAGAAGGGTTTGACCTATGAAGAACCAATCATATTGTAGAATACTTTGCCATGCTTCTATCCTATATAAACTGTTGTATTCTTTTTGCTGGTGGGATTCTCTGAGATTGATACGAGGTCCTCCGGCCGTGATTAAAGCATATTCTAAGGCAGGGGTTCCCAAACTTTTCAGCCACTACCCCCAAAATAACGATGGCAGTGACTCGCGACCCCCACTATCCTCGGAGGTGGTTAAAGTATACAAACGTTGTGCGCACTGGCGCACACGCACTAACGCCTGTTTCACACATGCTCTGTTTGCAGTGCGTATGGTTTTTGTTTTTAATTTAACTAATATTTTTAGTATTTTGTTAGGCCTACAATTATTCATAAAATATGCTATTTCTAATCATTAAAAAAAAAAAAAAAATTATTTCTGGAAATCATCTCGCGACCCCCACTTTGGGAACCACTGTTCTAAGGCATAGTCTGGAGTCTGTCTGGTTATTGATGCGCAGCAAGTTACGGGACACTAGAGACCTTATTCCCAAGTGATACAGTGCCCTCCAAAATTGTTGGCACCCTTAGTAATTATGAGCAAAGGCGGCTGTGAAAATAAATCTGCATTGTTTATCCTTTTGATCTTTCATTCAAAAAATTCACAAAATTATAACCTTTCATCGAAGTAAAACAATTGAAAGTGGGGGGAAAATCACATTATGAAATAAATGTTTTTCTCCAAAACACGTTGGCCACAATTATTGGCACCCTTTTATTCAAAACTTTTTGCAAGATTATCTTTTGCCAAGATAACAGCTCTGAGTCGTCTTCTATAATGCCTGATGAGTTTGGAGAACACCTGACAAGAGATCAGAGACCATTCCTTCATGCAGAATCTCTCCAGATCCTTCAGATTCCCAGCTCCATGTTGGTGCTTCTTGTCTTCAGTTCACTCCACTCATTTTCTATAGGGTTCAGGTCAGGGGACTGGGACGATCATGGCAGAAGGTGGTGTTTTAAAATGAGGAGGCAAAGTCCTCATTTATGTCCCTGTAACAATTTTAAGTTAACATTACATAAAAAGAGAGACCAAATACAATTCTATTTTCTTATTTTTACACTATGTAATGTTCTATTTATTAAAACCAAGTATAAATTTCATCAAGTTAGTGTGTTTACTCATTTTTACATTTATTCCAAAACAATAACTAAAGGCAGTAACAATTTAAACAATATATATTATTTATATTATTATTAACTAATATTCAGCTTTTCTTTTTAATAGTCAATTTATTTTCAGCAGTCATCAAGCTTGTACGTACACACTGGTCAGTGGTCACAGACACGAAGATGTACCTTTAATTTCACCACACTGATTGCTCACTAAAACCCCCCCGCAGTCATCATGTTTTCAGGCCATTTCGAGTTTGATTTTGACATGATACAAAGCGGTGATATGTAAGTGACAGTTGTTTACTTACTTTTTAATTAGTCTTCCCATTAAAGCCATCACTGTCTTCATTCAGGCCGATTCGACGAGAACGCGCACGAAAACAAGAGGCGGGATTTATCGCACGAACCAATCATGTCCAATCATAACTGATCATATCCAATCATAGCGCAATTGAGGCATTGCCTCCTCTCACGTGACTTTTCCCCATTCATTCTCAATTACCCCCCACTAAACCCACCGCACGCTATAGAGGCTCTGCTTTATTTCTATGAGCTGAAGGGAGGCACAGAGACGCGGACTCCCCGCTGTAACTTTACCTGCGGGTGTCGCTGTTTGACAGTGTTTCTTTAGAAAAACGAGTGACTTTTACACTTTTTATTGTCAAATTTTGTAACATTTGTGTTGTTTTATTCTTGTAATATCGATTATTTTCTCACCCAGTTTTTTTGAGGAGGCACTGCCTCCCTTGCCTCCTCGGACGAAACGCCCCTGGTGTGCACCAAACCCATCTGGTGAGTTTGCTGCCAAAAAGCTTTTTTTTTTTGTTTCATCTGACCATAGAAGCCGATCCCATTTGAAGTTCCAGTCGTGTCTGACAACTGAATATGCTGGAGATTGTTTCTGGATGAGAGCAGAGGATTTTTCTTGAAACCCTCCCGAACAACTTGTGGGGATGTAGGTGCTGTTTGATCATTCTTTTTAGGCTTTCTGAGACTGAAGACTCAACTAATCTCTGCAATTCTCCAGCTGTGATCCTTGGAGAGTCTTTGGCCACTCAAACTCTCCTCCTCACTTCACATTAGGACGATTTAGACACACGTCCTCTTCCAGGCAGATTTGTAACATCTTTAGTTGATTGGAACTCCTTAATTTTTGCCCTGATAGTGGAAATGGGAATTTTCAATGCTTTGAAGCTCAACAATCTTTTGCTGCACATCAGAACTATATTCTTTGCTTTTACTCATTTGTGATGAATGATTACGGGAATTTGGCCTTTGTGTTTCCTCATGTTTATATTCCTGTGGAACAGGAAGTCATGGCTGGACAATTTCATGCTCCTAGTCACCCTGGTGTGCTAAAAAATCATGTATTGGAGAAAAACATTTATTTCATAACGTGAGTTTCCCCCCACTTTCAATTGTTTTACTTCGATGAAAGGTTATAATTTTGTGAATTTTTTAAATGAAAGATCAAAAGGATAAACAATGCAGATTTATTTTCACAGCCACCTTTGCTCATATTTACTAAGGGTGCCAATAATTGTGGAGGGCACTGTAGTGTTCAAAAGGGTCAAGACGTTGACCGACTCAGCCGACGTCAATTAGGAGACGTGCTAGAGTATATATTATTTAAGCGTCGATTATGAGACGTTTATGTCACAGATAGGCCAGGCTCCACCATCACCCAATCACAGTGCACTCCCTCACCAGAGTACTAATCACACACACCTGCACCTCATCAGCACAGCCATCACCAGCAGTATAAAGGACACACACACACACACACAGTCATCGTCCGGTCTCGTTAGCATCCAGACTTACCTTCATGCTCACCTCAAGGACTCCAGTCTACTACTTACCTGTCTCCAGCGTGTATCCTGTTCTCCCTCTGTGTGCTTCGTCTTCGTGTGTGTTCTCCAGGATCCTCTCTGCTCCATGTCATCAGTCATTCGTCGGCTCACCATCTCTGCAACAAAAGGACAGTATCACTCATCTTATTATCACCATTCACCCAAAGATTCACCAAATACTCACCTGTTTCACTGTTGCTTCATCTGGTTGTTCAATAAACACCTTTACCTATATTCCTGTGTCTCCGACCCTTCTGTGTTGTAACAGTTTAGGGGCGTCGATTAAGAGACGACCCGGTTTAACTTAAGTCAGGTGCGTAGGGGAAAATCTACCACACTACTCTCAAAGTGTATGATTACCCCACACACAGGGTAAAAGGCTCCCCAGCATGGGGTAAAAGGCACACAGTATTGATACAAATACTTTAGCTAAAATAATGTTTTTAATAATGTCTAGGTTAATACTTGCTAAAAAAAAAAATTACTTTAGCAAAGTTTGTACTATTTTCTGTTTATTTTTTATAAATAAAAGAATTCATTTTTGTTCAATAAATATACTGTCATTAAAATAAGTTAATATAAAAATATAGTTTAAAAATACAGAAACAAAATTATTTTAAAAAGTAAAGATTCTGAAAGCATTGAAGGAGATCGCATAATATTTAATATAGATTTACAGTATAACAATAAATTATATTTTATTATGATTAATATCATATTTTTAAATATGATTGTTTGATTATAAATATGGGTATTATCTCTAAGGTGGATACACAATTTGATATAGGACATTTACCATCTGAATTTAACCATGCCATGTCAACAAATGGAAAAGTCAGCCAGCTATTTATTACCATGTTAATTATTGTACCTTTTGCCCCAACAGCAGGTGCGCTTTTTACCCCAAATACCATACTTTGACATATTCTTCCGTTATTGAAACCCTGTTGCTTGAATTACCTTGACCAAAACTGAAAATCATTAAGAAGACCTTTGTCTGAAAATACAAACATTAATTTAATCGATTCTCATTTGCTACTTAAATCAAGAACATTTTAAAAAACATCAAATATTAGATCAAACTACCTCAGAATCAGCTTTCAGCTACTGCCCGCGATCGCGTCAAGGATCAGACAAATTTGCACGTGCATTTTGAAAAGCGGATAATTAGTCAAGTTTTTGTGCCACCTAGTGGTTTAGAGGAAAATAAAATCAAAGGCGCCTTTAGCCCCGTTGTACCCTACTACCCGCACCCGCCATTTTTTAAAAAGCCGTGTACTATGGAAGTAAAATAATGCCATATGTTTTTGAAACAAAAAACATCTTGAATTGCACTACTTGAAAAAAAAATGCATTGCATTAACCGTGCTTGTATTTTAATTCATTGTATTTTTAGGGCTTGCATTTTTATGGGCTGAAATTCAACATGGTTGTATATTTAAGCTGTGAAAATTTAAATTCAAAACATTTCACACACATTTTCATTGTTAAATTTTCAATAATCCATATTCACCTTTCAGATTTCACTTACAAAATGTTCATTCTGTTTCCTACAACCTATAATATTCAGCAGGCAATTTTTTGTCCATTTTATTTCGCGTCTACAAATTCGCGTCCACAAATTCAGTGGTTCAAATTTCAACTTTTCACATCCGGGAACTGTAAGAAAAGCAGTAAATTACCGAGCATAATCTCCATCTGCTGTTAGTCAACCTCACCAGCAGGTGGTGCAAGCGCGTGTTGACGAAGAGCAGAGCAACAGTTAGAGCAAGTCATTCATTTCATTCATTAAAACGGATTTACATTAACGGGGCAAGTGGTAAGTGCATGTGTGATGATTATCAGGGACAGTATATATGCAGAAAAGCTGATAAAGACACAAAAGTTGTGATTACATTTAATTCAATGTCTTTACTGTTACTTTCCCTGTGGAGCCTACATGTAAGCAGCTTTCTCTACAGTGAACGAGATTATAACGTTATTCCCCGATGCTGATGTACAGTTCAAACGTTAAATCTGAGGTAGACATATAACTTTCCTTAACTTTATATCGCGGCTGTGCTGCAGTACTGGGGTTTCCCTCAATACGTCATACTCCAGGATTCCCCTGCCGTCGGGACATATAGAACGCTTAACTTACCTTTATAGACTAAATGATATAAAAGACCACCGAACTCGCACCTATACTATACTATATAGGCTACAGACAAGCAGGTTGTCTCAGAATATGGACGTAATATGCAAAGTTTGACACTAAGCGTTTCCTATACTGGCATAAAGTTGGCTTGACATTGGATGGTCCATATTCGCAAATTTAGGGACCATCTCTAAAGTTACATAGAGTTGGTGTACACATTTCTAACTTCAATATCATTTGAAGATAATGACTAACAGTCATAAACTGTAATGTGCTCGTGTAGGTGTCAGGCATGATGCACACCTTTTAGATTTTTTATATTTAATAAAATAAACAAAAAAAATTTGCTAATTTTTTACTACTGCATGAGCTTATATTTATTTTAATATCAACAATCTAAAATTATGGTATATGGTAGATTTTTGATATGTAATAAACTGTCAAATCATGTCTAAATATTACTATTTTACTATTACTATTACTAATTTTTCACTTGACATGAGTTTATTTTTATTATCAACAGTCTAAAAGTTGTGCATCTGTTACATCCACGCCTTCCTGGACTCCGTTTCCCAGCATCCTCCTGTTCTCCACACCTGTCTGCACTTCCCTCATCAGTCTTCCCGCCATGTTCCCCGGATTCCCAGCACCTGTTGTTCCTCGTCAGCACTCCCTTTAAGTTGGACACTCTCCTTGCACTCCTTGTCCGTTCTTGTTGTTGTTTAATGTGTGTATGCTGTTTCCGTGTTCCTGGATTGGTTATTAAAGCCCATACAAGTGTGGATCTCTGTATTTGCCTCATCCCTGCAGCACCACACGTAACAGAAGAACGGACCTAAACCATCTGGAGATCCACTACTAAAAGATGGGCTTATTCCTGGTTCCCGTGCCTCCCGTGCCTCCCATGCCTCCCAAACCAGCCACAGCGGGGGATCGTCTCATTGGGCTCCTGCAGGACGGACGTTCACTGGAGAGGTATGTGGAGGAGTTTGTTGAGTTGGCTTTTTTGACGAATTGGTCAGACGCTTGCTTAAACGCCCTTTTTCTGGAGGGGCTGGACGAGAGCATAATCCGGTTTGATGAACCTGACAATTCTGTTTCCTTAAACGATACTATTAATCTGATTTTGTATTTGAATGGTTCCGAGTTCATTGTCGAAGAGGTTCAAAGTGATAAGTGCATATCTCGTCCAGCTCCCCCAGAAACACGGGCGGCCTGGCCAGTTCGTCCATCTCCATCTTCCTCCGTATGCCCCTCCAGTGAGCTTTTCCCCGGTGTCCTGCCGGACCCACAACCCCTTATGGCTGAAGAAAAATCCTCCACTGGGCCCATACGGCCGAAGAGGAGAAATAAAAAGGCTGTACAACCCCTGTCCCCTGAGTTTTCTGCCTCCAAGCAGCCCAAGTTCCCTGAGTTTTCTGCCCCCGTGCAGCCCAAGTTCCCTGAGTTTTCTGCCTCCGAGCAGCCCAAGTTCCCTGAGTTTTCTGCCTCCGAGCAGCCCAAGTTCCCTGAGTTTTCTGCCTCCGAGCAGCCCAAGTTCCCTGAGTTTTCTGCCGCCGAGCAGCCCAAGTTCCCTGAGTTTTCTGCCTCCGAGCAGCCCAAGTTCCCTGAGTTTTCTGCCTCCGAGCAGCCCAAGTTCCCTGAGTTTTCTGCCTCCGAGCAGCCCAAGTTCCCTGAGTTTTCTGCCTCCGAGCAGCCCAAGTTCCCTGAGTTTTCTGCCGCCGAGCAGCCCAAGTTTCCTGAGTTCTCTGCCTCCGAGCAGCCCAAGTTCCCTGAGTTTTCTGCCTCCGAGCAGCCCAAGTTCCCTGAGTTTTCTGCCTCCGAGCAGCCCAAGTTCCCTGAGTTTTCTGCCTCCGAGCAGCCCAAGTTCCCTGAGTTTTCTGCCTCCGAGCAGCCCAAGTTCCCTGAGTTTTCTGCCTCCGAGCAGCCCAAGTTCCCTGAGTTTTCTGCCGCCGAGCAGCCCAAGTTCCCTGAGTTTTCTGCCGCCGAGCAGCCCAAGTTCCCTGAGTTTTCTGCCGCCGAGCAGCCCAAGTTCCCTGAGTTTTCTGCCGCCGAGCAGACCAAGTTCCCTGAGTTTTCTGCCGCCGAGCAGACCAAGTTCCCTGAGTTTTCTGCCGCCGAGCCAGCCGCTCCAGCTCCAGCCGCCGCCGAGCCAGCCGCTCCAGCTCCAGCCGCCGCCGAGCCAGCCGCTCCAGCTCCAGCCGCCGCCGAGCCAGCCGCTCCAGCTCCAGCCGCCGCCGAGCCAGCCGCTCCAGCTCCAGCCGCCGCCGAGCCAGCCGCTCCAGCTCCAGCTCCAGCTCCAGCCTGCCACGAGCCCGCTCCAGCTCCAGCTCCAGCCTGCCACGAGCCCGCTCCAGCTCCAGCTCCAGCCTGCCACGAGCCCGCTCCAGCTCCAGCTCCAGCCTGCCACGAGCCCGCTCCAGCTCCAGCTCCAGCCTGCCACGAGCCCGCTCCAGCTCCAGCCTGCCACGAGCCCGCTCCAGCTCCAGCCTGCCACGAGCCCGCTCCAGCTCCAGCCTGCCACGAGCCCGCTCCAGCTCCAGCCTGCCACGAGCCCGCTCCAGCTCCAGCCTGCCACGAGCCCGCTCCAGCTCCAGCCTGCCACGAGCCCGCTCCAGCTCCAGCTCCAGCCTGCCACGAGCCCGCTCCAGCTCCAGCCTGCCACGAGCCCGCTCCAGCTCCAGCTCCAGCCTGCCACGAGCCCGCTCCAGCTCCAGCTCCAGCCTGCCACGAGCCCGCTCCAGCTCCAGCTCCAGCCTGCCACGAGCCCGCTCCAGCTCCAGCTCCAGCCTGCCACGAGCCCGCTCCAGCTCCAGCTCCAGCCTGCCACGAGCCCGCTCCAGCTCCAGCTCCAGCCTGCCACGAGCCCGCTCCAGCTCCAGCTCCAGCCTGCCACGAGCCCGCTCCAGCTCCAGCTCCAGCCTGCCACGAGCCCGCTCCAGCTCCAGCTCCAGCCTGCCACGAGCCCGCTCCAGCTCCAGCTCCAGCCTGCCACGAGCCCACTCCAGTAGCCCACGAGCCCTTCAAGCCCCTGAGTCTCCCCAAGAAATTTTTTGGGGGGGGAAGGGTACCCGTGGGTGGGAAAGATGGGGGTGGGCTCGGAGACCCGCCGTGGCCTTCCCTAGCTCCTGACCCGCCGTGGCCATCCCTAGCTCCTGACCCGCCATGGCTGCCCACGGCTCCAGACCCGCCATGGCCGCCCAAGGCTCCTGACCCGCCATGGCCTTCCCTAGCTCCTGACCCGCCATGGCCACCCAAGGCTCCTGACCCGCCGTGGCCTTCCCTAGCTCCTGACCCGCCATGGCCACCCAAGGCTCCTGACCCGCCGTGGCCGCCCACGGCTCCTGACCCGCCGTGGCCATCCCTAGCTCCTGACCCGCCATGGCTGCCCACGGCTCCAGACCCGCCATGGCCGCCCAAGGCTCCTGACCCTCCATGGCCGCCCACGGCTCCTGACCCGCCATGGTTACCCACGACTCCTGACCCGCCATGACGGCCCGAGGTCCTGGGACCGCCCTGGAGACCTCTGCACCCGTCTGCACCCCCCGCACCTGCCTGTAGGTCTCCAGGGCGCCCACCCCCCCTCCCCAGTTGTTACATCTGAGGCGTGAGGACACGCCTTCCGGGGAGGGGGAGGTAATGTTACATCCACGCCTTCCTGGACTCCAGTTCCCAGCATCCTCCTGTGCTCCACACCTGTCTGCACTTCCCTCATCAGTCTTCCCGCCATGTTCCCCGGATTCCCAGCACCTGTTGTTCCTCGTCAGCACTCCCTTTAAGTTGGACACTCTCCTTGCACTCCTTGTCCGTTCTTGTTGTTGTTTAATGTGTGTATGCTGTTTCCGTGTTCCTGGATTGGTTATTAAAGCCCATACAAGTGTGGATCTCTGTATTTGCCTCATCCCTGCAGCACCACACGTGACAGCATCACACCTACATGAACACTTTGCAGACTGTAATTCATTCTCTACAAATACTATAGAGCAGGGGTCGGCAATTAAGTTTGACATCGGGCCCAAAAAAATTTCGCCACTAGATGGCGGGCCAGAACATAGTCAAAGGATAATTTAAATTAACTGATGAAAAATGCAACTAGAATTGCCTGTGGCAGACTGTTACAGTGTCTTTTGTAACTGGTATTGAGCTGTTACTCTGTGTTAAATCCTGTAGTAGGACAGTCATTAACAAAAAGTCACATTTGTGTGGCGGTGTCCGGGTTTTACAAATTAATAAAGCAGAGTAGTGACCTGGCAAGTATCTTCATTCACCAACTTGCAACACAGACCGCCTTGCTAAAACACACATATGTGGGAGATGCGGAATGGATAAAAATAACTCAAAAAATAAAAGAGGACTTGAATAAGCCCATTAATGGCATGTTTGAGTCATGCTCTTAATGAGCTATGTTTTATTTCCTCTTTCCATATTGTGAATAATAATAGGCCTATGTGTATATCATTTTAATTTGCTTGTTACACAATGGAGCCTAACTTATTGTAATAATTATTTGACGTAGCCTACTTTTACACTCAGAATTATTCCTTGGCATCCTCACGTACTAAACTGCATTTATTTTAAATTGTTTGCCTGCTGGAGGTACGCTATTACGTCGTGTGCAGAGTGATGTTAACATTTAAGCTAGCTGGTGAGAGAAAATGGCACTATCAAAGAGTCTAAAGAGGAAAGTTGACAGCGAAAATAGGGCATACAAAGAAGAATGGAAAGACAACTATGCGTTCATCCTACCTAGTTTTGTGAATGCAAAGCTGGTGTGTCTTATCTTCAACGAAGTTGTCGCTGTTTTCAAAGAAAATAACACTGTGTCTACACCAGACGCGAGCGGCGTGATGCGACGCGTCAAATGATAATAGAACCCGTTATAATCAGTGATATTGTCTACACTGGATGCAGCGCGGTGCGACGCGAGTCACACGACACAACACATTCCCGACAGTAAACGGATTCCCCGTTCTGTTTCTGACGTAGTCCAAGTGCTTTGCAACGGTCGGTTTGTCTGTTGCGGCGCAGCGCAACGTGACGCGAAAAAAGTCGCATTTATTGTAGACACGGTGATAATAGACGGCAACACGAGACGAAGGTCTATTTCAGAACCAGCTGCTATCAAAATAATTTGGCTGCGGGCGCGGGCCAGATATGATTGCTGACAGGCCAGTTTTGGCCCGCGGGCCGCCTATTGCCGACCACTGCAGTATATGATGTTTTTTTTCACTCAACCTTTATTTTGGCATATTTTACTGTCAGGAGTACAGGGAATATATATTATATAAACATTGTAAGGGCAAATAAAAATTAATTTAAAAAATGTAATCAAATCAGTTCTTAAAGCTAACAATATAGTTTAAAATGTAATCAAATTAATTTAATTATTTAATTTTTACAAATGACAATTTCTGTAATTTCAATGAAGACCTTTGAGTTTGTGTCCCCTATAAGAACTGACCATTCTTTTTTTTTATTAGAAACTTTATAGATCTTTATTTCATATGAGGTAGGCTATGCATATAGTATGGAATATTGCATGCCTGAATAACTGTGTCACGGGAAATAACGAGGAGTCAATTGCGAATGCAGAAAACACGATTTATTAGAACAAACTTTCAGCAGAGCAGAGAAAGCAACAGTCAGATGTCGTGGGTGCTGATGGCAACAGTATCTTGGCAGCGCAGGGACCACAATGGGGCAGGCGGATTAATAGGTGAGTGAAAAACAGGTTTCAATTTGGAGACATGAAAAACGGGATGAATTCTCCTGTATGCAGGAGGGAGTTTGAGGCAGACTGCCACTGGACTAAGGATCTTAGTGACAGTGAACGAGCTGATAAATTTAGCAGCTAATTTACAAACCCGATTCCAAAAAAGTTGGGACACTGTACAAATTGTGAATAAAAAAGGAATGCAATGATGTCGAAGTTTCAAATTTCAATATTTTATTCAGAATACAACTTAGATGACATATCAAATGTTTAAACTGAGAAAATGTATCATTTTAAGGGAAAAATAAGTTGATTTTAAATTTCATGGCATCAACACATCTCAAAAAAGTTGGGACAAGGCCATGTTTACCACTGTGTGGCATCCCTTCTTCTTTTTATAACAGTCTGCAAACGTCTGGGGACTGAGGAGACAAGTTGCTCAAGTTTAGGAATAGGAATGTTGTCCCATTCTTGTCTAATACAGACTTCTAGTTGCTCAACTGTCTTAGGTCTTCTTTGTCGCATCTTCCTCTTTATGATGCGCCATATGTTTTCTATGGGTGAAAGATCTGGACTGCAGGCTGGCCATTTCAGTACCCGGATCCTTCTTCTACGCAGCCATGATGTTGTAATTGATGCAGTATGTGGTCAGGCATTGTCATGTTGGAAAATGCAAGGTCTTCCCTGAAAGAGACGACGTCTGGATGGGAGCATATGTTGTTCTAGAACTTGGATATACCTTTCAGCATTGATGGTGCCTTTCCAGATGTGTAAGCTGCCCATGCCACACGCACTCATGCAACCCCATACCATCAGAGATGCAGGCTTCTGAACTGAGCACTGCTAACAACTTGGGTTGTCCTTGTCCTCTTTAGTTCGGATGACATGGCGTCCCAGTTTTCCAAAAAGAACTTCAAATTTTGATTCGTCTGACCACAGAACAGTTTTCCACTTTGCCACAGTCCATTTTAAATGAGCCTTGGCCCAGAGAAAACGCCTGCGCTTCTGGATCATGTTTAGATACGGCTTCTTTTTTGACCTATAGAGTTTTAGCCGGCAACGGCGAATGGCACGGTGGATTGTGTTCACCGACAATGTTTTCTGGAAGTATTCCTGAGCCCATGTTGTGATTTCCATTACAGTAGCATTCCTGTATGTGATGCAGTGCCGTCTAAGGGCCCGAAGATCACGGGCATCCAGTATGGTTTTCCGGCCTTGACCCTTACGCACAGAGATTGTTCCAGATTCTCTGAATCTTTGGATGATATTATGCACTGTAGATGATGATAACTTCAAACTCTTTGCAATTATTCTCTGAGAAACTCCTTTCTGATATTGCTCCACTATTTTTCACCGCAGCATTGGGGGAATTGGTGATCCTCTGCCTATCTTGACTTCTGAGAGACACTGCCACTCTGAGAGGTTCTTTTTATACCCAATCATGTTGCCAATTGACCTAATAAGTTGCAAATTGGTCCTCCAGCTGTTCCTTATATGTACATTTAACTTTTCCGGCCTCTTATTGCTACCTGTCCCAACTTTTTTGGAATGTGTAGCTCTCATGAAATCCAAAATGAGCCAATATTTGGCATGACATTTCAAAAAGTCTCACTTTCAACATTTGATATGTTATCTATATTCTATTGTGAATAAAATATAAGTTTATGAGATTTGTAAATTATTGCATTCCTTTTTTATTCACAATTTGTACAGTGTCCCAACTTTTTTGGAATCGGGTTTGTACTACAAACGGAGGGGAGAGGAATGTTCTCAGAAGAAAGCCACACTTTTTGACCAACGACGTAGACGGGAGGCTTTGACCGGTGGCGATCGACCTGAGCCTTAGTGCACGCCCCCACCTGAAGGAGAGTCCGTTGGGCTCCTCTGGACGAAAGCGTGAGCAGAGGGGACTGCGACTTCGGATTCCAGACTCTGAAAAATGGGTGGCTGGTACCCTAAACTACATTCGAACAGAGAGAGGCCCATAGACGATACTGGAAATGAGTTATGCGCGTACTCAACCCATGAGAGTTGCTGGCTCCAGGAGGATTGACCGTTGCTATGAGGATGGAACCCAGAAGAAAGACTGACACTCGCTCCCAGTAACTGACAAAATTCCTTCCAAAATTTGGAAACAAATTGGGGTCCCCTGTCAGAGACCACATCCATCGGGAGACCATGAATGCGAAACACGTGATCAATGACAGCAACCACCATCTCCTTGGCAGAGGGTAATTTAGGCAAGGGAATAAATTGAGCCGCCTTCGAAAACCGGTCCACCACGGTCAAAACGACCGTGTTCCCCTGAGAAGGAGGTAGGGCAGTAACGAAATCTAGCGCGATGTGGGACCAGGGTCTCGAAGGGACAGACAGCGGTTGAAGCAACCCCCCAGAGGTCGATTGGAAGTCTTACAACGAGCACACACCAAGCAGGCCACCAGCATCGCCGCTTGACCAAAAACATGATACGATCTACCCCCGGGTGGCAAGCAATGTTAGAACAATGACCCCATCGAATAACGTCAGACCGTAATTCCTCCGGCACAAATAAGCTACTCGGTGGACAATCGGACGGAGGCGTTACCCCTTGTAAGGCCGTACGGACCTTTGATTTGATCTCCCATGTGAGTGTAGTGACAATGAGTCTCTCAGGAATGATGCACTCGGGAGTGGACGAATGCTCGGAATGGTCAGAAACGCGAGACAAGGCATCGGGTTTGATGTTCTTAGAACCCAGACGATAAGAGATAGAAAAATCAAAACGACCAAAAAAATTGCCCACCGAGCCTGCCTGGAGTTAAGACATTTGGCGGATCTGATGTATTCAAGGTTCTTGTAATCAGTCCAGATGATAAAGGGTACCCCCGAACCCTCTAACCAATGACGTCACTCTTCCAATGCTAACTTGACTGCCAGCAACTCTCTGTTACCAATGCCGTAATTGCGTTCGACAGATGATAAGCGATGTGAAAAAAGCGCGCAAGGATGCGTCTTGTCTAGCCCCATCCTTCTAATCCTTCACAGCCTTAACCTTGTTGGGATCCATGCACACTCCCTCGTACAAGACGATGAACCCCAGAAAAGGAACCGACTGTGCATGGAAAACGCATTTCTCCGCCTCGACAAAAAGCCCATTCTCAAGCAGCCTCTGGAGCACCCGCCTGACGTGCTGAACATGTTCCTGGAGAGAAGAGGAAAATATCAATATGTCATCCAGGTAGACGTATATGAACTGATCGGCCATGTTTCTCAGCACATCATTAACGAGAGCTTGGAAAGCCGCGGGAGAGTTGGACAGGCCGAAAGGCATAACGAAATATTCAAAGTGCCCTCTAGGGGTATTGAACACGGTTTTCCACTCATCCCCCTCCCTCATGCGAACCAAATGATAGGCATTACGTAAATCCAATTTTGTGAAAATGGATGCTCCCTGCAGGCTCTCGAAAGCTGAAGACATCAACGGCAAAGGATAAGTATTCTTTACAGTGATGTTGTTCAGCCTTCGGTAGTCAATGCATGGTCGCAGTGAACCAACCTTCTTTTCCACAAAAAAGAATCCTGTCCCTGCAGGAGAAGAGGTAGGATGGTTGAGCCCGGCTGCTAGAGAATCAGAAATATATTTCTCCATGGCCTCCCTTTCTGGAGCAGAAAGCGAGTATAACTACAAAGTTCTGGCATGAAACACTAATGGGCAGGCTAATAGGTCCTTTAACTCAACCTGCTCATAATCACATCATTATCTATAGGACACAGATGATTGGTTCCTGCTGTATTAGTAGCCAATGAGCTTGCGTGCTCAATCTTCAAATACATGAGTTAGCATTTGCCTTAGCAGTGCAGCGTGCTTCAGAAATCATCTGAAATTCGACATCTAAAATAAGTACATGGGTTTTTAGACTATATCACTGTGCGTTTTTGCGTAGTCTGCTCTATCGATTACTATGTCACATCAGCAGTCCTGTTTTAATGCTTAGAGAGAATTACTAAGCATATTAGCAGCTAGTGCATATGCAATGTTGTATAAGGGTACGGAGACAAGCTTGCTGAACTTTAAGTGGAAACAGGCTTCGCTTTTGTATTCGCATATCTAACGGAGCTACAGCAAGTATTTTGTGCAGCAGCAGCATGGATAACAAATTCAGATAGCAATGTAGCGAATATCAAAAACAATAGAACACACCAGACGTTGCGGTTAAGACACTGTGTACTGTGTGTAGGCCTAACGTTACCTGTTGCTAATTTGAGTGAGATGAGTTTTGTGTCGGCTAATGAGTTGATCATGCAATGTGAATATTATCATGAATTAAAATGCAAACAATGTTTTCATCTTATTTACATACTAAGTACTCGAGCAGCTGTATTCGGATTTATATTGGGCATATTTCATAACTACAGGGCGGACAGCGATTTATGCAATGTCGGTATGTTACCGTCATCTTATTAATAGATTTCATGTAAAATTATATTTATCATTTCAACTTACTTAGAGTGTGCCGAGGCAGTTCTATGTATTCTCAAACGAAGCAAGAGCGCCTCAGTTGATACTTTAATAAGTAATTTTGTGTTATAATCTGTATAGTATATAATCTATGTTGCACTCTGGATAACATCAGGTGTTTTCTATATGCGGTGTGTTTTGCAGCGGCGGGCAGTGTGGCTGATTCATGGACATGCATTTGTTGATCTGAGCGGTGGCCATGTTTACTATCTGTCAGAAATCACTCTCTCTGCTTAAAACGCCGAGGTATTCGTTTAACAACAGGAGTGTAAATAGGAGACACTTTGCAGTGTGGGCAGCTCATTGATGTAGCAGCACTTTCTGAGTTCGCTACTGAGATGAGAAAACGGATTGCCATCTAACCGGGACTCACCTTATTTGCTCAACTTTCAACAACGCTTTCAAAGCTGATGTTTTCATGTACCTATGTGCGTTTCGGGCTGGATCAGCTGAATGCGTGTTAGAGTCATGCTCATTATTTTTCCGTTTGTCCGAATTACTTCACTTTTACAATAGGAGTATACATGGTTTGACAACGACAATTATCAAATGATGCCAAGTCATTATACTAGTAATTTGCTCAGGTGGTTGTGGAGGGATCTCTATTAGCCTGCAACGTTTTACCATTTGTTAAAGCCACACATAATGCGCATTCTAATTGGTTATGTTTGAGCCTTTTGGGGGGTAATTCATGTACGCTATATTGTACAGCAGCAGCATGTCTTACTTGCTCACAGCAGCGTGTCGTGTATGTATTGGCAGTAGCAAGGCCAGCAGCAGCAATAATCAACAGCAGCAGCAGCAGCAATAAAGCAGCAGCAGCGTAGCAGATCTATTCCGCCAAGACCAAACACATCTACATTGTCATACCCATTACCATGCCAAACACTTCGAGAGTTGTCATGACAGAACTTGCCCTTAGGCGCAGACGTACCTGGCAGTAGATCTATAGCACAGTCATAGGGACGATGTGGTGGAAGAGAAGCAGCCGGGGACTTACTGAACACTTCCTTCAGGTCAAGGTACTCCTCAAGCCCGTTAGACAGGCTCACCGACTCATCCTGCGACACAGAAAAAGACACAGACGAACAAGCAGACACAAGACAAGAAGCATGACAATAGTTGCTCCATGCAGAGACGGTGTTAAGACCCCAGTCTATGCGTGGACAATGACGAACAAGCCAGGGGTGACCAAGAGCGATAGGAGAGTCAGTGAGCAGGAACGATAACTCCTCAGAGTGATTACTAGAAGTAATGAGGGTTATCAGGCTGGTGGTGTGTGCAATAACAGGCAGGTTCTGTCCATTAAGAGCATTAACTATAATTTCCTGTTTGAGAGGAAGTATGGGAAGCTGGAGGTGTGAAGCCAAATTACTGTCCATAAAATTACCTGCTCCAGAGTTCACGAGTGCCTGACAGGAATGAAAATGGGAAGCCCATTGCAGTCTAACAGGGAGGAGAGTGGTAGAAAAGGATTTTTCCAAGGTAAATCCACCCGACAGTAACCTCGGTTCTACTGCCGGGCTTGGCCTTTTACAGGACAGTTAGCCGCGATGTGTCCAGCAGTACCACAATAGAAACACAGTCCTTTTAATCTCCAACAATCCTTCTCCTCCCGTGTTAGCCGAGCTCTGCCCACCTGCATGGGTTCTTGATCTAATGCGGGGCTGACCGTATTACAGACACTGGAAGCTCGGGAACTTCAGGAAAAGCTTTTGCAAAGCTTGTTGGTCCCGTCGTTGCAAACGAGCATCCACCCAAAGAGCCAGTTCGATGAGTCCGTCAAGATCCGTGGGTAATTCAAGGGTGAAGTCATATAGTGTCATACAGTCAGCCAACCCATGCAGGAACATGTCCTACTGCGCCTCCTCGTTCCATCTGCACTCGGCCGCCAGGGTACGAAACTCTATAGAGTAATCTGAGACGGGTCAAAATCCTTCACATAGATCCGCCAGCACATGAGCCGCCTCACGACCCGTGACTGTGCGATCGAAGACCCACCTCATTTCATCCGAGAGCGCTTGGAATGAGGAACAGCAGGGATGTTGATTCTCCCACACCGCCGTTCCCCACAGAGCCGCACGTCCCGATAATAATGTCATCACCAGTGCCACTTTAGACTGTTCAGTAGAAAATGTCAAAGGCTGTAGAGAGAAGAACAATGAGCACTTAGTTAAAAATGCTCGACAGATATTGGGCTCACCGGAATATAGTGCAGGAGGTGGTAGACGGGGTTCGCTCTGATGGCTCGTCGTCGCTGAAGCCGGGGGAACTGGCGGTGGGAGTGGCGCAGTGGGCGACCTCGTTGTTTCAGTCTCCAGATGTTGAAGTTGGGAAGTGAGTTCGGACATCTGCGCTACCCGTAGCAATCATTTGTTCCTCTTGACGATCCATGCGAGCACTGTTGCTTGACAGGAAATCCCGTAAATCAGAAGCATTTGCTGAATCCATTGTGGTCAGATCGTTCTGTCACAGGGAATGACGAGGAGTCACGATTTATTAGAACAAACTTTCAGCAGAGCAGAGAAAGCAACAGTCAGATGTTGTGGGTGCTGATGGCAACAGTCTCTTGGCAGTGCAGGGACCGCAATGGGCAACCAGTCCTCAGAGTAATATCCAAAAGGAAGAATATTCAAACAGGCTTGAAACAGGTAATCCAAACGGGGACGAAGAACACAACAAGAGAGACAAAAACACAGCTAGGAAACACACCACCTGAGAACACCAATGATCTGACAACACAGGGTAAAAAGACATTAAAGGGTCATGAGACCCTAAACTAAATTTTCTGAGATTTTAACAGATGTATGCATGTTGAACATCACTGAATACAATGTTAGTATCTGTTAGATTTAACTGTAGGGGAAAAGTGGTTAATTTTGAGATTTTTTCTGCTATTTTCGTCTTCCGGGTTTAAAATCTACACCGTGTCGGCGGTGCACTATAATACTTCGATGACGCGTCAGTGTCGAGTTTTTTTATCCTATGAGAAGACACCATCTCATTCAGGACACCACGTGGTTCTTACAAATGACAGACATGTCAAACTGTTAGATCGCTCAGTATAGATGAGAGAGGCGTTCATGGGTCGCAAGTTTTTGTTTCAAGTTCAGGTGTATTGCATGGCTTTCCCCGCGATGCTGCCAGGGCTAGACACCATCAAATACCGACACATTGAAACTGTTTGTGTGTAGCAAGCATTTTTCTTGAGAGAGCTACGAGAACTGGAGAAAGGTGGACTTCGGCCTTATTCATCCTCTGATGAATCTTCAAACAGTGAGATCGCATACAATAAGCTAGAGATGCATTAATGGATCAAAAACGAGTGTTTGCTTTTGCTTTGTAAGAGTTTCTGCGTCACACACTCTTCAATATCTGTGTCTCTGACACAAACGCGATTCATCTACACTGTGAGTGTAACCGGTCTTTACGGCTTTTTAACTGATCAAACAGCTTATAAAAACACTGCAAAATAAGTTATCAAAGATGCAACAGCATGTTCATATGCTTTTAATGAGAGAATCTGAATCAGAAGCCGTTGCTGTGTTGTCAGTCTCCCCTCATCCCCCTCCACTCCGCAGCTTAACCACATCCACTTCTGTAGCATTTTTCAAAACTGTGGTGAGAACTGACTGCTGCTGAAACAGGGGGTTTCATGACTCTTTAAATAGAGTACCTCAGGGATGACGTGTTTTTGTAGGCAAAACCCGGAAGCGAGTTAGCATTTTAGGACTTCCGGTTCCATCGCCCCGAAGTCAATGGGTTTTTTGAATGGGTTTTTGCTAAATCGCCTGAAATAAGGTCTGTGGTTAACAAAGCCTCTAAATATTTTCACGTTTTGATCTATGACATAAAACACACCAGTTATAACCCGCTTGTGATTTTTTTAAACCTTTATTGTGTCTTAAAAATGGCGGTTGCTAACAAATTGCTAAAAGGGACTACTTCCTTTGGCGGGGACTTTAGACGTCATCATGACAAACAGGACATTTGGACAGCATTTCTCATGAAAAAGTGGATAAGTATTCATACACAGCGCAGATCATAATCAGCGAGCATGTTTTTAAATAAAGTTGTTTTCTAAATAAAGTTTGAGGAAGCTTGGTGGTGGTGACGTTGATCCACGACCATGGTGTGCTGTAGTCCGTTTATAACCTACTGTTAGCTTTTTATATCTGACGACTTTATTTAGGCTTCAAAATGTATAAATGTTGTGTTAACTTGTAAAGATTATCTTGATAGACAAAACGTGTAAGTGTCATAACCCTTTGTTAAACACAGAGCTTATTTTTTGCGATTTTCCAAAAGTCTATGGGAAAAATGCATTGGCTTTCGATCGAGGGAACCCGTGCGCCGCTAACTTCCGGGTTGGCCTACAAAAACACGTCATCCCTGAGGTACTCTATAGGGAACCTGATAAGCTCCAGCTGGCGCTGATCAACTAATCAGCCATGGTAACACACACACACACACACACACAGAGACAGAACCTGCGAACCGTGACAAACTGTGTCAGTAATGCATACAATAGGCTGTATAAGAGTAACAAATGCATTTAAGAGTAACTGTCATTCCAGTAAAGTAAAACAAATTATTTTGACTATTTTTTCAAGGCTTAAGCTTAGTCCCAGACTAAAATGCATGTTTGAGCTGTGTAACTGAAAGATATCTTAAAATATGTCACTGCCATTGTTTTGTCTCAAGATGGACACCAATAGTGTTTTTTTTTTCTAAGGCACATTTATAAAAGCTACTTAAATGTCCATAATCTAAGCCCTGTCTGTGAAACCAGGCCTTAGTGTTACAATTGCCTCTTTTTTATATAAATCTTGTATAATTGAACTGGGTTATGCCTGGGTTATGTATGTAATTGTAAATAAACTATTTGTACTTTCAAATTGTGCATATGTAATATTAACATTTATAATATATTTATAATATATTAAAATAATAATTAGTACACTAAAATAATATTAAGACTGCATGTTAATGTTAATAAAACCACCTCCAGATGAACTTAAAAAAAAAAAACACAAGAAAACAAAGTTTTCCTAAAAACAAAGCACAGTTTATTAAACATTCAGTAACAAACAAACAGCCCATATGAATCAAGAAAAACTAAATTTCAGCAAATTTTACACACAGGCTTCTATACAATCTTTTTGCAGGGGTATATGCATGAAACAGAGATGTAATGAGCAGATCTGGCTTTATTCTTCAGAGACCTCCTGAGATGACCGCTACTGTTGACTAAAATCAAATAACATTCCGATTATTTTTATGTTGTTTGTTTCAGATGTGCTGAAGTGAAACTAGGCCCAACCCTGATGATGATATTACAGAGGTTATTAATGTAGAGCAGAAGCTTTAAACAGCAGAAGCTGATGAGGTTAAACATGAGATGTAGCTATTGTCCCAATGCAGTATTGACAGGCGTGTCATGCTGTAATGTCTTTATACTACACCGCTGCGTGATAATTCACTGGCCCTCACTCAACCTCTATTAGGCTTCCCTTCCAGTATTGATGATGTAGCAACTCATAATGTAACAACTGCACATAATGTAATAAGTATTACATTATTATTGTAATAAAATATTCATAATGTAATAATTCTCTCAAAACTTAATAAAATCTTATTTTAAAATCTAACAATTTTTACATTATGAGAAATGTATTACATTATAAACTCACCAAAAACTGTCATGTTTTTACATTATGTGCAGTTATTACATTATGAGTTGCTACACACGGCAAAGGTGAGTATTTAGAGTGTATTCAATGATATTGTCACATTATCAACTGAAAGTGTTTACGGACTGTGTGCTTCTGGCCTGTCAAAGATGATATGTGACTGCTGTGACAGTTTGACATACTACAAGTCTGACTGCACATACAACACACAGAACAATTATATAGTCAAACATAAACGTATAACACATGAAATAGTTGGACATTCCTATAATACATTAATGTGTTTAAAAATAATAAATTAAATAAATGAAGTAAAAGGCAGAAGTGGTTTCTTCCTGGACAATGTGTGGGTATTTCGTAAAAAAAAAAAAAAAAAAATACTGCGTCATTCAGAAGTTTGAGGTCAGTAAGATTTTTTTTTAAAGAAATAAATACTTTTATTCAGCAAGGACGCATTAAATTGATCAAAAGTGACAGTAAATACTTGCATTACAAAAAATTCTATTCAAATAAAAACTGTTCTTTTAAACTTTCCATTCATCAAAGAATCTTGTAAAAATGTAGAACAAGTGTTTTCTACATTGATAATAAGAACCGTTTCTTGAGCACTAAATCATCATTAGAATGATTTCTGAAGGATCATGTGACACTGAAGACTGGAGTAATGATGCTGAAAATTCAGCTTTGATCACAGGAATATATTACATTTTAAAATATATTAAAATAGAAGAGAGTTATTTTGAATTGTATTAATATTTCACAATATTACTGTTTTTACTGTATTTTTGATCAAACAAATGCAGCCTTGGTGAGCAGAAGAGACTTCTTTCAAAAACAATAAAAAAAATCTCATCGACCTTAAATTTTGAACGGCAGTTTAAATAAGTGCTGAACTGCTCATGTTTAATGACAATACTTTGCTAACAAATAAGAAGAAAGCATACTTTGTTCAATTCATATTTTTCCATTTTAAGACATTCAAAATTATCCTCATTATGCTAAATGACATCAATGATGATACTCATGACCCCATACTATGAAAACTGAATATATTACAGGTTAAATGGTGGATGTTTTGTTATTTCTACATGCATGTATTTGTACAATAACCTGTCAAATATTCTACATTCTTTCATTCATCTTAATGAAGCTATGAAAAATATATCTGCTGCAAGATGGATCACTAAATTTCCCTTCACACCCAATCGTCAACCACATTCTGTCATCGTTTATTTACTCTCATGTTGCTCCAAACCAGTATTTGAGAAGTACTCATACTTATAGATCTCCAAATATGTGCTAAAATTGTTAAAATGTTCAAATTGAAGAATCTTCCAAATTAAGCTCTCAAATCATATTCATAAAACGGATAGTTCCTGTCCTTGATAATGCTTTTTGAGCCTAATTACTCTACAGACATACACCTGTGTGGTGCAGTAATACCGCATTACATCAGTATTACTGCACCACTGTGTCTGTGTGTTGCGCTTCTGAAGAACTACATTGGTGGAAGAACAATATGTCTTTTTATCAATAGCATTGCATTTTTATGTTAGTGTGTTTATTTTTTGAAACCTTGCCAGGTGTGTGGAATAAACGTTTTAAGCCAACATGATTTACACTGAATTCAGAACAGCTAAGGGGGTTTTAGGCACTAACGATGCCCCTTAGCTGCTCTAAATTCACTGTAAACCACGGCTTCTCGGGGCTTATTGCTTTATTAAACTTCTGCACATTCAAACTGGCATGTTGCGATCCGTTCAAGAAATGAGCCATTCAGCATCATAGATGTCAAACCTAATGTGATATATTTGAATATATGTGAACACATTTTTTTTTTAAATTTACTTGAAGCAGCATTAACATTTGTCGAAACGTCTCTTTTTGTTTTAGCACATCTTGCAGGTCTGGAACGACATAAGTAAGTGATGACAGAATTCTCATTTTTGGTTGAACTTTTCCTGTAAACCTTCTCAGTACAACTGAACATACAACAACACCCAACTACTGGTCTGTTTAGGAGTCTCAAACTTCTAAAACAAATCACCCTAAGCCACTCCCACCCATATGACATTCAATGATGTCACTACTCCTAGCTCTGCAATTCCCACAATTCCAGTGTCCTTGCAGTTTCTCAATCTATTAATGGTCTCAAAAGTGTTGAACTCCCCAGGTCACAAGTCATCACAGAGCAGGCCAATTAACTCTACAGGAAACACTGTGTACAATAAGTGCACATTCCAAATGATATGATATAATGTAAATGACATTTAATGTTGAAGAACAGCATGTAACATGCTAGAATCTCCGTACTTCAGCCCATGTTCTCGTCTCACAAGGTGTGTCCCATACTGCTGCTTACCAGTCCTTTAACGTTTGTCACAGGTCTGACGTCATGTAGCTGTTTGCGTCTGTCAATAAACGCAGCGAGTCTGATGGTGTCCAGTGGTGTTTTGGAGTAATCTCCACTATGAGCGCTGACCCACGGGTGCTGAAGGCACGAGGCTGAGCTCGGCCTCTTTCTGGGGTCCTGGTTGAGCGTGGACACGATGAAGTCTTTGGCGGCCTGGCTGATGCCGCAGAAGTACTCCTCAGGAAAGCAGAAGTCCAGCCTGCAGATGTTGACGCAGGTCTCCTCCAGACTCTCATCCAGGAACGGGGAGACTCCGCTGAGCATGACGTAGGCCAGCACCCCTACACTCCAAACATCTGTAGACAGGGACACCGGGGTGCCCTGGATGAGCTCTGGAGCGGCAAACTCAGGGTTCCCTAGGAGGAGATGCACATAGCGGTGACCCGAAACCTGTACTGCATCGCCCAGATCTGAGAGCTTCACGCAAGGCACCGGCACGTGGAGGTCCACCAATAGATTTTCAGGCTGAGGAAGAAGAAAGACTTTCAAGATTCTGCACTAGGTTTCTAAACTCTGTTTTAGACTTGGTGCTTGTTTGTACAAATGCTAGTGTGATGTGGATGGTTGCCAGGATGTTGCTATGTGGTTGTTAAGGTGATGTTTGTTGCTGCTATATGCAGGCTTCTAGCAGGTTTTCCCTTGCAAAGAAAGTCAGTCATGCAAGACCAACTCACTTTAAAAAACTAAGATTTACTCACCCTCAAGCCATCCTAGGTGTATATGACTTTCTTCTTTCTGAAGAACACAATCGGAGTTATATTAATAAATATCACTGACGCGTTCAAACTTTATAATGGCAGTGAATGGGGGCAACGAGTTTGAAGCTCAAGAAAGTGCATCCATCCATCATAAACGTACTCCACACGGCTCCAGGGGGTTAATAAAGGCCTTCTGAAGCGAAACGATGCACTTGTGTAAGAAAAATATCCAAATTTAACAAGTTATAAAGTAAAATATCTAGCTTCCACCAGACTGCCTTCCATATTTATCTTACGAAGAAAGTGTAACGCCTCTCGCTGTTCAAAACGATTACACTACGTCTTACGCCTTTCGTATTAAACTTACAAAGAAAGTGTAACTGACGTGATGTCAGTTATGCATTTTTCGTAAGTTGAATATGGAAGGTGGTCTGGCGGAAGCTGGATATTTTACTTAAACTTGTTAAATATGGATATTTTTCTTACACAAACCCATCACTTCGCTTCAGAAGGCCTTTATTAACCCCCCAGAGCCGTGTGGAGTACGTTTATGATGGATGGATGCACTTTCTTCAGGTTTAAACGTGTCAGGATATTTATTAATATAACTACGATTGTGTTCATCAGAAAGAAGAAAGTCATATACACCTAGGATGGCTTGAGGGTGAGTAAAGCTTGGGGTAATTTTCATTTAATATTTAACTAATATTTATACTCCCCATACCCCATACTTTAAATGGGGTAATACCAAAATCTCATACCAAAACTTCTGATTAAGCTCACATTTTAATAATTACATATTTCAAATCAGTAATAAAATCTTTTTAACAAAATTGTTTCTTATGCTCAAATAGTGTTAAAAAGTGTATATTTTAAAGTTGGTCCAGCCAACGTGCAGTCTCAAGACACTGACGGTTTCTATGAGAACTGAAGCTT
The DNA here is from genome assembly GCA_039654765.1 of Mylopharyngodon piceus. Lineage (NCBI taxonomy): Eukaryota > Metazoa > Chordata > Actinopteri > Cypriniformes > Xenocyprididae > Mylopharyngodon > Mylopharyngodon piceus. Next base: position 30,921,697 of record CM077441.1, on the reverse strand, counting down.
TGTCGATTGACTCTTTTATTTAGAAGGCGGGACCTCCTGTATTAGATCCATTATATTTTGCATTGCAGTTTCTCCCTTTTTATAGTAATATAAGTGAACAATCTTGGTATATACAGTCTTTGGTTTTATTTAGGTTTTTAGCATGCTGCTATGCAGTTGTTAGGGTTTTCTTGGTGGTTGCTCTGTAGTTGCTAAGATGTTAGAATTGTTTTAGAACATTGTTATGCAGTTGGTTACTTGATCTTGGTTACTATCGTATTGTTAGGTGGTTGCTAATGTTGCTAGTTTTATTTTAGGTTTTTAGCACACTGCTGCATGGCTAAATGTACTGGTGGTTGCTTGGTGCTGCTATGCAGTTGCTAAGGTGTTCTGAGTGGGTTGCTTTGGATAAGTGTCTGTTAAACTTCTACTTTTTACTAAATAAGCTCTAAATATGCTGATGTGGTGGTATAATGTTTCACCTTGAGGTCCAGATGGGCTACTCTGCAGATGTGCAGGTGCTGCAGAGCTTCCAGTGTGTCTTTAATGAAGAACGCCACCTTCTCCTCCATCAGCTCATCGTGAGCCACTAAATAGTCCAGCAGACGCCCATCTTCAACACTGAACACATAAATATGTTCATATCAATCCATCATTTAAAAAAAAAAAAAAAAAAAAAAGCCTTTGGTCGATGCAACTGGAAGTGCAAAAAATACTAGCTTGTATCTGGGTTTTTGGTCTCATGCCGGCCACACTCATATTCCTTTGTCTGGACAATTCTAGCATGAATATTCTTCAAAACATCTCATTTTGTGTTATACTACGTTTAAAAAAAATATACAGCATGTATTGATCTCATGACATTACATCCAGGATTTAAGCATATGTTATAACTAATCCTGACTGATTAAAATCATTAAACTAAGACATAATTAATTTGCAAGACCACGTATACAACATAACTATCAGTCTTTGCATTTATCTATAGTAAGCATGCGAAAAATTAGCAACAGCAACTATACTACTACTAATGGGTTTGTAATACTGTGCATATTACAGACTTTAAGATGATGATGACAGGAAAATATGTGAGTGAATGGGATGAAATATCATTGAGAGATGACAGAAGTGTTTATATATATCCAGAAATATCCAGGGTGCGAGCGGTCCTACTTCTCTTTATGAATCAGAGGATCAGGTGTGTGTGATAAGGGAGCTGCCAGCCGATCATTTCCCCAGCACATCACAAAAAACACTGTCTTTACAGCACATGGAGTGCGATAATGCACAACCGCACCAAACAGACGCGGAGAATATAACCAATTTAAGCACCATCAGTTTGATGAGCTCTGTAGTCTCACCAATAAATAACCAAGACTGTTCAAACATTTTCATGACATTTAATTCATAAAACTACTTTGATTCCAGAACTGGTTCTTAGACTTGGCTATCTATCACTGTTACCGGAAAAACTTTTACCCGGCATGGGCCATTCCGGAAGCCAAAAACCCAGAAGTGTGAAAATGGCTAACTAATTTGTCTAGTCTAGGCCCATAACTATAGAAGTTTGTTTCCACCACTGAATAAAAAGGAAAAAAAAGGTAAAAATAAAAAAGGTAATTGTGACTTTAATTCTGACTTTTTCCTTAAAATTGCGTGATATAAAGTCGCAATTGCGGGTTATAAAGTCAAAATTGCATGACAAAGTTGCAATTGCAAGTTATAAAGTCAGAATTGTGAGACAAACTCAATTCTGAGAAAAAAAGTCAGTCTTTTTTCCTCAGAATTGGACCGTATAACTCGCAATTGCGAGTTTATGTCTCACAATTCTGAAAAAAAGAAGTCAGAATTGTGAGATATAAACTCGCAATTGCAAGAAAAAAAGTCAGAATTTTGAGATACAAATTCGCAATTGCGAGACTTTATATCTCACTATTCTGACTTTATTTCTCACAATTGCGAGTTTATATCTCAAGATAAAAATCTTATGAGATAAAAAAAAAAAAAAAAAAAAATCACAATTATCTTTTATATTTTTTAAATTCCGTGGCGGATACAAGCTTCCATATAATAACTGTTGTGTCAATGGAAGTGTATTTGCTTTCCAAATGGATTTACTCACAGCTCAAGAACCAGCATGTAGGCTGTGGGCGACTCATAGGTATCAATCAGCGCCACCAGCTGGGGATGCTGGACATGACGCAGGATATCGGCCTCATGGGCAACCTGCTCTTTCTTCTGCATCTTCTTATTGACATATTTCACAGCAACCTCCTTCTTACTGGCCTTACTGAGACACTTCCTCACCACTGAGAAACGTCCCCTGAAACAGAGAGCATATGAAAAAAATGCCAGAGTGTGTTACTGACAGGATGAATGATGCTAGACTGCTTGTTAATGAAGGTAAAAACATATTTATCTTTACCGTCCAATTTCACATAATTCTGTGAAGGCAGATTCAAAGTTGTCTTTCCACTGGATTCCAGTGCCATCATATGTTGAGGCTTCATGAAAGAGAAGAAAAAAAAAATAGAGAATAAGAACTGTTTTGACAGAAGAATCAGTTTTGTTCCTAAACCTAGTGCTGCCTACCAAAACAATACTTTACAGCAGGCATTCTCACTGGACCTCCAGAGTTTAGCTCCAACCCTAATCAAACACACCTGAACCAGCTAATTAAGCTCTTCAGGATTACTAGAAAGCTACAGGCAGGTGAGTTCGATCAAGTTTGGAGCTAAACTCTGCAGGAAAGTGGCCCTCAGGGACCAGGATTGAGAACTCCTGCTTTACAGGCATCATGTACACTTTTGACACAGGCTTTTCCAAAAGGTATAGGCAGCATAATTATGCTTCTTTCTACTTTATTTTTACTGAAATAGAAGGTAGCATTGCATGTATCTTTACCCGAGAAGTCAATCCCAGATTGCAATGCAACAAACTCAGTGAAAAAAATAAATAAATAAAAGTTTAAAATCAGTTAAAAATAGTGAAGTCGGAATAAAGGGTTAGTTCACCCAAAAATGAAATTCCTGTCATTAATTACTCACCCTCATGTCATTCCACACCCGTAAGACCTTCGTTCATCTTCAGAACACAAATTAAGATCTTGGATTTCATCAAAAATATCTTAATTTATGTTCTGAAGATGAATGAAGGTCTTACTGGTGTGGAACGACATGAGGGTGAGTAATTAATGACAGATTTTTTTCATTTTTGGGTGAACTAACCCTTTGAAGCCATAATTTTACCCAACATTTGTGTGTGTTGTGGATAGTATGTTTGTGACTATCAAACTCTACTGAAATCAACTGCACTACAAAAAAATCATATTCTTAATGAGTATTTTGTGAGAAGCAACAATGTGTAAAATATTGAAATGTTTAATATATTATATCTTGAATATAAGTATATTTTGTCTTACTGCACTGGCAGATTTTTTCTCTTCTTTTTAACTTAAATTAACAACTAAAATATTAAAGTAACATCAAAAGTAAATGTAAATGTTATTAATAATAATTTTTTTTTTTAATTGTAGAATTTCTTTTGCCATAATTAATCAAATTTACCTGTACTTTTAATGCTTAAGTAGTTTTAAGTACAGGTAAATTGTATTAATAATGGCTAAGGGGGAAAAAAGAAAAAAACGTTTTCTAAAAATATTAAAGTGACTGATATTAAGCTACTTAAGCATCAAAAATAGAGGTAAATTTTATTAATAATGGCACAGCTGATGGTGCCGATGGCAGCCTGAGTGGTGGTTTAATAGAAACTGTAGGATATGTAAGAGTGTACTGTTCACACAAAAATTAAAAATTGTCATCATTTATACAGCCTAATATTGTTAGAAATCTGTATGAATCTGAATGAGAGAGGAAGGTAGTTCACTTATGGTAAAGCACTTCTGTTTGATGTGATTGTCCTCACCTGTGCTGGGTAAAGTCACCATGTTTGAGGGTTCACTGGGTGGGCTGATGCCCCAGGGGTTACTGGCACTGACTCTGAACTGATAGTGCCCACCAGGAATCAGATTCTCAATCTTCACACACACATCTGCAGTGGAGACCACCGACTTCTGCCACACCAGAGAGTCTGCACACAAATACACACACACATATTTGTGAACCCAAAGATGGATGATTAAACTACTGTAAAATAATAATAATAATAATAATAATAATAAAATAACAGAAATGTAGTGTTTCAGTTTATAAATCTTAGCAGACATTATAGGTTTCAGGATGAATAAACAGAATGTTACATATTCATGTCATAGGATTAACTTTGCAGACAAAATAGTATACATGGAGCTAAATAAAGATGCTATACTCTATACTTCTGTAGAAATGTATTTATTTCTGAACTCTACTTACATTAAAAATACTAAAACAATAGTATACAACAATAGTGTGTATATGTATATATATATATATAAGTTCGTTTTTTAGCAAAAGCAGATAACTCCAACAGTCGTTTTTTGGCAAAAGCAGATAACTCCACATTTCATGTTTCAGAGTTAAACAAAACCAAGTAATTGCTTTGTAATTGCATTTAAAACACACACACACACACACACACACACACACACGCGCGGGTTCAGCATGTAAGACGTATGGTGTACAAGGACTTGCAGGAGTCGAAATTATAAATCCTCGATCACTTTTAGTCGACAAAACTCCCCTCAGCTAGCACGTCTTTTCGAAGTGACTAGCAGCCTTGTCACCTGACCTGAATACTGCGCGCTGATTCGCTAAAATGGACTTATCGGTTTCCGTACACAAACAACAAGGGCACTTGTCGGTTTCTGCTGTAAAATGTGAACTCGCGATGCCTTGACAGTGGACAATACCGGCTTTTCTGACAAAATGTATTTAGGGTTCAGAACATGCTATATGTGGAGAATAACGCATGGCAGTCAGTTCATTTTTTTAAAAGTGGCATTTATCGTTTTTGCAAATGAACTCTTCACATGCATTTTGTGGGTGGGGCAATGAAGGGAGAGGTGTGTCTGTTTGGGGTGATTTCAAATATCAACTGTTTCACAGAAATCTCTTACTGCACCTTTAAATCACTGAGCACAGAAAAGGTGATAATATATAAATGTGGGCAATCATATGTTAATGTGCTCACAGTTGTGACAACACAGAGCTGTTTAGTTCCAATCAGTGTTGTTGGTGGATTGGGGTAGATGTAAATGTGAGAGTAGAGAGCAGAGTTTTATTCTACATTGTACAGTACATCAAAGTCTTTTATTTCAAGAGAGCAACATGAGCCTATTAAGTGTCTCTCATTACAACAACAATATCTCAGTAGATATTTGTCAGTGTTGCTGTGCCAAGACTGCTGGGACTTCACAGCGTGTAATTGTTTACCTTCCTGCCTGTATTCCACAGTATAGCTGGAGATGGCAGAGTTTCCTGAGCTGGATGGAGGAAGCCAGTGAACAATCACTGCAGTGCTGCTGGCTTCCTGAGCCACAGGTCGAGCAGGGGCTGCTGGGATACCTGGACCAGAGAACAACTCTAATTACAACATGTGGACAGACGAACACCCATCTTTATTTCTCTTTGTGTCTTTTCACCTTGTACTTTAATAGATGCAGATGAGGAGGCTGTGCCATGATCGTTCACAGCCACACACGTGTAGATGCCAGTATCCTGTGGCATTAGATTACAGATCTTCAACACGATATCACCCGTATCCCTGAAGTGGATCAGGCACAGCGCACACAGAGTGAGAAAGTTATTTTCAGATGAACAATCAAATGGCACAGTTATCATTAGTAATAGTGTATGACTGTATGTAAACATCTGTCATATAAAATAGCTTATTCAGGGCAGTAGAAAACAAAAACCAACCTGCTATTGCAAAATATAAAATCAACATTCTGCAAATATAACAGGAAATATGCTGTGTATTGTTTATGTTTAAATTACATGTATCTAGATCAAAGGTCATACAGTAAGTCATAACATAAACATACTTGAATATCAGGTTTAGGGATGTTTAGGGATGCTCCATAGAGATTTAAAGATGTGATGTGTAAAAATCACAAAAAATGTGTTTTGGTTGTACAGTGCTCTTGTATAGGTGGGTTAAAAGCCACAGTCACTGGTGCAGTTGATAAGAAGAAAATTGGAATCTTGGCGGAATCATGGGACAGTTACATAACAGTGAGACTTATGAGGTCACATGGGTGCAGTTTTCCCACAGAACAAACATTATTCCTGAACACTTTCCTGGAATCAATCAGTTAAACTCAAAGTCATTTCAATAGAGAATTTCAATAATCCACTTCAGGATGGATTATACCAGGAGAACAAGTGTTTTAAAGGGTTAATTCACCCAAAAATGAAATATCTGTCATTAATTACTCACCCTCATGTCGTTCCACACACATAAGACCTCCGTTCATTGTTTACGTTCAGCACTTCCAGGTTCTACGTCAGAATATCAACTCGGTATTGGCCAACGCTGTTTACATGAGCAGCACGACGCATGCGTGTGATGCTGACACAGGAGCTGGCCAATAATGAGTCAGCGTTCAGACAGAACCTGGAAGCGCTGAACGTAAACAGCGTAGGAGAATGACATAGAAGAGAAGATATTGTTGAATAAAGTCGTTATTTTTGTTTTGTTTTTGGGCACAAAAAGCGTTCTCGTCGCTTCATAAAATTAAGGTTGAACCACTGTAGTCACGTTGACTATTTTAACGATCTCTTTACTACTTTTCTGGGCCTTGAAAGTGTTGATTAGATTGCTGTCTATGGACAAGAATATACATCTCGGATTTCATCTGAAATATCTTAATTTGTGTTCTGAAGATGAACGAAGGTCTTACGGGTGTGGAACGATATGAGGGAGAGTAATAAATGACAGAATTTTCATTTTTGGGTGAACTAACCCTTTAAAAGGGTCATATGATGCTATTTTAAAAGTTAATTATTTTGTTTATTAGGTGTAAAAGAATAGGTTAACATGCTTTAATGTTCAAAACACACATTATTTTCCACATACTGTATATTATTGCAGCACCTCTATTCCCAGTCTGTCTGAAACGCTCTTATTGAGTTCTGGTTTCTACAATTCCCTCCTTCCAAAAAGCTCAGAGTGCTCTGATTGGCCAGCTGACCCAGTGCTCTGGGATTGGCCACGTGGGGCCTCATTTATAAAATGTTGCAGAGAAACAGTCCTAAATTTGATCTTATGATCATTTCTCAGGAAAACACACAGGAACTTCTCTCTTTTAGATGTGAAATCTATAAATGGCAAATGATCTTGAACTAGTGCAGCTGAATGGTTTAAGTTCTCCACCTTGTAAACGACACCTAATTAATGTCATTAACATATAAAAGATCACCAGTCATTGTCCAAATCCTTTAATTTAGAATGGCGAGCTTCAAGAATAGCTTAGATTTCCAAAAACCTGCAATACTCTGACAAGAAAAAGTGCGTACGTCTGCTCAGACCCTGACGTGGTGCTAAGCACTTTTCCACGTCAAAGACCGTTTTTACAAATATGAATGTTGGCATGTATTTTAGCGTACGCACACTCTAAGATCAAATCTGTGCGTTCGCACGCTTTATAAATGTGAGTGTGTCGGAAATGTGACATCCTTTACCATAATCGCAAGCTTCAGCTTCCAAGACCTCTAAAGCAATTGTAAATGCAAACAGTTAATGCTGTCGGTTTTACCGTATCGGTTTGAGCCTGAGTCCAATTCTGAAAATGCGGATCGATCAGAACCAACTTTGCAAGCACGATTTGTGTATATCCGGCGTTGTACTATCCCAGGTTCAGGAAGCTCTCCTCTACAAAAGGCACTGAACACAAGCAAACTTTTGGGTTGTATTGCTTAGGAACAGTGTTATAAATGAAGCTTAACCACTGATTTCATCAGTTTTCGGAAGGCCAAACAAAGTGGGTTTGCTTTCGCATCCAAACACACAGACATGACGACAACACTACAAATTCACCGAAGCCTCGTCTTCTTTCTTTGCGTATGCCTTTGGGAGGGCATTATGCTAATATGTGACATTGTGACGTAGGCTCTGTCTCAAATAGCACACTTCATATGCACTTACAGTCCTGTGGACTTACAATGGCCAGTGCATGCATGTGAGCATGAAGTCCACAAGACCATATGGTGTCAAATTTGTTATTTTAGGTTTCTGAAGGGTGCTCACGAGCGGCCTTTTTGCGGTTGATATGCGCCCTCGATGGGCACTTTTGCTGAGCCTGCACTGGTGCGAGCAGACTTCTTCCCGGCAGTCAAACGGAGTAGGAAGACTGCGTGTGTTTAGGGTGCCATTTGGGACAGAGCCGTAGACATTTGTGGAAGTAATATCTGGACTTTGATGGATGCATTTTAGGCAGGTCTGGAGCAGTGTTCTCTGTTAGATTAAATCCCTTTTGTGGGAAACTATGAGTTTTGTAACTATGCAGTTCAGCCACCATAACAAACAGATACATTACACACGTAAGGAAAAGGAAAACATATGGCCTCTTTACCTTTCCTGAGTTTCAGTTTAACTCGTGCTCACAGTCTGTGTTGGGACTGATTGTGGATTTGTACCTGATATTGATAGTGAATCGGTTATTGTTGACCAGCAGACTTTGATCGGGTCCTTTCAGGGTGATTGTGGGCTTGGGTCGAGCGCACACTTTACAACACAGAACCACCGTCTCCCCCAGAGCACACGTCACGTCCGCTAGAGGGGTCAGGAACTCTGGAGCCACTGTATTACAGATGCAAGATTTAAAATCAGACTACATCATTTATTTATTAAAACACACAACTGCATACTACACATTCACTTCATACACTTGGACTGTATTTGAAAAATGCACATTAATAATATAAAATTTCACGTGGCTAATTCAAATTCTAAAACAAGCTACATGTGACATATATATATGACCACTCAACAATATATAGGGTAAGATGGGGTAAGATGTGAACTATTAAATATGTATAAATCCATATGTGTATATAAGTCACAGAATACATTTACCTTTCAAATTAATCTATTATCTGCTTTGTCTGCCATCATTTTATAAAATAATTATTCAAGAAATGTTACCTGAGCACAAAATCAGCATATTAAAATGATCATGTGACACTGAAGACTGGAGTAATGATGCTGAAAATTCAGCTTTGATCACAGGAATAAATTATGTTTTAAAATATATTCAAATAGAAAACACTTCCTTTAATTTGTAATAATAATACATAATATTACTGTTTTTACTGTATTTTTTGATTAAGTAGCCTTGGTGAGCAGAAGAGACTTTTAAAAACATTTTTTCTTTCAAAAACATTTAAAAATTGTAATGTTTCCAAACCTTTTACAGGTACTGAACACACACACACACACACACACACACACACACACACACACACACACACACACAAGAGACACACAGAGAGAGAAACAGTACCTCTCAAAAGTTTGGAAATATTACAATATATAAGATTATTACCAGATGTTATCAGAAGTAATTTATACATTTTACCTCTTTAAATAATTCACATTTTGTGCTCTGAGAACTAAATGAGCAAATATTTCTATTTGTTACCCTTAACACATGGGCTCATGCATCATAATCCTGCACATGCTAAACTTGTATCTAAATGTGTAACAATTTAAAAGTAAATGCACATTGCGTCTAATGGGGCATCTTCCCACATCTTACCCTGCTAGTGAAAAATACAGACAAACTGAACATCACAGCATCTGTACATTCATAAACTCACCCTCTTGGATGAAATTAGGGTTCAACAACTGCAAAACAGACAGATGAGTGTTACAGATGCATACAGAGGTGCAGCATTTCAGAGGGTCAAAAGCACTGATTCTGAAGGAAAGCTTTATGTTGTGTCACTTCAGCACGAGCCAGCAGAGGGCAGTACCATCGCATGAGATGACAGACACTGGCTGAATTTGAAATGGCATACTACTCATACTATTTCTGCCATATAAACAGTGTTGGGGAAAGTTAAGGGGAAAGTCTTGCATTACAATATTATCTTTTATGGAAAGCTATGCATTACCTTAGGTTTTTGTGTTTTTCTTACCTGGGCTTGGCTTGTTTTGGTTTTTGGCAAAATGTTAAGGCCCTTTCACACCAAAAGTGAAATGAATAAGCCTCAGGCTGAATGAAATGCATATTTACGCCTGTACAGTAGAGGGCGCAGCTCAAACAAACCTTTCAGCTGTGCTGCCATTCTGGATTGCAGAAGAATAGGATGCAGGAGAAGGAAGTTCAACGCTCTTACTTCAGCAATAAAAAATGTTACGTTTATCTAAAATCATACTTGCTTAGTATGGTTGAATTGGATCATCAAAGGTCAGTAGCAAAGACACTGGTTAATAAAGTGAGATTAAATACAAAGTATATTTGTGTAATTTAACATTTAATTATTGAGTAATATTCAGAGTTTGCATTTCACTGTTTTCATTCATTATGAGGAATACTGAATTTTTCATGCAAGTGATCATGTTCACATACAAAGCCTTTGCACTTAAAGGGTTAGTTCACCCAAAAATGAAAATAATGTCATTTATTACTCGCCCTCATGCCGTTCCACACCCGTAAGACCTTCATTCATCTTCGGAACGCAAATTAAGATATTTTTGATGAAATCCGATGGCTCAGTGAGGCCTGCATAGCCAGCAATAACATTTCCTCTCTCAAGATCCATAAATGTACTAAAAACATATTTAAATCAGTTCATGTGAGTATAGTGGTTCAATATTAATATTATAAAGCGACGAGAATATTTTTGGCGCGCCAAAAAAAACAAAATAAGACTTCTATAGTGATGGCCGATTTCAAAACATTGCTTCATGAAGCTTCGGAGTGTTACGAATCAGCGTGTTGAATCAGCGGTTCGGAGCGCCAAAGTCATGTGATTTCAGCAGTTTGGCGGTTTGACACACGATCCGAATCATGATTCGACACAAAAGATTCATAACGCTCCGAAGCTTTAAACATGGGGACAGGAGAGCTGTCAGTCAATAAATGTTAAAACAAAGTAACTTGTGTTACTTATTTGAAAAAGAAACTTGGATATTTTGTTGTAAATTTAAAAGTAATGCGTTACTTTACTAGTTACTTGGAAAAAGTAATCTGATTATGTAATTTCCGTTACTTGTTATGCGTTACCCCCAACACTGCATATAAAGATATGGGAAAATATCAAGAGTAGTATTTTAGATTGCTATTTGGTATTCAACCACTGTCTGTTCAGAATAGCATAATACCATACTATTGATACAATTTCTGCAGTGTGCTATATTGTGTAAAATGTGAAATCCTGTATCCGGACCAAATACACTGGCCAAAATGAGAAGTACAGTATACAAACACAGCACACTGCTTGTGATTTCCAAAACCCAATGCACTCCAACTGACTTTGGATTTCTAGTGTGATGTAATAATGAGTAATATCAAACACAAATCTCTCTTTTATTTGACCGGCAGCACATTATTATTATTATTAATGGAAGTCGGAATGGAAGTCCCGCCTTTAAGTTATAAGAGCCAATCACCTTTCTGACAGAGGTATCACCTGGTCTTTCTACTCTAGAACAGTCACAAAAAAAGACTTTTAGCCTGATTTGAGGTAAAGAAGAAAAATATGATACTTCTATCAGATTTTTGCAGATTAGCCACTAACTGACCACACTTTCTCCAGTGAGAACTTTAATGCCACTGAAATAAACATGCACTCAGTGAGATCATGTGACATATATACTCTTTGAGACATTATAAGCTAGCATTTCTTCCTGAACATTGCAAAAGCTTTTCACTAGGGTTGAGGCCCGTTCACACCAAGAGAGATAACTATAACGATAACTATATTAGCATCCACACCAACTGACAATAACGTTCTGTTTATTATAAGCGCATATGGTTATGTTGTCTGCAGTTCAAATTCTCGAGCTCTTTAAAGTCAGGTGAATTCGGATTGGCTGTCACTGTTTTTATCGTTCATGTTCTGAAAGTGATCTCAGCAATTATCGTTCCTTAGTGTTGTTATCGTAAAGTTGTGGGGTGGACTTTTCATAGAATTAGAATGATTATTAAAACTTTATAGTTAGAGTTATCGTTATAGTTATCATCATTGGTGTGAATGGCCCTTTATACCAATCACTCCACACAATTAGTTAAAATCATAACTTACCAACAACAACTTAGGCCAAATAAAATGTAAAAGGGCTTCAAAAGCTATTTACTATTCAATTCAGTTTATTTAAAACAAAATAAATAAAAAAAATATAAATCTACTGGGCAGCATGCATTGAGATCAGTATCTCTACCTCCATACTAGTTTTGGGGTCTAGTTCATCCTCACAATCGGACTCGTCTGAGCTGCGGGACTCCTGTGGTTCGGGTTGAGAGAGAAAAATGTTACACACTCACAAGTACAGGAATACTGAGGGACGGAGTTTACAGTCTGAAAGAACCCCAGGCCAAAATGACAGGAATACAACAATCCTTATCTTTTGAAATTAACTACTTATTCATATCATTATCAGTATCATTTTTATACTGTAGTATTTTACCAAATCAAAATAATGATGATAATAAAAAAAGTTTATTAAACAAATGTTTATTAATTTATTGAGAAGTATTGGGATCTAAAAAAATCCTACCCAGTATTGTACTACGGTGTATATTTATAGTCATGCAGTTGTTAGCAGATTATGTCGTAATCATTCAACTTTTCTAATTAAAATATATAATGGCTTTTTTTTTTATTTTTTAAATGGAACAAAAGCTAATATTTGAAACGTTGTGCGTTTCTGTCAGTCATGCTGTCACTGGACAAACACAAGTGGGGTGAGTGATGTGTTCAGTGTTTATTTCCACACAGGTGAGGATGCACACACACACACACACACACACACACACACGAGAGCGCACACACTCCCTCCTCATCCTCCTACTCACTTTCTCAGTGACCTTGCTGCTGAGAATTTCCTTTGGCTTACGCAGTCCATTCTCAACTTTTATGTCACTTTTGAGGGGCGCACTGTCCTTCTCTGCACGCTTACGAGCGCGAAGCGTGTTCCACGAGAGAGATTTCCTGTTGTGTCAAAACATCAAGTTGTCAAACCCAAACACACTTGTGGAAATGCAAATTAACAGCGAGGAAAAGCAAATTAAAGTGCTTGAGGGGAAAATTATTTCAGGAGGGAAACAGGGAAGTCCAAAAAAAGAAACGGCAAACAGCAAGATACTCAGTGCTGTTAACCTATTTTTATCATCATCCAGTTAAATTTATAGATGCCTCAAAAAGTAGTTCGACACCCAAGTACAGCATTCAGACATGCTTAAGTGTGCTTGAATTAGTGTGTTTTCTTAAGTGTGCCCAAATATTACTATACACTGTATTTCAGTATTACACAAGTATAACCTTGTACAGTTAATTCTTTGTTTTATTATATCTGCATTATATTTAAATACGTAGTTCAAAAGTTTAGGGTATACATATATATATATACATATATATATACATACATATATATATATATATATATATATACATACATATATATATATATATATATATATATATATATACATACACATACATACAGTGCCCTCCACTAATATTGGTACCCTTGGTAAATATGAGCAAAGGCGGCTGTGAAAATAAATGTGCGTTATTTATCCTTTTGATCTTTCATTAAAAAAAATAAATAAATAAATAAATAAATAAATCACAAAATTCTAACCTTTCATTAAAGTGTAACAACTGAAAATGGGGGGAAAAGCTCATTATGAAATAAATGTTTTTCTCTAGTTCACGTTGGCCACAATTATTGGCACCCAATTATTGCAACATCCTTTTCCGAAAATAACAGCTAAGTCTTCTTCTATAATGCCTGATGAGTTTGGAGAACACCTGACAATAGATCAGAGACCATTTCTTCATACAGAATCTCTCCAAATCCTTCAGATTCCAGCTCCATGTTGGTGCTTCTTCTCTTCAGTTCACTCCACTCATTTTCTTTAGGGTTCAGGTCAGAACTGGGGCGGCCATGGCAAAAGCTTCATTTTGTGCTCAGTGACACATTTTTGTGTTGATTTTGATGTTTTTTTTTGGATCATTGTACTGTTGGAAGATCCAACCACGGCCCATTATTGGATTTCTAGCAGAAGCGGTCAGATTTTGATTTTTTTTTTTTATCTGTTGGTATTTGATAGAATCCATGATACCATGTATCTGAACAAGATGTCCAGGACCTCCAGCAGAAAAATAGGCCCACAGCATTAAAGATCCAGCAGTATATTTAACTGTGGGCATGGGGTACTTTTTATCCCTGTTTGCACCAAACCCATCTGGTGGGTTTGCTGCCAAAAAGCTCTTTTTTTAGTTTCATCTGACCATAGAAGCTTTTTTGAAGTTCCAGTCTTGTCTGACAACTGAATATGCTGGAGATTGTTTTTGGATGAGAGCAGAGGATTTTTCTTGAAAGCCTCCCAAACAACTTGTGATGTAGGTGCTGTTTGGTAATTTTTTTTAGGCTTTCTGACCCCAAGACTCAACTAATTTCTGCAATTCTCAAGCTGTGATCCTTGGAGAGTCTTTGTCCACTCAAACTTTCCACCTCACTGCGCATTAGGAGGCTAGACACGCATCCTCTTTCAGGCAGATTTGTAACATCTTTAGTTGATTAGAACTTCTTAATTATTGCCCTGATGGTGGAAATGATGATTTTCAATGCTTTAGCTATTTTCTTACAGCCACTTTCTATTTTGTGAAGCTCAACAATCTTTTGCTGCACATCAGAACTATATTCTTTGGTTTTACTCATTGTGATGAATGATTAAGGGAATTTGGCCTTTGTGTTTCCTCATGTTTATACTCCGGTGGAACAGGAAGTCATGGCTGGACAATTTAATGCTCCTAGTCACCCTGGTGTGCTAAAAAAAATGTAAATATGAATGGGAATATACTTCAGAGATATTTTAGTCATAAGAATTTCTAGGGGTGCCAATAATTGTGGCCAACATTTATTGGAGAAAATATTTATTTTATAATGTGAGTTTCCCCCCACTTTCAATTGTTTTACTTTGATGAAAGGTTAGAATTTTGTGAATTTTTTGAATGAAAGATCAAAAGGATAAACAATGCAGATTTATTTTCACAGCCGCCTTTGCTCATATTTACTAAGGGTGCCAATATTAGTGGAGGGCACTGTGTATATATATAAATCGCATCTAACATAAAAGTTTGTGTTTTCATAAATGTGTGTGTGTGTGTGTGTGTGTAATATTATATATATATATATATATATATATATATATGCAAATATGTGTGTGTAATATACACACAGACATATATATAAAATATAAAAATGTAATAATATACATATTATGTAAACAAACATGTATGTTAGATGTGATTAATGGATTTGACACCACTATGTTCACATTTTAGATTAGGGTCCAACTCTCACTATTAACTAATAACTATGACTTTTCCCTCAATAAACTCCTAATTACTGCTTATTAATAGTTAGTAAGGTAGTTGTAAAGTTTAGGTATTGAGTAGGATTATGGGATGTAGAATATGGTCATGCAGAATAAGGCATTGATATGTGCTTCATATGTACTAATAAACAGCCAATATCCTAGTAATATGCATGCTAATAAGCAACTAGTTAATAGTGAGAATTGGACCCTAAACTAAAGTGTTACCAGACATTTATAATGTTATAAAAATCTATTTTTTTTAAACTTTCTATTTATCAAAGAATTCTGATAAAGTGTCTTACAGTTTCCACAAAAAACATTAAGGAGCTGTTATCAATGATGAAAAAAAAAAATGTTTCTTGAGCAGTAAATCAGCATATTATAATAATTTTTTAAAGGATCTTGTGACACTGAGGACTGGAGTAATGATGCTGAAAAATCAGCTTTACCATCAAAGGAATAAATTACATTTTACAATATATTCAAATAGAAACAGTTCATTTAAATGGTAATAATATTTCACAATATTAGTTTTGTACTGTATTTCTGATCAAATAAATGCAGCCTTGGTGAGCACAAGAGACTTCTTTGAAAAACATAAAAAAAATAATAAATTGGAGCGGTATAAATCTACATCCTTACAGCATGGTGGACACATGGTTTGTGTGAGAACAGCAATCATTCATATCATTCACAGCAAATACTGCTTCACACACAAACCTTTACTGTCAAGGACCAGAGAGGTTAGTACAAACGCAAAATAAGTGTTCTACACACTACATTATGAAATAAAACAAATGAAAGACATAATAAAAATAAGATGCACCACTTCAACACTGCAAACACAATGAAGGATTTCTTAAAATGTACTATTAGCATTCACTTAGCACTATTATTTTATATTAAAAAGGAAAATAAAATAGTCTACTTGACTAAGTTGTGTTAAGTCATGCGCATGTCAAAATTTTATTTTACATATTTAAAATAATACATTTCAAATCATTAGTTACACTACAACATTGCAACTGTAGTTCTATTGCACAAACCTGACTTCATTAATAAAGGTTCACTTAAATAGTGCAAAAGGCTTTTTACAGGAATGTGCTACAAACAGTAAACAAACCAACAGTATTTACAGTAAATAGCCAACATGTGATCCTGTAGAAGAAAACAAAACAAAAAAAGTCTATACAAAAATACAATTAAAACAAATACACAATCTATAAAAAATTGCCATAGACAACAGTATATGTTCTCCGTCAGGAGAAACAGGCCAAATCCTTTAGAAGGCCTTCACTTTTTTTTCCTTTTCACACACACAAAAACAAAAAGAAAAATTATATCAACACAAAACAAAGAAACAATAAAAATGGTGTTAGCAACTGAAATAAGTGTCCAGACGTGTCCATTTCCACACTGATGTAAGACTGTTCGCAAATCCTCAGTCTACAAAATAACAACGATGTGGCTTCGCTAAAGTCCTTTAACATTTATCTGTTCGTTTTTAACTTTTAGCCCAGAAAAAAGCTCAAGAAGAAAATCAAAACTTCCTGTGCAAAAGGGTCCAAAACATCCGGGTTAGTTCCAACAGAATGGGGTGGGGGGAGTGTTCAAAAACGGGCGTGCAGTTTAAAAAAAAAAAAAAAAAAAAAAATCCAATCATAGCTCCAGTTAGTATTGACTGACACTTACTTGATGTTTGAGTCAGCAGTAGTGTCTATGAGGGGTTTAGTGAGGGGGCCCAGGATGTGTCCCGGCACCCAGCCCTCCGCAGCTGGTGATTGGCTGTTAGCGGGTCGGTACACCAGGTACATATTCTGCTGGTTAGTGGCCAGTATCTGCACCGTCTCACCCTGCGTGACACAGATCTCGTTCTCTTTCAGTGCGTTATAGTCCTGAGTCACCATCAAAGAGGACGATGATCCGTTACAGCCCACACCATCAAACTGCTGTAGGAAACACATCCACGTATGTGGCATACAGAAAGACAATACAAACACACACAAACAAACAAAAAAGATATATATGGTTAAAACACTTAATATGTCCAATAACCGAACATTAAACATCAGTATTTAAAAACACTTTTTAAAGGATGCTTTGGTTATGGAGTTGCATAGCATATGCTGAATTTTCAGTGCGTTGTTCCCTTTCGAATGGGAACTCGCACTGCGTCCTCTGGAGGACACTATGGGGAATGCCTCGAGTGTGACCGGTGTCTGAAGCACGTTTAAATGCGACAATGTCTTTCTCTGTCTTTAGGATCCATTTGTTTGCGTACGTGTGAATGTGAATATCATGAAGAAACTCTCTTTTAAGCGTTTTCAGGAAGCATGTGTGTCTGGTGCACTTTGTGCATGAGTGTGGAGCACGCGCATTTAGTTCTTGAGGGAGCTTAATGTGCCCATTGTGAGGATTTCTCAATGAAAAGCTCCATCTGAATTGTCCCTGTTCTCTACGAATGTGGGACGTGTGTTTGGGTGGAATGCCTTTGACTCGAAGAGGCTGGATGTGCTGGGTAGGATGCATTCGCAAAACTATCTACAGAAACAGGTAAGGAGCTTTTGTCTTTTCTGTTCTCTCCTGAGGGATAGTAGTTAGCGTTTGCACAAGTGCATTCGGCTCTCAAGGGAGTTGAAGGCACTCATAGCGATGCATTCGTGGCTGTTCTCTTATGACAGAATCTGGCGCTTGAACTCCCGAGGGAGTTAGATGTGTATTGCGTATTGTGAACCCTTAAATCATCTTAGATCAAAACTTAGAAATGCATCTAAAGGCTGCAAAATTGTTACTTGAATTGACTTCAGTCATTCCCTCAGCATGGCAGGGTGGGCATTTGTTCCTCATAATGTCTTCTAAAGGACGCAGTGCGAGTTCCCTTTCGAAAGGGAACATCTCAGGTTGTGCATGTAACCATGGTTCCCTGAGGAGAAGAACAAGACACTGTGTCTCATTGCCATGCATTGGGCCTGCCTGTCTACGTCTCCTTCAGACAAAGAAGTTGATGATGTCTAATACAGGTGCCCTTTTTTACTAACGGTCGCACTGGTAGTGATGCCACGGACTGTTGTTGGCCAATGACATTGTCACATTTAAACACATGCTTCAGACACCAGTCATGCTGGAGGCATTCCCCATAGTGTCCTATGAGAGGATGCAGTGTCTCTTTCTCCTTCTCAGGGAACCATGGTTACATGCATAACCTGAGACTGAGGGACAGTAAACCAAGGATAGAAAACAGCAGTTCATTTCTAAACACTGGAGAATAGTGAGTGTGTCAGTAATACTGATGAATACTCAAACTATGAATACTCATAGTTTTACCTTAATATCCCTGATCCTATGTCCAACAGTTCCACTTTAACCTCTATGAGGTGCGAAACTCTATGAATTGTGATTTATATTACTGCATAAAGTCAACATGAAACGGTATTTGCAGCCCTATGCCTACAGTATGTTAGAGTGAGTTGCAGCAGAAGTAAACATTTTTCTCAGCTTTTGGTCACATGACGGAGAGTCATTTTTGCAAAAGTCCTCTCAACGCACCAGTCGATGGGTTCACAGTGTTCTCTGAGCCACTATAAACTCTAGCATGCACATGTTTAATGTTAGCAGAGGTGCTGTGTCCTCACCCTGTGGTATCTGTCCGAGTCATGGCATGGACCACCATTGGAGGTAGATAGCTTTATCGGGGTGGAGCTCCGTCCAGACAGAGAGGGTTTTTCTGCTCCGAGTGACACAGTGGAGCTGGGCCTGCTGTTGGACTGACCCATTCGCCCACTGCTGGAGGAGTTTCGGGTCAGAGATTGAGAGCCGCTGCGCTCCTTCTGATACTCAATGGGTGACTGTAGAGCTGTAGATAGATAGATGTACAAATGGTTTCAATAGCTCAACAAGAGGAGAGTTTAACAACACGTTTAAGATTTACATGGACGTTTTCTTACCTGACAAAAAGTTGCTCTGTAAGTCTAGTAGATCGGTGATATGCTGAACCCAGACCTGTTTAATGTCCGTGTTTGCCGCTTGCAGGGTAAAACGTTCGGATGACCCACGACACGACAGCACAAACTTACACGGATCGTTTTCAACATGCTCTTCCAGACCGAGGAAGCTCACCTGCGCGCACACACACACACACACACGTTAGTATCAGCTTCAGCCAAGTAACCAGCGTTGTGATTTTCAGAACTCCCAAACAGTAAAGCCCAAAGTATAATTAAGTTGACGCAAACGCTTAGCATATGCATACAGCCAAATGCACTGCCTTTCAAAGTATACTCCATTTGATATCATGTGTGAACACAGGCACTAGGCACATGTGCACTACAAAGTTTCATCCTTGTTCAGTGTCTGCGCTGTTTTATGATCAATAAAAATGTCTTTGTACTTGTTTAAACTACAGTTGTGGGTATCTCTTAGGACCTGATATACTCACAACAAAGTTCTTTTTTGTTCTTCACTAAGGGTTAAAAAAGTCTGAAATACCATTGCAGCGGTATACTATTAGCAAACATCCGGAAAATATGTAATTATGTGCTGCATGTGTTCCTCTCAATAACAAAATAAATGTTGCTGTTGTTCTGTCTTATCTATTTTTTGACTGTAAAACAACAGCCCATGGCAGTGTTGCCACTTTGTGAAAAAAAATAATTAGTACAAAAAAACCTGAAGAAAAAAATCAGACTGTGCACATATACTGCGCTGATGATAAAATTTGCGCTACGCACATTGTATGTATACCCTAGCATACATGTAATAAACAGATACATGTAATAAAAACAACACTGAACAAACTCCATGACTAACAGTGATGCAGTTACCTTGATGCTCTTTTTAAACTGGTATCCTGGTGTGGACGAGCCTTTGCGCAAGAGCTCGCTGAAGATGACGATCTGTTCAAACAGGAAGACCCTGCGCTCTTTACTACGAGAGAGAACACCAGAATCCTGCTCCGTCACAAAAAACGTCTCCTGCTGCAAGAGCTTCCCCTGACTCGTCAACTTCCCCTGAAGTACACAAACATACAAGTTCATCAGTCTGAGATAGTTAATGTTTCAATGAACTCACATGTTTTGATATATTTAAGTGAACATTAACAGATGCCACAAATTGTGGAGGACTTTTAATTTGTGTTTAAATGCTAAATTTAAAACAGGGTTAAAGTTTACCCCAGAGATCTGCACTGCACACCTGGAGTGTGTGTAAAGCCCGGGACACACCAAGCCGACAGTCGGCTGTCAAGCAATGCTGGGCCGTTTTTGAGCATCGGTCGGCTTAGTTTTTTCTGGTGTGTTCCACACTGTTTGCTCTAAAGCTGCTGGGTTTTTTTGGGCCGATTCAGCATGTCGGTCAGAGAGAGAACTCTGATTGGCTTTTCAGCTTAGTAAACGTGTCAGTGCACGAGAATAAAAGTGAAAATGAAGAAAGCGAGTAAAGAAGACTGTACAGAAAGAAGGCTGTTATAATCTTACCTGAGCATTTGAATGCACAAATATTTTCATAATAACATGAGCCAACTGGAATGAAGAAAGTGATCAGCATGACTGATATTCAAAATGGTAAGCAAGCGCTGCTCTGTTTTCGGTTTGTATATCTGCAATCCTAGTTTCGTTTTTTTTTTTAAATGATGAAAATAGACTACTGAAATCTGCTGATATAGATAGATATTTACTTACACGCAGGCGCAGAATGCATGTGCTAGTTGACAGTTGCCAGTAGTCTTTTTGATGTGTTCAAGCACAGCTTTTTGGCTGTATGATGCAGCCGACGGAGCGACAACATAGTCAGCTTTCGTCACCGCTAGTTCTTTGACATCAGCTTGGTGTGTCCCGGGCTTTAGGCTGGGCAAGGCTTAACCTTCCCCTGCCTTCTGATTACTTTTTGAGGGAAAAGCTGCCCATAGCTGCTGGTCTAGGGTCAGTTTTCTCCATAATAGTTCTGCATGCTTGCGGATCCTCTCATTATAACAAATGATGTGTAGACTAGGGTTGCAAAGGGGTGGAAAGTTTCCGGTAATTTTCCCGGAAACTTTCCATGGGAACTTAACCTAGGGAATTTTGGAAATATTCCAATTTGGAAACTTAACAGGAATTTATGGGAATTTATGGGAATTAATTGGAAATTTTGAGAAATGTATATATACATTTTATATAAAATGTATCATATAGAAACATATATATATATATATATATTTTAAGGATTTATTGATGAATAAAAAGTTTAAAAGAACAGCATTTATTCAAAATAGAAAGTCTTTTAATATCACTTTTCATCAATTTTACACATTGCTGAATAAAAGTATTAATTTATTTCCAAAAAAGAAAAAAAAAAAAATTACTGACCCCAAAATTTTGAATGATAGTGTATATTGTTACAAAAGATTTCTATTTTAAATAAATGCTGTTCTTTTTTTTTTTTTAACTTTTTATTCATCAAAGAATCCTGAAAAAAGTATCACAGGTTATAAAAAATATTAAGCAGCACAACTGTTTCCAACATTGATAATTGAGTATCAAATCAGCATATTAGAATGATTTTTTTAAGGATCATGTGACACTAAAGACTGGAGTAATGATGCTGAAAATTCAGCTTTGCATCACAGAAATAAATTATATTTTAATATATATTAAAATAGAAAACCATTATTTAAAATTGTAATAATATTTCACAATATTATGTTTTTTTCTGTATTTTTGATCAAATGTGTATGTTATGGAGGAATGCACAGTGCATGCAGGGGGCGTGGTCTCAATAGCCCTGCAGTAAGTAGTGTGCTGTGTGAATGTGATTAAGGAATGTGCAGGGTAAAAATTCAACTAAAATTGCTTTAAATCTGGTTGTTTTAACCAAGATTATGCTGAAAGATGTTTTTTTCCAACTACATTTATATTCCCTGTTAAAGGCTAACCTGCAATTTTCCAAATTCCCTGTTTATTCCCGTTAATTCCCATATATTCCCGTTAATTCCCATGGAAAGTTTCCAGCCTTGAAAATTCCCGGAATTTTGCAACCCTAGTGTAGACACAATGTAAATAAATGATTCATTGTGCAGTGTAGACAGCTGCATTGATTATAAAGGAACTTTGTGAGGAACTTTGTGCGATTGCGATGAACTGAGATGAGTGAAGCGCTCTTTGCACGCTTTCTATCATAACAAATCATGCATGCAGAAGCCTATGCTTGCTTTTTTGTAAAATTATCAGTGTTTTTTGAATGTAGACAATTTAATAACAAATACAAATAACAAATCTTTTCAATAAACTTTGTTGTTTGATGAAATTTCAGAATGAGCAAATGGAGGTTGTTTTCAGAATACCTCATATCCCTGCAGTCTTCCCAGATTCATCATGTCATTGCACAGCTTGGGCACCTGGGACATCAGGTCTACCGCTTTCTGTTACAGAGAAAACCAACAAAAACCTGTATTACCTTTGGGAATGAATCAAAACTGCTTCAACTTTTCAAATTTCAATTTCTTTCTTTCATTTTTTATTTATTTATTTAACAAAAATCTAAAATGCAATCAGCTCATTTTATGATTGACCAATTTTTTTTGAAAAAGACAAGTGAGCACTTTAGCTTCATTTTTACCTCTATATGCTGACAATCCAACCCCGCCTTCATGCTGTACTTCAAGAAGTCCTTAAATTAATAAAAGAAATTGTACATTAATAAAACATTATTATTTATTACTGGTATCAATTGCAGCATCAAAGACTTCTTTTCTACTGTACCTTTAATAAAAGTTGGTATTTAGTAATTCTCTGAATGGGTTTAATTAGAAAATCACTGATGCCTAGTCTTGAGTTGACATCTTGCTGAATCCCCTGTGAGCCAAAACAGACACATGAATATAAAAAACTTGTGATGATTAATTGTTTATTTTTTATTTTAGAAGTGATTTTTACAGTGTGCTGCAGAAATGAGTCCAAAAACCCAGAAATAAGTTGGCAGTTTTTGAACTTTTGGTTGCATCATCCCGAAGGCAGTGAGTTTTTGGAATGGGTTTTTGGTAAATGCTTGAAATAAGGTCTGTGGTTAACATAAATTTGAAATACATCAGTAACACCCCACTCATATTTATGTCTTGAAAAAGGCGGATGCTAACAAATGGCTAAATGGAACTACAGAGGTTGTCAGGGACATTAAAGGGTTAGTTCACCCAAAAATCTAATTTCTGTCATTAATTAATTTCATCTTCGGAACAAAAATTAAGATATTTTTGATGAAATCCGAGAGATTTTTTTTTAAATCCCTCATAGAAAGCAACGTAATTAACTTCATTCAAGGTCTGGAAAAGTATTAAAGACATTGTTAAAATAGTCCATGTGACTACAGTGGTTCAACCTTAATTTTATGAAGAGACGAGAATACTTTTTGTGCGCAAAAACAAAACAAAAATAACGAATTTCTTCTCTACCTTGTCAGTCTCGTAAGCAGCTGACGCAGTGCAGGCTTCCGTGTTTATGTCAGAACGCCGGCTCAGTATTGGTTGGCGCTTTTCACATGAGCACCATGACACATGCGTGTGATGCTGACGCAGGAGCCGGCGTTTGGACGTAAACACAGAAGCTCTGCCCTGCGTTCACTACGTCAACTGCGTATGAGACTGACAGGGCAGAGAAGAAATTGATGACTAAAGTTGTTATTTTTGTTTTGTTTTTGCACATTAGAAGTTTTGTAATTGCTTTATAACATTAAGATTAAACCACTGTAGTCAAGTTGATTATTTTAACGATGTCTTTATTACTTTCCAGACCTTGAACGATGGTAATTACGTTGCTTTCTATGGGTGATAAAAACAACCTTGGATTTCATCAAAAATGTCTTAATTTGTGTTCCGAAGATGAACGAAGGTCTTAAGGGTTTGGAACGACATGAGGGTGAGTAATTAATGACAGAAATTTCATTTTTGGGTGAACTAACCTTTTAAATGTCATTAAGATGAAAAAGAAAACTCATCTACTCACTAGTCCAATTTTGCAGCCTCATTGTGTTTGTACTCATGCTCTTATTCGAACTCAAAATTTCTAAATTGTAGAGTTTTAATTAAAATATATTTCAGAAGCATAGTCTTGATGTAGCGTTGAAGTCATGAGCCATGGTGTAGTTAGTTTATAGCCTGACTTTAGCTTTTTACTTCTGCCGATTATATTTAGGCTTCAGAATTCATAAAAGTTGTTAATTTGTGAAAATGATCTTGATGAACAAAGCATGCAAGTATCATAAACTTTTGTTGGTCTCAGAGCTATTTTCTGCAATAATCCAAAAGCCAACAGAAAAATGCTATTGGCTTTTTTGTCAAGGGAACCAGGGTGATGCTGCCTTCACGTACTATCGGAAATGTCCTACTTCCCAATTCTGAAGTCATGATTACGAGATTGTCGCGTTCAAGTGCTTTGTTGTTGAAAAGAATAGGAATCACAGAGGTTTATTCTTTCTTATTTTTGGGGGAAATTTTATTAAAACCAAAATGTATTAAAGATATTTCATTTTGAATAAAATGTAGCATCCCGTTCGTTGACAACCATATAAACATTCACTGCACTATCTAGAAAGTGTGTCTTACCTCGAAGTATGAATCGTATTCTGCAACGATGAATTCAGATTTGGGTTTGTTCTGACAGTAAACCACATACATGTGCAGCCTTCTCTCCTACACACAGAAACAGAAACCACTTCATGAGCAATGCCTTTACACTGTTAAAGCATCAGACCTGATGTCAATCACATACTTACATGCTTACTGAACAGCTCAGGCAGTTTTTCTTGATCTTCAAGACATTTTTCCAGTTCACCAACAAAAAAACTACAGCCAGCAATAGAAACACAGAATTAGTTTCATTTCAGTAATTGTCCAATAAGAGGAGCTTATGTGAGACACTTACTCTTTGTGCCAGTCATAGATTTGGTGAATGTTTCCAAAGACGATCTTATCTTTTCCTTTCATATTATCAGGAACTCCTTTCTCCTCTATTCTCTTCATAAACCCCTTCAGAAAATGATTTCATATACATGAGTCACCACCCAAAACACACAAAGTTGATAAAAGCAATAAAAGCAACAGTAATTCACATGTCCATCTACAGCAGCTGTAAATGATGATAAATGAACGCTAGGATGATTGCACATCCACTTGAGTAAATACTGAAACACTGATGATGTAATGAAAATGCAAATGAGTAATGACAAATGAGGAATATGCAAATGGATTTTAGACACTAGAGTGCTTTAAGATGATATTTTCATGCTAAAGCCAAAATATGCCTTGTCACAGCATTATATTATGATACTGTCAGGATATTAAGTTGTTCTTACCTCAACCACGATACCCAAATCTTTCACATAGTCTTTTTCTGTCTGGATTAATTCATTTAGAACAAACCTACAACAGAACAAACATAGTTATTTAAGATTTTTGATCAGTCACAAAACATCTATAAAATATGTGCCAGGTTAAGGCACATCACACTTCCCTTTTAAGGGTGTTGCAGAATGAGTGAGAAAAATTCGAATAAAATGATCAAATGCCTACAATGGATAAACTTTCCCATAAATACCTTGGATCTTTAATGAGAGCCATATCATTCAGGGAGATGATTTCTCAATACTACGTGCTACATTGAATCCAAATGTTGTGGTTCTAAAAGACTCAACTGCCTTTTACCAGATTTTTTATCCAGGTTACCAAACCAGGTTTGTCCCATAAAAACCACTCACAGTTGTTACAGTAGGAAAAAAATCTTTTGACAATATTTTTTGCACTGGTGATTGATTGATTGACTGATCTTTCATCCATTCATTTATTGTTTCAGAAGAACCATCTTTTCAACTAAAAATCAATTACTGACAAGTATGTAAAACTGAAAATCTAGTAAAAATCTAGTTAACAATAAATGAAAATATAATGCTCATAATTTACCTGGGGTTAACAATTAATCCTGGGTATTTATAAGATTAGTTTTCACACTGTCCATCCCTAAACCCTGGATTAATGTTCTTATTTGCATATTTGCTGTTCACTATCATTGATTGGATGAACGTCGCACGCAACCTGTTTATATAAAGCCTCTAGCATTGAGCATTCTCACACAGTATTATATATTGCCAACTGTATTATCAAGTTTATCCTGAATGGAATGAAACAATCTCTTCTTCCCTCAAATTGAAGTGTTTTCTGTCACCATTTGACATTTATCCCCTCAAACATCCCCTCCAGAGCAGGGTTTCATAACTCCGGGGAAAAAGTGATGCTAATTCTGCTTCTAAATTACAAGTGTGAAACGTTCCTGTATCCGGGGTTAAAAGTGATGTTTAGAATGACGATAATCTGGGGTTAAGTGCACTGTGAAAAGCCCTTTTGAGTGAGCACATATATGAATTATATAATGGGATAAAGGATTAGTTCACTTTCAAATGAAAATTACCCCAGGCTTTATTCACCCTCAAGCCATCCTAGGTGACTTTCTTTTTTCTGATGAACACAATCGGAGAAATATCAATAAATATCCTGATGCATCCGAGCTTTATAGTGGCAGTGAGCGTTACCAAACGAGTATGAGCTCCATCCACATCCATCCATTATAAACATACTCCACACAGCTCCGGGGGGTTAATAAAGGCCTTCTGAAGTGTAAAAAAAAATATCCATATTTAACAAGTTATGAAGTAAAATATCCAGCTTCCGCCAGACCGCCTTCCGTATTCAATTTACGAGGAAAGTGTAAAACTCTCGCAGTTCAAAAAGCTTAGGCTACATCCAGCTCCTTCCCTATACAACTTACGGAAAAAGTGACTGACGCAACGCCAGTTTACACTTTTTTTCGTAACTTGAATTCGGAAGGCGGTCTAGGGGAAGCTAGATATTTTACTTCATAACTTGTTAAATATGGATATATTTTTTATAATGGCTTACTGCCATTATAAAGCTGGGATGCGTCAGGATATTTATTAATATTTCTCCGATTGTGTTCATCAGAAAAAAGAAAGTCATATACACCTAGGATGGCTTGAAGGTGAGTAAAGCTTGGGGTAATTTTCATTTGAAAGTGAACTAATCCTTTAATGCCAGCCTGGGAACCCAACTATATAAATAATAAAAATAAATACTTAAACAATCAAACAAATAAATAAATTTATTAAAATAAATTTTAATAAAAAACATTGTCTGCACCTAAACACAACTCTAAAATATGGTTGTTTTAGGAACATATGGAACTCAGCAAGATCAGGTTCACCTACATTACATTAGCAGCAGGGACTAGTCCCCACAAACAACCAGTGATTTGGTCACTATGACCTGGAATCAGACCTGTAATGTTTGTGGATTTCCTCCTAGAACAACCTAAATGTGTGTAGAGAGTGTCTCTCTTACATTCGTCCACGCAGTGCTTTGGCTTTCTGCTCCAGCTCAGGGTTTCTGGGTGGCATGGGGCTTTGCTCTGCTGGGTTCACTGAGCTGAATCCTGGGTATGACCCTGGCTCCAGCGTCTAGAGAAACAGAGACGAGACAAACACAAATACAAGAGACTCAAGTCAGTTTGACAGTCTGTATTTGGAAGTGCCAGGCCTGATGTGGGAGAACAAACACAGCAATTGAATGGTTTATGTGCGACACGGCCCTAAACTTAATCACCATCAGAGCTGCTCAAGAGATTCAGAGAGGAGAAAATAGTCACTCCAGGCCACAGAGTGAGCCATAATATCCAGAATTTTGGCAAGTTTGGAAGGCTTTTATTACTTCATTACCACAAAAGGCTATGCAAGGTATGACAGTTAAGGATGAATACAATGCAAATGAATGCATATGCTTGTTAACTAATAAAGACAGCATGTAGGCCTAATCAAAGCTAACTTTCAGAATTCAGCGGTTTTTAAACCTCTCATGAAGGACCCCCAGCACCACATATTTTGGCAAGCTCACACTACTACATGACTTTTGACTGGATTTTGCTGTCGCAGACAGATTTCCAAGGTCTGCGACAAAACCCCCGGATCGGCCAAATCGGTGCTTGTTGCGGTCGCCTATGCTCGTTATAAATGCGCAGGTCAGCAACGTGATCTGAGCCTGTCTTTAGCAGTTACAGACGCTGCATTATTTTCAATCCTGTTTGATATTATCGCCATGTGATCTTGTAGTGTACAATGCAGGGCCTAAAATTAACACTCACCAAGAGCTAAATACGAGTAAAAATTGGCATTGGCGAGTATATGAAATGGTGTCAATCGGCAGTTGGCCGGTAACATTTTTATGAATTCTAACTATGCAATGTTGTGAGAACATGAATGTAAACAAATATGAAGGACAGGACAGTTGACAGGCCAGCGCTGCATTGTCACAAAAGTTTAAGCCTAGGCAACTTAAATATTCAGGCGCTAAGAGGACATGAAAGGGAACTCAATTCGTTGCATGCTGTGTTAAGTTTTGTGCACACACATCCGAAGCACACACCCAGAAAGCTGCATCTCAGACAGCACGAGAATACCTAATTGAGCTCTCTTTCACGTCGTCTTGCGCTTGAACAGACAAATTCACAAAAAAAAAAAAAAAAAAAAAAAAAAAAGTAAATAAAGTTGATTATGGCTTAAGTGAACGTAAACAGCAGAGAAAGATGTGTACCAGTATCAGTGTACTGGATCCGTGCATTAAGTTTTAAAGTTACTACAGCCTAATATTTCTGCGGATGTCTGTGTTTTTAATGTTAATCAAACAACAAAGGACAAAGAAAAAAAATCATTCACTGCTCTTGACTGAATAACTTTTGTAACTTTAATAAGGATTAATCTATGTTGTGAAGACTATTCAGTGTTATTTTACATTTAATTACTTTATTCAGTGTCTCTACTTGAAAACTGCTGTTACTTGTCTTTAATAATGTTTTTAATATTTATATTAGTTAGGCTAGTAGTTTTAGCTGTGGTATCGAAATTGGAATAGAGAACTGAATTTTCACTGGTAGGCTATCTAAAATGTTGGTGTCTATCTGCCTGTTTTTGCAAAAACAGTTTCATGGCCAGTAAAAAATATTTATGGCTGGTAAATTTTCTTAACCCTCTACAGCACAGCGTTGCCCTCAGGCAACAGAAAATTTTCTTAAGCCCTATGTTTAGTAAATTTTTCTTTAAATGATTACAACCAATTAGAAAGGTCGAGAAAGTACCAAAGAACAGTCCAGTAAGGTGTGGGAGTCACTATCAAGCACCATTTAAAGGTGGGACATCCTGTTCTGACACATGGTCACAGGAGCACATGGTGTGAGAAGAAGGCAAGATTATTTGCTTTAGTAATCTTATTTAAAATGACATGAACTGTACATAAAAAAATATGTGTGTGTATGAAGGTGTAGAAAAGCCTTTTGTCAGGTTTTATGAAGTTTTTTTTATTTTGCATGTTCAGAAATTGTTTTTCTTTTCGTTGCCTCAGGGCAACGTTGTGCGATAAGGGGTACTTTTCGAGGATGTTTACCTCACATTGGACATAATGTGTTATAAGATGCAGGGTTCCTGGGTGTGCAGGAACACCCAAAGTGATGTGCAAAAATTTTAACATACACCTCTATTTCACAGCAGAGAAGAACTGCTTTTTGAAGTTTCGTACAGAGTGAAATCTTATTACATGTAGTACATTATATGGCATGACACACTACATGATACAGACCTATGCATGTATCAAATTCAATACATCAATGTCTTTCAAGTGTTTTTCCCCTTTTACTTAATGATTTCTTGACATTTTTTTTTTTTTAAAAATTGTGATTTTGATGATAATTTTCTCTATGATTCTGGGTGGGGGGGGGGGGGGTCAAAACATTTTTTTAATCAATAAAATGTTCCCAAATGAGCCAAAAAATGATGTGGAATATTTTTTTTCATGTGCCATCAACGTGTGCAGTAGAGGGTTAAGTCACCGGCCATTGGCAAATGTGGCAGAAATTTAGTTTCAGACCCTGGTGCAATTTGACGACAAGGTGGAACTAATCCAGCCAATCACAGTGCAGATGGTATAAACGGAAAAATTTCGTAATCACTTGCGTGAATTTCTTGCGTGAATTTTTGTGAGAAAACTTTTTTTTTTTCTTCCCTGCTGTTGGTCGGGACAGCCTCGACCAAATGTCTTGTATTTTATGCACCTCGTCAGCGTTGTGTTGTGTAGTATGCTTGATGTTATTACAAGACAACGACAGATGACAAGAAACCATGCTGTGTAGTATGAGCACCACAACAATTCAGGTAGTCTTAGGGCCTGTTTACACCTGGTCACTTCATGCGTTTTCTCTGATCGGATAGCTATCTGATTTATAAAAATGATTGCATTTACACTCGGCCACATAAATGTGTCTCCGCAAAACGGATATAAATCCGATCTTCAATTCCCGCGCTATATGCAGATTTCATGGAGTTCACGTCACCGACAGCAACAAATATGAGCTGCATTTTATTGATCATCAGCTAATTTCAAAATCAAAGACCACAATAGGAGAGAGCGCGGCAGCAGCACTGGTAAGATCATTTAGTTTCATTACTTTTAATGAAGATGATTGTGTTTTGAGCGCCTGCGACTTACTTTCACTTTGATTTGCGGCAGTTTGCGCGTTGTCTGGCTGAAGAGATACTCAGCTGCTCATCTGTGGCGATGCGTGATGCAGTAGCGCTGTCATATCTGACTATAACATGTTATTTAGCCTATAACACGCTCTCACACGTTTATTTTTTAGTATCTTTGGGAGGAGTTAAATTTACATATGTGGTTTCAACAACCAGATGCATTTAGACCTGTTCAGTTTTGACTGGAATGCGTCCCAGACCACCTCCTGAAGTGGTTTGAGCGATCGGATTTATATCCGTCTCGAATGCGTTTCGGAGGGCATTTAGACCTGGTCTTTTCACGATTGGATAGCTATCCGATCAGAGAAAACGCATGAAGTGACCAAGTGTAAACAGGCCCTAACAGTCCAGTAGTGTGAGTTTTGTCTTATCTGACACACCCGATTGAGGTCTTGCAGTCTCTACTAATGAGTGGATGAGTAGAATCAGGTGTGTTTAATTAGGAAGAGTTTGAAAATGTGTTGATGCACTTCCAGGAATAGGGTTGGGAAACACTGTCATACCCTGCACCCCAATTTGTATAATATCCACTCTAAATACTTTTTGAGATGAGTACACTATAGATATTGACAAAACAAAAAAACAAATTGTTTCTTTATAGTTATAGACATTGTATTATACTAAATTTTTCAGATTATACTATGATACTAGATATTAGTATAAGTAATATGATTTTTGTTTCAGATGAATGCCTCTAAGACAGGTTCCAGATCAAATTCAAGTCAAGCTCAAATCAATAGCATTTGTGACATAATGGTGACCGCAAAAAAATGTAACATCCCTCAGCAATGATGAAAGATGAAGATGAAAGTGAATGAGGTAAATTGTCAAGAATTTAAAAGCAGCTACATTAAATCTTCTGATAAAACTTTTTATTATTTTTATTATTATTCTTTTATATTATTATTATATATTTATTATTTGAGCTCTAAATGAGTTTTAGGACAATAAAGTTGTAAAATTGAATATGGCCTAACTTCACACAGAAAAGCTTATTAAAGCCATTTTCCTCTCACTAAAATCACGTTAAAATACGTTTTTGAAATATTGAGTATTTTAGCATTAATTGATTGGCTCCATTAACTTCGATCGTAAGTGCCTCATTAAAATACAGATTTTGGCTTTTTTAAAAGATAAAGAGGAACAAGTTGAAATTAATTTTTGTAGTAAATCAACAAGATGCAACAAATGTTGTTGATTGAGCTTAACTTGTAGCATACTGAACTCAGAATAGATATGCTACTAACATATCTAAAGCAACACAACTGTGGAAAAATACGATCTAAAGGTGCGTTCATGCCGTATTTTAATTACTGTAACTACGAGATTCTGGCTCGTAAAAAGCGTTCACATCCTCTTAGAACTTGTAATTACAGCTTGTAAGCTGGGAGTTTTCTGAAAGCTCCCACATGTACCACGTGGCCGCTGTACCACCTGACCGCTGTAGATTCATTTAGGCGTTGATAGTGGTGCCATAGAAACGCATAATGTCCAGTCAAAGGACGTGAACAGCTCCGAATATAACATCATGTGTTATCATCTCAAGATTCCGGTAAATACGAGGTGACGTGATTATCTCATAGCCTAACATGTGATCCAATCAAACCCTAGTGTGATTTCTCAGCACACCTGTTTCAGAATCCGTCAGAAAATAGGGATGTTTTCTACATACAGCAGCTTTAATGGGAACTGAATCTTTGAGTGGATCAAGCTGATTGCCAATGACAGAAACATGCTCTTAAACACAATGACAGCACTACACAGCACAGATTAGCATGTTGACATTCAACACAAATCCTAGCAGGTCATTTGTCTACACCTACAGTATGAACGAGGTCAAGTGTACAGAAATATTAAAACAATAAACAGAGTCACATAGAACAAGACACAGCACATTCACATTTTATTGGTGCATGTGAGACTAATGCAGATGATCTCAGTAGTGCAACAGATGGTCAAGAGTTAGTGATTGTCTTAGAGCAAGAGAAAACAGAAAGAAAACCAGGAGGTTAGCTGATCAAATCATCCTGCTTGTGCCAGGAGAGGAAATCGGGTTCAGTGGCACACTTACCATCTTAGTTTTGACCAGTTTTTCTATAGCACTGACAAGCTCAGCAGCACTGGGGACGTCAGCCGAGCTCTGCCGTGAAGCCAGCAGCACAGACGACTACATGACAGCAGCAGGAGGACAGGAGGAGAGAGACATTAGCAGGAGGAAAGAGGCAGAACAGGAAGTGCTTAGGATACCCAGTTTATCAAGCTTTGGTTTGGGGAGAAGAGAAGCAAAGGCCATGCCAATCTCACACCTGTCAAGAACATGCCAAACATTTCACCTCCAAATCAAAAGGAAAAACAACAAATTATATTTTGCTTAAAGAAAATGGAGCCTGCATTTATGACCATTACAATTCTTCCATGGTGACACTACTTTCAGGACAACTAATAATTTCTTCCCAAATGCTCATTAATGTAACAGGTAAAAAGATGTTATGTATATCATTTGTATATCATGATTTATTGTATACACAAAATTTTGGAGTCTGTATTTTTGAAAGAAATCTCTTATGTTCACCAAGGCTGCATTTATTTGCTCAAAGATACAGTAAATACAGTAATATTTTGAAATATTCTTACAATTTAAAGCAGCTGTTTTCTATTTGAATATATTTTAAAATATAATTTATTCCTGTGATCAAAGCTCATTTTCATCATTATTACTCCAGTCTTCAGTGTCACATGATCCTTCAGAAATCATTCTAATATGATGATTTGATGCTCAAAAAACATTTCTTGTTATTATTTTATTATGTTATTTCTTCTTCTTATTATTATTACTGTTGAAAACAGTTGTGCTGCTTAATATTTTTGTGGAAACCTTAAAAAAAGTACTGGATTATAGTAAAGAGAATCTAATAATAATAATAATAATAATAATAATAATAATAAAACAATGGTCCTAAAACAGTCTTCAATTTCTGTATGAAAAAAAAAAAAAAACATTTTTCCTTTTGATTTTAAGGGGAAATAAGGCTTGAACATGTTTGTGAGATTCACCCTGTCAGCCAGCTATGGGTCGTAAACACATTACTACTGCAGTGGCAAGGCACAGCGTGTAAAAGAGCCAGAATTGACTTGAACAGTAAAAGTTTCACAACTACATAATTTAAGCTTCGTTGCAACAATAGGGTGGATTTGTGGTTAGTTGACTGTGAGACAGGGAGCCTCCACCCGAGCGGTTATGGGCGACGCTGACATTAGGGAGGAAAAACAGTGTTAGTAAAGCCACTGTGTGTGTGAGTGTGAGTGTGAGGGAGGCAGGTGGAGATAGTTATGAACACATGATGAGTGACAGTATTTAATGAATCTACCTCCACGTTAAAGGGATAGTTCACCCATAAATGAAAATTCTGTCATCATTTACTCACCCTCAAGTCGTTCTAAAGCTGTAAGACTTTTGTTCATCTTCAAAACCCAAATGAAGATATTTTAATGAAATTCTGAGATAGTTCTGTCCTTACATTCACAGTTCATGCAACTACCATTATGACGTTTCAAAAAGTTCATAAAAAGATTGGAAAATTAATCTATCAATTCAACTGTTTAGTCCAAATTTTCTTAAGAGACTCAATCACTTTATATGATGAACAGATGTAATTTAGGCTTTTATTCACATCAACGCATACATCAGTTATGGTAAACAGAAGCTCAAGCACGCTTGCTTGACACACGAGAACCAATGAGGTTCATTCTCGTGTTCTGCAGCACATTTGAGCTTCAGCAAGAACCAATGAGGTTCATTCTTGTGTTACGCAGCACGTTTGAGCTTCAGCGAGAACCAATGAGGTTCATACTCGTGTTACGCAGCACATTTGAGCTTCAGCAAGAACCAGTGAGGTTCATTCTCGTGTTACGCAGCACATTTGAGCTTCCGCAAGAACCAATGAGGTTCATTCTCGTGTTACGCAGCGCGTTTGAGCTTCCGCAAGAACCAGTGAGGTTCATTCTCGTGTTACGCAGCACATTTGAGCTTCAGCAAAAAGCAATGAGGTTCATTCTCGTGTTACGCAGCACATTTGAGCTTCAGCAAGAACCAATGAGGTTCATTCTCGTGTTACGCAGCACGTTTGAGCTTCCGCAAGAACCAATGAGGTTCATTCTCGTGTTACGCAGCACGTTTGAGCTTCCGCAAGAACCAATGAGGTTCATTCTCGTGTGTTACGCAGCACATTTGAGCTTTAGCAAGAACCAGTGAGGTTCATTCTCGTGTTACGCAGCACATTTGAGCTTCAGCAAGAACCAATGAGGTTCATTCTCGTGTTACGCAGCACGTTTGAGCTTCCGCAAGAACCAATGAGGTTCATTCTCGTGTTACGCAGCGCGTTTGAGCTTCCGCAAGAACCAATGAGGTTCATTCTCGTGTGTTACGCAGCACATTTGAGCTTTAGCAAGAACCAGTGAGGTTCATTCTCGTGTTACGCAGCACATTTGAGCTTCAGCAAGAACCAATGAGGTTCATTCTCGTGTTACGCAGCACATTTGAGCTTCAGCAAGAACCAGTGAGGTTCATTCTCGTGTTACGCAGCACGTTTGAGCTTCCGCAAGAACCAATGAGGTTCATTCTCGTGTGTTACGCAGCACATTTGAGCTTTAGCAAGAACCAATGAGGTTCATTCTCGTGTGTTACGCAGCACATTTGAGCTTTAGCAAGAACCAGTGAGGTTCATTCTCGTGTTACGCAGCACATTTGAGCTTCAGCAAGAACCAGTGAGGTTCATTCTCGTGTTACGCAGTGCGTTTGAGCTTCCGCAAGAACCAATGAGGTTCATTCTCATGTTACGCAGCACATTTGAGCTTCCGCAAGAACCAATGAGGTTTGTTCTAACGCATCAAGCAAGTACAATTAAGCTTCGCTGAGTTCGTTGAGTATGCTGATCAGAATGTTTCTATGGGAATAAAAGCCTAAATTCAGTCTGTTCATCATATAAAGCGATCAAATCTCTTCAGAAAATTTGGACTAAACCTCTCAATTCACATGGATTAGGTTTACGACTCTTTATGAACTTTTTGAAGCTTCAAAGTGGTAGTTATGTAGCTGTCAATGGAGGGACAGAAATGTCTCAGATTTCTTTTAAAATATCTTCATTTGTGTTTCGAAAAAGAAAAAGCCTTACGGGTTTGGAACGACATGCGTGTGAGTAACGAATTTTTTTTTTTTTTTCTTTTTCAGTTTTGGGTGAAATAACCCCTTAATAACCTATGACATCACTTTCTCAAAGCTCCTCCCCCTCTTTTCTGTCTTTGTACCTTCTCTTCCTGAGCAGAGGGGTCTTTGATGATCTCCATTGGAGGAGGGAGGGGAGTGTGTGACTCATCCTCAGGCTCTTCCTCCCCTCCACTGTGCATTCCTGATGAAGATTTGGAGAGTGTTCCCTCTTCTTTACGCACTCTCTGAAAACAAAAGTACAAGACATTAAGCAAATTCACAGTGCATGTTAAAATGACAAGTTCTCATACACACCTTAGTTAAATTCTGTGCATCCCCTTGTGAAAAAGTAGTGTGCTTAAATCTATTTAATGTGCACTTGTAGTGTACTTCAAATCTTAAAAGTATATTTTTTTGAAAACTACACTGCATAATATTAATGGAATAAAAGGCATGTTATTTTACATTACATTACATTAATAGTTAATATATTTTAAATGTGCTAAATTGCAACTTCATTATCACAAATGTGTAATTACGAATATATTTATGTAGATGGAATAAGTTTCAACATGAATTACATTACAAGTATATTTTAGTTTACCATAAATGCTTGTCAGTATATTTGGCAATACACTTAAACCATATTTTAAAGACAATAGAAGTATATTAAATGACGTATAAAAATGTACTTAAGTCCTATCACGCAGGTCAAAAGAAAAAAAAAAGAACCCTCTTAAGTTCAAATAATCGCATTTAATATAAATTTAAACCAATACATTTTCATATAATTGTAAATAACATACAATTAAGTGTTCGAAACATTACATTCAGTTCACACGTAAGTATATTCTTTTAAAGTATATTATTTCATTAAAACATACTCTTTAAAAATGTATGCTAAAATGTACTTTTACACAAGGATCAACCATTTGTAGAAATGTCTTTGATTGTCATAGAGTGGCTAATGTCCTACAGCATGTAACTTGCCAGAAG
Organism: Mylopharyngodon piceus; assembly: GCA_039654765.1. Taxonomy (NCBI): domain Eukaryota; kingdom Metazoa; phylum Chordata; class Actinopteri; order Cypriniformes; family Xenocyprididae; genus Mylopharyngodon; species Mylopharyngodon piceus. The sequence goes on along the minus strand of CM077441.1, from coordinate 30,884,426 downwards.
AATTGTCAGACATGAATACTGTGCTATCATTTTAAGTGATGAACAATTGCAATATAAAACCACCAATACCATGCATTGTGGCACAATTTTTACTTTATATATATTGAACGCTGGTGTCATATTACTGAAATTTTATTAAAAAAAAATAAACGACACAAGACAATGAATTACAGTGATATTAACACCAAACAAAATGGCTACAAAAAAAGTTTAACCACCGTAATGCACAGCCTCAAGAACTTTATTGCTTTATTATTTGGCCTCTATTGCACTAGTTTAAATGCTCTGAAATTATTGTTGAAGAATTTGCTGTTGCTCTGGAAGACAGCAGACATGGTTAATATGGGCCATTGTGGTGGGGTTCACATACCCTGCTTCAGAAATACAGAGGCCCTTTTGTACCAGCACATTATATGGCACACAGCTTTAAAAAGTCAGGCTAATCATCACCCTCCGATCTGAACGGCTGCTGCCGTGGCCATAGCAGCCCTTTAATATGCCATTTATACAGCACATAGAACAAGAGGGCTACTTTTCTCTGTACGGCCATGGTTGCGTAAAAAAAAAATTAGTGATGGAGAATGAAGGAGGGGTTATTAAACACTCTGACGTAAAACTGCTGTCCACCGTCACCACATGCTGTTAGACAAGATGTAAAATATCACCAATAAACCTTGTTTTGGGGAATTCTTATGAAAATGTGAAAATATTTTATTTTTATATTTAGCTCAGTCTGTCCTACCTTCACTGATAAAAAGTCTTGATTTATGTAATAGCTGTCACCATGTTTTTGATTGTGCTTAAATAATGAATAACTGTGTAGCTAAAAGCCATTAAAATGTTAATTCTATTGTGTTCTACTAAAACACTTTTTGAAAAAGTGCTGATGTACAGTATTTCCTGCTGAAAAAGGGAGTTGAGATGAAACAGTGGGGCTTGCACCTTTATGAACTATAAAATTGTTAAACCTAGAAAAAATCATGGGGTCTTTAATGCTGAATTAATGTAAAAACTCATGCAAAACAACAAAATGGCGAAAAAGGATAAGAGAAATATTCTGGACCATGTGAGAACTAAAGAACAAAAAACACAGTACAAATCACTGTTGTATTTCAGAGAGTGATTACCATCATGGTTTTGTGTACATATACCATGATAATATATCAAAATATTGTTTGAAGTACCTTGGAATACCATGGTATAAAAATATGGTAATCATTTTAGATCATAGTATTACTATTTCATTCAATCAGATGGATCTAAGTTTTTCCTCAATGTAGTATATAAAAAAAACTAATAATTAACAGTAAGTTGAAAAAAAGTACAATACCTCTTCCAGGGTGTCATCCTGTTGTTCGGGTGGCCCCAGATCAATGCTCTTGCGTCCATCACGTTTTTGCTTCTGTTTGCTAGGAATCTTCTTGATGTTGCTGCCATGACTGAGACGCCGGACAGGGCTGGTCAACCATTTCTTCAGTGTATTCCCAGAGCGCTTGGGTCCAGGGGAGCTACTCTGCAGGGAGTTCAGGGATGGCTGTGGCTGCAGTGTGGCCACGGACTCCGTCTTGCCTTCAGGACCGCTAACTGCATAGTTTTCTGTAGGAGGAAGTGTGGAGAGAAGGGTGAATGAATGTAAAGATCATGACAGGTGAAGATCAGACCTAAAATAATTTTTAAGGAATATTCCAGGTTAAAACAACTTAAAGGTTAAATGTGTAATTTCGGCATCACTAAATGGAAGTGCAAAAAATACTAGTTGGGGAAAATAGGATTCTCAAACACTCCACCCATCAGCCCAATGGTCAGAAAAACAGACAGTCCCAACCCAACCTCACACCTCTGGTTGACGCATTGGGATACTTAAACAAACAGAACAAAGCCACAGCGTTGACACTTTTCAGGGAACTCATACACACTATGGACAACATCTGTGGCATGTTGTTGATTACCACAGACAATATTCCACAGACTTGCCCCTCAGGGGGGAAAAAAAACAAAAACATTTACAGTCATGAACTTACAATGGAAGTCTAACAGACAAGACATTCACATGAGTTCTTTAGTAAACATGTTTATTGTTTGAGTTGTTACGTTGTTTGTCCTTTTGTGGTGGGACTACTTTTCTAGGTGGGGGAACTTCTGCATTACTGATGTTGGTCATATATCATCAACACATCACTCCTCACTGAAAGTTTCTTCACCACATTTAATCAGGCTTGGGTATCCCCACCCCAAGAATTCACACACTATACAAATGGAAAATTGGTCTCCTCCCATTTCCATTAACAAAAAAAAAAACTTTAACAAGTTTTGTTCAATCAGGTCTCATATTTCCTCTCACAGAAAAAAAATGCTCAACAATTAATCAGGTTTCAAAAAAAGACATTGAATGGAGACACGTGATCCATAACTGAAGCTCTGTTGCTGGCGAGAGCTGCAACAGATCATCCAAATCATCAGTTCTCAATCTCCTAGCCTAAACACCAGACTACCAGATACTCCTGAGTATCATCTTGAACCTTGGCTGCTTGGAAGCTTCACTCCACTGGTTTTGAGCCCTACCTGTAGATCCTTCTCTTCTCTCCTATCTTGGAGCGAAGGGGTGTTTAAATTACATCAACTTTTCAGACGGGTGCCTCAGGGTTCGGTGTTTGGCCCTCTTCTCTTCTCTTCTTATACACAGCAACCCTGCAATCCAGTTTCTATTTCTTTTTTTGGTAATCAAAAGCATGCCACAGATGCTGTCCACAGAGCTTAAGTTGTATCTGGACTATTCCTTTAATGGTCACTAACATGTTCAGGGAGTAAAACAGGACAGGTTAATCTGTTTAAAGGAGCCAAATGTTTCAAATCAAACACCAACTCCTGTTAACTGGAAACCAAATATCACAATTCACTGGAAATAATGCCACACACACAAACAGGTTTACCATAGTCAGCCGGATCCGGGCCGTATCCAGATCAGATGGAGGACCTGCGCCTAGACACGACCACAACGCATCCCTGAAATGTCAGCTAGATTGTGTCAACTATCGCATGTGAAGGCCTCATTGACATGACAGCCAGTGGCACAGATCCTCAACAAAACAGTTTCCATACCGGCGTGATGAATCCGATCTTCAACCAGATGGAACTGGATTAGATATTTTGACTGTTCCGATCCCAATCTGACTTATGACCCGTAACGCTGCCTGTATCACAGTTATGCACTGCTCGTTGTTGGTCAGAGGAGAACTGGCCCCCCCGAGCCTGGTTTCTCCCAAGGTTTTTTTTCTCCATTTTTGTGACCTGATGGAGTTTGGGTTCCTTGCCGCTATTGCCTCTGGCTTGCTTAGTTAGGACACTTGACTTTCAATTTGATATTCAACAAAGTTTTTGATCTGCCTGCACTGACACTTTTCTATGCGAATTGAACTGAGCTGGACGATGACATCACTGTTTTCTCCAGAGCTGCTGAATAAATGAATGAACTTAATGATTTTTACAATGGAATAAATCAATACTGAACTTACTTAAGCTGGACAATGACACCATTTTCTTCTAGAGCTGCTGTGCAACCAAAATTATTTTCCTGTTATCACTGTAAAGCTGCTTTGGCACAAAAAGCGCTATATAAATAAATGTGACTGACTGACACAGATATTGATCACCTTCCACAAATGTCAACAACACACACCTAACAAAGTTAATATTGTTCTTGTGTAGAAACTCAAACAGACATTACCCACACTGTTAGACAAAACACATTACATCTAACTCTTTGACCTTGTAACCAAGCTAAATGATATCGCTATATCATTAAAAACAATCAGCTGTGTTATGCTGAGTATGTGGGTTATAAGGTTTGATTGGTAATCACTGAATCATAATAATGATTCACTCCAATGCCTTATAAGCTAATCTGGTAACACTTTATTTTACAGTGTCATTGTTACATATGTTACATGTAGTTACTGTAGTAATAACTATAAATTATGCATACTTACATGCAATTAACTCTAAACCAAACCCTCATCCTAACCCTAACCCTACATGTAGTTAATTATTATTACTCAGTACTTAAAAGTATAATTTTACTGTAATACTGATACCTTAAAATAAAGTGTAACCGCAAATTTTTAGTAAACTTTCTAACAATGATGGGAAAACAAACAACCCTAACTGTGACAGCGACAATTAGGTACAAATCAAATCAGATTTAATGCATCATTTTGCTTTGGGATGCATAATATATTGGTTACCATAAAGGTATCTGCTAATTTTAGCAGGCTTTTAAATTATCGGTATCTGCACAGCTCTGTAATATAACAGATTGAAATTTCAAACAAATTTGCATTATATCTCATTGAGGCATCACTGAAAATGTTTTATGCATTTTTCTCTTTCGCACTCACAGACCCTGATTCATGATAAGATCATCAAGTACCATTACCAGCAGAAGAACTTGTTCTCCAAGTGTCCAGTGTGTTGATGACATCTGTGTGTGTTGACTACGGGCTTTAATGGCTGACTCATTAGAGGAAGTGACCTTGTTAGAGTTGATCATAAAGGATTATGACGAAAACATAAGGGTCTCTCCCCTAAAGCACACTAATCCTGCAGAAATCACAGCCGTCTCAACTGAGTATCGAGCTGTCAGAGTCCTGAAACAGCTCTTTGACAGAACGAATGCTGTTCTTCACACATACACACTGTTTTGTGTTTGTCTGGCCAGGCTCGATGGTACACGTGTGGGCAGTTCGTGAGAAACAGCCATCACAGGAGTGTGATTCCGTCCACAGCGTGTGATGAAGCGTGTCCCTGTCGAGTGCTGCAGTGCTTTTTGAAGAGGGAACCTGCGTAACAAACCGACTGACTGACGACAACGTACAGTCTTGTGAGTGTGTGATTATGTGTGGAGTGAAGAGAGGGTTTGATGAGAGCAGTCATTAAGCACTGCCCTTTACACACACACACACACACACACACACACACACAGAGGCCGGGAGAGAGAGACAGACAGAGAGAGTTCTTTGTTCTTTTAAGTGGTCACATCAGAAAGCAGCATCTGGATCATATGACTAATTTTACTACAAACTAAAACTAACTCCCAGGAACTCCCATTGACAATTCCTGCTAATGTAAAACTGCTGCAAGAAATGTTGCAGTACAAGTCAAGTAATCTAAGAGACATCTGTACTGAGCAATCATATCAAAGATATATAAATAGAATAAAAAATGCACAAAGTTTGACCTCTTGTGTGTTACTCTTCAGTAGGCTGACTGCAGCATTACATGGTTTACATGTCATAAGCATAAGTCTGACCCTCACTGAGGAAAGTGTCGTGAACAATTCAAACGGAAGAAATACATGCTCTTTTCCTCATTTTTCTTCTAAAACTTAATTAAAACACACATGTGAAATATTTCTTGCATTAAGCCACCAAAACTAAAATATGAGGAACGAATGCACAATGTTTCTTCATGGTCTTGTGAGAATGCAGTTTCATTCAGAGACAATAATGACTCATACATGTGTATGATGTTGCGATATGCAAGTTTAGATTGTTTAATTTCTTCATAAATGATATGGAAAATACAGTTTCATGGCCAGTAAAAAGTGCACCTGCACAGGTGTGGCATGCGAGGGATATTTCAGGAATTAAAAATTTCAGTAACTTACTGACGCTGATGACAAATTTTAAAACAAGGTCCTTTTTGCATTGTTTTCCATTCCCAGTTTTCTTACAGCTCAGAAAGTCTGACAATAGAGAAGTTTTTCCAGATATGTGACCCTGGACCACAAAACCAGTCTTAAGTCGCACAGGTAGATTTGTAGCAATAGCCAACAATACATTGTATGGGTCAAAATGATTGATTTTTCTTTTATGCCAAAAATCATTAGGATATTAAGTAAAGATCATGTTCCATGAAGATATTTTGTAAATTTCCTACCGTAAATATATAAAAAAATTATTTTTGTAAGTAATATGCGTTGCTAAGGACTTTCTCAATATTTAGATTTTTTTGCACCCTCAGATTCCAGATTTTCAAATAGTTGTATCTCGGCAAAATATTGTCCTATCCTAACGAACATACATCAATGGAAAGCTTATTTATTCAGCTGTATATGATGTATAAATCTCAATTTCAAAAAAATTGACCCTTATGACTGGTTTTGTGGTCCAGGGTCACATATAATTATAAAAAATGACTATGGGATTTCAAACAGTGTAAGAAGTATGGAAAACTATGCTATGCTAGAGACTGAACACTCTGACAACGTTAGTGTCAGACATTATAAATCACCAACTGTGACATCACTTCCTTCATGTTCTGTGTTCTGTTACACACAGGTACTTCACTGGCCTATTGAAACTCATTCCAGTGGATCTGTGCAGTAAAAATACCACACATGGCTTCTTTTGAGGGGTTGTGTGGCACAGCAACTCCTCTGAAAGACACACAGAGAGAAAAAACTGTCCCCAAAAGTATTTAAACACTTGATACTCGATTCACACTTCTTTATAGTGTTACCATTTAAAACCTGTGTTCATACTATCTTTCTTTAAAATAAGTGTCACCTGCTTTGATAGTTTGCGTCTAATGCAGTGCCATTAAGACATTCTTAAGTGTCCAAATACTTTGAGGCCACTGTGTCTTATTTTTAATTTGAAGACATTTAACACAATTCACGATGAGTCAGAGTTCCCAGTGCTGTTGTGAAAGACTGACTGATACTCCCTCCTCATACGCCTCATTCTTTTCATAAAAAGACTGAAAGTGATGATGTCATGGTCTTTAATTTGAGATGAACAATAAGACCATAAAACAGCAACTAACAAACAAGCTATCATTTAGAAGAAGCATATGCTCTGGACACTAGAATCTATTATGATTTACACTCAACAACTGCTATAAAACTGGCAGTTCTCTGTCTTGGATGCTGATTGAGGTTCCAGCATTTCAGCCAAGCAAAAAAGCACTACTTTATGTATTAACAGCAATGATATAAAACACCTGTCCACTAGCTACTGTGGGTATCTCTGCGCAGTAATAACAGACCAACTATCAGTGTTGGAGAAAGTTACTTTTAAAAGTAATGCATTACAATATTGTGTTACTCCCTAAAAAAGTAACTAATTGGACTACTTATTAAAAGTAATGTGTTACATTACTTTTGCGTTACTTTTTCTCACCTGGGCTGGGCTTGCTTGTTTGTTTTTTAATAACAACAACAAAAGTTATATTTTGGTCAAATGTTAAGGCCTTTTCACACCAAAAGTGAAATGAATAAGCCTCAGGCTGAAGGAAATGCATATTTATGCCTGTACAGTAGAGGGCGCAGCTCAAACAAACCTTTCAGCTGTGCTGCCATTCTGGACTGAAGAAGAATAAGATACAGAAGGAAGTTCAACACTCTTATTTCTTATTTACTTTAAAGTAATTTTTGCTTATTATTATTGTTGAATTAGATCATTAAAGGTCAGCAGCAAAGACATTGGTTAATAAATTGAGATCAAATACATAAAGTATATTTGTGTAATTTAATATAGTTAATTATTACAGGTTTGGATAAAATTCTGAGATTGCATTTCACTGTTTTTATTCATTTTGAGGAATACTGAATGTTTTCGTGCAAGTGAGATGAGTAAATGTAGTCACATTTAGTCTAGAACTACAATAACCATCATGTTCACACACAACACCTGACCTTCATTTTTGTCAACATAGGGACAGGAGAGCTGTCAGTCAATAAATGTGAAAAAGTAACTTGCGTTACTTATTTGAAAAAGTAACTTAGATATTTTGTTGTAAATTTAAAAAGTAATGCATTACTTAGTTACTTGAAAAAGTAATCTGATTACGTAACTCAAGTTACTTGTAACGCATTACCCCCAACAATGCCAACTATTATGCTTATCTTACATGTCAGGAAACTTAAATTTGAAACTTAATTTACTTAAAGGCACAGTATGTAAGTTTTGCCTCTAGAGGTCGCTTATTCAAAACAATAACAAAGGCGTAGCTTGATGACGCCGTGCATGATCGTGGAATCATGGGAGTTGTCGTCTTCACCTCCACAGCTGATGGAAAGCAATCTGACGGGACTCGTGTTCATGGATAAGCTAATGTATTAAAGTTTTTTTTAAGGTTACTGTGATTTTGATGAATTTGATCACTTAAATTTACATTATTTTATTTCATTATTATATTTTCGAATTAAAATTGTGGGGTAATGCAGCTCTGTTTTACTTGCTCAAAACGATCATACTAAAAATACATTTGAGTGTTTTTAAAGTTATGTTATAACGTTACTCTGTGCGTCAGCTCGGTGACTGGTATGAGACACTTGTTGCACATCGCAGTAAGCTTGATTGATATTAGAATATCATATTAATAAAAGCTGGTTGATTTGTGTTGCTAAATGACATGCAATTAATTTTAAAATATATTTTATGGCAGAGAAAATGCTGTATTATTGTTACTACAAATAAAGCACTTTCTGATTATGCTATGTTAGCCACTTAAAAAAAAAAAAAGTGTTGTCTCTGAGGTACAAACATAGTACTCGCGGTAAAAATCAAGAAAACAAGAGATTCAAACAATAAGACTAACAGTGTTGAGGTATATAACAATGATTAGTTTTTTGTCGATAAAGGTATCCCAACAGTTGCTCACCTGTCTAATAAAACACATAATATATTAAAGCATCTTTGGTGTTTCCATGGTTTCTATGGAAGTAAAACCAGAAATCGAGGATAACTGGGAACGATTGACAGGCAACGCAATGACACAGTCCATGTTCTGGTTAAAATTGCTGATTTCTCTGGATTTAAACATTGTTGGAAACATTTTGGATAATGCAAATACAAAAGTCAACAAAATATATAACATTGTTCTAGTGGTTTTTGGATATTTTAATTTCCTTACATGTTGTGCCTCTAATAAAAACATAAGTTTTTTATAGGTGAAGTATGTCATTTTTTCACAGATGTATCCTGACTCAACTTAATATGTATAGAGAACTAAAAAATGACACACTTCACTTTGGCAACATACAGGCTTTCATTCCTCAAAAATTAAAGTATGTACATTCCATTCATAAACTCCTTCAGCTGCCAATCATGGTGGCGTCTCTCACACAACTTCCTGAAAAACACAGGTGAGCGTGAACGGTTTAGTCTTCACTGAAGTAAACAGGCAGATGTGTCCTCTTTTATCTGCTGTTGTGTCTTTGCTTTGACATTCATGACTCGTTGTCAACAGAAACCCAAGCATGTTTTAAAGCATGTGGCATTCATCCAGATATTTCACAGACTGAGATTCTTCTGAGCCGGAACGGTTCTGAAACGCACAGGCAATCCAGACAGGCGGCATTCCATTCATAGGTGAGGAGTTTCACATGATTTAAACTGACAACACCTCTCGCCTTATGACACATTTCTGCTGACTGTACATTAAAGACATTACTAAAGTCCCAAGAGTTCAGGAATCAGGAGGAAGAAAAACAAGGGAATAATTCCCATGTTCCCACTTTCACAGAGCTGTCTTCAAAGAGCCACTAAAGCTCTTCTGATGAAAAGAGGATTTGAACTAATTTGGTCTTCAAAGACTGCAGGAGTCATGTTCAAACATCAGCCCTGGACAGACAGGCCAGACTACACAATAACCGATCATTTTACATAATTATGTAACACGGGTGATGTACATTACACCTGCCATAATAAAGAGTTAGTCAGGTACATCCTGCTAGCAACTCTGAAAAAACAATGTAGAGAGTGTCTCAATAAATCATAGCTAGAACAAAATCTGGCTAGCAAGGGTGGGAGGTTTGACCAAAATCTTATATGACAGTATCCATAATTTTATATCACAGTTACGGTACACACAGCTATTATTAATTGCTATTTTTTCTTGATATCCAACACAAAAAAGAGATTATTTTAAACAAGCATGTTGTAATGCCTATTTATGGCTATTCCAGTGAATTAAACAGTTTACAAATTAAATAGTTAATCTCATTTGATTATTTTCTCTATTCTCTATAAAGATCAGATTATTTGTAATAAATGATGCCTGAATCAGTGTGAAATTTTAAAGATAATTTTGTAAAATCCAAATAAGCTTTACAGATCATTATTGGAAAGGGTTTAAACAATGTTTTTCATGCTTGTTCAGTGAACCATCAACAATTTTTGCACATGCACCTGTGGAACAGTCCTTACAACACTAACAGTTTACAGGCGGTAGACAATTGAGGTTAGGACACTAAAGAGATCTTTCTGTCGACTCTGAAAAACACCAGGAGAAAGATACCAAGGTTCCCTGATCACCTGTGTGAACATGCCACAGTCCTGCTGGAGGTTGCTCAACAACAACAAAGCTGGAGAATCTCACGCAGCCAAAATGATGACTGTCAGTAACGGTGTTCAGGCACTGATGGAGAGACTCATGAAGAAGTTACAACTTTTAGAATGCATCTGTACGTTTCTGAATGGTTAGTGGATAAATTTATGTAGTTGCTGTGGAGTTGATTTAACTCATTGACTAGCATGTGCCATCATGTTAATCTTTTGTGCAAATCCAGCATTGAATTGACACTCGTTTATGAAGCCGTCCGGCGTAAAATGATGGCATGGTAACAATACTCTACTACAACAACTCTTCTTCTTCTCTAGAGCAGCGCAACATGGCCTCAACCCCTTTGTTGCATGTTCTCAGAGGAAGTGTTTATGTAAATTTTGGGGTTCATGATGTCACCAACCTAGGACCACCAGCCGTTTGTTGTAGTCCTTAAAAAGCGATTTCTGTAAAAGAAAATATCTCCCTTTGCACTGAACTTTGAGCGTTGTAACTTTGCAGATGTTGTTTATGCTCAAACAGCAACATTATTTCGAATTTAAAAAAGTGAAATCATAATCAAGGACCCCCTTTAAAGCAGCTGGTGGACACACCAGATACTGACTGCTACTTATTTCGTTGAGTTTACAAGCGTCTTGTTTGGGACATGTCCTGCTTGATTTTTCCTTTTCTCCATATTTCTTTGTCATTTTTATTACTGTAAAGCATGCAAAGCATCTAGCCTGTGCACACTTGACACATTTCTACATATTAACAGTATATACACTGCGATTATGTCTAGTCAACTAGTCAAATAATTTGTCGACGTTTTGGGTCTGTGTCAGCTACTTGAAGATCATGTGACAATGTGACTTAAGTTGTCAACACAAGCATCATGAATCTGACAATACAGATAAATTTCTTCTAATTCTCATGAGCATCATCTCAGCGGGACACAGGACATGAGGACACAGTCTCCAGCTGGCAATCATGCAACTTAAGCTGCACACGCATGGAGGGTCATTTATATAAAGTAAATACTGACTCAGTCTAGTCAACTATTTTTCTTGATAACTATTTGTAGGACCGAAATCAAAATTTTAAGCACCCATAACCTCAGATCCATTTAATGGGTCCCTCTTGTAGCTCTGACTAGTCATTTAGTAAAATCAATTAGAACTACACACTCTAGTTAGAGAGTTAGTGTCTGTGGCATATAATGGATACATCTCAGGGCAGACAATCAAAAGGTTTCACAAGGAGTAAACCATCAACTATGACCCATCGTGCCCTTGATGAAAATCTCAGATTACCAAAGGGGGCTGAACTTGTAATAAGTGCAATGCAATGGTGCATTCGCTCCATAATTACCATAATTACTAGATAGCAGCCTGAATGTTTAACTCAAAACTGGTCCTCAGACTCGCAGTTATACTTTACTGTGGCAACACTATTAACACCAAAACTAATGTGTAATTTGAGTAATCAATAGACAAATCCACATTACAAGTAACAATGCCTTTTTAATAAACTTAGTTTATTAATTATAGATTATTTTGCTTATTTAGCAGGACTTTGCAGTTATTCAACTATCCTTTAACTACATTAAACTTTATATGCATGTCTACATCTACATGTAACTATATGTATGTCTTTCATTTATTTCTGATTTTCAGCATCCTTTTACATGCTGTGGCAAATGTAACAAGGCAAGGTCTGACACGTCATGTGTGTGCATGTGTGTGAACAGGAAAAAATAGCCAATGACACCAGAGCGACACAAAATCTTACTGGAACAGGACTGAAAAATATACATAAGATGCATCCCAATTCAGAGGCCGCATCCTTTGAAGGCAGAATGATTCACAGCGGTGCGATGAAGGCTATCCCGATTCAAAAGCTCCTTTGAATGCGGTGTACAAATGCATCCCTCGTTTCCTGGGCCGCAAAGGATCTAACGAGTGGATCCTTGCCTATCCCAAGATTCATTGTGTGCTGGTGACGACTGGACTTTTTAAGAGAAAATGCCAGATTACACTTGTAAATGTAAGTATTGGGTTTCAATTTACTCAAATATCTAACGATACAAATGCACAAAAAACAAACAAACTTTATAACGGTTCAAGTGTTGACTTTTATCTTACCAAGATGTGATTTTATATAGTTTATACTCTTTATTATGTAGATAAATGGACCAAGGTGAACATATTTAGTCAGGTTGTCATTAGGGCTGCGACAATAAATCGATTCGATCGTGGATCGATTCTGAGATTTTCCTAATGCATAGCAATTCTCTCTCAAATCGATTCTGAGTTTAGTTTTTAACAGCAGATGACACTCTAGGCTAGTTTTTAACTGCACGCTAAAAACGCTCACGAAGAAGAGCGCTCGTGTTTGGCTGAGTCTGAGAATGTACTTGCACCTCAGAATGCTTTTATGACGCAAGATTAATGTAAACAGCCCACTGAAAACACCCTTGTAATTTGCTTCAACCTTTTCAAACTTTATTAATGATTATTTTATAGAAGGTTCAAGTGGTGTGTGTAAGGAATTGGAAGCAAGCAGAGTACGGCTGTTTCTAAAGCATGCAGTGCCATCTGCTGTTAAAAACTAAGCTCAGTATTGATTCGAGAGAGAATCGCGACGCATTCGGAAAATCTAAGAATCGACCCAGAATCATTTCTCGATTTGCAATCAGTGTTGGGGAAAGTTACTTTTAAAAGTAATGCATTACAATATTGCTTTACTCCCAAAAAAAGTAACTAATTGCGTTAGTTTTTATGGAAAGTAATGAGTTATGTTACTTTTGTGTTACTTTTTCTCATCTGGGCTGGAATGTTTGACTGATTGTTTTTATAACAACAAAAAAGTTCTATTTTTGGAAAATGTAAAGGCCCTTTCACACCAAATGCAAATTCATGTCTGTACAGTAGAGGGCGCAGTTCATACAAACAAGACTTTCAGCTGTGCTGCCATTCTGGATTGCAGAAGAAAATGGCGTTACTTATTTAAAAAAATATTTTGTTGTAAATTTAAAAGTAATGCGATACTTTACTAGTTACTTGAAAAAAGTAATCTGATTACCTAACTCGCGTTACTTGTAACGCATTACCCCCAACACTGTTCGCGATGCATCGATTTATTATCCCAGCCCTATTTTCCGCCCTATTTTGTTTTCAGACAGTCGAATATAACTTTCAAAAAAGTCCTGTACAAACGTTACCGTCGCTCGTCAACGGCAGCTGTCACAGTTGCTAGGCAACAAGAACAATCCTCCGTAAGCTAGACCATCCCATTTAACAACGCTCACTTCGACCTTCACTGATTTTGAAGGCGTGGCCTTTGAAGTCCACATCCTTCGAAGGATTCAGCCTCTGAATTGGGACACTGCTGTAGAGATCTACATGTAAGACAGAATTTTGTGGGAGGGGACCGTGGGAGTGGAACAGAAAAAACAAACCTGGTCAGTCCTGTCCACTGTCATGTGGTACAAGTCTAAGCTCTCAGAAAATGCAGTTTATAAGTTGTATTACAAGTTCTTTGAGGACATGAATGTAAAGATCTAGTAATTATGGTAATCTGACATGGCATGAATGCACCTTAAGACACATTGCTAATTGATTATATACTTTCTAGAAAGAGCAAGATAAGCATTTCAACTTACTCCCTTCAGTTTAAAGCTGCAAAACCATAGAAACCAAAACCATTACCCCATAAACCATAGACTCCATAGACAACAACTCCAGAATAATAACTGTCTTATGTGACGACATCACAACAGAGGTTGCGTTTTGAGCCCTGTCTATTTCCGAGTTAATCAGTACGGAGAGGGAGAGAGAGAAAATGCACTTTAGTCCACATTAGAGAGGAGCAGAGAGGTACTTCACCCTGTCATCAACACACACGCAAGACAGAGTAAACATCACAGAGGACAGCGGCTCTACAGTCAATATCATTTTAAACCACGAGCCAGAGATATGACATGCATGCAAGATAAAACAAATTATGTTTCAGATTAAGTAATAAATACCAAAAAGTATCTTCAATAACAGTCAAAATGCACTACAACTTGACATTGTCCAGCAGTGTCATCAGTTTCTGTAGTGCGAAATGCTGTATTTTATAATAACCATTTAGATATTTAATCTAAAACCGTTTTATAATTATTATTAACATTGTTTTTTTATGAGCTCATATCAGATGAGAGACTGTATGGAATATATGTCTCTCATTTGTCTCAACACACATGGATCGCGGAACCGGTGGGGCCGCCTGGACCTGCATGGACCCGGGTAACTTTTGAGGTCTGGTACAAATATGATATACAAAAATAGCTTTAAAATATACAACATAGGCTACAGGTCCATATGTATGCACGATTAATCATTAAAATATTGCAATCTCGATTCAAACACACTCGCGATCTTATTCCTAAATGACAACAATTCCGCAGTCTATTAAACCTTTAAAGTTACGATCATGCCGAAATATAAATTTAAACCTGCTTTAGCGCTGCCGCTGATCCAGAGAGTGCAGCTCTCATGTAACCTATGTCTGAAACAGCTTCACATACAGTGTTTTCAGCTGACAGTATTGATATTCCTTTGTTGCAAACATACGAAATGTTGGACTAAAAGTTTATAGTCCGGATATAAAAACCAATATTGTGGCATCCACAATCAAAATGAGTAAATTACCTTTGAAACTAACAGCCGGCTCGTCTGTAAGGGCAGGTGGGGCAAATCCCCACCAAAATATTCTTCCAAACACAGACCTCTAAATAAGCTGAAATAATAAATTGTAAATGTGTTCAGCATTCTGCAATAAATATTTTTCGGATTTTCTTGATTATTTTAAAGACGTAAAGTGAGCAGGATATTAAAATTTAACTTATGGCTCCGGCTGGCATGTAATGTTATTAAGATAGCTAACAATTTTCCAATGTAAATCTGTGTTGAAAAATGGAACTGCGGCGCGCTGTATTTGTGAGCTAGGCTGTCCCGCTTATTTTCAGTTCTTTGGGCTTTTCGATTTTTTAAAAACTTTACAGATTCTAAATAAACTTTAAAGGCTGTTTGAAAATGAGCAAAATTGGGTTTTGAGTTACTCCATTTAGTTATAATATAAAATTTTCCAAATAACAAAAACAAATCGATAATAGGCCTATATATTTTTATTTTGGAAAAGTCGTTGTTTTCATTTGAATGAAATATGTTTCCCTCATTTGAGTGGGAATTTTTTGGGGGGAGTTCTCGGTATTGTGTAACAAATAAAACACTGACAACTATAATATTTTAAAACAACGTGTGTCGTGTGTGTCAGTCAACATTACAGCGCCACCCTCAGGCCGAATAACGCAACGTCTGCCAAAAGTGTTCTGCGTGTCTTCAGCGATTAGAGTATAAAGCTTGCAAAAAATGTTTAAACTATCATAAACTAGCACTAAGACCCAGAATCTTCCCTACCTAAATTTACGGTCAGGAGCCGCTACTGGAAACAAATATTAGCCTACGCTTGATAAAGATTGTATATATTTATGAAATATATAGGCTAGCCTATATGATGAAATCCGTTCAAAAACTCTGAATGAAACAAGTCTTCATTCATTAATTTCAAACGATTTTACATAATTAATTAATTTAAATTAATAAATATTTTCATAGACTCAGACATTTATAAATGGACTCATTTATAACATTAAAAGAACATTTAGTCAGAACCTATTATTTTGTTTGGTTGTCCGTTTTGTTTTCAGAATCATGGGAGAATTGTGATCTCTATATCGATCTCTAAAAAAAAATACAGATTATCCAGTCATAAATTAATCTTAAAAGAAAATATAATATATCTGGCATTTAGGTCACTATTAGCACTAATATTAGTACAGTCTAGGGTGTAAAATGTACAATACAGACTAAGATGAAGTCTTTATGTTGCCTACATTAACAATGATTTGGGGCAATTAAAATGCATTATAATGGAGAATTATGAAAAGTTTTTCTTATTTAAAACGTGGCGCTTCTCATCCAGTGTGCTAAGTTCTGCAAACCACGCCCCTCTATCACCCGTCGATAATCTGCCCATGTAATCAAAATTTTGTGTGAAAAGGAATAAAAGTTGTTGCTGTTTTACTGCCTCTAGTGTTCATTTCAGCTGGAAACTGCAGTGATTTGTATGTATTGGTGTTTTTTGAGTTGTGTACAAATTTAAGTAGAGGTGTCTTTTTTCAATGAGACTTTGTTGAAAATATATACTTTTCCCCAAACATATAATGGTTACAGTATGGTTATATTACAGTACATACTGTAACCAATAATCTTTGTTCAAAAGATTAGTTTATGTTATTGTTTGTGGAAAAAGTGCACTTTAGCATACTTTTAAAATAGTACTTATGGAAATAATATACTTTAAAAGAGCATACTTAAGCGTGAACTGAATGTAATGTTTTCAGACAACTACATTTTCATTTAATTTCAAATAACATGCACTGTAGTTTAAATTTATATCAAATGCAATTAGTTGAATTTAAGAGTGTTTTTTTAACCCACTTAAGTAAATTTTTATTTGCAATTTCATAATTACTTTTTGAAAGATGCTTAAAATGTACTGGCAAATGTACTGACAAGCATTTACGGTAAACTAAAATACACTTTATACTTTTATATTTAACTGCTTAATATTGTTATTTCTATTGACACTTGTATGTCATATTTAAATATATTTGCATTTACACATTTGTATCAAAGCTGGCACATTTAAAATTAACTTTAAGCTTTTACATTAATTTTTTTATGTAATATCAAATACACTACAGTTAAAAATGATAATGAAGTACTTTACATGTGCTTTAGTGTGTTAATCAAATAAGTGCATTTTTTTAAAACACAAAAAAGATAATGAAAACAATGTACTACTTTGAAGTACATTTTAAAAGTGCACTCTAAGTACACTTGAGTGTCCTTTAATTTCATTAATATTATATTACCTGCAAGTACAATCTTTTTTTAAATATGCTTTTATGATGCTTTAAGTGCACATTCAATACATTACAATACAGTGAACTTTTCAATAAACTATGGATTAATAAACTAACAAAACACTTGAACAAGTCACATAGGTTAACTAGCTCAATGCAATATATCATATGTATAAAGCAACTGTTGTGCAGCAAACTTGCACTGACTGTACATTAGTTCTGCACAGATCAGTTGTAGAACAGCGTCTATGAAACCCACCTCCCACATGACAGCAGCAGCAACATTTAGCGAGAATCCAACCACAGCAGGAGCGCACACCCTTATCACTCCTCATGACCGCTCAGAGACGCATGTCTCAACACAGAGAGATATTCCTGTAGGACTGCACCCGCACCACTGAGTAATTACTCTCATTCAGCCTGACTTTACATTCACAACAGAGAGAGAGAGAGAGAGAGAGAGAGAGAGAGAGGCGGAGCAACAGAACTCTCTCTCATGTTTCACTTTCTGACCAGACAAAAGCCGCAGTCAGTATGCTGTATGTGATAACGTGAACCCATGAGAATGTGTCCAGTTTACGGGACACCATAGCAGTCGATACGTTCCCTGTCTTTTTTCCCCCTCTCCTTTGTAAGCACTTAAATGAGAAGCTCATGGAAAAGAAAACCGTCATGTAGATAACGTGAGCTGAACTTCTGAACTGGATCAGAGAGAAAAGATTCACTGACGCTTAAAGTTCATCTCAGAATAAGTAAAGATTACATGAAATTAATACAGGATGACTGGCCGTTTGTGTTTGTGTGGCAACAGGTTAAACTGCGTTATCAGGAGATCTGTCACCTGCTGTATGTGTCACAAGACTGCATCACTGGAATGACTGGAATCAACAGAGCGACGGAAAAAAAAACACTTGCCATACATACCCGTTTCTATAATAAACAATACATGTAGGTCAGAAAGATTTAAAGTATTTATAAGTGCAACAGTCATTATATGCAGTAGCCCCACAGTAAATCATGTTGATATATTTTGAATGTACTAAATTGCAACTTCATCATTACAAATGTGTAATTACAAGTATATTTAGATACATGACATACAAGTTTAAATAAAAATGACATCAAACCACATTTTAGTTTACCATAAATGCTTATCAGTACATTAGGCATTAGTACTCTTTAACCATTTTTCAAAGACAAAAGAAGTAATTATAAAATTACATATAAAGACGCAGCTATGTTATACTGGTGACTTTGTTCACCAGTCTGTCAAATGATTAAATCAGAGTTGGGGGTCTAAGCAGGCCTCAAGGTTCTGGAAAAATGGAAGGAAGTTTTCAAATTGATACACTGCAGCCAGTTATGTACTTATGTATTGTCATTAGTACTACTGGTATTTATTGTAATGCATTGTATTTGTGTGGTATTGACATGCATTGATGTGAGAGTGTATGTTGTGGGATGCAAGACGAGAAATTCTGACAATAAAAGTGAAATTGAACTGAAAAATTGAAATTCAAGTGGGTAGAAAAATACACTCTTCAGTTCAGCTAATTGTATTTAATATAAATTCAAAACTATAAAACATTTTCATTTAATTGCAATTAACACACAATTTAGAGTCTGAAAACATTGCATTCAGTTTGCACCCAAGTATATTCTTTTTATTATATATATAATTTCCTTAAGCCCGGAACACACCGACGAACTAGTGGCGACGAAAGCAGACTGCGGGGTTGGCTCACGTCTGCAGCAGCTGGGTCAAAAGTTGCCCTGACACACCAAACCGACGCTCGACAGCTGACGGCCAAGTAGCACATCCGTTCTGCACCTGTGTAAGAAGAAATGCCTTTCCGTACCAGCAGGTGGCAGTAGCTGAACAGCCAATCAGAATGATCAGATGGCCCGACTGACTGACGAGCTCCGACGTCGATTCAACATGTCGAATCGGCCGAAAAAAAAGCTGACGAGGACCAACTTGCGTTGGGCTGGAAGTTAATTATTTTACTTTATAACGTATTAAATATGGATATTTTTCTTTATCCAGGCCTTTATTAACCCCCCGGAGCCATGTGGAGTTCGTTTATGATGGATGGATGCACTTTCAAACTTCAAACAGGTGGTTTCTGTGCACTGCCATTATAAAGGGTGATTATTAATATAACTCTGATTGTATTCGTCTGAAAGAAGAAAGTCATATACACCTAGGATGGCTTGAGGGTGAGTAAATGCGCGGGTGCGCTGACCCCGCTCTGTGACTTTACGTGGCCTACCACTTCGTGGCTGAGTTGCTGTTATTCCCAATTGCTTCCACTTTGTTATGATACCACTAACAGTTGACCGTGGAATATTTAGTAGTGAGGAAATTTCACGAATTGACTTATTGCACAGGTGGCAACCTATCACGGTACCACGCTTAAATTCACTGAGCTCCTGAAAGCGACCCATTCTTTCACAAATGTTTGTAGAAGCAGTCTGCATGCCTAGGTGCTTGATTTTATACACCTGTGGCCATGGAAGTGATTGGAACACCTGAATTCAGTGATTTGGAGGGGTGTCCCAATACTTTTGGCAATATAGTGTAGATAAAATTCTCTAAATATGGAGAATTAAACAGTTAAATTCAGAATACTTCTGAACGCAATAGCTGTATTGCCTTCATTTCCATATGAGCCGTCTTGCCAGGTGTTCTACGTTATGCCCTTTTTGCATTTTGCAGCGGAATCTTTATGGTAATGACAGTCTTCTACCACAACAGACAGGAGGAGTTATGCAAACCAGTCTCAGACTCTAAAATAGACCAATAATAAAAGCTAAGTACAAACGTCTCTTTCGCACACCTCTGCACGCCAACACAACGAAACCACATATCTGACTAGCCTGACCTCAAATTCAACAGACTAATGTATGAATGCAGAGGGAAACTGTCACACATCTAGCGCTGAACGCATCCCCGCAAGATCTGAACTTAAACAGGCAACATTCTCAAAGCTTTGGCTAATGTTCTGGAAAGGTTTTGTCAAAGTTATGGACAAACATTCTTCCAGTAATGTTAATAGAATGTTCCTTCAAAGTTATCTGGTCTTTAACAACTTCCTAGAAAAGTTATTAATACATTATTCAAAAAACATTGAACATTGTTTTGTTTTTTTTGTCTAAAAAATGTTTTAGTTGGATGTGTGTCTAACGATTTTAAATGTTACTAACTACGTTTCACTTTTTAGAGAACATTCAAATGTAAAGTTCCCAAAATGATGTTTTCTGTAATGTTCACATCACCAAGAAAAAAAGTTTTACATCATTTTTAGAAAACATTAGAACATTTTTCATAAGTTTTACTTAATGGTAGCATTCGCAAAATGTTCTTAGAACAGATTTCTGTTAATTGGGTTGCTCCATATAAAAACTTGAATTATTCTTCATCTCGAGGCTGCAGGCAGCTATATAATAAAACACTGACATTTCCACTTCAGCAAATGAATCATATGAGTTACAGAAAACAAAAGAAGCGCTGATTGGAAAATTGTAACACACAAAGAAAACGGAATGTTCCACATTCTACAGAAAAGCATCATTACATCCCATTTTTAGGGTGTTTAGTGTGAGTCACATGAGCGTTTTAGTCAATAATAGTGACACTTTGCATTATTCCCCAAACAAAAGTCCCTCACGATGTTATTTCCTGATCCTGATTGACTCTGAAATATTCCACTATCTAAAAGTTATATGAATGTGTATTTTCCATTTTGACTTTAAACAAATCTTTACTGCTGTATTCTGTGAGCTGTAGACCATGTTATAGTATGTTAAATAAGAGCACAGCACTGTTTGGGGTAAACAGCCTCATCTGTGTGTGAACATCTGTCTCCAAGTAAAATGATATAGAGGCCACTCATGTCACCGAAAATAAACAGCAAGTGTACCCAGCATCATGTGTTTAATGATGGCATCAGGACAACATGTCACTAGCACAGACAAACATGCTGTGAGAAACATCAAGAGCTCTTTGGTAGTGACTTCCATTTTTATCTAATACCCGAGTTATGGTGCCATCTAGAGGACAAAGTTTGTAGCGTCACTGCAGTCACTGTGTACTGTATTGCACTGAACAAACAAATTGGAAGTAATATCAAAAGCAATTTCAACATCTCCTTGACTCATTATTTGATTACATACATTTACTTATTTTTTTTTTTAAATAATATTTATTTCTGAAATTAAAACGTACATATCTTATACATACACTAACTTTAAAAGTTTGGGGTCAATAAGATTTTTCTTTTTTTTTTTTTTTTAATTTTTAATACTTCTGTTCAGCGAGGATGCATTGAATTGATCAAAAATGACATTAAAGACATTTATATGTTATAAAAGATTTTGTAACTTTATATTAGGGGTCTTTGTTTACTATATACTTACATAAAAATGTTAGGTACAATGTACTTATTGTGTTGATATTGTATTGTAAAACTCTTTTGCTGCTATTGAGGTCGATACGGGTAAGATTAGGACAGGTTTGGTGGTATGGGTAGATTTAAGGTTCTGTTCTTTTAAATATTGAAAATGTATCAAAAATATTAAATTGTTTTCAACATTGATAATGTTAAATGTTTGAGCAGCAAATCAGCATATTAGAACGATTTCTGGAGGATCATGTGACTAAAGAATTTATTCACAGGAATAAATTACATTTTAAAATATATGAAAATAGAAAACAGTTCTTTTAAATTGTAATAATATTTCACAGTATTAAAGTTTTATTGTATGTGTGATCAAATAAATGCAGTCTTGGTGAGCAGAAGAGAGCACAAGACCCCAAATTTTTGAATGGTAGTGTATAACTTCTAAAACAAACAAAAATGCAAGGGAATGTTTATGTACATATATCATATATTTATAGAGCAGAACAGAGAATGTCCATTTGATTCAGAAAACACTGATCTGTCTTACCTTTGCCTGCTGGGAAGAAGCATTCCATCTCCACACTGCTGCGCGAGTGAGAGATACACAGAGCGCTGCTGGGTACCAGTCCCTCCTGAGGAGGGGTCTTGTCTGTGGTCCGTACCAGACACCATCCCGGCCGGTCGCTGGGCCGCTCCAACAGCTCCACCGTCTGACCGGTCTGGATGCTGAGCTCAGACGTGCTGCTTGCCACAAAGTCCTGCAGGACCACCGTCAGCTCACACCCTCCAGAGAGCTGGAGAGACAAACAGAGAAAGAGACTGGTTTTAATGGAATGGAAGACATTTGATTTAAGGGTGGGCGATATACCGGTAGACACGATTAACAGTAGAAATTTGTCAGCCGGTAGATATTTTGGACTATTGTCTCTATCGCAGTTATGCACTGACGTGATGTTGCTGTATTTGCAAGTATCCACAGTCATTTATGTCTGTGTAAGGGAATGTAAAAAGTTGAGAAAGAAAGCGCATCCATCCATCCATCCATCCATCCATCCATCTATCATTGTTTTTTTAATTTAAAGATACAAAAAACAGACTATTGCTAAATGTATGAACTATATATAATAAGGTAATGAATTTAGCTGGAAATAAACAAAAATCATACAGCAAAGAGGTCAAGAAAACACATACTGGCATACTGTGTTACTACACACTCAAAAGTGTTACAATCAAACTGAACATTTAGTGCATACCGAATAAAAATTGGAACACAGCCAGATGAACAGAGATAGAAAGAGAGTTAGATATGAAGGAGGAAGTCTTTTTCCTCTGTTATAGTAGAGACTCTTCACAAACCGGAAACTGATTCCTGATCAGATGTGGCATTTCAGTAATGACTCAAGAGAAAAACTGTGTGTGTGTGCGATAGTGTCAGGGGACATTATGGCAGCTGGGGACATTATAGAGCATGAACTCTGGTCAGAGTGTACATCTGTTATCAGTTTTACAGCTTTGCTTCTCAAGCTCTCAAATATTAACAGCAAAAAGACTGATCTGCATGGTTCACATGTACATTATTGTTTTTGGCAAACCCATGCATTTCATCATTATTGGTGTTTAACACGGATGTCAAGACAACAGTAAAGGTATCATGAATAAGGTCAGAGCTGTGACTAGACCCTGGATATGACCCTGAATGTTTTGACAGAAGACCCAGTTTTTTGGGGGTTTTTTTTTTTATGTATACAGCAATTTTAATTGCAATTGCTTTCATGTGCTTTCCTAGTTAAGGAATAATCCCAATATTCACATATAAATATTATTATAATTATAAATATTGTGACTGTTGTTTAATTTTGGCAAAAGCAATAGTGTAAAGAGTACCTGAAAACCATACTTAAGTAAAAGTACAGATACCTTACAGCGAAAATGACTCCATTACAAGTTACAAGTCATCAATTCCAATACAACTTGGAGTATCTGATTTTAGCAGTACTTTAGTATTTTACTCATACTGAATGTAGGCTCAAACATGCACTAGTCCTCAACAACTAAGAAACATGCCAGTGAAAAACAAGAAACATTTGATTTGTGAGGAGAGCAATCACATGTTTATTTTCTAAGATCAAAATAAAACTAAAAACCTCAAAACTGCAATAAATCAAGGTCGTCACAACAACCTCATAAACATCTGCAGACAGTCAAGTCTCAGTTAAGCTCAAATGCTCAAAAAGGCCATAAGTAAACCAATATCTTTCAAAAAGGGCTCTTCAATATAATGGATAAATTAAATAAAGTTAAGTACAATGAAATCGTCAAAGGCTACTTGCATGAGACGTGCTGGTTTTGGCCTCTTCACCAGCTGCAGCCATGTCCTCATCTCATATATGAAACACATACGATTCACAACTACCTGCTAATGCACTTGTATTCGCATGAAGTAGCCTTGTTGACAAGCTAGCGTGAGTAGGGGCGAAACGCACAAGATATAGTACCTTGTAGATGGTGATATTGCATCTTTTGTAGCAGAAATAAACTGCTGCAGAAAAAGTTAGGTGCCATGCAAAATGTAAAGTATTGGAGTAAAGAGTACATATACTTATTTAAAAATGTAGTCCAGTAAAGAGTAAAAGTTGCTGATATCTTTAATACTCTGTAAAAGTGCAAAGTAGCCAAAAGATACTTTACACCACTTATATACACCACACCATATATACACACACTCACACTCACGGGCCACTTTATTAGTTACACCTGTTCAACTGCTAATTAACGCCAATATCTAATCAGGCAATCATATGGCAGCAACTCAATACATTTAGGCATGTAGACATGTGCTTCGTCCGAAATCGCATACTGTATAGCAGGTACTACATTTGGTTTGAAACTTACTCCGCGGTTAAAAAATGTTCTACATAGTATGAATGTGTGTAGTATGAATGAAATTCAGACATACTACATCCACCATGTTGTCACTGTCATGTTACCTATGGCATCAGTTGCGTCGCTTCATCGCCATTCACATATTTTTTTTACAATGGCCTCATGGGATAGTAAAGTGTCCATCGAATGCACAATTCACAATCTCGGGCGGAAGTAGTAGGTCATCCGGGGTACTTTTCGCGTACTATTTTTTGAATACTAGGACATGCTACTCTGTTGGTGTGTTGTTTTTCACATACTATATAGTAGGGAAGTATTCAATTTTCAATTAAGACAATCTGCTGAAGTTCAAACTGAGCATCAGAATGGGGAAGAAAGTGATTAAATGACTGAACATGGCATGGTTGCTGGTGCCAGACAGGATGGTCTGAGTATTTCAGAAACTGCTGATCTAGTGGGATTTTACTGGGGGTTACAAAGAATGATCTGAAAGAGTGAAAATATCCAGTGAGCGGCAGTCCTGTGGGTGAAAATGCTTTGATGCCAGAGGTCAGAGAAGAATTATCAGGCTAGTTCGAGCTGATAGAAAGGTAAGAGTAACTCAAATAAGCACTCGTTACAACCGAAGTCTGCAGAAGAGAATCTCTGAATGCACAACACGTCGAACCTTGACGCTGATGGGCTACAGCATCAGAAGACACACCGGTGCCACTCCTGTCAGATAAGAACAGCAAACTGAGGCTACAATTTGCACAGGCTCACCAAAATTGGACATAGCTAGAGTGTTCTGGTTGATTGTTGGGGTGTTGCTAAGTGGTTGCCAAGGTGTTGTATGTGATTGCTAGGGCAATGCAATGGTGTTCTGAGTTGCTAGGGTGTTGCGAAGGTTATCTGGGTGATTGCTTGGGTGATTCTAAGGTGTTCAGAGTGGTTGCTAGGGTGTTGCTAAGGTGTTGCCTAGGTGATCTGCGTGGTTGCTTGGTATACTTCGTTTTTTTTTTTTACACGGACGCTTGAGTACAGGCACAGTCGAACGCACAGCCTTGCAAAGTATACTACATTTGACTTGCATACACAGGCGTTTGATGCATGCTCAGTTTTGAGCAATCTCTCGCCTCAAGTTACAACCAATGTAAATATATTTGTATTCTTTCATGCTAGATTTGTACAAATGAAGGTACTCTCTAACCTCTTCGCACAATCTCTCGTATATTGTAGCTTGCATGCGCTCCGGTCTGTTCTGTTTATACAGTTTTTCTACCTTGTGAATCGACGCCCCCAGGGCACGGTTGCCACCTTGTGGATAAACTAATTACTGCAAAAAAAAATTAAATGCACACGTGCAACCTGCGCATACAAGTACAAAAATCCAGCGGTGCGCGTACATTATACACGTACTCTTCTGATGAAGAAATTTGCGTCACGCACACTGTACGCTGACCCTCGCAGACGCATAAAAAATGAACTATACTTTTGGCTTAAAGGGTTAGTTCACCCAAAAATGAAAATAATGTCATTTATTACTCACCCTCATGCCGTTCCACACCCGTAAGACCTTCGTTCATCTTCGGAACACAAATTAAGATATTTTTGATGAAATCCGATGGCTCAGTGAGGCCTGCATAGCCAGCAATGACATTTCCTCTCTCAAGATCCATTAATGTACTAAAAACATATTTAAATCAGTTCATGTGAGTACAGTGGTTCAATATTAATATTATAAAGCGACGAGAATATTTTTGGTGCGCCAAAAAAACAAAATAACGACTTATATAGTGATGGCCGATTTCAAAACACTGCTTCATTAAGCTTCGGAGCGTTATGAATCTTTTGTGTCGAATCATGATTCGGATCGCGTGTCAAACCGCCAAACTGCTGAAATCACGTGACTTTGGCGCTCCGAACCGCTGATTCGACACAAAAGATTCATAACGCTCCGAACGGCATGAGGGTGAGTAATAAATGACATTATTTTCATTTTTGGGTGAACTAACCCTTTAAGGTGTTCAGAGTGGTTGCTAGGGTGTTCTGAGTTGCTAAGTTGTTGCTAAGGTGTTCTGAGTGATTGCTTGAGTGATTCTAAAGTATTCAGAGAGGTTGCTAGGGTGTTGCTAAGGTTATCTGGGTAGTTGTATGGTGGATTCTAAGGTGTTCAGAGTGGTTGCTAGGGTGTTCTGAGTTGCTAAGGTGTTGCTAAGGCGATCTTTTTGGTTGCTAGGTGATTGTTATGGTGTTCTGAGTGGTTGCTAGGGTGTTCTGAGAGATTGACTACTAGTCCAAGTTAAAAGAGTATGTCCCTTTTTTCTCTATGATTTTCTGGTCTCTTAAAATGACTCATGCCCCTGCTTTTATGCAAGTCTATGCGATTTTTTTCACACATCCACCAGGCAAAAAAGTGCATGTAATCACAAAAAGTTGCATGATGAAGTGTAATGTGTGTTAAGGGTTTGCTGAAATCTTAGTAATAAAACATCACCAGAAGATCTGCTCAAAGACTCAAGGAAACAGATGGAGGCACAAGCAGGTGTTAATCACATGCATGAACACCCAGACATCTGCTGAATGACCCAGCAAATCAAGAAGAACTCTTCAATAACCAGAAGACACTTAGTGACAGGTGACTGAAAGCAACCCGTGAACTGCACTGCTCTCTGTTAAACACACACAAGCTCTAATCTCACGGAGATGTAACGTGCAGCCAATAGAGGCTTCAGACCACCCTCTGCATTTCCTGTATATGTCCCTCTTTCCTCCATCTACCACTTCTGAGACGCATGGCTTAACAGCAGAAGCAATTAAAGCTCATTTTAAAATAAACTAGTGAAGATTGTCCCAGTTGGATCTGAAGCTCCACACCCAAACAACTCAACTATCATTCCAATACACTGTTTGACCACTGCATACAATCATAAAAAAACAACATTATTTAGAAGAGGCCAAAAGCTAAAAAGATAAAAATGTGTGTATTTAATGAAAAAAAAAAGATCATTGAAAAAGACACCCATAGGTAAGAGAGAGAAAAAAATTAAATAAACCAAAGCAGACTCATTTAGAGTTTCCTTTCAAATGCATCAGTTCACGGAAGTAAAATAGGTTGATTGACCAAGATACTCAGATTTTCCTGCAATCAAAGGATCTCAATATGAACTCAATCATCATTATTTGTCTCATTTGTGTATCATTGCTTAATTTCTGCTGAGGAAATTTAGCAGAAACATCCGACATAGATCAGTCAGAAAATGTTTTTTTTTGTTTTGTTTTGTTTTTTATCATTTAGATACTATTATAGTTTTTATTAATATTTTGAATTTTTTTTTTTCATTTTATATACTCTATTTTTATTGTAATTTTAGGTAACGTTTTCATAAATTTGTTGTGGGTTTTTGTCATTATTATCATCTCCATCATTACTAATATATATAGTTTTTATTAAAGGGTTATTCACCCAAAAATGAAATTTTTGTCATTAATTACTCACCCTCATGTCGTTCCAAACCCGTAAGACCTTCGTTCATCTTCGAAACACAAATTAAGATATTTTTGATGAAATCTGATGGCTCAGTGAGGCCTGCATTGCCAGCAAGACAATTAACACTTTGAATGCCCAGAAAGGTACTAAAGACATATTTAAAACAGTTCATGTGACTACAGTGGTTCAACCTTAATGTTATGAAGCGACGAGAATACTTTTTGTACACCAAAGTCTAAAGTCGCCCTTCACTAGATATTGCGCACTTTTTGGCGCACAAAAAGTATTCTCGTCACTTCATAATATTAAAGTTGAACCACTGCAGTCACATGAACGGTTTTAAATACGTCTTTAGTAGATTTCTGGGCATTCAAAGTGTTAATTGTCTTGCTGGCGATGCAGGCCTCACTGAGCCATCGGATTTCAAAATATCTTAATTTGTGTTCTGAAGATGAATGAAGGTTTATTAATGACTGAATTTTCATTTTTGGGTAAACTAACCCTTTAATTTTGTATTTTAGATTTAGTTTCAGTTATTTTATTTTGCACTAAAAATTATCAGATTTTTTATTATTTTAATTTGTTATATTTTCAATATATTTTTTATATTTTTCTTTTATTTTATTGTATGGGGGTAACATTTTTTTTTATGGCTTTAGTTTTAATTTTAGTTAACTATAATAACCCTGATCAAGTACTTTCATTTATTTACTTGATATCACAGTGATAAGAGTCTAAACTATTGTGTGTCTCATTATTGATCATATTCAGGAAATTCATTAGAGGTGCCACTTTCTCACAAGTCACTAGTTCACTGCATGAACTATGAACCAAATGGTTACAGGTAAATAATTATACAAGTGCAATAGGGACACTCTTAATGAATGCACTGAGATTTTTACAGAACTTGTAAGTGCTGGTTATGTAATGACAGACTACTGTCACGTAATAGAGTCACAGCCAAAACAGATAAAAGAGTAGAAAATGTTCTAAGATCAGTTCCTGCCCCTTATACACACATATAAAACACCTACTTAGCCTAACAGCCATTCAGAGAAACGGCTCAAAGAGACCTTATGAATCACTTCTAAGACAAGACAAGCATAAAATACACAAAACAAAACTAAAACCATACTTGATTCAAGATGCTGTGCGATTTCAGTCACACTGTGAAAAAGTTAAAGTAGTATTATAATCCTGTTGATAAAATAGCATACAGAAAAAGTAAAGCAAGTGTCAAATGAACGAATGAATGAATGAACTGGATTGAATTGGAATGAATGAATTGAATTGAATATGTTAGTGGATTGTGTTCATGTAATAAAGTAGACCTGTGATTACTCTTTTAGGACACCTGTGTCCACAATGAATCAGTCAGAAAACAAAATGTACAAATGAAAAACTAGGACATTATGTCATGCTGACATCACATGGCACAATGTGGAAGGAGAATGCAGAAAACTTGACCAGGTGTTGTTTAATAAAAACTGCTGAGATGAACTCCTGCTGATATTACTCAACATACCGTCAGCTGACCAAACCACACAAACACTGTCAACAGAGGCCCATTCCAGTACAAACACAATGGCTAGATCCACACCAGCAGAAACAAGTGCAAAATGAGTAAAGGAGCAAATATTCAAAATGTTCCCAGATGGCAGTTCTCTGAGTCACAGCAGGTCATTGGTCAATGTTTAATTAGAGTTTTAATTTTCTTCCAGAATATGTGAAGATTACAAAACTAGCATTCAGAGACACCAGAATGAGTCAATGCAATAAGAACTGTCCACATATGCTGCAGTCACAACAGATCCTAGCCACACTTTTAGATGATTTCAAAAAGCACTTTTGACCTAACAGGGTTGTGCTGCAAAGTTGATTTACTAAACGGGGCAAATTAGCCTGAGCGCAATTCCACAAATGTGCCGATGGAAGTGGCAAGTTTTGCGTGTGATCTACTGCTGTTGCACAAATTAAAGAACACAGACGCAGACACAATCATTTACATAATGACCAACGCAATCTACCAAGAGCAGTGCAAATTAGCGTTGGGTCGCAAATAAGCAGAGCTGATGCTCATCAGGTGCGGGTCGACACAGGCGCAACTTGTTGTGACAACATGTAATTTGACAAACACATACACACACATATATAGGCCAACATGGCTTGGTAAATGATATGTTCAGATAACGTCTTCTGGCTTTCCAAAGAAATTAATACGAGTGGAAAACATTTTCTCCCTTCTACCACGTGCTCTTTGTTCTCCGCAGTTTCTCCTCCGAGCAGCAACAATTGCAGCCATGTCGCAAAATGGGTTAAGACATGCTTTTTTGGGCGTTAAATAATGGCGCAAATACCAGTAAATTGACTAGCGCAAACTTTAGTAAATCGCGTTGCGTGATTCATTTAAATACTCCTCCCATACATTATGCGTCTGAAAGGGAAACTCCTATAAATGCATATGCAATATAGTCAGCCGCAAAAACAACTCAGTCCACGCCTTTTTAACGCTAATTTTTGCACTGCGTCTTTAGTAAATCCCAACAGTAGTTTAACGCCAAAAGACGGTTTGCGCTGGCGCAAGCTGTTAGTAAATCTGGCCCTAAATGATTTATCCATGCACATTTTTTTTTTTTTTTTTTTTTTCAAAATTCAAATGCCCTCATAATCTTTAATTAAAATCATTAATCTATTCCTCGAAACAACGTCTGTTCTCTTCATGCCATGTGTCTCGGCAGAGGGTGGGACTAAATATCTTCCACATCTGACTGCAAACTGACATTCAGATCTGCCTCCATTTAGTTAGCAACACCCATCTACCTATGATCCAATCAATTCCCGAAGGACGAAATCAATTCCAGCCCTACATTTTTTCCTCATTCCAGAAGCTGTTTCACTCAGACATGTCACAATAGGGAAGAAAATACTATCACAACTTCTATTTCATGCCGACTTTAATGAAAACCTGGTCCAGAGCGCTCAGGACCTCAGACTGGGCCGAAGGTTCACCTTCCAACAGGACAATGAGACTAAGCACAAAGCTAAGACAACACAAGAGTGGCCTAGGGACGACTTGGACCGAATCTCTGGAGAGACCTGAAAATGGCTGTCAACCAACGGTCCCCATCTAATCTGAAAGAGTTTAAGAGGATCTGCAGAGAAGAATGGCAGAAAATCCCCAAATCCAGGTGTGCAATGCTTGTCCCATTGACATGAAGCAGCTTCAACTTAGTATTGAGTTAAGGGTCTAAATACTGCAATTTGATATTTCTTTTATATATATATATATATATATTTATTTATTTATTTTAAATACATTTGCAAAGTTATCACAAATTTGCTATTTGCTTTTGCTTTGTCTTTATAGGGTATGAAGTATAGATTGTTTTAAAAAAAAAAAAAGCATTTTTGCACAAGGCTGCAATGCAACAAAATGAGAAAAAATTAAAGGGTCTGAAAACCTTCAGAACTGTATGCATGTGTACACACACACGCACACACGCACACACACACACACGCAGACACACACGCATGCACACACACGCACACACCTTTAAAAATCACAACTGGAACATGAATTATTTTATTTAATCAGTTATTTAACACAATCTAATGAATAATTAAATTAGACAAAAATTACTTTCCCAATTACTGCTGTTAATTACATAAAGGGGCTGTTTTAACCTAGTAAGTAGAGCTTCACGATTAATCGTTAAAAGATCGCAATCACTATTCAAACACCCATGTGATCTTACCCCTAAAAAATTGACGATTGTATCAAAGATCGTATCAATAAAGATCGTATCAATTACACCATTACACCTGTAGGTGGTGACAAATGACTGTTAAAAATATATATCATTGAATGATTCATTCAGGAGATTAGTTCAAAAACGCTGATCTATCGAGTAGTGTAACAAGTGAAGTCGTTATGAGTGTCATTGAATCATTCATTCAAACAAATTAAAAAAAATTAAAATGTTTTTTTTAAATAGACTGAAACAACATTTTGTAAGAACCTTTAGTAAATTGTTATTTTGTTTAGTTGTCTATTCAGAACCATGGGATTCTACTAGTAAGGGTAAGTACATAAAATAATCCTCTATAATTTATTAAGAGGTACATTTGATTGTATATTTAACAAAAGTGCACTGATGCTACTAATGCTCCCATTCCAGTTCATACTATTTATTTTCTAGAGAGGCATTTCAATAACCACTCAAAACCTTCTGAATGAAGATTCTGAATGCCATTGAAGGGAACTCTACTGTTGAGCAAACACATGCAAGCGTTATGTAGGGAGCCTTTTTTTAAATGTCATTGAGCATCAAGTTTTAGAAGTGGTCAGCAGATGTGTTCAGTCTGCTTCCTCGTTCGGGCTCTCACACCATCTGCTTGGCAGACTATCAGGTCACCGTAGTGATCGAGAGGAAAGGCGGGTTGCTAGGTAATTTGGGGTCCCAGAAGGAGAATATCACACATCAGAAAGGACATAAACGTCACATGGGCTTAATGTGAAAGGTCTCGCAAATTGCAGGGCTTTATCATGGAGATCAGAGGATTTTCTAACCAATATTAAGAGCCTGTGTGTTTTCACGCTGAGGATTGCAGGTAGACAAGCCACTTTGATACATACAGGTGCAAAACGGAGAACAAAGCAGCTACAATTGCAAATGATTCCTTGTGAAGCTACAAAAATATCAGAGCCAATGATATCCAGAATAAACAAATACAAGATATCCACATCAGTCACGTAATTCATATCATGTATGAACAAATAGTAGCACACATATTTGAAAGTATTTGACCATGATTAATATTTTTCTTTAATAATTATACATTTTTTAGATTTTCATTAAATAAAAGCTGAAATTTCAGTCTGATCCTCAGACAAATCTATTTGTATGACAAATCACATTGACTACCGCTTATTTATTTATTTGTTTGATAATCCCTGATATTACTCTGATTTTTTGAAAACAGCAGTGTGAACATTCTCCAAAACACCTCCTTTTGTGTTCCACAAAAGAAAGAAAGTCATATCGGTTTGGGACTACATGAGGGAGAATAAATAATTACAGAATTTTCATTTCTGAGTGAACTATCCCTTTAAATGTGATAGTAAAAAAGAGGGTGTGTTTGAGAGATTATGTCAGTATGAGTCTACTGCGTTAACAATCCGTTTCCTGACACTGCTATCAACCTCAGCTTAACATGTAAATCTCTTTATGGAATGCTGTAGCGCTGACTGACACACATATATGGACATATCTGAGGGACAGCTGTTGTGCTTCAATAAAACTCTTTTCACATTTTACACTTTACACTATCACAACTTATAACACTAAAAACAATACAAACAACATGGGAAATAACACCTATCCAAAAAACAGTTTACACAGTTTATTCAGTTCACAGCGCAGCGCTCAGAAAATAACTAGTCTCCGCACCTTTAACCATGATCACAGACAACCGGCTCTCACAGTCTGTCAATAAAACCCTGATATCCCTCTGTCTCTCTCTCTCTCTCTCTCTCTCTCTCTCTCACACACACACACACACACACACACAGAGATCTTTATACTACACTTGGCACTTGAGTTAAGAAAGAAATAGAAAAACATGAATTTCACTTACTCGACTGCTCTCTTTGAAAAGTTTAAAACTCATCCACTTTGGCATGACGACTTATCTGTCCTTCTTCTATGACTATCTGTGCTTTCTCTCTCTCTCTCTCTCTCCTCCCTCCCTCTGTTTCTCTCTCTCTAAAGCGTCTCTGATTGGTTTAGTTCAGCGTTCAGTAGTACAGCTCTTCTCATGCATGAACACCAGAGCACTTTGTTTGTCTGTATTTGTCTTTGTCGTCCACCTGTCCTCATGCCTGTATGTTAAGGTGACGGAAAATTGCATAAACTATGCCACTATGTGCCTTAGGAGCTAGTCTGACCAGCTTTCAGTTAGCCAATGGGTATTCAGTCTAACTTTTCAGATTCAAATTAGACCAAGCTACGGATGTATGTAACTGACTTAAAAAAGTTATGACCAGTTTTAAAGATTAGATGACTAACATGTAAAACTAGTCTAAGCAGATTATGCAACGGCCACAGATTACTAGTTCAGAGGTCAAAATATTATTGATTTTTTTTATTATATATGAATTAAAAATGGGGACAATAAATTTGTATACACTCTAAAAAATAATGTGTAACAAAAAAATAACATAACAGTTTGCATCAATATTTTGAGTTACGACAACTTTGAGTGAATTTACGTTCCACCAACAAGATACACTGAGTTAGAGGAACTTAATTTGTAGCATAAACAATTTTTTTTTAAGTTGATTACTCAAAAAGATTAAGTCGTTTCAACTACCAGAGTTGTAGCCTTGGAACCAATTAATCTTGTCTATTTCAGTTCAAATCAACAGCTATCACAATAGCACATGCTAACATAACTTATTTAACATGTATATTTAATAACCAAGTAAGATATTACTTGTCACTGGCATTAGCGCAGTCATTGCTTATAGAGTCAGTAGTGTTTACCTATATGTATCTACTCTTCAGCACAATGGTAACCACAAAAACTTCAACATTACAGAAACTCTTAAAATGTCAAACATAACAGCATTAAACACTAACAGGTCTTTCCCTTCACTAAAAAAAAACACATAAAATAACACTTAATTTCAACATTTATTCTCCTTATCCAGTCCTATGCAAAGCATGCTGGGAGCTAGAAATCCACTGCCTAATTTCTGAAGTTATTATGTTTTTTTTAAAAAAAAGGCAAATTAACACAGAAATTTGAGTTTATATTACAAACAATACTACGTTGATGTGATGATCAACATTATTATGTCAACAGAACTCAACAAAATAATGTTTGCAACTTAAAAGTTTAATTAAAACAATAAATTAGAATTTTTTTTAACTTGCAACCATGTATTTAAGTTGTGGTAACAGGTCCCCTGAATTATTTTTTAGAGTATATATAATTGATGAGGGTTCCATATACTGTTATTTTAATTAATAATGAATTATCATGATGTTTGTGGGTAAAACTGACCGTAAAAATTTTAAATGCAATTCACCAAAAATCACACTATTAAAAAATAGTAAATAGTAACCATTGCAAATAGCACACAGATCAAACAGTATTATAACAAAATTATGCCAAAAAAAAAAAAAAAAAAACCTCTTTACAACATTTTTACAACATCATCTAATTTTCATATCATTGTATTTACTAAATATACTGTAAAAAGTAATTATTAACAGATTGAATAGATCAGTAATTAAAATAGGTCTTTACTATCCCTAACTATGGCTTATTATTTTGGATCTTATCTCATTTTTAATCAAAGTACGTGCTCTCTGCAAATGTAATTGTTTCAAGTGTAATTGTTTAGACTTTAAACTTTTAAAATTGTGTGCAAAACAATCCCGCACCCTGTTCAGGTCCTTGTTATATGATACATACTGTATGTGCAGTATTACTTTAATTTGACATGAATAGTCAGTTTGTGACTACTTTGAAACCCACAACATATGGTTTAAATCACAACGTAAGAATGGCTGCTTGAACCTTGTTGTTGCGAGTGATTTAAATCAAAGACACATGGACCGTCTACTAAAAACCTCTTTCTAAACTCTTAAAGAGGAAACTTTTAAAATAATTCCATGGCCATGGGACAAATATATATATTTTAATATATAAATAAGTATAAAAAGGGCTAAATACAGTTTCATCTTCAAGATGAAGCCAGCAAGAAGTATTAAATGGTGTGTGATGGTCTTGTGACATGCGTTCAACACTGAGCTGTACGGATAAAAGCATCATTATGCAGTATGATGAATGTGATTTCCGCATGTACAGTAATAAACAGTCCCTGAGCTGTTGTGAGTGAATGAAGGAAACTCTTATTCCAGAGAGACACACACCACACACACTGTGTCCTTAGCTCACATAAGCCTGAAAACAACAGAGAACTGACTTCAGCTCAATACCGCACAGGAGCACTAAAGAAACCTGTGTGGAAACAGTCACTGTTTGTGCAATGCCGTTTTGAGGAACCAGCAGTGCAGAAAACATGCTGCCGCTTTAAAGGGCTTTCAAAATCTGAACAAAATAACCATTTACAAACACACAACAAGCTGAACCCTAACCACAAGACCAACAGACAGCCAGGCTTGTAAAAAACAATAAACAGGCAGCAATAGAAACAATGCCTCAGCGCTCACTCAATGTGTGTGTGTGTGCGTGAATAACCTAACTGGTGTCATTGTGTATTTCTAAAAGATGTGCTTCAACTGAGGGCAAAACTGGGATGTGCAAAACTACACATTTATAAAACCAACATTGGGTCTAGTCAGTGGGTTGTCTGAATGACTAGAAGGTCTTAAGAAAGCCCTGTATAACTAGGATAGTTTAGGGTCATTTTCAGCATACACCAATCTAATGAGTTTTTAGCGACATATTGATGCCAAGCAAAGTCTTTCAACTAACATATACTCATTTTTTTTTTTTTTTTCCACAAAAGTGGTACTTTAACCCTCCTAGACTGTTGTACTTTTGCTGTTCACAAACTTTTGATCTAATTGACCTCTCCTAAGTTGCTAAATAATTGTGCTTGGCAGGATTTAATTTAATTAATTTATTTATTTATTTAAAGAAATAATACTAATTTCCTGGAAACAATAAAAGTATGTTCTTTTACTATGATTTGTATAAGCAAATAAGAAAACTTTTGAAACTTCACTACAGTAATAAAAAAAAAAAAAAAAAAAACATTTAGAAAACATTATAATCAGTCATGTACTGGGTCAGATTAATGCCATCTGGTTAAAAACACAAGAAGAAAGAAAAAAAAAAGAAAGAAAACTAACAGGACTTTCAGGTCTGTCAGGTCAAAATCATGTTATGACAATAATGACCAGTAGATGGCTGAAGTGTTCTTTGCTGCTACCAACTGTGTAAGAATTCTAGATTTGATGTTTTGAAGTTATACATTTGCATATTTATTTGTACATTATCCAACTATTATTCATCAAAGTTTAGGCTTTATTTTTCTTTAATCATCTTGAGGTATCAATTTTGCAGTGATGCTTACAGTTATTTATATAATATAGTTTCACATACTACTACATATATACTATATATTACTATATATATCTATACTAATATATATACACATACATACATACATATATATATACATACACATTATATATATATATATATCTATACTAATATATATACACATACATACATACATATGTCTTTAAGTGCTCTGCAGAAAGATATATGTGGTATGGTAAAAATTATATTATATTATATTACATTATTAAGTGCTGTCAAACGATTAATCGTGATTAATCACATCCAAAATAAAAGTTTGTGTTTACATAATATCTGTGTGTACTATGTATATTTATTATGTATATAAATACACACACATACATGTATTTAATAAATATTTACAGGTATACATGTATATTTATATAATGTATATTATATATAAATATATTTTAGATATTAATATAATTTTTTTGTTAAATAAATACATACAATAAATACATACACACATACATATTATATATTCACATATTTTATATATTATATATATATATATATATATATATATATGCCTCCTCAAAAATTAGGATGAGAAAATAATCCATATTACAAAAAATAAAACAACGCAAATATTACAAAATGTGACAATAGAAATTGTACAAGTCAATCATTTTTCTAAAGGAACACTGTCCAACAGTGACACCCGCAGGTGAAATTACAGCTCATAGAGAATGAACAGAGCCTCGAAAGAGTGCGGTGGGTTTTGTGGGGGGTAATAGAGAATGAATGGGGG
Organism: Mylopharyngodon piceus; assembly: GCA_039654765.1. Taxonomy (NCBI): domain Eukaryota; kingdom Metazoa; phylum Chordata; class Actinopteri; order Cypriniformes; family Xenocyprididae; genus Mylopharyngodon; species Mylopharyngodon piceus. The sequence goes on along the minus strand of CM077441.1, from coordinate 30,846,501 downwards.
AAAGTCACGTGAGAGGAGGCAGTGCCTCCATTGCGCTATGATTGGATATGATCAGTTATGAATGCATATGATTGGTTTGTGTGATAAATCCCTCCTCTTGTTTACGTGCGTGTTCCGTGCATCATTCTGAATGAACAAAATGATGGCATCAATAGGAAGACTCATTTAAAAGTAAGTAAACAGCTCACCCACTTAGATATCACCCCTTTATGTCACGTCAAAATCAAACGTGAAAAACCTGAAAACATGATGACTGCGGGGGTTTTACTGAGTAATCATCTTGGTGAAATTAAAGATACATCTTCATGTCTGTGACAGTGTTTACCAAGCATGACTGATGATCCGAAATAAGTTTACTATTAAAAAGAACAGCTGAAAATCAATAGGCTACACAAATAAAATATATTGTTTAAATTGTTACTGCCTTTAGTTATTATTTTGGAATATGTAAAAATGTTTAAAACACTAACTTGATGAGATTGACATGGTTTTAATAAATAGAACATTAATTATATTGTTAATGTAAAAATACAAAATAGAATTGTATTTGGTTTCTTTTTTTCTTTTTTGATGTAATGTAAAGCAATGTTCATTTAACGAGGAAAATGTGACAACGTTAAAAGTAACGGACATGAATTTAAATTTGATTTATAAAATATATATATAGCATTCACTTTCAAAACTTTCAAAAAGAAACTATAACTTTAAAGTTTCCATGGGGAACACAATACTTCTGCGAGATAACACAAAGTTTCTTGGGGTAACGCAGTAGTTTTGCGAGCAAATGGAACATTGGGGATCACAAACGTTTTGCGCTAGAATGCAAAGTTTCTTGGAGAAAAAAGCAATACAGTAGATCAATTTTGACTGCAAACAGCCAAGGTGTGGCTTTTTGTTTGACCACTCTGACTCACTGAATGAATTTTTTTTCACCACTCAGATTGAGGAAACCATTAAACAAATTTAAATCGAACAGTCTAGGAGGGTTAAAGAGGATGAGAGAGTTTTAGCATGCTGACAGTCTAAAACCTAACTAAAAATGAAGAAATAAATCTAGATAAACTCATTTGTCAAACAAAAGTAGTAGTTGTTTTTTGGATGACTATTCAAGTAATCAACCATCAGGACCCGTCCCAAAACACCTTACTGCATTACGAGACTCCACTGGTTCATTATAAAGTAGTGTCACCCAGACACTAATAAGGCATACATATGTTCTGGTGCTTCCTCTCACAAAAGTGCAGAGCATTGTCAACAGTGTAAGTGCTTTCACAGAGTACTTTAAGTTCCAAGCAGGATCTTCTGCCCTTAAAGGAAATGATACTCCTTCAAACAGAGTCAAGAGTTGGTAAAACTCACTCAAAAACATGTTCTCCTCAAGCAAGTCACAGTGATGTGGTCATCTCCAAACCAATCCAACCTCACAACACAAACACGCACAACTCATAAAACAAAACAAGTCATTATGAAACTGCCTAAAACACAAGCACAAACACATGTTGTTAGGAGGACACGTGTGAAATGTGTCTTACTTTGATTTTATAGGGTGCCTCATAGTTCCTATGAGGACTGAATCCAGCACACAGTTTGAAGAGACTTTTCATGGCTGTACATGACTGTCTAACACATCTGTTTACTCATGACCGCTGTACTCATCATCTGTGCTGGAGCATGACAGCCCCTGCTCCATAACTAAAGCAGGGAAACCCTGTGTGACATACACCTGTCAATCACTGATCACCTGACCCTTCTCGGGGCGGAGTCTGGAGTTTGGGCCTGACTGAATGATGTTGAGATGCTGAATTTGGAACCGTATACTAGCATACTACTCTTACTATAATATTTTTACCATATATATTAAGGTAATATATATGGTAAATTAGTATGCTAGACTGCAGTTCCAAATTCAGCAATAGTGTGCAACAGTTGTGTTATGGAAGTAAAAAAAAAAAGATTTTTAATGATAATTGATCAACCTTATAAACCTAAGACAGCCTTTTTGTGAGCTCCAAGGTTGTTAATCGATTGTATATGCTTTTGATGAAGCCATCTGTTTGCATTATTTCAAATGTTTTTTGTTTTTTTAATAATACTGTTTAATGGCAGAATTTGTGGTGAAAACTACATTACCCATAATGCTGTGCAGAAAATTCCATCAATCAGAGAGTCATGGCCAGCAAATCATGACAAAAGTGCTTGCAGGGTACAGACACCCCCATGAAGCACCGCAAATTATGTAATCAAGTTGGTCTCTCTCTACGCTCTCAAAATACTTCAAACACTTGTATATGTACTGTATATATACATACTTGGCAATGAACTTAAAATATATTGTTTCTATAGATATAATCAACAACTTTAAATGAATACTTTTATACTTCATCGTTTTTTAATTCGATTATGTCATGGGATTGTAATTCTTTCCATCATTAAAGCCATTGTGTACACAGTCTTGTACCTTTGTCTTCTTTTCTGATTTTCAAAAACTTTATTGCTTCAAATAAAATGTTGTTAATAAAATGTTTGTAATGTGCTTCACCACGTAGCTCTTTGGCCTGGTTCTTGGCTTATAATGCTTTAACAAAGACTTTTTGAAATCCCTGTAGGAAAGATGAATGGAAAAAAATAGCTTACTTCTGCACTCTATAGGCTTTCACTGAAATGTTTAGAATAGCATACTTACTAAATACTCTATTTTTACCATATACACAGTTGTAAGAAAAAGTATGTGAACCACTTGCAGAATCTGTGAAAATGTGAATACATTTTAACAAAATAAGAGAGATCATACAAAATGCATGTTATTTTTTATTAAGTACTGTCCTGAGTAAGATATTTTACATAAAAGATGTTTATATATTTTTGTGATGGTTGTTTATGAGTCCCTTGTTTGTTCTGTGCAGTTAAACTGAGCTCTGTTCTTCAGAAAAAAATCTCCAGGTCCTGCAGATTCTTCAGTTTTCAAGGATTTTTCTGCATATTTGAACCCTTTCCAGCAGTGACTGTATGATTTTGAGATCTATTTTTTCATGCTGAGGACAACTGAGGGACTCAAACACAACTATTAAAACAGGTTCAAACATTCACTGATGCTCCAGAAGGAAACACAATGCATTAAGAGTCGGAGTTTCTTATTTTGTTTAAATATCGTTTTTTTCATTTAGTACTGCCCTTTGGAAGCAACAGAAGAAACTTGTATGTTTCCCGGAAGATAAATTAAGTACAATTTACCTTGATCTTCAAATTCAAATAGTTTTCACCCCCCGGCTCTGAAGCATCAGTGAATGTTTGAACCTTTTTAATAGTTGTGTTTGAGTCCCTCAGTTGTCCTCACAGATTTTGAAATCATACAGTCACTGCTGGAAAGGGTTCAAATATGCAAAAGATGCTGGAAAACTGAAGAATCTGCATGACCTGGCTCAGTTTAACTGCTCAGAACAAATAAGGGACTCAGGAACAACCATCACAAAACAAAAAAAGTCGTGGATCATCCAGATAACCACACACAGTATTAAGAACCAATGGTTCATAAACTTTTGAAGGGGGTAATTTTAATAAATTCAGCTATTTTTTGTCTTGTGGACTATATGTAAAAATCTTTTTATGTAAAATATCTTACTCAGGACAGTAGTAAATAAAAAAATAATCTCTCTTATTTTGTTAAAATTATTCACATAGACTCACACAGATTCTGCAAGTGGTTCACATACTTTTTCTTTACTCTTTATCTAAATGACTCAAGGTTTGGCTAGTTATCACGGCTCCTTTAGCACCTGATGGTAAATGTTCCCCTGTGTGCTGTCGTTGATGGGATAGTCAGTAATGAATGGTTCCAATGACTACAGTGCACCTGAGATTAGTGTAGAAGCGAGAGCAGCTCCAGAGGTCAGAGGTCAGATCTGTGTGTTTGTACCTTGTCACTGTCCATAGTGTTCTGTGAGGTTCTAGATGCGATGGAGATGGTGTCCGGCTGACTGCTGCCGTCTCCCTGACTGTCAGCATCCTCACCAGTGTCCCTGCAACCAAACACACAAATAAAAGTCCCTATTAGCCATGAATACATTATTTGGAAAGGCATGGATAATGACTTCAAAATTCAAACAAAAAATAATATTCGTTAGATACAATCACTCCTTGTTCTTGCTGGATAACAGGTGAGCCAGGTGACAGCACGGTGCTTTAGAACAAACAACTAAAACGACAGCGCAATATTGAATGTGTAAAGTGAATGAGTGTAAACTCAACGAATGAATCAATACAATCTCATGGCAAGTATTTTATGTTTTTGTTGAGTTGGTGGTTAATTTGTATGAATTCATATGATCTCATTCTCACCTTTTCAATAGCTCTGCTTACACCCAACCGACAGTCAGATTCAGTTTTTAGGTTTAGGATCTAAAAATTTTACATACAAATTCATACGAAATCGCCCCATTGTAAAACTTGAATTGCGTTGTGTATACAAATAATTACGTTGCAGTTTCTGATGTGCAGCAGGAAGTGCGTGAAGTTGCCATGGCAACCAGATACACTGCATGCGGGTTTCCTATTAGTGCTGCACTGAAAAGGTAGCTAGAAGCATAGAAATATGTGAGTAGAAGCCTCATTCGTTAATGTGTACATATATTAGGACATCTGCACCGTCAGTTCCGCAAGCTATTTTTTTCAATGGCTTTCAAAAAGTAGTGGAAACAAGTTTTTTTCAGTATTATTATTTTGTGTTCAGGTCATTTTGACCCGGAGAGGATTTTCTGTTTTGCAAAAATGCTAGTTAACATTATCATATTGGACTAAAACTTACTGACTTTACTCACCCAGGGTATAACTACTTCCCCAAAATTTTTTGAGAATTTTCTTTCTCACCTTGTTACACTTCTGGTGTTTGCGGTCAAAAAAGATCAGCCTACAAAAAATTGCTTATAAATCTCTCAGTACTCTATATTATGAATAAAAATAATTAACTTGATAAATTATGCTAGGCATATTTGCTATATGTTCACTAAGAAAGAACTATAATGATTTTTGGACAAACTTTCTGGTTTAGGGTCTGTTTACAACTATAAACAGAAAACTTTTTATGTATTTTGGCCGTTCATTTACACATCATCCAAGTGCAAGTTTTTGAAAACGGTACCGTTATTATCTCTGTGTAAACTACAAAAACGCAAATTTGCGAAAACGGTGACGTCATGTGCATGCGTATTACATGTTCGGTGTAGTGTTTCTTTACAAAGTGACATCGCCGACTACTGGCTTGGCATGAGTAATAAAGGGTTTTTTAGTCGTTTTTGCAGATCCGTGTGAACAGGAATAGTTTTGACAATGGTGTTGTCTGTATGAGAAAAATGCGAAGGAAAAACTTTTCCGTTTTTAGTACATTGTTGTCGTGTAAACGTACCCTTAAGCCCCGCCCATATCTGGTTTATACAAATCATTGCAACAGATACAGATATTGGCTTTGCTGCAAACCCTTAGTTCCTATGTACAAATTTTAATTAGCAAAAGCAGTTTGCATGTAGAGAGACAATATGGCAAATGTTTTCAAATGAACACAAGCCTCCTGTATTGTCATGCATACATACTTATGAATATTCATAGATGTAGTGTTTTGTCTCAGTCATTCTACAGATTGAATTTACATTAGTCACAAATGTAACTGCATTTACATTTAGTCACTTAGCAGATGCTTTTATCCAAAGCGACATATTTGATAACAACAACAACAAAAAAAGCAGATTAACTGCAGTATCTTTTGAGAACCATTATGAGAGCTGAGATTATGATTATATGACTGAATTTAGTGTTTCATTTTTAGGACTGGTGTACTGTATGCAATAGTAAAGTGTGCCTGACCTCTTGCTGTTGTTGCGTGGTTTGGCTGGTGCTTTGGGCATGTGGATGGGTTCCTTTAGTGCCCCCTTCAGGTGAATGATTCTCTCCTGGATGACCTCTCGGATGTTTTTAATCCATTCTTGCTTCACCTCAATACTGGACGCCTGAAACAGACACAGTCATGCACATTTAAAACAGAAGATCCATGTTTGAAATGTAGGACCTGATTTATCAAAATCTTTATTCACAAGCAATTTCACTGATTGAAACATGTTTACAAATACTAACTACTAAAAAAGTAATTGATTAATAATAAAATCAATAATAAAAGAGAGAGCACAATGTACCTTGAGGACCGTCTTGTTGTCAGATGAGGGTGTGCGTCCCACCCACAGGGCAAATTTACACGGGTCTCCCTCCACATGTTCTGTCACCCCTAATTCAGATGTCTGCAAACACATAAAAACCAGAACATCACACAAAGATATTTAAATAAATTCAGTATTGATGGAAAACGTGTTTAAAAGCATTAAAGTATGGAGTATTTAAGAGTGAGATAACCTAAGTGTGAACTTAACTGAAAGCGGAACTCTAATAAATGTGTCTGACAAAATTGAAAGCATTTCCATACTAAATCTTAAGCAGAGGCTTAAATAGTGTTTGTGAGACAAATCCAGATGACCGGAAGAAAACCGAAGGCACATCTGGCTCTGTTCACAGGCATATTGAACACAGTGAGAGGGGTGACAAACGCCCCATCTGGTCCGCACACCTGCGCTGGCTGCTTCCAGGTATGTGTGGAAACACTTAACAGAGTTACACAATGTGGTAAAACAGATGGGAAATGTAAAACTCAAACATAACTGTGTTCATGTGTGCACTAACTGACCTTCCCATGGGGCTTTCCTTTCATTTATGTCATTGAAATGATCTGAACCAGGACTCAAAAAGGATTTTTTAAATTTATTTTATTTTTGTTTTTTTTCTGTTGTCTTTGTCAGCTCAGATTTGTTCTGATTGCACTGGCTATATTTTCATTGAACCCATCATTTTCATTTCATTTCTAACAATTTTTGTGTCAAAAATTATTCCAAGAAAATCAATGTTTTTATTCAGCAAGGATGCATTAAATTGATCAAAAGTGAAATTAAAGACTTTTATAATGTTACAAAAGAAAGACTTTCAAAGAATCCTACAAAATGTATCATGGTTTCCACAAAATTAGTAAGCAGCAATACTGTTTTCAACATTGATAATAATAAGAAATGTTTCTTGAGCAGCAAATCAGCATATTAGAATGATTTGTGAATGATCATGTGACACTGAAGACTGGAGTAATGATGCTGAAAATTCAGCTTTGTATCACATGAGTAAATTGCATTGTAAACTATATTCAACTAGAAAAAGGTTGAATTGTAATACTATTTCTCAATATTACTAATTTTACTGGATTTCTGACCAAGTAAATGCAGCCTTTGTGAGCAAACAAACCGCAAGAGACTTCTCTTTAAAACTTTAAAACATCTTACTGATCCCAAACTGTTGAATTGTAGTGTATATGATTAATGGATGTAAAGTGTAGTGACTGAGCACTGACCCAAGCAAGTGACCATCATCTGGCCCACACTTACTGTTGAGCCCTGTGTAAAGTGATACTGTGTGTGTGTAGACGGAGTGATATAACCAGTACCAGTAGTTTGTTCTTGTAGATGTATTTGGATCGTCCCGCAGAGTCTTTGATTTCTTTGCTGAAGACGAGGGAGATCTCAAAGAGGAAGAGGTGGCGGTCTCGTCCCTTACGGATCAGTGATTTGGGGTCCCACACCTGGAAGGTGTCCTGCAGGATGAGTTCACCCTGAACGTCCAGATTCTCATCAAAACCTGACGTGGGACAGAGGGCAGAAAACATCATGTCAGACATTTAAGGCTTATTTAAGCATATGAGTAGAAAAGACAAACAAGTGTGTGTTTGTGTGTGTGTGTGTGGTCCTGGTCCCCATAAAGATAATACCAGCAATTATTGTCCTTGTGGGGACATTTTTTTGGTCCCCATGAGGAAAACAGCTTATAAATCACACTAAATGATTTTTTTTAAATGTAAAAATGCAGAAAGTTTTCTGTGATACCCAGGTAGAGGTAGGGTTAGGGTTAGGGGATAGAATATATATAGAATGTCTCCATAAAACATGAAAACCCAACATGAGCGTGCGTGTGTGTGTGTGTGTGTGTGTGTGTTCAGTAGAGTTCAGTACCCTCCAGCATGCTGACGTGCATGGCGTCGTTGGCTCTCTTCGGCACACTCAGCATGACCTCCAGCCCATCTTTAATTTCACCTTTGCCTTCTTCACAGCAGGACAACAGCTCCTGTAAGCACACACACTGTACTGCGCTGTACACTACACAGGGCACTGAACACCTAATCTTCTCAACAGAACAAACACTGAATGCATGAGAAACACACTGTACCTTGAGCAGCAGCTGGTATTTGGTGATCCTCTGCACAGGTTTGATAAGGTATGATGATATAGAGTTGGCCAGACCATGTCTCTTCTGAATATCCTGTTCAGAACAGACAAAAAGAATCATCATATATTAATATAAAGCATAATTCACACACATACTGACAACTGCTAAAACTACTCTTTCACTGTGGTGAATGTAACAGTGACACATGTTCAGTGACTCCATCTGCTGATGAATTTATAGTGCTCTGTTGAACATGCATGATGTCATTTCATTTCAAGTAAATTTTATTTCAGGTCATTTTACTTTATTTCAATAATATTAAAAAATCCAACCCATAGGCAAATGGCTAAAGATAAAAAAGATAAAACATTTTTGGAGTTAATTAAATTAGACGGATGGTGAACCAACTCCAGGGTAAGGCTAAAGAGATGCGCTTCCCCTTTAAAACACATTTAAATGATTTCCATGAATAGTCACTACACAGCCTACACACCCCAGCATAAATGCTCTAGATAAATTATTTGTTATTAAAGCATCTACATTCACAAACCACTGTTAATTTTAACAGAAAAGCAAGCATAGGCATCACTAAAAAGCTGTCACTCATCTCAGTTCATCACGATCTCACAAAGTTCTGTTATAATCAATGAATCTGACTACTCAATCTCTTATTTACATATTGTCTATGTATACACTTTGTTTGTTGTAATAAGGATTCACAAGCATGTAGAACTCAGCACTAAACAGAAACTATGGCATTTTGAGCGGTGAGTAGATTCAAACTTTAACACCTCTGATTGGCGTTATAGAAATCAACACATATGTTTCTGATTGGCTACACTGCTCAACACTGCAAAAACACGTTGTAAATAGAAACCTTTGAAGCTCTCTAGAGCGCAAACACAGAGACGCACTGGAGCGTTTGCCAAATCGGCTTCGTCAGTATGCTATTATTACAGAGAAAACTGATCCTAGACCAGCAGTTATAGGCAACAGGTATTGGTTTGAGTGAGAAAGTTCCACGCTAGTGTCAAGTCTGTGGCTTTGCCTATGAAATTAGTTGAATGATTTAGAAAACCGATGTGTACTTACGTCAAAAAAACTCCCAGCATGCTCCAGGATGAGCTGACTGGAATCTGGTTTGTTTTTGCAGTACGTCACATAAATATTAAACTTATCAGCCTGAAACACAAACACATAAGCTTAAATTTAACATATCAAAGACAAACAAAAAGACCTGCCATATATAATTCCAGTGAATATTCACAATGTTCATCGAACAACAGAATGTCTGTTCTAATTCTTGCTCTGATTAAACCATTTAGCCGGTCCTGAATATTTTAAGTCTGTCCTAATAATTGGTGCATATGGGCAGCAATAAAGTACAATGAATGAATGAGGTTATACTTTATTTAAAGTAGGGATGCACCGATACCATTTTTTAAGGACCGAGTACGAGTACCAATATTTTTTTTCTAGTACTCGCCGATACCGATACCGATGCCTATGCATTTATTAATTTCTCTTTTTTAAATTTTTTTTTTGGTGATGTTGCAGTTTTCCAAGTACAGTGATACTAATTAATATAGGACAGCTTCTTTATTATTACTCTAATGAAAAAAGTAATACATTTTTATGTGCTTGTCACAAACTTAAAGAACAAAAATTTCACCTTCAAAGGGCATAATTACCAATATATATAATTGTTGTTATATAAAAAGAAATTTTCAAACAAATTACAAACAATACAACAAATACTATAGAGATACAAATTAAATAAACTTGTTTTTCAGATACAGTAGGTTTATATACCATGTATACATTATTTTTTTTTTTTAATCTTTTGTTATTTTATTAACATTAATGACAAATATTTAATTAGGCTACGGTCCCTTTAAGACCGAATCCATGGATACTGACACATATCCTGTTTTCACCCAAATGTTTACGTCCACTTAAGCCATAACCGACTGTATTTACGTGAGATACTCCACACGATGGACATTTTCACAACTATATGTGCATTTGACCATTCAGGCGCAAGAAGAACTGATCGCGCACTGTCTGAGAGAACTGGGATCGCGCGCAAGAAAGAGAGAGAGCGCGCTTCTGGTCTGTGTCATTCAGCGTGATTCCGCCTATCCTGCCTTCACTAGGATAGGCCTTCACATAACGAATTGTGATTGAAAGCATGCAGTTCGCAATGTGTGGGTTGTCATCATTAATTTGAAGTATTTCCACTCCCTTGAGGCTGACATTGTTTCTGCTGCTGCCGGTGTCTCTGCACACGGAAAATTCTGTCAGTTACGTCACGTGAGGTATCGGTCTTTGGTATCGGGGGTATTTTTACGAGTAGGAGTACAAGTACATGAGCTTGGTATCGGGCCCGATATCGATACTGGTATCTGCATCGGTGCATCCCTAATTTAAAGGCATCAATGTTACAGTCTAATTATACAAATAAGTATTGACTCTGTGTAATATTAATTAACAAACACATACATACTAGGGCTAGGGTTTGGTTATGGTTAGTTGCTTGTAATTATGCATAATTTATTTATTTATTTAAATAAATAAATACATATATACATACATACACAGTTTTATATAAATTTTTCTATTGAACTCTTCACCAATAAATGTAAAAAAAAAGAAAAAGAAACAATAACAAAAAAGATAGGTGCACAACAACATAAATCATTTCCTGAATGAATGTGATGACGTGCAAGTGAAAAACACTCACCCATGTAACAAAGCAATGCCCCACATCCTCGGGTAACTGCTCATAATTGATCAGCTCTTTCACGAATATACTACAACACAAACAAAACAACATGCAAATGAATCGTAATCACTACATTTCCATATCACATGGGATCATAATTTGCATATGTATCATTTTAATTTGAAAGCATATTATTCACGTCTTTCATCTGCAAATAAATATGAAAACTGTGTATATGCTGATAATAAAGCTTGATGGCTTATGGCTTAATAATGTCATTAATATTTGATTTAACCCCTTAGCATTCCTATAAAATTTGCCTAAACTGCCTAAAAAAGGCATACCCAAAGTAAATTGCATGCTGTTCTTGAACCATTTGGAGTATCTGCATGGTTTTGGTCTCTTTTGATGGTACGTGTACTGCGGGCGGTACACTGGAACGTTAACAGGTTAATGAGATAAACTCACTTATTGTGGAAGTCATAAATCTCCTGAATGTTTCCGAAAATGATGTGCTCCTTGTTGGCGATCCCTGAAGGGATTTCCTCTACACCATTGGTCATCTCCCACAAATATGTCTAATAAATAAAATAACACAGGCAATTACTGCTTACAATCATTGGAATGCTTGGAATGCAATATGTACAATACATGCACAGTACAGTAAAGACCTTTAGCATCCTACAGGCATAATCTTTTGAATTAAAAAAGTTTGATTTACTATGAAGAGAAGCCCCCATCCCCAGTACACTCAGTACCTACTGAGAATAAGGCCCAGCCTGATGAACACTGAAGTTAGCCAATCAAAACTGAGGTGATTTACATATAGAAGACTTGAAGGTAGAGTAGCAAAAATGTTTAAATCTAAGGGTCAGGATTAAATGATTTATTATGACTTATTACCATTAATAAAACTGAAACACTTACCTCTAAACATTCATGTAAGTCCCTCACATAAGCCTTTTCTGTCTGTAACAGCTCTGCTATAATAAATCTGCAACAACACAAACCAGAGATGGATAATAAGGGTCTGATCTTGTGAAGTGTGTGTGGAACCGCTGGCTGGAGGCTGTGTATGATCACTTACTCTTTCTTCCGGGCTGATTTCCTCTTTTCCTCGTTCACCTCGTGGTTGGGGTCACGCAGTTTGACCTCTGGGTCAGTTAGACTGGCTGGAATGATATCCAACTCCAGATCCTTATTATCCTGAAACGCATACACAATCAGAAAAAAATCCACATTATTATGCATTTGAATAAGGTAAGGCGTTGCTGGGAAAGTGTTATAAGCACTGTATAGGTACAGTACCTCAGAGCTGATGCCCAGCGCGTTCTCCAGACTGCAGCGGTATTTGCCCATGCGCAGGGAGAAGTCTCTGTAACGCTTGTCCACTGCTGTCACACACTTCTTCAGCTCGGTGACATGCATGTGTCCCTTCTCCACAAAATTATCTGCCAGCTGGATCAACATCTTCACTTTCTCCTTAGTTTGCTGTATCACACATGAACATTATGCATGTGAGTGTGTGGTTTGATCATTTATGCGCAACATATGTCATCATGTAGAGAAACAAGATGCACTTATAAATGTCCCTCAGAGAGAATTACTTGTTTGAAGAGTTCATGTGGCAGTATGCGATGCATTAGAGACTAATATAAAATAGAAAAGAAAGAGGTGAGGGGAAGTGTTTGTGTCTCTGTACCTTGGCAGATATGCGGAATTCTTCATATTCTCTCAGCAGTTCCTGAGTTTTCTCCACCGAGTCTCCGGGGGACATGTGAGTGCTGAGATAGACCTCTCCTGCCTCTTCTATCCACTCTAATGCCTGACACAGAGACAGACAGACCCCATCAAATGATCCAATTCAACACATCACTCAGTCTGTGCAGTTGAAGTATTCTGCACTCTGTGGATGTGACGTCTGGGATTCAAACACACCAAAACATTCACCAAATCACAAACACCCAATGAAGACTCGGTGAGAATATTCTGAAAAGCGAATGTCTGAACAAATTATTTGAATGTAATGTATTGGTACTACAACTGGCAGCATTTTCACCATTATTCTTCCATACATTTCAGAGCTTAATGTTTTTTATTTAAAATAAATATTTATAAATTGTTGAGTTATGACTAGGGGAAGGTGGTAAACACTAAACACAGCAGCATACATGAATATGAAAATGTACTCAGAATGGCCACATACCAATTTAACTTATTTGTATTTTTTTTTTTTAATCTTAAAATAAGTAATCAAACATAAGTATGAAAGCTTGTTTCTGCCACGGAATTAAAAATAAAAAAGGTAAGTGTGACTTTTTTCTCGCAATTGCGAGTTTATATCTTTATCTAACCTTATAATGCTCAACTGTGAGGAATAAAAGTCAGAATTCAGTCAGAATTGTGAGATATAAACTCACAATTCTGACTTTTTTCTCAGAATTGTAATATATAAACTCACAATTGCAAGCTTTCATAAATCTAATCTAATCTCTATTCAAATATAATTTCACAATATTTTTTTTAAGGCTGTCAATTTAATGTGTTCATTTGGTACACTAATTATAAAAATGCTAAATTTAAGCAAATGAACAACAAGCTTGAAGTTCCATATAAATTCAAAGCATGTTTTTATAAATTCTGCAGTCGTATTCTTGTGTTTAAAAACTGCTAGATGCACAACACGACAGAAAAGAATGCAGAGGTCTCAAGACACGTTTAATGGCTGAACTACTTTTAATTTGACACAGTGTATCACTTTGTGTCTCGCAGTCTTAACAACACGGCATTCATTGTGCATGTCAATGAAAACCAGCTCTGTACTTTGCTGTCTAACACATGTGACCAATTCTTAAAAATGATTGCATACAGAATACAAGAATGTGTCCTGTGTAAAAGGTCCCAAGTCTACATTGGATAGACTGACAAACTCTGTTCTGTTCAAAAATGAATTATTGTGGACTGTAGGCCAGTGATAGGCTTGATGATATGAAAAAACAATCAATATACTGATTCTTATAGTCTCTTTTTGTAACGTCTATATACTGTAATGATTCTGGCTGCCACAATAATGTCATGTCTTTGTGAATGTTATTCTGTGTGAATTATCTTAATTTGGGGGCTTTGCTCAGCAAATATTGATGTATATCTGATTAAATGCTATGAATTTGATTAATTAGCAAATTCTAATGATTTCAATTTAAATTTTAACTGATTCACACCCCAATTTTGTTATGAAATGTAAACTTATTTAAACAAGGTTTGCAGCATTGTGTCAGGGTATGTTAGTTTCATTGTGTTTTGGTTTGGTTCTGTTCTGTTCCTGTTTGCCTGTGTTTCCAATCCTAGTTTATTTCCATGGTTATTGATTATGTTAAGCTCCTGTCTCTAGTTCTGTTGATTAGCTATCCTGTGTTTATAAGGCCCTCAGTTTGTTCAGTTCTTTGTCTTGTGTTGTTTTTTTTTTTTCTGCCATGTGTTTGCTCCTGTGATTTCTGCTATTTGGATTATCTTCTAAGTTTTTGTTATCAATAAAGATAGCTGCATTTAGATCCTTTCTTCTCCTCTTCATTGCCTGCCCAGACGTTGACAGAACACAAGACCAAATCAAATGGATCAAGTAGCAGTTGCCCTTCACCCTGAGGACCAGCTTATGTCCCTTTATCAAGGGGGATGTTCGCTGGAGGATTATGTGGAAGACTTTCTTGAACTGTGCCATCAGGTTCGCTGGAATGAGGCAACATTGAAGACATGCTATTTGAGTGGGTTTGATGATCACCTCCTCCGACTGATGCCTATGGGGAATTCCAGATGCTCAATACTTCAGTACATCAAATATGCATTGTGGATGACTGGATCCCCCCTTATAGGAGGACACCTACTCCAGATTCTCTGTGCCCATTCCAGCCATGACAACCCTTAATCCTCCAGTGGACCCTGTGGACCCAGAACCAATGCCTGCCATGGAAGCGGATACCCAATACCTGGCACAGACCTAGAGCCACAGCCGATGCCCACCCCGGAGCCAGAGTCTGAAGCCATGACCATCCCGGAGTTGATGCCCGCTGACCAGGTGTGTGAGCTGGTTTCTATGTCTGTCCCCCTGATATTATTAATGGAGTTGGATACCGAGGAGTGGCTTATTGACTGGGATTCGGCAGAGCCAGTTCCCACCCTTGTCCCCACCCACAAACATCTTCTTCCTCTGGTGGTCCCGTCTGGCTGGACAGATGTCCAGATCCCATCTGAAGTCCTCCCTCCTCCACTGGTCCTATCCAACCTTCAGTCTCCTTCGCTGTCCAGCACCAAGTTTGTTTCGTCACCCAGCACCAAGTCTCCATTGTCTGTGATGGTCCCACCCAGCCTCCCTCTCCCACCTCCTCAACCTAAGCCAGCCAGTTACTCGGCCCCACCTCTGCTGGCTCCCTTCAGTCCCTCGGCTCCTCCACTGTTGACTCCATTCTGCTGTGCAGATCAGCTTTGGGTCTTCCGGTCTCCAGCTCTACCTTGGAAAGTGGCTCCACCTCGGGCCCCCAAGCCATCACTCCACCTCGGCCCATTAACCAGTCGGCTCCACCTTGGCTCCTTGCCCTCTCGGCTCCCTCATCCCTCCAACTCTGCCTTGGTCAGTCGTCGCTCTGCCTATACCACGTACATACAGGCCTTCGGCTGCGGCTCGTTCCTCCACCCTTTCAGCCCCATCATGCTTCGCCTTCCCTCTAGCTCAACCTTGGTTCTCTGTCCCACCGGGTACGCTCAGTCCTCCGGCACCCTGGCTCCACCTCGGCCGCTTGTCACCCCGGCTCCACCTTGGCCTCCAGGACCTACGGTGTTGCCCGGTCTCTGTCTCTTCAGCTCCACCTGGGTCTCCAACTCTCCTGACTCCACTGCTTGCGGTAATCTAGGGTGTCATTTGGATCCTCCCTCCATCGGCTCCTCCCTCAGTCATCTTCGTTGTGGTGTTTCCATCTGCCAGCCCTGCCTTGGTTGCATCCCTCTTCAGCTCCACATCCTCCTACAGAGCCCCCACCCTCCCTCCTCATTTGGACTTTGTTTGTAATTTATGTCGTGAGGACGAACCTTCTGGGGTGTTATGTCAGGAGTATGTTAGTTTTCTTCTGTTCCTGTTTTCCTATGTTCCCAATCCTAGTTTGTTTCCATGGTTAATGATTATGTTAAGCACCTGTCTCTAGTTCTGTAGGTTAGCTATCCTGTGTATAAGACCCTCAGTTTGTTCAGTTCTTTGTCTTGTTGCCACATGTTTGCTCCTGTGATTTCTGCTATTTGGATTATCTCCTTTGTTTTTTTTGTTATTAATAAAGATAGCTGGATTTAGATTCTTTCTTCTCTTCATTGCGTGTCCATACGTGACACACTGTTTCACAATGCCAATAGCTTTCTACCAAAAACTAAAAATTGAAGTGACATTATCTCTTCTTTTCTTTTCAGGATAATTCTTTTATCATAAACCATACAAACACATTTAGACTTCTAGAAGGGACCCATTTACAGAGCACAAAACATGCACACCCACAAAAGTACAACACAAACATACTAAAAAAGTGCAGTTACTGGAGTATATAAACACACACACACATACAAACATGAGTGTAGTTCAGTGTTGTCACCTGTTTGGCACTGTGTTCAAACACCACATACTGCTGACACTGATCCAAACGCCGCTTCTTCATGGTCCAGAAATGCAGAACTCTGTTTTCCCTCTGTAGCAGTTCATTCAGGATGGCTATACAAACACGACACAACACACATTACAAATGCTTAACATGAATAAATGAATGACTGGATAAATGAAGAATGTTTTGTGAGAGAAAAGAACAAATTCAAAGCTAAAAAAACCTGCTTAAAATACAAAATGATTGACACACAAATACCAGATCAGATTCTGACATAATTAGGTATGACAATACGGAGTATGAGCTCTGACCTTTGACCTGTTGCTCAGGACCGCGAGTGTTGCTAGATGACCCCTGAGTGCTGACGTTATTCCGGTGGATGTATTTCAGAAAAACCTCAGCATTTCGCCTGGCCAGAGTACATGCCTAAAAAAAAAACACAGCAGACTTTACAGATTCAAAACAGACCCTCACATACACAAAGTCAAAAGCTTGGACTGAATTTATTTCTCATGATTCTAGAAAGTTTTTGATTTAAAGGTTTTTGAATATTAGATTTGAATAAAAATATATTGTGCCCTATAAATTGTGCCTCTTCCTCTGTAAGATGCAGGAGACACTTTTGCGATTGATATTATGAAGTTGATAACTTTATCTGGGCTTGTGTGAGACTGAGAGAGAGCGTTTGAGAGATCACTGTTCGTTCAGTAGTGACCTTGAGAAAAGCCTCTTTCTGCTCCAGGTGTTTGCTGATGAGAGGCAGAACATGATCCATCTCTGCTGAAGATCCCAGTTTATCATGAGCTCCACACCAGTCCTCATCTCGACGGTACTCCTGCTCCAGACTCTCCAGCACACTACACACCTGTGAATCAGCAATTAGTATGCACAGGGTTTGTGAAGATAGGCAGAATTTAGAGACAGGATGTTGCCACTAGCTGATCAGATATCATATGTCTAAATAATAATGAGTATTTCCAAACTGAATGTTTATTACAATTTCTCAGTGTTTTTATTAATTCAATTATTTGAGTCCCCTTGAAGAAGACCACTTTGCATCTCATAGCCAACAGTTACTTGCTAGTAAAATTGCCAAACATTTTGAAAAAGAAGTACACGTTAGCAAACTTTTAAAAAGAGTACTTAAAGGATTAGTTCACTTTAAAATGAAAATTACCCCAAGCTTTACTCACCCTCAAGCCATCCTAGGTGTATATGACTTTTTTCTTTCTGATGAACACAATCAGAGTTATATTAATAAAAATCCTGATGTATCCAAGCTTTATAATGCCAGTGAACAGGACCAACGAGTCTCAAGAAAGTGCATACATCCATCATAAACGTACTCCACATGGCTCCGGGGGGTTAATAAAGGCCTTCTGAAGCGAAGCGATGCGTTTGTGTAAGAAAAATATCCATATTTAACAAGTTATAAAGCAAAATATCTAGTTTCCGCCAGATCACCTTCTGTATTCAACTTATGAAAAAGCGTAACTGACGGACTTTATTAACCCCCCGGAGCCGTGTGGAGTACATTTATGATGGATGGATGCACTTTCTTGAGTTTCAAACAGGTGGTTTCCATGCACTGACATTTTAAAGCTTAGGAGCATCAGGGTGATTATTAATATAACTCTGATTGTATTCGTCTGAAAGAAGAAAGTCATATACACCTAGGATAGTTTGAGGGTGAGTAAAGCTTGGGGTAATTTTCATTTTAAAGTGAACTAATCCTTTAATAAAGATATAATATATGTTAAAAGAATATACTGAACTGAATGTAATGTTTTCAGACACTTAACTCTATGCTATTTACAATTAAATGAAAATGTGTTATAGTTGAAATGTATGTTAATGCAATTAGCTTAACTTAGAAGTGACTTCTATTTTCTAAAAATATTAGTTAAAGTGTACTGAAAAATGTACTGACAAGCAATTATGGTATGGCTAAAATATACTTTAATGTCATTACTGTTGTAACTCATATTTCACCTATTTAAATATATTTTAATTACACATTTGTAATGATGTTTGTTTGTAAATACATTAACTTAAATATAATAATGTAATATAAAATAACATAATACAGATTAAATGAATATCAAGTACTTTACATGTGTTTTAGTATGTTAGTCGACACATCAAAATAAGTGTACTTTAAGCCATGACAAAAAAAATTATTAAAACAAAAATGATTTAAAATGTATTTTAAAGTAAAACTTTTAAGATTTGAGATTATTACAAAGTGCACTTTTTAAAAGTGTACTTAAGTGTGTTAAGAAACAGTCATGAAAGTGCACTCTTTTTAAGTATACTTTAGTGGCCTTTTATTTGATTAATATTATATTATATGCAAGTACGTTTTTTTTTTTAATATACTTTTAAAATTTGAAGAGCACATTCAATACAATTAAGCACACTTCTTTTTCACAAGGGTAATGTGACATTAAAACTAATCTTAGGACACTTGACTGTGTTTTGTAGTAAGTCTTCTTGGGTTGTATCAGTCACAGCCCAAAACACTAATCTTATAGTGTGTTTCTCAGCACCTGTTCTGATGTCTTGTAGAAGGCCACGGAGGCATTAACCAGCTTAAGTCTGTCTTCCATCTTCAGCATGAGCTGCTGCCAATGTACAGCCACCTTCTCCGCACAGGTGCGGATGGCCTCAGGGTCAAAGTGTCCAGCCTGTAACATGATCTCAGCCTTCTGCTGCACCTGTAGTGCACTCTGATGGGTCTTCTGAAGAGAGTTAGCATGGAACAAAGACTGCAGGGAGAGAAAGAGAGAGAACAATAAGTCAAATGTACTGTACCTTAACTCGGAGGATGACAGCAAAATCAAAGAATAGTGTGATTATGTTCTGTATCGTACTATCATACAGTGGTGGAAATGGACAGTTTTATTTATTTATTTATTTTTACTTCTGCATTTTTCAAATATCTGTACTTTACCAGAATATTTTTATTTTGTGAAACTTTTACTTTTATTTAAATATATTTCAAAGCATAATGTACTTGTACTCAAGTACTTGATTTGTGGACTTTGTCCACCAATGCTATCATACTAATTGCAGAACTTTATATGTAAGGATAGCTGTGACATAGTGAGGTCATGTGACAACAATGTACAACAATTCACAGTGAACAAGCTATTTTTTAAACTAGTACACAGTACATACTGTGCAGCATGTAGTAAGCACTATGCTATGGCTCCATTCTGAACATAGACAATAATTCTACATGTTCTACAAAAAGGAGGATACCCCTGCCTTTAATATAATAAACTCTTAAATCACACACATTAAAAGAGACAGATAATTAAAAGTAAACATCTATTAGAGTAGATCTTTTCGAGGACATTATCGAGCAGCCCTCCTACCCCAGACTGCTGACAGCTTTAGGTTTTCTACAGCCAAACACGGGTCTGTTTTCTATCTGCTGGCATTGTCATGATGAAGGAAAAAATAAATCTAACTTTAATAGTCAGCGAAAGACATTTACGAGCAGAGTCGAGCAGGTAGAACCTTGTCCAAAGCAGGAAATAGAGTCTGATACCAAATCCTGTGATAAATGACATGACTACTGTACTAAGAGCTACAGACTGATGGCAAACAGCAAATTTAATTCCATTGCTTCACTTTTCTCAGGCAAAAATATCTTAATGCTAAAATTGTGTTGAGAGTGAGTATTATTTGTCAGAATCTGGTCCTTAAATATACTCCGCTGAGGTTACCTTGTGCACTCAAAAGAAAAAGCTGTGAATTGCAGTAAAAACAGTGGAGCAGCTCCACTGGGAAGGAGTCTGTGGGTCATAAATCCTTCAGGAGAATGTTATGATCCCTGTGTGAAATTTTATGAATGAACAATTCCTGTTGGATCTGTTTGAAATATTCTCAGAGTAATCACTTCCATACATCTCTCAGTGCTGAGAGCAAACAGAAGGAATTAGTGCATTTCTGTTTTTGACTAAATGAGAAGAGAGAGCAGAGGAAGTGGGTGAATTAGGGTGAATTCAGGTTGATTGGGACACTTTTTTCCGTCATCTCAATGGCAAAAACTTCCCCAATCAACCTGAATTCACCGTATGTCTGAATATTTTTTTTTTCTTCACTAAAAATTACAATTCCACAATTAGAAATAGGATAATAAAAAATGCAACTGGCGTTTACAAATTCATTTGTGCAGACGTTATGTTCTAGCTAGAGCGGTAAAAATAACCAACCAACACATTTCATTAACGAAAACTATAACAAAAAATGTTTGTTGATGACCTTTCTTTCCATGACTAAGAGGAGACAATGACGAGACGACACCAATGTCATTAAACTGTGACTATATCAACATGCAATATCATTAACAAAAAAAGATGAGACTAAAATGTAGTTAAAAAATAAAAACTTAACCAAAATCTCTCTTTATTTTTGTCAAAAAAAGGGGGGGAGGAGACAAAATAGTACAGACTGCTGTACAAGCCTCTCTTACGACATTTCATACTTGTGGTTGCCAGATGTCAAGAGTTTAAATCCCCCCAATTAGAGCTTTTCTGAAAACACAGACAATCAAAGCTCCATTTGAGATATTCTTCTTAAATGAATGTGTCATTCAGTCAGTCCGTGTTCTTTCACAAGCCGCTTGAATAGCTTACTGCGACTAAATCTGTGATCAAAGCTTCTCAGTGATGAACTGTAATAAATCTAAACATGGATCTCGACTATATTGTTTGCAATTGTGGTTGCTGAATAATGCAACTTCTGTGTGACAATATAAAATCTTTTTGCTGTTGTTTTAATAGAAAAACTTTAATGTAATTTGGAAATATTGGAATTACTAGAGATTACTAGTGTGTTAATTTATTTCATAAATATAGCCAATAATAAATCAGGAAACTATGTGGTAAAATAAACCATGAATATGATTTGACATTCTCTTGATTTGTGCTTATAGGTTGAAATTGCAATAATTCTGATGAAATGTAAAAATAAATTTCTCAAATGACAACAATCATTGTGATTATAATTTTGAGCAAAATAATAGGGATTATTAATTTAACCATTATGCAGCATGACGGAAATGTGATACAAAAAAGTCTTCATTGACTTAAACTACACTAAAATGGCCAGACTTTTACCCCCGGTTTCACAGACAAGGCTTAAACCTAGTCCCAGACTAAAATGCATGTTTGAGCTGTTTTAACTGAAAGCAACTTCTTCAAACTGAAGGCAAATATCTTAAAATATGTCAGTGCCATTATTTTGTCTCAAGATGCACACCAGTAATTTTCTAAGGCAAGTTTATAAAAGCTACTTAAATGACCTTATTGAACTAAGTCCTAATCCTGGCTTAATCTAAGCCCTGTCTGTGAAATCAGGCCTTAGTCGACTAAAACTTGACTAAATAAAAACAGAACAAGGTTGACTAATTATAACAAAAACTAAAAAGTACATTTGACACAGGAGTAAGATTTAAAAAAAAAAATAATGACGCATGAAATTAACACTAGATGGAGCAAAGAAATCAGTGTGGACCTCATCAAAAGTTGTTAAATACAGCTACACCAGCCAGGAGTTCATCTAGACACATACTGGATAAGAACATCTTGATCAAACCTGCCAGATCCAACAAAAAATACAAGTTCAAGATGCAAGAGTCCGGTAAAATGCATTTATTGTTTGCATATTCTAATAAAGGGAAATAAATAGTTGCTACTTAAGGACATTCATTTTAGTATATAATGTGATTTTTACCTACTAGCCTGCTACTCCGTTCATTATATTTAGCAGACTGAATAGGTCCTATAGAGTCAATACCACTGTATCACTCAAACCTGGGCAAATTGAGTGCCAGTCACAGAGCCGGTAACAATTAACAAAGCTTATTGGCGATTTAAAACATGTTATCATCCAATGTAATGGCAAATAGGTTTTCCAACAAATGTAAATCAATATTTACATAGTATAATAGTAGTAAATTTATCTCTCTCACACACGTATCCCACAAAATCTACGTCCTGCAACAGAGCAATAACTAAGTGGTCACCCTAATGGGGAGAGAGTTTTCAGTTTGAGTATGCCTACGTAGTACATCAAACTATTCCTGTTTTTCTTTTTCCTTCATATGGCCTTTAAAACTGAACAAGAGAGACTGAAAAAAGAGAGCGAGAGGGCAATGGACTTAAGTTATTTCACTCAACCAAGTAAAGGTCAGGGCTGATGCACTGTTACTATAGATGTCTGACAGATAAAAGTCATACAAAAATGTTCAGAATGTACAGAGAGAGAAAGGGAGACAGTGAGGGCTACAGCCCGTGCTGTGTGTTTACCTCTATGGCGAGCTGGAACTGTTCATGTTCTCTCTGTAGTTGTTCGGCCTCTGACAGTGAGCTTGCATTCACCATACTGGCATCCAACATAGACTCACCGTTACGAATCCAACCCAGGACCTAAACAACAAGAAATACAACAAAAACAACTTTAGCACTAAAACACACAGTATCAATATAACCTTATTCAGTATCTACTAACCACCTTGTGTAAATGTAGTACACTTTAGCATACTTTTAAAAGAGTACTTATCACAGAAATAATATATTTTTGAAGAATACACTTTGTTTTCAGACACTTCACTGAATTTTAATTGCAAAAGAAAATGCATTATAGTTTACATTTATATTAAAAGCAATTAGTTAGGTCTTAAGTACACCATGATATGTAATTTCATAATTAGTTCTATTGTGTTTGAATATGGTGAAAGGGGTGGTTGATTATGATTTCACTATTTTAACTTTAGTTAGTGTGTGATGTTGCTGTTTGAGCATAAACAACATCTGCAAAGTTACGATGCTCAAAGTTCAATGCAAAGGAAGATTTTCAAGGGTCAATTCAATGCTGGATTTGCACAAAAGATTAACATGACGGCACATGCTAGTCGATGAGTTGAATCAACTCCACAGCAACTTCATAAATTTATCCACTAACCATTCAGAAACGTCAAGTTTCATTCTAAAAGTTGTAACTTCTTCCTGAGTCTCTCCATCAGTGTCTGACTCCAGTTTGAACAATGTAAGGCTGAACACTGTTACTGACAATCGTCATTTTGGCTGCGTGAGATTCTCCAGCTTTGTTGTTGTTGAGCAACCGAAGCGCGAGCTGTTAAAGCTCCGCCCTCTCCTGGAAAGGGGTCCGGGACAGCAGCTCATTTGCATTTAAAGGGACACACACAAAAACGGTGTGTTTTTGCCCACACCCAAATAGGGGCAAATTTGACAAGCTATAATAAATGATCTGTGTGGTATTTTGAGCTGCAACTTCACAGACACATTCTGGGGACACCAGAGACTTATATTACATCTTGTAAAAGGGGCATTATAGGTTAAAGTAAAAGTAAAACTTTTAATATGAGACTATCTATCTATCTATCTATCTATCAATCTATCTATCTGTGCAATTAAATCCAGGAATCATCTGTTTGAAATACCAAACTGATATAGCTGTCAAACTGATCTGAATATTGACACCCCCAATGTGAAGTGATATCCTGAGGAGACTCCGCAGAATTCATAATTCCCTCTGCTCATTTCTCTCCATTAGTGTTTGTAGTAGCAGCAGACACTTTAGGGCTGTCCCTGGCGACAGCACTTTGGCCCTCACTTACGCTCCAAATGAGATTATCTCTGACAGACACACTGAACCAGCCATTACAGCCAGTTGCATCGCTCTCCATTGATTATCAATCAGAGGAAGCGCCAGTGACAGAGCCAAGACAGTGCCACATGAGACTAGAGAGTGTACTAGAGCCCAGGACTGTGATATATCAAGGACGTGAGTTACAACACTCTTTTGCTTCATACAGAAGAGCAACCGAAGATGACCAGTATTTTGTCATTTTTAAGAAATGGACCAGTGAGAGGGAGTCCTCTGAAAGTGTTGTGGTATTATGGGTAAGGGGAAAACATCTACATTATTGTTCAAAAATATGTGGTCAACCCTGGTCCTGGAGATGCCCCAACAGTACACATTTTGGATGTCTCTAAAACACTTATTTCAGGTCTTGGAGTCTCTACCAATCAGCTAATGAGTTGAATCAGGAACACATACAGTACAAAATGTGCCGAGTTGGGATACTCCAGGGGCAAGGATAAGAAACACTGCATATAGTATGAACAGTGTGCTGAACCGAATATATCATTGGGATGTAATTTACAGCTGTGGTTCTGAACAGCTAAAATCTGATTGTTCTTTATCCCAAATACCACAGTAAGAACATGAAGAAAACAGAAGACAGCCAGACAGCAGGAATCATTTTTGAATGATAAAGTTTCACTTTTGGCCCTGAGATGGATAAACAGATAGACAGACAGATACATGCTAGAGAGTGCGTTTCACCTGTTTAACCTCAGCCTGTAGGTGGCGTAGCTGCACACACTGCTCCAGGCGTTTCTGTGTATGTTCAGCACTCACGTCCAGCTCATGCTGTTTCTCATGAAGAAACTCCAACAACTCCTGAACCTGAGTGGCCAGATCCACCTCCTTCTCCCCGGTCAACTCGATACCTGCATATTACACACAAATACACACTTCTGTTTATATTCCTGCTGAATTTACAGTATCTAAATTGTATGAAAGAATGTGATCACAGCTCAACACCACTGGGTGGCAGTATGGCAGCTAGTTCAAATCCAGTGTTCTCAGCATCTACGAAACCGCTCTTCTCTTCCTAAACCATCATAGATCTACATTCAAGGGCAGTTTAAGTAAAGGATAATTTACAGTCAGCAAAATAAACCCCAACAAGTGATAAAGAGTTTAACCAGCAGGAACCAAGATCAATTAAACAATTTAGCATCATTATACAAAAAAAAAATAAAAATCAAAATTTAGATTTTTCTTCCTTAGATTTTGGGGTGAAATATAACCCAGAACAGGTTAATTTGTGTTTTTAGCTAGTTCGCTGAAAGAATAATCCAAATAAATCAATTCGGTCAGTTTGATTTGTAATAACTATTAATTACTAAAATTGGAAAGTTTATTTAGAGTAACTAAACTAAAGTAATAACTTAATAAATAAAGCACAGTTGACATGTATATAAACCATCTACTAAAGCTTAATTCAGTCATTTTCTATGTTGTCCCAGTAAAATCAGTCACACCCCTCCATCGGACATGCAGGCATGTGTGAGAGATCGTCACAGTAATGTCTGGAACAGACGGTGTCCAAACCTCGAACAGAAGAGAGTGTCCTCAGCCAAGACCCATATGTGAGAGAGAGGGGGGTGAGAGTTGGGTCAGCAGTTTGAGGAGAGGAAGTCTGTTTCCAGTGTTAAAAATATCTGTGAGACACAGAGCTGGAGATTGGGACGATATGAAGATAAAAGCAGAGAGGAAGAGTAATGTGTGTTGAAGACAGAGACAGATGAAGAGATGGGTGACATACGTTTTGAGTGTTTAGACTCAATTCTTTTTACTCAGTTCTTTTTATTATAATGAAAGCTTTAGTGAGCATCATCAGTGCCGGACCAGAGATCACAGCACAGAGGAGTCTGAATCCCATTGGTCCATCTTGCTGTGTCTCTGTAGACTGCTTATATATTAATGACACGCCGCCACCTGACACTTCCTCTGTGCTGCTCTTCTCTCTCTCTCTCTGTATCTGTATCTCTATTAAATCCAACCCGATCTCATGAGAATTTGTGAGTATTGTATGGGTATTGTGCGAGTTCGTATTAATTTGAATGATCTGACTTGTGCAAAAGCATTCGATTTGTAGGTAAAACGTTACCATGAAGGTGAACTAATCACCAGCATGAGCAGAAATGTACAAACTATATTGTACGATATCATATAATTTCACAACCAATTCACAAAAAACGTTTGTCAAATAATTGTCGTGAGATTTTTGATGACTGATCAAGAGTTCTTTGCTCTCTTAGCATCTCACAATGATAAATATCATTTAGACGTGTTCAGTCTGGTGCGCACACACTCACACACACACATACAGGACACATTCACTCAAGGAAAAATGCAAGAGACCGCTCCACTTTGAGACAGTCTCTTTAAAAATAACTATGACGCATTAAAAAAGTGATGCAGAGTACTGAACTCCTGTCAAGCCAGTCGCAATAGAGACAGAGCGCATTTAGGCCAACGCCCACGCCGGGGGGGAAAACAATCCAACCGTCTCCATTGACTTTGTGTTGCGTGAGACTGCCTCCTTGTCATTTCTGACTTATAACAAAAAACAGAACAATGCCTTAAAGCTGCTGTGTGACAAGGTGTACAGCAAACAAGCTAAAAAACACAGAACTAAGTTTTTATAAGCTACCGAACCGTAAAAGCCAGCCTTTAAGGAGACAAAAGTGGATACAGGCAATAAGACGTGAAGCATTAGCAGGAAGAATGGGTAAATTTTGGGATCCTGACACTCAGTATGCCTCAGTAAGCCTACGTGTGCAGTAAACATTTTGTCACTGTTAAGTCAAATATCCAAATGTCAGTTTTATATATTATATTTCCTGTCGCTGATTACGTTCCCCTCCAGTGGGCGTAGTTCTCATAGTAATATGACATGTCGCGCTCTGTCTCAATCGCCTGTATCCACTTTTTAGTCCTTAAACGCTCGTTTTTTGGGTCAACAGCTTATAAAAACTTCTGGGTTTTTGGTTCTGGGTTGTTTTTAGCTTGTTTTCTGTACACCTTGTCACATAGCAGCTTTTAGACATTGTTCTGTTTTTTTGTTATAAGTCAAAAATGACAAGGAGGCAGCCTCACGCAATACAACGTCAATGGAGACGGTT
The DNA here is from genome assembly GCA_039654765.1 of Mylopharyngodon piceus. NCBI lineage: Eukaryota > Metazoa > Chordata > Actinopteri > Cypriniformes > Xenocyprididae > Mylopharyngodon > Mylopharyngodon piceus. Next base: position 30,819,052 of record CM077441.1, on the reverse strand, counting down.
GGATTGTTTCCCCCCCCCGGTGGGCGTGGTTTTCAGATTATGACGCGTGTCGCTCTGTCTCTATGACAATAGTGTGCATGCTTATTATGATTATTGTAATCTGCAGGCAGCCCAAAAAGATGCCCTTTGAGGTGGTTTTATTGAGTTGATCATCGAGTCTTTGACAAGGGCTGCCATAATAACAGATATAACACCAAAGACTTTAATTTTCTACTTAAGAAAAAAATGTTCTTAAAGGGTTAGTTCACCCAAAAATGAAATTTCTGTCATTAGGTACTCACTCTCATGTCGTTCCACACCTTCATTCATCTTCGGAACACAAATTAAGATATTTTTGATGAAATCCAAGGTTTTTTTTTATCCCCCATATAGAAAGCAACGTAATTACCGTCATTTAAGGTCCAGAAAGGTAGTAAAGACATTGTTAAAATAGTCAATGTGACTACTGTGGTTCAACCTTAATGTTACGTTGCTTCCTATAGGGGATAAAAAAAACAAAAAAAAAACTTGGATTTCATCAAAAACATCTTAATTTGTGTTCCGAAGATGAACGAAGGTCTTATGGGTTTGGTATGACACGAGGAATCATTAAGTACCTCAACGACATGAGGTATTTAATGACAGAAATTTCATTTTTGGGTGAACTAACCCTTTAAGAAAATATTTGAGAATTTCTATTATGCTTTTTTGAATATTACTTTTCATGCAGTGTGTAATATTGCTGTTTGTGGATGTAAAAGGTCTGCAAAGTTTACAATATCAAAGTGCACGACAAATAAAGTTATTGACTCCTAAAAGAAAGAACCGATTCTGAACTGCCTAAACTAGTCATCAGCAATTCCTGTCTCACTTCCTGTTACAGGAAGACTCCGGAACTGAAATTTAGATATGGTAATGGGCGTATGGTTTCCGACACGTGCTGTAAGCGGTCCACCAATCACAACAGACTGGGCCGTCTGACCAATCAGAGCAGAGCAGGCTCGCAGAAAGGAGGGGTTTATAGAGACTGACTCTTCGAACGAACCATTTTCAGGCTCTATGAGAAATGAGGTGACGTGCAATGTATAATATGAAAAAATTAAAGTATTTTTTGATCTTGGATGCATTTAAACCTATTGTAAGAGACCTCCAAATCAAAATTAGGATCCTTTAAAATAGTATTATAGGGGCACTTTAAAGTCCCCCTGTAGTCAATAATTTTATCCCTTAAAACTCATCTTTGATCACCAAAATGACATCACCAAACGTCTTTTCCTGTGGAAAAAAGTATTCATGCCTTAAAATAGCTTGAATGTAACTCTACAACCTTGCTTCATTTAGTATATGCGGATCAATGAATATGCAAATTAGCCCCTCCTCCACTCACATCAACTCAGAGATCCACTTGCTCAACTTTACTGTAGTAAACATTGCACCAAGGCAACATTCAGCCATATATGTTTGAACCAGAAACTGATTCAGAAAAGTGGAAGAGTGAATTATACAGGCTCATCTGCAAGTCGATGTATCAGAACGGTAATGTGTTTTATGTATCACTCTCTACAACGTCGAACACACAACAGTAATTAATATGATTAGCCTTTTGCTTGACTACATTATGAAACAGCTAATAATGTGTTGCTAATGTCACACAAACCATGTTCATGTCAGACAGCTGCCTTCTAACAATCAGTATCCTCACAAACACTTTGAACCACTCAGAACGTCAGTGGAGAAAAGCAAATAGTTCATCATAACATTGTAATATACATCATATACATAATTCACCTACTATATTGCTAAACCCGATTTTTCATATCAACAGAAAAATATACCGCGATAACCTGGCTTCTTTTGAGACCGCCCTGCTTTGGAGAGGTCATAGTTAATGATATGCTAAAGGCCGCTGGCACATTGACACGATTGGTTACAAGGTAGTTTATGACGTCAGTTCTGTTTGATGAAACTGTCTTTGTTTCACTGCAGTTTTAAGGAGAAAATACTCAGCAATGGTGTTGACTGATGAATTTGCACATGGTTTGTCTTAAAGCATATTAAAAACACCACATAGACATATAAACAACATTAAAAACTTGATTTTCACCACAGGGAGTCTTTAAGAATTTTTCTAGAATTGCCTTTAGGACTTATTGGAATTTTTTTTTTTTTTTTGCAGCCCCTGGTCATTTTTGTGTGCAATATGCATCAGGTAGACAGTGAACAGATGTGGGTGGTCTGTGGGTGAGAACCTGGAAGTACCAACAGTACAACAACTTGTGACCACCAGCTCTGTCAGCATGAAAGCACCTGTACTCTTCTCTCTCTCACCTGAGGCTTGGACCTCCATGATGTACTGATGCAGGTCTTGACCCTGCTGCATAACCTCATAGGTCATGTTGTTCATGGCCAGTTTTCTCTCTGCGTGCCGCTGGAGTCTCTGTTCGGCCAGACTGGGTTCTTCTGCGGTAAATTCGTTTACCTGTCGAACCAGGTCCTCATTCCACGCGTCTAACTCCGCTGTTACCTGCAGGACAGGAGGGATAGTTAAACACCTCTGCACCTGGCCTGATGACATTATCATATCAATTAAAAAGTAATTACTTCAGTCATTTATGATGAATAATGAGATATAGCAGCATTAGATGTGGTTTAATGCAACCAAGAACAAATGTATTTGTTAATGATGTTTTTCAATGAAACCCGTGTCTATATATGCAGCCTAACTTATTTAACTTATTAAAAAGACGAATTTTGATTTATTTATTTATGAATTTTGACTCTTAAAGGGAGAATCATGAGAAATCAATTTTTCCTTGATCTTTTGACATATACAATGTCTTTGTACCATTAAAACATCCTGCAAGTTTTAGAGCTTAAAACATGCTCCTCGTTATAAACAAAGCATTTATTTAAAGTCAAAATGAAATCAAAATTGTCAATTCTTATTTTTTTTAATGAAATAGTACTTATTATACACGATTTATCAGTGCACTTCATTATATATATATATAAAATCAGTCAGTATCTGGTGTGACCACCATTTGCCTCACGCAGTGCAACACATCTCCTTCGCATAGAGTTGATCAGGTTGTTGATTGTGGCCTGTGGAATGTTGGTCCACTCCTCTTCAATGGCTATGCGAAGTTGCTGGATATTGGCAGGAACTGGAAGACGCTGTCGTATACGCCGATCCAGAGCATCCCAAACATGCTCAATGGGTGACATGTCCAGTGAGTATGCTGGCCATGCAAGAACTGGGATGTTTTCAGCTTCCAGGAATTGTGTACAGATCCTTGCAACATGGGGCCGTGCATTATCATGCTGCAACATGAGGTGATGGTCGTGGATGAATGGCACAACAATGGGCCTCAGGATCTCGTCACGGTATCTCTGTGCATTCAAAATGCCATCAATAAAATGCACCTGTGTTCGTTGTCCATAACATATGCCTGGCCATACTATAACCCCACCGCCACCATGGGCCACTCGATCCACAACGTTGACATCAGCAAACCGCTCACCCACACGACGCCATACATGCTGTCTGCCATCTGCCCTGTACAGTGAAAACCGGGATTCATCCGTGAAGAGAACACCTCTCCAAAGTGCCAGATGCCATCGAATGTGAGCATTTCACTCAAGTCGGTTACAACGACGAACTGCAGTCAGGTCGAGACCCTGATGAGGACGACGAGCATGCAGATGAGCTTCCCTGAGATGGTTTCTGACCGTTTGTGCAGAAATTCTTTGGTTATGCAAACCGATTGTTGCAGCAGCTGTCCGGGTGGCTGGTCTCAGACGATCTTGGAGGTGAAGATGCTGGATGTGGAGGTCCTGGGCTGGTGTGGTTACACGTGGTCTGCGGTTGTGAGGCCGGTTGGATGTACTGCCAAATTCTCTGAAAATCCTTTGAAGACGGCTTATGGTAGAGAAATGAACATTCAATTCACGGGCAACAGCTCTGGTGGACATTCCTGCAGTCAGCATGCCAATTGCACGCTCCCTCAAAACTTGTGACATCTGTGGCATTGTGCCATGTGATAAAACTGCACATTTTAGAGTGGCCTTTTATTGTGGCCAGCCTAAGGCACACCTGTGCAATAATCATGCTGTCTAATCAGCATCTTGATATGCCACACCTGTGAGGTGGATGGATTATCTCGGCAAAGGAGAAGTGCTCACTAACACAGATTTAGACAGATTTGTGAGCAATATTTGAGAGAAATAGGCCTTTTGTGTACATAGAAAAAGTCTTAGATCTTTGAGTTCAGCTCATGAAAAATGGGGGCAAAAACAAAAGTGTTGCGTTTATAATTTTGTTCAGTGTATATATTTTTTTTTTAATTCATGTGCCCTCATAATCTAAAATAACTTCATATTCAACTAATATCAAAATAACTTGCCCTCCCTCTTCTCTTCTCTGATGATGTGTTTGCTGGCGCGAGGGCGGGGCAACCTGTCACTCACATGAGATCCACCAATAGCAAACCCCAACTATCCAATGATCCAATCAATTCCCCATGAACAAAATCAAGTCCCACCCTACATTTTATCGTGTTCAAGAATACTTAATTTGTTAATAGTTGAATGTTTTGTGGCTTGAATTTATTACATTTTATACTTATAGTCAATAGTTCTATTGTGTCAATTTTATTATTCACTATGCTTCAAGAGAGTAGTTCATTTATTTTTTAGAATCAAATTTTTAAAATTCATTTCAGAGCCGGTTGTTTTGGTTTAAAATCAAGAACTATTTATTGAAGATTTTTTTAAAAATTTCTATGGAGAAAATGATTTCAAAGCATGCAAACACACACACAAACACACACACAGTCTTCACCTCAATGGTGTACTGCTCAAAGATGCGCAGCTGCAGGAAGATGTCAAGTTTGATCTTCCTCTCATGGAAAAGTTCCTCCATGTGGCCCTGTGCCTCCTCTAGCTGCTGTAGGACGCCCTCGATGTGAGCGATAGAGCTCGTGTGAGGCATCTTATTACTGCTCATTGCTGAATCTCTGTGCAACACAGAACTAATGTGTTAAGAGTGTGAGTTAGGGTTAGTCTAGAACCATTACAATTTGCTTATACTAAATGAATATTCTGAGTAAAGTGCAACTTAATGTTTATAAACAACATATCTGTGACATTATGTAAATTACAGGGAATTATTTTAACTCCTTCTTCAGTTTGTAAAATTAAATGGGAAACGTTTACACTAATACACTTACAATTGATATATGACTTTTCACAAACACACTTTTTTTTTTTTTTTTTTTAAATCTGTGTTCAAATCTCTGGAATTTTCTGTGGGCCTTAATACAACTTTCCACAGATGGCTTTGATAAGTGACTATTATCACACCAGTATTAAGCCAACACATGTAATGTTTTAGTGTTATACTTTCAAATGTTTTAGTGTTATACTTTTTTAGTGTTATACTTTCTAGCTGCATATATTTCAAACACTTATTCAGTGCTGCATGCTTGCAATGTAAGAACAAAAGCAGTAGAAAAACATAAAAGGTTCTGGTAATTTTCAGCCAAGACATTATCCATTAATTCAGTGAAAATTCCATCACATTGACATAGTTGTTTATTACTGCCCTGATGAAGCTATAAGCTTATGACATGCATATGTGCCCCATAAGACAAAATAATAAATGAATTTACAGATTTTTGGTCCCACTTTATATTAGGTGGCCTTAATTACTATGTACTTACATCAAAAAATAAGTACAATGTACTTATTGGGTTCATATTGAATTGCAAAACACTTTTGCTGCTATTGAGGTGGGATACGGGTAAGGTTAGGGAAAGCTTTGGTGGTATGGGTAGGTTTGAGGGTAGGGGTAAGGTGTAAGGGATGGGTCAACAGTGTAATTATAAATGTAATAACAGAAATTAATTACAGATGTAATTACATGCAGGTGTTTTTAAAATATAAGTACAATGTAAAAACAGGTATGTACACAATAAGTGCATTGTATCAAATGATTAATTTAAATGTAAGTACATAGTAGTTAAGGCTACTTAATATAAAGTGGGACCAGATTTTTTATCATCTTCAAAAGTTTAGATACACTTCTTGTCTCCTCAAGCTTCAAAAACTGTTTGTAAAAGTTTAAATATCAAGGGTATGTAAACATTTGAACAGGATAATTTGTGTAAATTAAGTTATGTGAATTTTGTCTGTGTAATGTAAACACCTGTTTTGTAAACTTATAAAAAGTATGTAAACTTATGAGCACAACTATGTATGTGTTGATACCTGAGTTGTTGCATAAGGTCTTCTCCCTCTTTAATGACGTTGAGTGTGGCCTCCAGTGTGGCCGTCTGCTGCTGCTGAAACTGTTTTATCAGCTCCTGAACCGAATCAACCGAGTCGGAACAAACTTCCTCCAGCAGCTCCTTTTGCAGGTCCTCCATCCACGTCCACAACTGAAACACACACATATACAAACGCAACATTAATCCATGAACAGACTTGCAGTGATAGCTTCTGATGATGTTTCTACGTGATATTCAAACTTTTCTGCACTTACATTTTCATTGAGACATTTTTAGTATTGTATTAAGTAACTTATTTTTATTAAGTTTATAATCAACACAATGGAGACAAAACCTGACCCATATACAAGCACAGTAACATACTTACAGCAGTAAAGACCTAAAAAAAGTTTTCTAACTTCTCTACAGCCTCAGAGATGGAGTGACCTGTCTGCACAGATTATAACTCTCATCTAACAATAATCTGTCCTGAATCCAATATTAGAAAGCAGCCAGAAATGTATGCTCTCATTTCTCATGCTGCTTCCATTTTTAACATTTCAGTGTAAAAGATTAAACAGTATAGAAATGATTCAGACAGTTCATTAAAACTTAGAACAAAATGATCCCCCAAACACTGGAGTGCTGTAAGTGGAAGTGTTCAGTGCTGGTTTGAGCACCAAAAGGACAATTAACATTTCTGAAGAGGGACTGAACCTCAGTGGCGGTTCTAGACCACAGTAAACTATATCTTTATCTGAAATGTATAGTTCACTTAAAAATGTCATAAAAGAAGATATTTTGAGAATTGTCTCACTGTTGTTTTTCTTTTTTCATCTATAAAATTGAAGTCAATGGGTACAGAAACGGTTTGGTTACCAACATTCTTCAAAATATCTTCTTTTATGTTCAACAAGAAAGAAACTTGTACAGGTTTGGAACAACATGAGGGTGAGTAAATGTTGACAGAATTTTCATTTTTTGGTGAATTATCCCTTTGACGCGTACGATCACACCGGTGTGATTAGAACGTTCAGCGCCTCACGTGATCAACTGCCATATTCAAATGTGCTTGCGCGCTTTGGCTGGCGCTAAACCAGAGACGGACGCGCGCAGCGCTTTCATATATCACATATATGCAGTGTTTTCAACCAAATAATGTTTATTTTAGGTTTCAGACATTTAAATACACATGAGTACTAACAAAACAATATATTTAGAGTTTGTATAATACACAATGATGTCTATAGAAGCGGAAATAACCCTTTCCATTATAATTAGACGACACGTTTTATTCATATCAGATACACATTGTGAAAGTAACTTTAAAGTTTACTCTATTCTTCCCCAGTTCACCGACTCACTTACTTTCATGTATTTCGGGAGAAGTGGATGAATTCACGTGTTGTAAATCCAACAGATCCGATTCTCTGTGCGGCGCAAACTAACATGGCGGCGCCCATCGCGCATATGGCTCAACTAACGCGATCGTTATAAAGGTGTTTAAACAGCAAAACACATCCACTTGCACATCGGAATATCAGATATTTCATGCTATAGCTAACAAATTTGTGAATATTTTTAATAAAAAAGGAAAAATTAAATAAAAGCAGATCATCAGTCATACAGCGCTGTGGTGTGTTATGTGACATCAAAGACTATAGAATAACACAAGACGTGTTACTCGTATTGTTTTGAATGGGAGAAAGTGCAACGCGCAATATGGCGGAATAAGTCCCGCCTTCTAAATAAGAGCCAATCGCCGATTGGTAAAGTCATCGCGTCACTGCAGCGGCCGTTAGAAGCTCCGGTTCCTGTAGAAACAGTCAGACGCGCGCTTCCTATAGAGACGCGCAGTTAGGATTGCGCATGCGCATTAGCTTGATTTAGCCTGAAAAAATGCCGTTTTTTTTGTCATGATTCAAGCGTTCAGAAACAAAATTTATGAGACAGTTGTTGTCAGATTTCATTTGTGATTTCAAATATTAAATTTAATTGAAAGCTTGGCAAACAGCTTTAGAGAATTTGATGTTTCCCCATTCAAAGAGATAGGAGCTACACTTGCATGCCCAAGAGGCGTTTCAAAGATGGCCGCTGAGTGAAATGACTTGTCTTAAAGGGACTTTGGTGACATGCAATGACGCGTCACCATGGAATCAATAAAGTGATACGTTCTAAATAACGGTCGCCTTATAAAACTCACGCTGAGGGGTCAGCCAGAATATTTTAAATTTACGTGCGAAAGGGTTAACCTATTTTCAGGATTATTGGAAGTCATTTTACTGGGTCATGTATCACTCTGTAGTCTCTACACATGAACTAAACTGATTTCAGTTTCATTTATTGTTCTGACAAGTAATCTTGTATTGTAGTGTGATAATGAACAGTGATGACAAAACACACTTTTAATATCTAGGCAGAGATGGGCAATCGAGTTAGTGACTTGGACACAAGTCGCATTTTAATAGACTTTAGACTTAACTCGACACAAAGGACTATTTTAAAAACCAACTCAAGTCTTTTATCCTTAACTTCTGATATCATAAATAAAGAATTTGTGTTTTATTTGAATGGTTTTATAATATCTGCATCACATATATTTCCCTACGTGTCGTGGTAGATCGGACCCATATCATAGAATTCCATTACTTATGTCCGTAAATTGCGCGTAAACTCAATAGCGGACTCTTTGCAAAGTTTGCATATATAGTCATGATTGTTTCAATTGTTGTTTAAAAACAAACATCTAATACTGTATAAGCAACACTGGACAACCTGATAGAGTATCATTATTTCTCACTATACATGAACATGACTGAAATTAAATATTTTCTTTTACCTGTTTATCTTTTCTCGGGTAGCCTATCTCTGTGGTGAAACACTGTCTCTGTGATAGTGATAGGGTCGCTCATGTTCATTGCGTTGGTCATAATTTTGGCTGTATTCAAATCAAATCAGTAAAATGATCTGATCTATCACTGTTGCGTATGGGTAAAGTTACACATAGCACAACTTGTATAAAAAGAGCTCATTTTATGTATAATCAAGTGCTTAATAGTCTGCGCTTTAAAACTCAGTTTCGCCTTTCTGCATTGGTCATTGAGTAATTTCTTCTTTTTTACGAGTTTAAAAGGTTATGGCACAATAAATTGCTCTTTTTTAATCACTACCGGAAAATAGTTTGGTGCGATATGGTACCAAATTTTGGGGGGTTAGAGGGGGGGCCAAGATTGTTGACACAGTAGGACTGGCCCTCCAGTATTTTGTCTAATTTTGCATAAATGAAATGAAAGAACTGTTAAAACATTGTTAGCTGTTGTCATGACAAGTTGTATATGTATTGTTTACTATCAGCTGTGCAAGACAATCAAGAAGCAGCAAACACAGCGAACTGATTCAATATGTCCTTACATTATGGTTCCTGTGCAAATAAACTTATGTCATCTTTGTGCTGCATTAAAAAGTCACTGTAAATGCATCCTCACTGTTCTATGTGGAGGAATAAAAACTCTTTGAATTAATGCTGTTCATCATTAATTAACTTATGAGAAACATTCATGGAGCCAATCCTGCTGATGTATTAACAGTACCAGAGAATATCAGTCACACAGGCATGTTTAATAAACATAAATCCATCTTTGTAAGACCTTACAGTTTCCACCTTTTGAACAATTGCTTTGACATTTGTGATTTTCAAAAAAATACACAGAGCAATTTGTTGATCATAACTGATCATGACCAGAAAAAAATGCTATAGAAATTCCCATGACATTTTAAAAAAATGTATAACGAATCCCTGACATTTCCAGGTTTTCCATGACCGTGGGAACCCTAACTCTGCCAGATGCAAAATGAGAGACTGTACTGATAAATAAGGCGTTTCCCAATCTACAGTGAGGAGGCGGTGATGTTTAACTCTAACATGTTGCAGGCGTAGAGGAGCCTACAGGAGGATGTGATATTCATGATAGATGATTCCCTCAGCAGAGGTTTCAGGGATATTATTCATATTAATCATACACAAGAGCTCTGAACAGCAACACATATGACAAGTTTTACAATACAGGAAATCGCCCACATAAGGAAAAAGCTAAACAGAATGGATGCATTCAACCAAACCACACCGCAAAGACATACAGATATTCCTTATAGAAACAAACACGGCCTACGTGCCACCACAAGAGGTTATTTTTTTCTTTACATTTATTTCAAACATATAGTCTACATGACTTATTTGGCTCTCTTAAAGGGTTAACACATTTACAAAGCACAGTAGTGAATGTGATGTTGTCATCCCTTTAGTTTCCATAGTAACAATATCTGAGGTTAATCTGTTCACATTAAATTATATTAAAAAATACACTTCAGATTGCTATAGTCAGGATTGTGCTTTGTGTTTGTTTCTGTTCTTGTGACCTATTTTTCAAGTCTGTGTCTTTGTCATTCAGTTCACCTGTTCTTAATTAATTAGCTCATTAGTTCCCTCATTTGTTCTGGTATATATACTCCCTGTTTGGTTCAGTTCTTTGTCTGTTCTCGTCGTTGTTTAGTGGATGTGTTTGCCTGTTCTGCTTGTGATAAATGCTGATTCTGAATTCATTGTGAGCTCATACAGCCACAACATGACCACTGCACCAAAACAAGAAGAAAGACACTGAAACAAGGAAAAAAACAATAACAAAAAAACCCCCACTTTTTATGGGAGCTATGGAAGGCACTTCTGGTTTGGGGAACTTCCACTCAAGAAGACTATCAATTTTCCTCCATGTTTTATTTTCAGACGTCAGAAGAATAACTCTTGGTATTTTAATCAGACATGGTATCACAAGAATATCTATGGCAAGAGCTCTTTTCAGTCACTGCATTCTTTTCCTCACGATTATTTTCTTTTTTTTTTCTTCTTTTCTTTTAATTCCGCTGTATCAGTATGAAAAAAGACAAATACTGCGCATTTGTGATCTGCTCTCCCGATTTACTTTACAATATATCCCATGAATAATTTACTGGAATGTACTAAGAATCTCTCATTTTTCTCCCCAAATCCTCACGTCTCCTTCCAGGTTTGTTTTCGCATGGATGCTTTAAAATGTAATTGTCTCCCCTTTTCACTTCTAATCCTTATTAGCTGTGTTTACTGGAATATTTCTAAAGCAGGTAAACACAATATTTATTGTCTGTCAAAATAACAGAAATCACTTTGAAATATTATCTCTCAGTGCTAAAGTTAATGAACATTTTTTGATTAAGGCAATGTTAAATAATATATAGACAAATATTACTTTTGTGATATTTAACCCGTTCGTAACAAGCTTTTGGGGTTATTCATGGTCTGTTGTAGTAATTTGTTAATGCTTTTACACTTTTAAGTTTCCTTTTAATGTTCGATGGTTGAAGGGTGAGTAGAATAATGCAACTTCATTGTACCCAGTTTTTTTTAAGTGTATTATTTAAGCAGCAACCTTCCGGTCTCTCTCTTGAAACCAACACAGAAGTGACTTAAACTGCAATTCATCGACTGGCCGCTAGAGACAGGCTCCAAAAGGGAGTCAATCCCATAGACCCCCAATGTTAAAATGCCCAACTTTACAGCAGAAAAAAAAACGTTTACAGCCTGGTACAAAAAGTGGTTTTGGTCTATATAGCTAATTTTGCCCTTCATGACAACTGTGAGGGGGGTGATTTTTTTTTATAACTCATCCGTTTAAATTATATTAAGCCTTAAAGTTCTGCATAATTAATTGCGTAACCACTTGAGTGACAGGTGGATTGCTGTTGCTGTCACTACTAGCCGTTTGTCTGCTGTCTGTTAGCCGTCACGTCACCTCAGCTAATTCCAGCCACTGAAATTGGCATCATTGTTGGATCGTCTTGGCATTGGCTAAAAGTTTTGTCTGTCAGATTTACTACAATGACAATGGCTGGAGAAAATGGCTCTCAAGACACCACAAAATCCGACAGCACTGCTTGGATATATTATAACTAAAACTGCTGCACTATTTTGAAAAATATACTTTGGACACGGGCTCATTTGTTTGTGAGAGTCTAATGTATACAATCGTATACAGTTTTACAACATAAACGGTACTCAGATTGCATAATTTCTTGAAGAATGATGATGGAGAGCAGATCGTTCAGAAGAAATATGACGCAAACAATGGACAATATATCAATATTTCATGGATTTAATGCTTTTGTGGACAAAAAGATGTTTGTTGGATGTTTTTCAATGGATGCTTATCATGGACATTTTACCCAAGTGCGACGGATTGGATTCATCTCGCAATCGCTATTTCATTACAAAGGTATGAAGTCCCGTTTTGATTTTGCGTGTTGTCATTTGCACACCCGACACAAATTACAATATTACTGCTGCTGGAGCATTTATATCGTAAAACAGACACCGTAGATTGACAGTAAACCCTTATAACAAAAATGCTCTCCAGAAACCTACGGGTGACGTCACAGACACTACATCCATGTTTTATACAGTCTATGGTATTATTCCATTCATAGATCGAGCCTTTCACTGATTGTTTACAGTTTAATGGAAGTCACTCCCTTAATTTGCGAATGGGGTGTAGGAAAAATGTGGATAGGGCTATTGCCATTACAACTGCAAATTATAAGCACATTAAATTTTAAAACAAAGTTATTTCTTTATTATTTATCTTGTAAAGAAATGTGTAAGTCATTTATTTATTTATTTAATATTTATAGATGGCAGATGAGCAAGCAATTTTAAGTTTTCCAGATGGAAATACACACATCAAAAAGATATGTGGTATCAAGGTATATTATGCAACTGCTGAAGTATGTTTGAATGTTAGGAGTGTTTGAACTGTAGAATTGAGAATATTTTTCCTGTTGAGTTTGTTCTCTGTCTAAACCATTTACAGAGGCTACATTCACTTCATTTTTAAGTATGTGTGTGTGTGTGTGTGTGTGTGTGTGTGTGTTTTCAGACTGAAATGAAGTGTTTCTGGAGTGCTGCTAAACCTGAGCTCATTCAAGGGCTTGTGTGGTGACCTCTGGATGCAGGAGCCTCTTTCAGTAGGACGGTCCAGAAACTCTCCAGGCCAGTGTGAAACACTGTAAAACTTTGGCCTGCAGGAGAACCTCCTTATGCCAAGAACTGCTGATGTTAGTCTCAGCTCACGTAATGTAGCTCTTTTCAGTCTCAACACACACACACACACACACACACACACACACACACACACACACAGAAAGAGAAGTGAAATGGAATGTGCTGTGTATAAACACTACTGTAACACATTTAACCAAACAAAAAATCCACACAGTTAACAGATTAAAGAGCAACTCTAAGTCTTACATATGTATCACTTACCAAAACTACAGCTATTTGATTTATTACATGGTAATAACACATTATTAAAAATGCAAGAATAAATGAGTTATTACAACTACCAAATACTGTTTATATATTTCTATTTACATGCTACTCCATTTGAAATAAAAATCACAAATGAGATCTCCTAAAGAGGCCATATTTGTCACAATTATGTCCTTTTAGTTTAATTTTCATGAACTTTTAGTTTGTTTTCTTCTGTTCTACCCGTTTCCTGTTTCCTTTGTTCAAGTTTCCCGCCACTCATCAGTTTCCATGAACACTCATTAATCATCACAGCTTTTGTCATTATGTTCATCACCATTGTGTATCTGAGTTCCTCACTTCCTCTCCCTCATGGTCCGGTATTGTTTGTGCATGTCACACTGTTTCGTGTTGTTTGCTCGTTCTATGGATTACCTGCGTTTGAGTTATTTTATAAACCTTGTTTTATTTGATACTTTTGTCACTTCTTTATCATCTTTGGAGTAAACGTCTTTTACAAAGTCTTGATTTAGTTTTTGCCGTCTACTAGAATAGGTTTTCATGCTTGAATGTTCAAAAAACACATTATTTTTCACATAGTTAACATCGCTGCAGCATCTCACTTCCCAGTCTGTCAGTAACACTCTGTGTAGTTCCTGTGTCTATAAAGCCCCTCCTTCCGAAGCTCTGATTGGTCGGCTGGACCAGTGTGTTGTGATTGGTCAAGCGCTTCGATTGTGTTTGGGACAAGTCACACCCCTTACCATAACTGCTAGTTTCAACACACTCTATACTAATGCAACTCAACCAGGCCCCACCCCTTTTTTGCATATGCATGAACTAATTATTTAAATGAGGAATATTGTGACGTGTTTGTTCCCGGAAAAAAACTGCATAATAGTGCCTTTGTGCTTTGTAACTGCAGACCGTTTTCATGCTCAAACAGCAATATTACACACTAAAGAAAGTTGAAAATGAAAAAAAAAAAAAAATTTTCTGTATGTCAACAATAGTCTCATTTTGGTCTATTTTTATTTCTCCTCAGGAATTTGAGAAACATCTGAGACAAAGTCGATACTTAAATGAGAACTCCATTAAATCTATGACGAAACTATGAAAGTGCAAGCATAAGAAATATTTCTTCAACACCAAATCAGAAAATTGTATTTCAAATGAATGCTTTTCTTTTGAACTGTCTATTCATCAAAGAATCCTGAAAAAAACTGTATCATGGTTTCCACAAAAAAAATATTAAGCAGCATGACATTAAAAAATAAAAAGAAATGTTTCTTCTGCTTCAAATTAGCATATTAGAATTATTTCTGAAGGACTGCTGAAGAAAGCTTTGCCATCACAGGAAAAATTACATTTTAAAATATATTAAAATAGAAAATGTTTCACAATATTACTGTTTTTAATGTAATTTTTATCGAATAACAGTAAATGTAGCCTTGGTAAGCATAAGATACTTCTTTAAAACACATTTCAACAAAACTCATTTCATAAATATTGAAAACTTACATTAAGCATGTAGTTTTTAATCTTGAAATAAATGTGTGTTTTACAAGATCTTAGTCTCCATAGAAAGAGAGAGAGAGAGAGAGAGAGAGAGAGAGAGAGAGATCAGGACATCAGAGGAAATCGTGAGAAAACCACATTCCTACAATCCCCATACATCAACAAAACTATAGCTCATGGTAAAGTTCCATGAGACAAGCACAGCACCAAACAGCCCCAGAAAGATGGATTGTGCCACTTAAGCCTCCAACATATTTACTCTCTCGGTCCTTCTCAAACGCAGGGTGCATGAGGTGATGGATGTAGCGTGATGTCACATTACTGCGTAATAAATCACTAATAATCACTGCTATTGACTGCTGCAGCAATGGGCCTTAAACATGTAATGAGTTACGTAATGGCAAAAGCATTTAACTTTTCACACAACTGTCTGATTGGCAGCTGAGAGGTAAACAGCATGTTCTTCTGGCACATCTGGCACTGCTCAGCAAAACCTCCTAGCATTCCTCTACAATCCACCTGGTATGTGTGTGAGTGAGCAGCCTTACCTCTTTAGTGTGCGTGTGGAAGGAGACGGACATGTCCAGCAGTAGTTTTCTTTGCTCCACTCTCCTAACGAAGTCCTGGATCCTGACCTCCAGGTGTCGCGCTGCCTTATAGATCTCCTCAGGGTCACACTCGCCAGTCTGGGCCAACTGCTCAGCTGCTTCCAGGAGTTTATCTGCATTAGTGTAAGTGTTCTGATCCGGGAGAGAGAAAACATGGTAAAGCTCAATCAATGAATGTTCATTTAATTTAAAATGGAATTTGAGATCCAGATATTGACAAAATATTAGTTCTGTCATGACAACTCTCGGGGTTTGGCATGGTAATGGAGACTGTGGATATGGCAATGTTAATGTATTTGGTCTTGGCGGAATAGTTCTGCTACGCTGCTGCTGCTGCAGAGCAAGTACAGAGACTTGCTACTGCCAATACATTCACAAACATTGCTGTGAGCATGCTGCTGCTGCTGCACATGTAACATACATGAATTAGCCCCGTAGCAGATCTATACAGGTGGAGCTGGGGAAGGTGGAGGGTTTCTGAAAGTGCGCTGCACACTACTACCAGCAACACACCCGTATTTGTTTGAATGTTGAGCCGCAGCTCATTTGCCGCTGATGCAACAACAACCAATCAGCTGCTATGTAGATAATGACGTGATCGCTGCCAAATGATTTAGACCTATCAGCCTGCACCATCTAGAGTTTCATGCCAGAACTAGGTATTCATGTCACATTTATGTAGCACTGTACATTGTTTCAAAGCAGCTTTACTTCAATAAACAATAAAATAACCGTGTTATGGTTGTAAAATTCACCAATTCAATTTCAGCGGTAAAGTCGCTATACAGAAGACAATAGTGTTGTTATTCTGCTCAAGTCAGTTCAATGATTCAATTCTGTTCAGTAACAGTGTAAATGATGCAAAGTTATTGTCATCATCCAGGGGTGTGTTACCCGAAAGCATCGTTAGCCAATTATGGTCGCAAGTTCCATCATTATCAGCATAGTTCAAAGAAACGGTGTTTCCCGAAACCATAGCATCGCAAAGTTGTGTGCTTGGAACGAGCTGTTGTTAGAAGCATAGTTTCTTGCTTGCATTACATGTGGACTTAATAAATCCTTATCTTGAGCAAGCTGACATTCAGTGCAACCTATATAGTTTATATCAAATATATACAATGTGTAGCAAGTTGGCTTTTTTTGAATAACAAATTCTATACCAAGTAACAGAACAAATATTTGGACACTTCTCATGTTTGCTGGAAAACAGGTGAGCCAGGGGACAGCACAATATTATAGCTATATAAACCTCCAAAATCACTATGCAATAATGAGTGTGTAAAGTGAATGAGTGTGAGCTTTATGAATGAAATCAGCACAGCCACGTTGCCATCTCTGTGTATCTCTCTTAAATAAGAGATTGACAAGAGTATCAACTAAGATACTGAATCATACACATTTTCAACTTCTTGATGTTTTATGTTTTAAGTCTTGTACGATATGATATATGGTATGTTTCTCTGTCTCACTCTGTCCCAGAGCCGGCAAGTATATCATTTGTTCAGATTTACATTTTGTATGCATAGTAAAAGTTTTTTCAGCAATTTTCAACCACTGAATATTTTCTTCCATGTTCTTTAATCAGCTATATGGAATCCGCTTATTCGAAGTTGTGGGTGATTGTCCTGGCATAACTCACAAAATTAAGATTTTTTTTTCTTTTATTTAAAGGAACACTCCACTTTTTTTGAAAATAGGCTCATTTTCCAACTCCCCTAGAGTTAAACAGTTGAGTTTTACCATTTTCGAATCCATTCAGCCGATCTCCGGGTCTGGCGGTACCACTTTTAGCATAGCTTAGCATAGTTCATTGAATCTGATTAGACCATTAGCATCTCGCTCAAAAAAGACCAAAGAGTTTCGATATTTTTCCTATTCAAAACTTGACTCTTCTGTAGTTACATCGTGTTTTGCTGCCGTACCATGGGTGCAGCAGGCGCAATAATATTACGCAGCGTCTCTCACAAATGTCTCCATGGTTGCAAGGCACGCTCCCTGTGCAAGCAGGGGGTCACAGGCGCTGCGTAATATCATTGCGCCTGCTGCACCCATGGTACGGCAGCAAAGTTCCTTGATTATTACGCCGGAATGAGAGTATAGTTCCTAGCCACATCGGCCTAGAAAATCGCAAGACCGTCGGTCTTAATACACGATGTAAGTGTCAAGTTTTAAATAGGAAAAATATCGAAACTCTTTGGTCATTTTTGAGCGAGATGCTAATGGTCTAATCAGATTCAATGAACTATGCTAAGCTATGCTAAAAGTGGTATATCAGCTGAATTAATTCGAAAACGGTAAAACTCAACTGTTTAACTCTAGGGGAGTTGGAAAATGACCCTATTTTTTAAAAAAGTGGAGTATTCTTTTAACATTTAGTATTATTGTTTTAATTAGAAGATAGTTGAAGATAAATTATAATTATAATTATAATAATAATAATAAAAAAATACAACTTCTCATGTAATTTTATGAACTTCCAGCCAAAGCCCCAACCACGTCTGGTTTTATTTGAATACAGATACAAATAGTTTTGAGATTGTAACAGATACAGCTACAGATATTGGCTCCGCTGCACACCCCTAATTCATACACATACATAATGCCTTTTGGCATAAAAAATAAGGAAATTAGACAATATCCCAATAGAAATGCCAGACCACACTGCATAGGCTACCTCAACTAAATGAACGAAAGGATTAATTACTCTTATGGTGTTAAAACATCTTCCTCACATGTAAAATTGAACACCCATCTTTAGAACGAATTCAGCCAGTTATCCCAGCCTGGCACACATCACATCACTACATTACACTCAGCATGAACCCCATCAGAAGCCTTGTGACCCTAACATAGCCAAAAACAGAGGAATAGTGTCCCACTGGCTGCTAAGACAGGAGCATTTTCACCCCAGTCAACACTGTTCCTCACTGTCAGACATAAGGTAAGATGCTTTAAAGAGAGGTCGGCTAATTAACATGAGATAATTACATGTGTATTCACCTGCTGTGACTGGAGAACAAGAACACATTTTACAGCTCCAGAGGGCTTCAATCCTTCATTAAACACACAGTTAAGACAGTACGTTTCTTATGAGAGATTTAATCTGTTTTATCGGGAAATATTAGCTGAGTCCACACGAATAAAGCCCTGCTGATACAAAAGTTCAGAGACATTTACTCTGGCAGATCGCTGTTCTTCACACGACTGTCTGGGGTACCATTTAGTTGCTCCCTTGTGCATATTACACAGAGGGTCACAAACATTTCAATAGGAGTTGCCGACAACTCTGTCTGGTCTGCAAACTACATTTCACAACCAAACACATACAAGAAGTGATACAGGAATAAACATAAGATCATGCATGAGATAGGGGTCCTATGGTGCGAGACTGGATTTCTTCTTGATGAAACTATTCAGGTCCAGATATTATTCAGAATATTTCACAATATTACTGTTTTTATTGTATATTTTTGATCAAATAAATGCAGCCTTTGTGAGCATAACAGATTTCTTTCAAAAACATTGAAAAAATCTTTTAATTATTCCAATTATCCCAAATTATTCCAAACTTTTTATCAATAGTGTAATCCAAATCTAACAAATATTTAATACAAATTCATTAAGACTAATGAAAATGTTCACATGTACTTGCAGGATCTTAGCTATTCCCTGCGTTTTTGGTTAACATTACTGTACATACAATCCTGTAATATCAGTATTATCTTCTTTCTGTGACTTCTTTGATTAGATAAGTT
This sequence comes from Mylopharyngodon piceus, assembly GCA_039654765.1. Classification (NCBI taxonomy): domain Eukaryota; kingdom Metazoa; phylum Chordata; class Actinopteri; order Cypriniformes; family Xenocyprididae; genus Mylopharyngodon; species Mylopharyngodon piceus. Next base: position 30,799,593 of record CM077441.1, on the reverse strand, counting down.
GATTGATTAAGTGAATCTTTGTTTTCCCTGTTATGTTTATTTCCTTTGCTTTCTGTACATCCAGTAATCCATAAACTTGTCTAATGTTATTACAGTAGAACGCATGAGAACCAGCTGACTGTTTTTACCACACTATATTGCTGCTTTAAAGTTCATTAGGGATTTGTTTAGTGTTAAAAATCCATCATATATGCCGCATTCCTGATTTGATCATACACACATGTACAGGTGCTGGTCATATAATTAGAATATCATCAAAAAGTTGATTTATTTCACTAATTCCATTCAAAAAGTGAAACTTGTATATTATATTCATTCATTACACACAGACTGATATATTTCAAATGTTTATTTCTTTTAATTTTGATGATTATAACTGACAACTAAGGAAAATCCCAAATTCAGTATCTCAGAAAATTAGAATATTGTGAAAAGGTTCAATATTGAAGACACCTGGTGCCACACTCTAATCAGCTAATTAACTCAAAACACCTGCAAAGGCCTTTAAATGGTCTCTCAGTCTAGTTCTGTAGGCTACACAATCATGGGGAAGACTGCTGACTTGACAGTTGTCCAAAAGACGACCATTGACACCTTGCACAAGGAGGGCAAGACACAAAAGGTCATTGCAAAAGAGGCTGGCTGTTCACAGAGCTCTGTGTCCAAGCACATTAATAGAGAGGCGAAGGGAAGGAAAAGATGTGGTAGAAAAAAGTGTACAAGCAATAGGGATAACCGCACCCTGGAGAGGATTGTGAAACAAAACCCATTCAAAAATGTGGGGGAGATTCACAAAGAGTGGACTGCAGCTGGAGTCAGTGCTTCAAGAACCACTACGCACAGACGTATGCAAGACATGGGTTTCAGCTGTCGCATTCCTTGTGTCAAGCCACTCTTGAACAACAGACGGCGTCAGAAGCGGCTCGCCTGGGCTAAAGACAAAAAGGACTGGACTGCTGCTGAGTGGTCCAAAGTTATGTTCTCTGATGAAAGTAAATTTTGCATTTCCTTTGGAAATCAGGGTCCCAGAGACTGGAGGAAGAGAGGACAGGCACACAATCCACGTTGCTTGAGGTCCAGTGTAAAGTTTCCACAGTCAGTGATGGTTTGGGGTGCCATGTCATCTGCTGGTGTTGGTCCACTGTGTTTTCTGAGGTCCAAGGTCAACGCAGCCGTATACCAGGAAGTTTTAGAGCACTTCATGCTTCCTGCTGCTGACCAACTTTATGGAGATGCAGATTTCATTTTCCAACAGGACTTGGCACCTGCACACAGTGCCAAAGCTACCAGTACCTGGTTTAAGGACCATGGTATCCCTGTTCTTAATTGACCAGCAAACTCGCCTGACCTTAACCCCATAGAAAATCTATGGGGTATTGTGAAGACCCAACAATGCAGACCCAACAATGCAGAAGAGCTGAAGGCCACTATCAGAGCAACCTGGGCTCTTATAACACCTGACCAGTGCCACAGACTGATCGACTCCATGCCACGCCGCATTGCTGCAGTAATTCAGGCAAAAGGAGCCCCAACTAAGTATTGAGTGCTGTACATGCTCATACTTTTCATGTTCATACTTTTCAGTTGGCCAAGATTTCTAAAAATCCTTTCTTTGTATTGGTCTTAAGTAATATTCTAATTTTCTGAGATACTGAATTTGGGATTTTCCTTAGTTGTTAGTAATAATCATCAAAATTAAAAGAAATAAACATTTGAAATATATCAGTCTGTGTGTAATGAATAAATATAATATACAAGTTTCACTTTTTGAATGGAATTAGTGAAATAAATCAACTTTTTGATGATATTCTAATTATATGACCAGCACCTGTACATACACAAGACAAATAACACATGAATTCATCACTCCATTAGAATGTGGCCTGAAAGTGTCTAGAGGCATTTGTGTCTCATCTCTTCATCTTCTTGGATATTATATGTCTGATAAGCAGATGTCAGGATAACAAAAGCTGCATATGTCTCACTGGTTACCAATAATGGCTGAGCCAAAACAAATCCCTTACGCTTATTTAGACGGAGTCAGATCGTCTCGGGCCGTTCTCATGACACTGAGACTCACGATCTGTCATCCGGACTATTATGGATTATTCATGTCAGGGGAATTATGTGGATGAGAGAGGCAGGGCTTAGTGTACAGTGATCTTTATCTCGTCTGTGTGCTGTCAGATTACTGCGCAATGTATTTAACATCACTTTGTTAAACAAATATCAGTTCAGCAAGACTTGATCCTATTTAAGATAACAAAAAGGGTAAATTTAATTCAAATTTGTCTAGTTTGTACATGACAGCTTTCAGTAGCTAGATTTGAACATTTTCTGAGGAAAATGTTAATGGCACTTACCCCTTCAATACTCATTGCATCATGCTGCTGAGGTGTTGTGAGAGATTGCTAGGGCAATTAACAATTAGTTGCTTATTAGCATGCATATTATTAGGATATTGGCTGTTTATTATTACTTATGAAGCACATATTAATGCCTTATTCTTCATTACTTTTGTGTTACTTTTTCTTGCCTGGGCTGGGCTGAGCTTATTTGTTTTATAAGAACAAAAAAACAAAAGCTCTGTTTTTGGCAAATGTAAAGGCCCTTTTCACAACAAAAGTGAAATGACGCAGGAGAAGAAAGTTCAACACTCTTACTTCAGCAATAAAATAATAAATTAAACACAAATGTGATGTTCAGTCATTACGTTTGAATTGGATCATAAAAGGTCAGCAGCAAAGACATTGAGATATACATTTGTGTTATTTAACATACACTCAAAAAAATGATTTTTGATGCTGTTCACTTTATTTAAACAACTTATTTTGATTCAACACCATTGTATTAGGTTTCTGGTTCAAATTTAATTGCTTCATGTTAAATTGACTTGAAACGATTACTTTTTGACTTAACTTGATGTTTTCATATTAAAATAACATGTTTCAATCAAGTAAACTCAACCAGGACTCAGTCAAACAGGACTTTCACTACACATCATGCTTTGCAAAGGGGCTGATCTGGGAGAGTAAATGTTGAAATAAAGTGTTATTTTAAGCAGTTTTTAGCAACATGAGAAAATGGAGAGACTTTTTAATGTTTACTGTTCTATTATGTTGGTATTTAAAAGTTTCTGTTATGTTAATGGTTTTGGGGTTACCACTGTGGTAAAGTGTAGAACATGTGCTTGGGTTGAGGACCTGCTAACAACAATTAAAGTTGTTTTAATAATAAAAACAACTATTTTGGGTATGCCATAGATGGAATAAAACCATCTTCTGGCTAACACCTCACAATAAGAGTCTTTACAGCGTGAAGATTTTGTAAAAGTTGTGAAAATGGTTCTTGAACGCGTCCACTATATAAACTAATCAATTAAACTGGATTTTTAGGATAACTAAATGTAATGGTTTTGGACAAAATTAAGAATGTTAACCTGATTCAACTAAATGGCATTGAGTTAACCTTATGTAATAAATTTAAGTTAACTGAAATAAATAATGTTAATTAAATGCAACACAACCAAGTTACGTGGAACCTGTTGACATAAAAAAAATTAAGTAAATCCAACGTATAATTGTATTTAATTACTGCAGGTTTGCGTAATATTCTGAGTTTGCATTTCACTGTTTTTATTCATTTTGTCCAAGTGAGATGAATAAATGAATGCTCATATTTAGTATAAAACTACAATACCCATCATGTTCACAATCACTACTCTGCACTACTCTTGATTTCTCTAAACATGAGGACAGGAGAGCTGTCAGTCAATACATGTGAAAACAAAGCAACTTCCGTAACTTATTTGAAAAAGTTACTCAGATATTTTGTTGCAAATTTAAAAGTAATGTGTTACTTCACTCATTACTTGAAAAAAGTAATCTGATTACATAACTCACATTACTTGTAATCCATTACCCCCAACACTTATTATCACAGCTGAAAACAGTTGTGCTGCTTAATATATTTGTAGAAACCATGATAATTTTTTTCAGGATTCTTTGATGAATAGACAGGTCAAAAGAACAGCTTTTATTTAAAACTTTTGTAACGTTATAAAATTCGTAACTTTTGATCAATTAATGCATACTTGCTGAATAAAATTATTAATTTCTTGAACAAACTTACTGACCCCAAACTTTTGAACAGTAGTGTACAGTACTGTACATCCCACTTTATGTCAGACCTCATTAGTCTGTCGTGAAAGGCTAAAATAAATGTCTCCCCTGTAGATTAATAATGGGATTTTGACTTTGGGAACCCGAATGTTGCACAACAGAGGTTCCTACAAAGGGTTATCCAATCATAACAGAAGTTATTTACATTCAGATTTCCAAAGTCTTAATGTTACAGCAGCAAAAAAACAGAATTTTTAATTTTCTGGGTCAGCGAGAGGTGTAAATCAGTCATGAAAGACTGAATTATGGCTGTTTTTAGTGCTACACAGCTTGACTAATAATATAAGAGGACTAAAAATATCCAAAAGAATGCTCCTAATATATTGCACCTACATTCCATTATATTGCTGTAATAGCCATCAATAAGGAGAATATCAACATATACAGTTGTTAAGTCCTTTCTTTTTACAAAAACACAAAATGAGCAAGGCACATGCAATGTAGCAGTTTTCCAATAAAATCAGCATTCAATGATGTTTTCTTGGCTTTTGTCTTGTGTGCAATGTAGAAACAACAACAACACAAATCTACTGTGAATTTTCACACTTCTACCCTCAGTTTTTAAACCTCAAGTTGCTTCTTATGAGTACTTAAGATGAATTACAACACTGAGACATTTGGTAATTGCTTTATAGTCAAAGCATACAATATCTGAACTCATTGCCCATACACTAAAGGAAACCATCTGTGAAGCTCATTTGATGGAGCTGCAGTGGGCTGAAAACATTTCCATTAGCCCTGAAGCTTTTGTGTTTGCTGCGCTGCCACCACTGCATATGTTGACATCTTTATTACATCATTTGATAAAATGTCTCTAAAGGGTCAGACACCAAAAAAATCTTCCTGTAATTACCCAGAGGATTGTCTCCTTGTGGCTAGAGGGGTTTGTTTGAGATCTGTGCAGTATGGGAAATGCTCCTGATAGAAACGTTTTTATTTGCATGGCAGGAAGTCGCTGCAGATGTGTGCTTGTGGGACACACAAGATTCAGTCCTACATGTTTCAGCGTCTGATTCTAATTGTATTGTTAGACTGTGACCAAACTAGGCACACCATGATAAGCGATAAATCACATTTCTTCCATGTTAATCTGAGTTTTTGTTCTAACAAGCCATGACTGTCAACAGCGCTCAGCATAAAAACATTGTGACATTCGATTTTTACAGTCTCAGGCTCACACAAAATGGCAAGAGCTATCTGAAATTGCAGCTTCTGGACGTTTTTTTTTATCAGGCCACATGGAAATTTATGTTAGTACAATGAGTATGAACTTGTCACTCAATTATCCAAGGTTTACAAGGTTCATGACTCTGAATCTTAGAAAGAGGTTTTTGTCTGAGATAATTTACCTTTTAAAGCCTACTTATAAAGCAAATTTCTAAGGCCTCTAAATTAACAATCTACCACATGCCTTCTTTCATCTTAATAATAGTTTACACTATTTAGTATAAACTAAATAAAAATAAACTAGTTTATACGTTTTAGTATAATTGTAAAAACGGCCCTCTTTAGTTCATGTTTCGCATGTCTTTTTGCTGTGAAATCTTTACGGATTTTTATAAACATGCCTTCTGAAGTAAACTAACTAGTAAACTAACCCTTTAATGAGTAAGTTAACGATTGATTGATTGATTCATTCATTCATTAATTGATTGATTGATTGATTGATTGATTGATTCATTCATTCACAAAGCAAGTGGCTGTATTTATGAATGGGTCATTGAATCAATGACTCTCCCAATTAGTTCAAAGCTGCAGATTCGTTCACTAACAAAACACTGCTGTGAGTTGCTTGGAGACGCACAACAGTTCTGCTGTGGCTTTTGTTGGAACTATTTGTCGTTGCAAAATAGAGCAAACAATATTGACAATACTGTGTTTACAATGTACGTCACTTAATATTACACTTTTGTTTGTTGAACTGTTGTATAAAATCAATGTCACATTTGCAATCACGTGGATATCTGTGAAAAATATCATTCTTGCTCATATAATATTTTTATCAACATTAAAAACAAGAACTCACGCAGGGTATGTTTCTGTCTCGAAGAGAGTCTATGTCTTAAATCGATCTCTATGCAGAGTCTGTGTCTATATTAGTTCTTCATGCTAGTAAGTGTGAAACCCCCACTTTTACAAAAGCACAATGCCGAGAACAATCACTTTTAATGTTATTTTAAGGTGGGTTAGAATTAAATGAATGACACAACTCAGCATTTTGTTCGCGTACCCCCTCTGTCACCTCACATACTCCCATGCGTACCCCAGTTTGGGAACCACTGGGCTAGAATAAGCTGCAGTGACGACCAGACTTCATACTAATAATAAAAAGTCTAGCAGTGCAAGGGTAGTATTTCTGTCACATCACACTGGAACATGAAAACCCACAATTCAGTCTTAAAATGACTATAAATGTAAATGAAGCCCCTTTTCTTAACATGTTTATTGGTATAGTAAGTAATAATTGACAACGGGCCATCAAATTATTAGAAAATAATGGACACCCGAGGTGGTAATGTCTCGGTTGTGCATTATTTTCTAATAATTCAACGGTCCGGAGTCAATTATTCCACTTATACTACGGTTACCACACCTCAAGATACTATTCAGATGTTGTATTTCAAGACATTTCGGAGTCAGATATGCAAATTATTTTGACATCACTACCGGGAAATATCCTGATTTATTAATAAAGTCATGTAAAAGCAGTTCACTTGCGTTGTCGGGTTATTGGTTTTATATGTAAACCCGGACAACAGGTTATTTCAATAAGCTGATTTTTGTGAGTTATCAGCGTATTAGTGTGCATGTAAATGTGCTCACTGTTTGAGAAACCGTTTAATTAGTTGTTTTTGGATGGATATAAGTGAATGATTCAATCTGAAAATAAGTGGTTTAAATAAGATTGATGTGGATTAGTCCGATTGGCTGTGGATGACTGCCTTGACTTGATCTGTTTTGGATGAATCTGATTGGATGCAGCTGTCGTCTCACCTGTGCCACCTCCTCAAAGTCATCGTGGCGTTTCTGAAGGGCTCTGGCTCTGTGCAGGGATTTGCCCACACCTGTGTGTTTACTGAGGAAAGCCTCTCCATGATTCTCTATCCAGTCAATCACCTGCAACACACAAACAAACACAATCCATTCAGTGCAGGGACAAAACATCACAATACAGAGAGTCTATCAAGTGAGCTTCTGTTTTCACTAGACCATTCAATTGATGTGACATATAGAGAGCCAGTTATTTAGGAAAACACACACATCCACATGCACACACAGGCTAATACTCAGTGCCTGTGACTGCTCGCATACTCTCATGGGCATATGAAGGGAGAGTGATCAATCAGCATCGGTTTTCTGTCCAACAGTGATTCAACGACTCTTTTTCATCATCCCTAGGGACACAGTGTTGCAAATAACATTCCTCCAGTGACATCTTCAGGTTAGACGGATAGAAATGTGACTTAGGCAACACAATCAAACACTAAAAATCCAGCAATGCTAATACTCTCAAACTAAACTGAGAAAATGTTGAAAATATATAAACATGCAGAACAAACTCCCCTGTGTTTCTATGTGCCTGTATTTGTGCATATGTTTAGATATACAGAAAGAAAAGGAAAAAAAAATGTTCAGAGGTTTCTCTTTTATAGCTCAGGAGACTTAATCGAGTTGTCAGATTCGATTCATTTATGTGTCAACTCTTGTCTTCTATATTTCTTCCAAAATTCCATAGAACAAAAATATAGGGGAAAAAATAAATAAATAAATAAATAAATACATGGGCAGGTCGCATGACATCATGTTTTCACTGTCTCTTCATGAAAAACATATTCAAAATAACATTTGGTAACATTGTACAATATGGTCCCTATAGTTAACATTATTTAATGAATAATGCAAAAAACATTAACTAACAATGAGTAATACATTTGATACAGTATTTATTAAAGGCACAATATGTAATTTTCGCCACTAGAGGTCACTTATTCAAAACAAAGGCGTAGCTTGATGACACCGTAAATGAGCGTGGAATCATGGGAGTTGTCGTCTTCACCTCCACAGCTGATGGAAAGAAATCCGATGGACTCGGGCAGAAATCATGTTTATGGATGAGCTAATGTATTAAAGTTTTAGTAACGTTACGGTGGTATGAAGTAGGATGGCTCGAGAGACGTGGGACCGGAAAATTGTCCCTAAAGTGTAAGTCTGGTTTGTGCAATATGCTAAATTTCTTCTAAAACGTTTTTAAACAGCATGTTTAAAACTGCATTAGAACTATTATATATTAATTATTATATTATATATAGTTTCCATGATCTCATATTTATTAAGAGAATACACATGGAATATTTGTTGTAAAATGCATAAAACTTAAAAAGGTGACCAGATATAGCATCTAAAAACATACACTTTACTTTATAGAAATGGATTTCTCCTGAAGTCTAGAGGAGACACAAGATTAGTGGGGTATTTTCTCCAGAGAAAAATCAGAGAAGCTTGAGACCTCTCCATTTGTTCTCATTGCTGTATAGGGAAAAACATTAAATGAATCTCATATCTGATTTTTCTTTCCTGTAGGTGTATATTTAGCTGCACAACATCAGATATGTTTGTTCTCATAGAGTTAGTTAACTACTGAAACAATACATATCTGTAGTTTGATTGATTTTATTTTAGAAACAAACACCAAGCATCACCTTTTTCTGGTTACAGTCGTGGTAACTGTGGTTCTTCTGCTATTTGCGTGTTTGTAAGTGATACAATGATAATCAAACATTCAAACAATTGCGTCAGTGAGTTTTTGTTTCTGCTACATTGATTAAAGCATCCACTGTATGTTCTAAAAACAGCTTCCTTCTTTCACACGCACATTAACAGAGGCTGATGAGATAAATATAGCCCTGCGTGATGAGTCCATCAGAAGATACGGCTGCTCACAATCTGGAGTTCACAGATGGCACAATTTACATCCACTCAATCCAAACACCTGTTTGGCCAAATAAATCAACTCATAATTCAATAGCAATCAGGCATTTGTGTTTGACTATCAGTCATTGTGTTTGACTCCAAAAATCTGTGCTGTGTGTGTTCATAACTATTGATTATGCTTTGTAATGACTGTTTACATAAAGAACCTCAGCAAATCAAACTTATGATAATAATCAAGTACAAGAAATAATCAAGGAAAAGACATAATAAACTGAGCAGACTGAGTGTTTCGTAAACAGTCAGAACTGCTATTGTAATTTCTCCTGCTTTAAGGGTTGGTGACAAATAAGGATGTCCAAGATGACGAAAATGAAAAATCTTTGGAAAAAATTTGGTTTAAAATGCCAAGTTCTTAAAAGTGTAATCTTCATATTCATTTAAGTGCCTTCTTAAAAAGGCACTTAAATGATTTATTTTGATTTAACAATTATTCATTTGGCAGACACTTTATCCAAAGCGAATTCCATTGAATTCAAGATATACATATTATTAGTTCATGCATTCCCCAGGAATTAAACCCATGACCTTGGCGTTGCTTGTCACAGTCATGTTTCATGTACTGTTTAATTTCTAGTCAAGGTTTTCTTTGTCAATGTTTTACCTGTGTTCTAGTTCATCATTAGTTGTCATAGTTTCTTATTAGTTAAACACCTGTTTCTTGTTCTGTTGATCATTCCCTCTGTGTATTTAAGCCTTCAGTGTTCTCACTTCTGGTTTCCATGTTAACGTTTAATGTTAAAATGTGATGTGTGTAAGTGTTCCCACTCTCTCTGTTTAATAAATATTATCATTATTCGGCATCCTGTGTCACACATCTCTCTTTTCTGTTGGATTACAGCTACCTGTGACAGAACGCAGAACCAAGACAAGATTTAAACAGCAAAATATCTATGGATATTCCTGCAGTTCAGTTCCTCCTGCTGGAGCACACAAGGTACTTCCTAGATATGGCGTGCCTTACCATTACTCCGACCACCTGCTATGTGTATTCTATAACACCAGCCTTAACAGTGGTCGAAGGCACGCCTGCCCGTAGCTAGCTTTGCCTAGTATGTGGAGTGGGTGCTGGTGCAGTGTGATTCACTTTTTATCGTCTGCCTCACTGCTGAGGACACCGCCAGCCCAACTCTGGACCCACAGCCCAGCCGGCCATCAGCCGTATCTGCAGTGGAACAGCCCTTAAGCCCAGTCTCAAGTCGTCTTTGTCTCCACTGGTTCATTCCAGCCCCAAGTCTTCGTTGTCCAGCACCAAGTCTCCTTCATCATCATTGCCTCTGCCCAACTCCAAGCCTCCTTCGTCGCAGATGGTCCCATCCAGGCTCCCTCTCCCTCCTCCTCTGCCAAAGCCATACAGTACCTCCGCTGTCTCTCTTCAGCCCTTCGGCTCCTAGAGCGGTTCCATTCAGCTGCAGTCTCTGCCTGAGAGTTCCCAGTCACCTTGGTCTATGGATCCCTCCACCTCAAACCTCACCCCTTTGACCCATTGGCTCCACCTTTGCTCAATGCTCCCTTGGCTCCACCATGATCTGTCATCCCTCAGGCTCCACTGGAATCCCTCGTCCCTTTGGCTCCACCTTGATCCATCGTCGACTTCCGAGGCAACTTCCAAGTTATCAGCTGCGCCTCAACCCTCCACCTCTCTGGCGGGTTCCTCTTTCCCTCCGGTTTCACCATTGTCCTTACTCCCACCATCTCCGCACTGGTCTGCCAAGCCCACATCTCCACCTCGGTCACACTCACCTGTGGCTCTGCCGTGGCCCTCCGAACCAGCGGTGTCGCCCTGGGTCTTCGACTCTTTGGATCCACCTGGGTCTTCACTCCACTGGCTCCATCTCTATCGATTGTCTCCTTAGTTCCACCTGGCCTCTCCACTAAGGCTCCACCATGGCTCCTCCCTCCATCGGTTCCACTGTGGGCCTTCATCAGGATTCAGCTCTGGATCATTCTCTTGCTCCTCTTGTCTCTGCTCTGGCTCCACCCATCATCTCCTCCCTGGTTCCTCCCACCATTGACTCCTCTCTGGTCATCTTCTCATTGGTGTCTCCCACTGCCTGCTCCTCATCCTCATTCGGAGCCCCATCTCTCCCTCCTCAGTTTGGACTCATGTTTGCAGCAAAAGGACGTGCCTTCCAGGGGTGGGGTTGGTGTAATGTCACAGTCATGTCTTGTCAATTTTCATTATCTTGTTCTGTTTAATTTCTAGTCATGGTTTTCTTTGTCACTGTTTTAGCTGTGTTCTAGTTCATCATTATTGGTTATGGATTCTAATTAGTTACACACCTGTTTCTGTTCTGTTCATCATTCCCTCTGTGTATTTAAGCCTTCTGTTTTCTGTGACATTGCTAGCGCCATGCTCTATAACACCATGTTCTATAGTTTGAGCTACAGAGTTTGAGCTGAGTTATTTTTTTGCAAACATTGTGATAATGCAATCATTTTGCTGTGCTATAAAAAGTGGACAATTATTATAATTTTCAAAAATATAATTTTTTAAGTGACATACATCACAATGTTTTATATTTTATTTATTTATTTATTTATTTTTAGAAATAATAAAAGATGATCACAAAAAACTTAATGAGAACATATATTTGCAATTTCAGCCTTGTAGCAAAACTTTTTACAAAAAAATTTAGGATAGTTACACCTGCTTAAACATTTTAACCAACCAACCAGCCAGCCAGCCAGCCAAACAAACAAACAAACAAATAAATGTAAAACACTGATTGATTGATTGATTGATTGATTGATTGATTGATTGACTGACTGATTGATTGATTGATTGATTGATTGGACACAAATGCCACATCATTTACCCTTGGGGTCTCCCTAATAATTGCAACTGAATGTTGTAAATGATGACATTTTACAAAGAAATCTGTCTTGCGCATTGGTTTAAAATAAATGTCAAGGAAGCATTTTGACCTTTACCAGACAGACACAAGAAAACTAAAGTATTTCTGTAAGAAAAAGAGACTCTTAGATGTTTAATGTCAGACTGGTACAGAACTCTAACTGCATGAAATGGAAATTTCATGTGTATGAAGCAGGCTGTCTCTCACACCTCCCTCAGTCTCCCCCCACCATGACTCACAACCCTTGTTTACTCTAGTTATCATGGTTTCCCAGGTGACCGAGTTAAGACCACTTGTGTACTCTGCTGATAACCTTATGACTCACTGGAGACCACAACCAATTCACTGCTAAGTCCAGAAAAAAAGCAAAGATAGCAACACAGAACCACTCTGATCTTATCAAAAAGACTGCCACAGATTGAGGCACAGATCATATAAAGAACTCTAGGGAACAGTGTGTTGAATGTAGACAGGCACAAGAGTGTTTTTAAATAAATACCTCACCTATAAATGAGCATTCCTCTTATGTGGAATAAAAGAGATTTTTTAAAGGGGATGTCTAATGCTATTTCATGCATTCTGACTTATTTACACTGGATTCTCATGCTAAACATGGCCAAAGTTTCAAAAAACGAGTTGAAGGAGTATTTCTGTGCCAAATACAATCCTTCAGGGTTCGTATACGTTTCAGAAAGTTTGTATAAGATCATAAAGGGTGGAATTCATTGTATTGGCACCTCTCCTGGCACGCACATCAACCAGAGCGAGAGCAAAAGCACGCCCATCAACTCTGATTTGTTCGGTTTACGGAAGTCGTCGGCAGCACTGCACATGACTTGCTCGAGAAAGATTTGTCATTTTGTTTTTAGACCACGACATCAACAATGTCACCAAAAACGTGTTTTTGGTTGTGAGGGAAAGATAACCTTGTTCAGCTTCTCAGAGAACCCAGCATTAAGGGAACAGTGGATGTTAGGCAAGTGTGTTTGTTTGTTCCCAGCATTTTGGCGACAAATGTTTTATAAACAAGGCCCAGTTCGACGCTGGATTTGCAGATCATTTGAAACTGAAAGATGGAGCGGTCCCAGCGATAAAAGATCCCGGTCATGAGTCGGAACCGCATACGGCAAGTAAAACTGCATCAAATGTCTTTGTTTTGTTGGCAATCGGCATGCAAATGCATATAATGTAAACAACACGAATGTATAGTGAACCAAAAGTCATCCAAGGATAATGCGATGATGTATTGTGTGTGTCGTGACTCTTTAGCTCTGCACACGGCACACCTCCAGGAGCTTGACTGTTTTCGGAAAGAAGCGGTACAGCTGTATCTGTCTTTTTTCTTTTTTTCTGTATCTGTCTTTTATAAATCTGATAAAACTAAAGATTCTTCGGAGATATGAAGGATTCAATACCACTCTATATTTACTCAAGATTAACATGAGATTGGCAGAAACTGTGTGTGTTATGTACCCTTTAACAGAATCTTGACAGTGAATTGGCATATGTGCTGTCAAGCTCCAAAAAGGACATTTTCAGATACAAATATGACATGTATGTGGATGAATGTGGGAGGTCTGTTCATTTACTCTAAATAACTCAACCTACTCATTACCTGTATTTAACTACACACTTGAAAACATTTGGCCACATCTCACCCTCCATTACTCAAGAATTGCAAACATTTCAGGGTGAGGCAAACTAACATCACCAAATATGGGTAATAATAACAATCTGTCTCCCAGAAAACATTCAGTATGTTGATATCTCATTCAAATCAATGATCCAAGTTTATCAGAGCCGTATGTTTGTGCTTAAAGAGTTTAGCATGTTCTATTGCATCCACCTGATCAGTGTTTGGAGGGTGAAATCTAACTCCATCAATCAGAGACTGACTTTCACGCATATCGGAAAATCTGTGAGTGATCCTTTAACCAATCGGCAGGTCAGATCAACTCTAAACACTCATCTAGTGCAAGAGGTAAATTAAATGATTTTCTTGATAAATCTACAAAGCATATTCATATTCCATCACCTGAATTACAAACAGTTAGATATAAACCTTACCAACTGCACCTGAATGTGCACAGGCAAACATGAATATTACATCTACGGTTATATACGGATATGAAATCGAAAGATTCTTAAGATCAGTGCAGGGCCGTAAACATCACATTTCTTTCTTGAATCCCTCCATCAGTTTCTGGGTTATCTACATCATTAATAAATGGGGTTTTATAAAGAACTACTGAATAAAAAGCATTTAATAAAACTGATAGTTGTGGTCCTAGATGCTGATGTCAGTCAACACACAAAATACACAATAGAGAAACAGCTATGAGGTAAAACACCTATTCAACAACTACTGTGTATACCACAGATACCATAAAGACAATTAACCTTATTTCCAATCACCCTGATTTTTAAACTGATCACTTCGTGAATTTTCTAAAATAATGTTTTAAAGAAATATTTGAAATATTTATAATATTATTATTGTGCAGTAACTGTTTCTTAAAGGCAGTAAATCACTCGGGGCAATGCTAAATTCCCTCGTGAAAAAGTTTAGCATTTAATAATAATAATAATAATAATAGTAATTACACATTTGTAATGATGAAGTTGCAATTTAGTACACTTAAAATATGAGCTTTAAATGTAATATTGAATAACACATTACAGTTAAATTTATATTCAAGTACGTTACATGTGCTTTAGTATGAAAGTCAACACATCAAAATAAGTGTACTTATTTAAAGCACAACAACAGATTATTAAAACATAATTTAAAATGTACTTTAAAGTAAAATGTTTAATTTGACATTATTACAAAGGGCACTTTTAAAAAGTGTGTTAAGAAACAGTCATGAAAGTGTACTATTCAAGTACACTTAAGTAGCTTTTTATTTCAATAATATTTCATTAACTGCAAGTACAATTTTTTTTTTTTTAAAAAAAACATACTTTCAAGATTTGAAGTACACTAAATACACAAAGTTTATCACTTTGGAGTCAGAAAGTTCAGAGGAGAAAATAGAGAGGATTAAAAGCAACCAATATGGTGCTCATCATCACTGAAACTGATACAGGAGTTGAGTAATGTCAATTGTATTTTTGACGTTAATGTGTTTTATTGTTCTCTGCCCTGTGTTTGGCCTGTGGCTGGCCTGAATCCAGCCCCCGTTTGGACTCGATTTGGCCTTGTAGCTCTTCAGCTCTTTGGTTCTGGTTCAGATCTTGATTTGGCTGGGTCTGTTGGCTGTTTTGCAGGGCTGACCCTGGCCTGATAAACCGCTGAATCCAGGCCCAGAGCTGCCACAGACCCACTCAAAGAGGCTAATGGAGAGATATTAACTGCTCCTCTGGGCACATATCCAACACTAAAAAAATACTCAAAGAAAAAACATGCTATGTATCTAACTGTACGACATTGAATTTATGGTGAACTGTTGAAATGTCCTCATTCAACATTCTGCCCTTCAAAATTATGGATGTATTAAAGCACATCTAAAAAAAGAAAAAAAAAGAAAGAAAACTTTTGGTAACACTTTATTTTAGGGTATTTTAACTAGTTGCTTATTAGCATGCATATTAATAGAATATTGGCTATTTATTAGTACTTATTAAGCACGTATTAATGCCTTATTCTGCATGACCTTATTCTACATTCTTAATCCTACCCAATACCTAAACTTAACAACTACCTTACTAACTATTAATAAGCAGTAAATTAGGAGTTTATTGAGGGAAAAGTCATAGTTAATAGTTTATATGTGTTCCCTATACTAAAGTGTTACCAAACTTTTTATTTCATTGATGCCTTGTTACCTGTACATACAAAGTACCATGGTAAAGTGATAGATCCATGATACTTTGATAAATATCATGGTACTACATATTCAAATAGCTTGGTGTTTACTGTATATTACATTACAAAACTGCTGTCTGAGTATGAAACTTGCTAGGAACACGGCCATTCTGTCAGTGAGAGAGTCTGAGAGAGTGTAGACATATGTGAACATTTATCTACCTGTTGGACGTCCTGCTGGAAGACACAGAGCTGCAGTCTCTGATGCAGACGAACTTTACGGTGCTGCCAGATGCTCTCCAGACGTCTCTGGTGATGCAGGACCTCATGGACCACGTCCAGAATACAGTGCACGGCTTTAGAGTAGTTAGCTGTTGCAGTCAGAGACTCTGAGTTACCAGGACTCAACGGCCGCTGAAGAACGTCAAGCAAAGCCTTACCATCCTGACTCACCTGCAGAGAGAGATGTGGTCAGTAAGATTAATTTAATTAATTATGTTTTTTTTTGTTTTTTTTTGCAAAGAAACTTTCATTCAGCATTACAAAGAGATTTATATGGTGGCAAAATTTATATATATATATATTTTAATATGTATATGTTTTATATGTTTATATATATAAGCATGTAACTCATCAGGCATTGTTCATATGATCTAAAGAAGATACCTGTGATAGAAACAGAGAACCTCCAGTTGAGACCTAGAGTATATTTGATTGTGTGAAACTAACCTTCGTGTTGTATTGTGTACTGAGGTCAATATGTTAATGTGACAATGAATGTTTCCATATTTTAAACAAGATCTACAACAGAGCACATTCTCTAATGTCAGATCTTTAATCAGAGTCATGGTTAAACGTGTGGAGGGCTTGGAAACACAGGGATACATTTTCAGTATCGGGGTGGAGGTCTGTGAACTAAAGTAGTACAATAACATTGTGGCATTGTTTTCCTGTTGTGTCTTCAGATTAATTAGGGCCAGTTCACTAATTTGTTCTAGTTCAAACAACATTAGTACATCTGTAGGTTGATTATGTAACATAAGCACAGAGACATACCATCCTCAATGGACAGTTTTGAACATGACCCACACCTGAGTGATTGGTGAGAAAAAAAAAGCAATATAAAAAGCAATGGTATCCATCGATGATTGTGCCAGCAAAGTTAACTTGGTTAAAAACCACAACTTGATCCTAGTGCATTAGTCAACTACAAACTGATCTCGAATCTCCCTTTTCTGTCAAAAATAATAGAAAAGGCAGTATCTTCACAGCTACAGTGTATGTTCCTTCTTAGAGAGAAATGGTATCTGCAAGGATTTCCAGTCAGGATTCAGTACTGAGACTGCTCTCATCAGAGTTACAAATGACTTTCTCTTATCATCCAATCATGGTTGCATCTCTCTATTAGTCCATATTGTTACTGGACCTTAGCACAGCATTTGATGCTATCGAACCCCAACATTCTTTTGAATAGGTTCGAAAATTACATTGGCATTAGTGGAATCACATGGGCATGGTTCAATTTGAACTTATTTTACCTCATCAATTTGTAGCAGTAAATGGAGAGATAAATGAAGTTCAGTATGGAGTACCGCAAGGCTCAGTACTAGGACCGTTGCTTTTCACCCTGTACATGCTACCCTTGGCAGATATCATTAGGAAACATGGTGTTAGTGTTCACTGTTATGCTGACGATACTCAGCTCGATGTTTCTTCGTGGCCTGACGAAACATACCAGTTCACAAAACTGCATAGTTGTAATAAAAAAACATTTTCCAAAATAAATGTATTTTTTTGAAGTTTTTAAAACATGATTATCATTCGTATTTTAAGCAGTCATAACTCAAGAATAAATGCTTTTTAATATTAAGTTTAAAAAAAACTGCTTCACTTCACATCTAATTTTAGCAATCAATCAATCAATCAATCAATCAATCAATCAATCAATCAATCAATCAACCCCAGTTGTCATTCAAAATTTTGGTGTGTCATTTTTTGTCATTTATGTTATGAAAGAAAATCAAATGCTAAGAGGTGCATCTAAATTTGGTGTAGATTGAAATAGGGGATTGTATTGCGAGTTCTCACCTCTGTATAAGCCTGTGTGACCTGTTCATAGAGCGTCTGATGGTGATGAATGGCCAATTCCAGATCCTGCATCTCTGATGGCAACCCACCCTCACTGCACATCTTACACCACGCTTCCACACCAGACAGAAACTGCACAGAGAAACACAGACTAACTATTACACCACTGCCATCATTATTTAAAATAATTTATTATATTTATAAAAGCTTTGACATGTTCTGAGAGCTACAGATGAAGTAAATAAGACATGGTACCTGCTCAGATTTCTGATGGAAGACAGCAGACATGGCAAGGATGGTGCTGCGTTCATCGAGAGCAGCGGCGAAGCTCTTCCACTCCTGATCGAGCTGAGTGCTGATCTGTTTTATCTGCTGAGACGCATAGTGACCTGCCTCCGACAGCCGTGACGCCACTGACATGATGCGGTTTATGTTCACGTATGCATTCTGGTGAGATCAGAAATCATTGCAACTTGTGAAGGAGGGAGCTATAAACAAACATGGCCTGAGAGCAAGATGTCATATAAACTAGTGAGAATCCAAGTTCAGGGTGTTCAACAACAGTAAGCTACTTATTACGAAAATAATATATTTTAAAATTGTATACTTAAGTGCAAATTGAATGTAATGTTTTCGTAAAACATTGCATGTTAATTGCAATTAAATGGAAATGTATTATAGTTTTAAAAATGCAATTAGTTGACCCAGTTAAGCAGGACTTAAGTACATATTCATATGTAATTTCATAATTTCATATTTAAAATATGGTTAAAGTGTACTGCTGAATATATTGACAAGCATTTATGGTAAACTAAAATATACTTTACTGTCATTTCTATTGAAACTTGTATGTTATGTTTTTAAATTTTCACATTTGTAATGATAAAGTTAAAATTTTAGTACATTTAAAATATATTAACTTTAAATGTAATATCAAATAACATGCTAAAGTTAAAATTATAAGCACTTTACATGTGCTTTAGCGTTTGTTAGTAGACATCAAAATAAGTGTACTTCTTTAAAACATGAGACTATTAAAACAATATTTAAAAATTATTTAAAATGTACTATGGCATTATTACAAAGTGCACTATTTATGAAAGAAAATCAATAGTGTGTTAAGAAAGTCAAGAAAGTGATTTTAAGTACAATTAAGTGGCCTTTTATTTAATTAATATTATATTATCTGCAAGTACAGTTTTTTTTAAACATAAGATTTGAAGTACCATAATGCATATTAAGTACAATTAATCACACTTATTTCTCACAAGGGATAAATCACTGCTGGTTGTGCGCTACAGTGATTTTACCACTGATTTGAGGCACAAGTACGTTTAGTTTATTACTTCATTCAGTTTATTAATGGTAATAATTGGAATAAACAATCCATCAAATAATATAACTCACTAGTTGAACTGTACAGCTGTACAAACTGTACAACTCTATACAGATGTTAAAGGAACACTCCACTTTTTTTGAAAATAGGCTCATTTTCCAACTCCCCTAGAGTTAAACAGTTGAGTTTTACCGTTTTCGAATCCATTCAGCCGATCTCCGGGTCTGGCGGTACCACTTTTAGCATAGCTTAGCATAGTTCATTGAATCTGATTAGACCGTTAGCATCTCGCTCAAAAATGACCAAAGAGTTTCTGTATTTTTCCTATGTAAAACTTGACTCTTCTGTAGTTACATCGTGTACTAAGACCGACGGAAAATGAAAAGTTGCGATTTTCTAGGCCAATATGGCTAGGAACTATACTCTCATTCCGGCGTAATAATCAAGGAACTTTGCTGCCGTACCATGGGTGCAGCAGGCGCAATGATATTACGCAGCGCCTGTGACCCCCTGCTTGCACAGGGAGCGTGCCTTGCAACCATGGAGACATTTGTGAGAGATGCTGCGTAATATCATTTCGCCTCCTGCACCCATGGTATGGCAGCAAAGTTCCTTGATTATTACGCTGGAATGAGAGTATAGTTCCTAGCCATATCGGCCTAGAAAATCGCAACTTTTCATTTTCCGTCGGTCTTAGTACACGATGTAACTACAGAAGAGTCAAGTTTTAAATAGGAAAAATATCGAAACTCTTTGGCCATTTTTAAACGAGATGCTAACGGTCTAATCAGATTCAATGAACTATGCTAAGCTATGTTAAAAGTGGTACCGTCAGACCCAGAGATCGGCTGAATGGATTCGAAAACGGTAAAACTCAACTGTTTAACTCTAGGGGAGTTGGAAAATAAGCCTATTTTCAAAAAAAGTGGAGTATTCCTTTAAGCATCATAGCAGTTTGCTGCATTAATATACAGTAAAATATGTGGTCTACAAGTGTTGCTCATCCAGTCTGAACTATCCATTTTATAAATGTATTTAAATCATGACAATTCTCTGAATAGTTTTAGCATATGACAAATGTATTTGGTCTAGATCTATCTAGACAGGTGGAGCTGGGGGAGGTGGAGGGTTTCAGAGGAACTCTATTGCAGGACCTGCTTACAGCGAACACTGAACCATACTATTTAAATGTTAAGCAAGCGATCTTATTGGCTGCAGATTTAGCAGAGGCCAGTCTTGTACCATGTAGTAAAGAATGTGATTGCTAGCAGATTGCATGTAAAAGACCTATCAGCCTGTGGCATCTACAGCTTTATGACTGAACTAGATATTTCATCTTTCTCTCACAGTTACTACCAAGAGAACTGAAGGGGGAACGAGGCCTCTTAACCAGATCAGACTAATGACACCATGAACACAAATGGACTCATATTAAAACCAAAGCCTAATGAGGCATAAGGCAACATTCATGCTGGGACAAAGAAGAGGAGGATGAATGAACAGTGTGAGTGTGTTTGTGTCTCTGAGATCAGATGATTAGGAGGTTGATTAAAGTGGTAGGAGGAATTCTGGCTAGCTGAGCAGACTGCAGGAATTACAGAGACAGTGATCTGAAGAATGCGCTTCAGGACATGCCTACCGTGTGCATCGAAGAACCAATCAGGCTGCATTAGCTGCATAAAGGGTGAAAGACGACCCTGGCTATGCTACTGGGAAACTGGCTGATCTGGTTAACTATGCTCATCAATACAACAGCTGACCAGCTCATCCACCCTAAAGGTATAGTTGACTCAAAAATAAAAATTCTGCCATCATTTACCTCATATAGTTCCAAAGCCATAAAACTTTTGTTCAACTTCAGAACTCAAATGAAGATATTTTTAATATTCTCTAATCATTTTTGTCCATCCATTTGTGTGCACACAAATTTACCATTAACTCTTTCACCACCAGCATTTTATTTTTAAATTGGTAGCCAGCGCCAGCATTTTTGATCATATTCACAAAACTTTCATGGCCCCTAGAAACATTTTATTCTAGCTTCATTTCTAGCTTTCATTTCAATTCTTTTTTATCAAATAACAAAAAAAACATTTCAAACAAAAAGCTGAGAAATCATTTTTGTCAAAGACTTTGTCCGGATCGAATTCAGATCAATGATTAAAACACAGATGGAGTAGATTGAGTCCATCAACACCCCCAAAAGCTTGCAGATGTATAGCTCTTCGTGGGTTTCAACATTTTTCTCTGTAATGTTAGGCAGTTTTGATTTATATGCTGTTGAATGTTGATCACGTCAGCTTTCTTGTGCTTAAACAACTTCTATCTGCTCCGTCTGGTTAACGCAGACCTTTTTCTTCGCTTGTTTTTGGATCTGGAGATTCCTTACTATTTCAGAAGGTTCGTAACAGCGCCCCCTACTATACAACAGTGAAAACATGGATTGCAGGAAAAACTCGACAATGGGAAGTGGTTTGTCATAAATGGTGGGGAAAGTGTTAATACAGATGTTGCATCTATTGCGTCAGACATGTTTTTTCACTGACGCCCTCAGAAAATCCAGTTTCCCAATTGTATTTATGACTCTGGAGTAACATTCATTGAGAACATACAATATTTCCTACATGACTAAATAGAGCACATCAAATATGTTAAACAGAAGCTCAACCAAGCTTGCTTGACGCACAAGAAAAACCTCATTGTTTCTCATACGTCAAGCAAGCATATTTGAGCTGCCGTTTATAAAGTGATCATGTATCTTCAAAAAACTTGGAATAAACCACTCGATTCGATTACTTTTACAATGTCTTTATGAGCTTTTTGAAGCTTGAAAATTTGGTAACTTTATTTTACAGTGCCGTAGTTACACGTTACTACATGTACTTACAATAGTAATAACAGTAAATTATGCATAATTACAAGTAACTAACCCTAAACCAAACCCTAAGCCTAACTGTAACTCTACAGTAAGTACATGTAATTAATTAATCATATTTTGAGTATCATTCATTAATCATTATTTGAGTAATTACAATGTAACTACGGCACTGTAAAATAAAGTGTAACCGAAAATTTTGGTTGTGTGGACTTTTAATTGATGGACAAAAATGATGAGAAAATATTTGGTCCAAAGATGAACATGATGACAGAATTTTATTTTTTTGAGTGAACTATCCCTTTAACACACTCTCATGACAGTTCTTAAGTACTGTATTTTATGATTTGGTGTGAATTTGTATAGGGCTGGGTTTAGGGATGGACCTTCAAGGTGACGTTTTACCTACAAATTGCACATTTTCGTACAAGTCAGATTGTACAAATTCATATGAAATCGCCAACTCATACAAAACTACAACTCTAAGTAGCGACATTCTACAAAATTTCTACAAACATCACTTTAGAGTGACGTACCATGGAGTTCATGGCGAAGTGGTTGTGCTGAGTCTGTAGTTCCACAGCGTGCTGGTAGCTCACACCGATCTCTGTGTGGCTCTGAAGAAACAATTCCTTATTGTGACTGATCCAGTCAAACATCTACAGAGAGACAAGAACAGAAAGTCATTACATATAATCCTGAACCATTCCTTCATGAAGTTTACACATCACTACGGTTGGGGGTTTGTGATTAAATAGACAGCACACATAATTAATCAAACACACAGACTAGCGTACGACAGGCTCAGGACAGATAACAGAATGACAAATGTAAAAAAATTCAACCGTTTTGTTTTAGCAGACGATAAGAAATCCATTCAGATAAGCATGTTAATATAGGGAGACATCACTGGATTAACAGCGTTTTGTGTTGTAGTAGGAAAAAATGACGGATTATTGTGTACAATCAGCGAGGTTTGCTGGGAAGTTTGCTGTGTTGTCATGGCAATCCTTCTAATTAAGATAAATCCACTTGTTGATAAAATGCTGTGCTAAAACACAGATATCAGTTGCTTTTAAAGGATTTACACTGTCTGGAACATTCGTCTAGCAATATTTTTAACACAATCTGCATCATAAATGCCTTTTTGTCAATGTCAGAGTTTGCCATTCCCATCTGTGACATCATATACTGTAGGCTACATAGTTGCAGAAAAAAAGTATGTGAACCCTTAGGATTTACCATAGATTTCTGTATAAATTAGTCATAAAATATTATTTGATTTTCTCCACCTTAAAGATCAGATAGCATTTTATTTACAAATCCATGGCAAATTCTTAAAGGAGCACTCCACTTTTTTTGAAAATAGGCTCATTTTCCAACTCCCCTAGAGTTAAACAGTTGAGTTTTACCGTTTTCGAATCCATTCAGCCGATCTCTGGGTCTGGTGGTACCACTTTTAGCATAGCTTAGCATAGTTCATTGAATCTAATTAGACCGTTAGCATCTCACTCAAAAATGACCAAAGAGTTTCAATATTTTTCCGATTTAAAACTTGACTCTTCTGTAGTTACATCGTGTACTAAGACCAACGGAAAATGAAAAGTTGCGATTTTCTAGGCCGATATGGCTAGGAACTATACTCTCATTCCGGCGTAATAATCAAGGAACTTTGCTGCCGTACCATGGGTGCAGCAGGCGCAATGATATTACGCAGCGCCTGTGACCCTGCTTGCACAGGGAGCGTGCCTTGCAACCATGGAAACATTTGTGAGAGATGCTGCGTAATATCATTGCGCCTGCTGCACCCATGGTACGGCAGCAAAGTCCCTTGATTATTACGCCGGAATGAGAGTATAGTTCCTAGCCATATCGACCTAGAAAATCGCAACTTTTCATTTTCCGTCGGTCTTAGTACACGATGTAACTACAGAAGAGTCAAGTTTTAAATCAGAAAAATATTGAAACTCTTTGGTCATTTTTGAGCGAGATGCTAACGGTCTAATCAGATTCAATGAACTATGCTAAGCTATGCTAAAAGTGGTACCGCCAGACCCGGAGATCGGCTAAATGGATTTGAAAACGGTAAAACTCAACTGTTTAACTCTAGGGGAGTTGGAAAATGAGCCTATTTTCAAAAAAAGTGGAGTGTTCCTTTAATGTTTTTTCAAAGGTATCTAAATCTGTAAGCTGACTTCTGCTGAAGCTGATTGGAATCAGGAGTCATTTAACCTGGAGTCCAAACAATGAGATGATCAAATCAAATTTTATGGCCAATTAATGCAGAAATCCATGCTAAATCATATACTGTTGCTGTGACTGTACATATTTTACACATCAAAGCTTTAGAGAAATACGTATTGCAATAATTAATTCATAAACATGCTTTAATTAACAGATGGAAATGCAACATAATGAATAATAAACAAATATGCAAATACCAAATTCATTAAAATTCTGTCCACATGTTTCACCACCATGGCTTTCACTGCTTTCTGAATTATAAACAATTTATCCTTCAATACTGAATAACTGTCCTAAATAAATATTTAATTAAACTGCAAATGAATTGTACTTATAATCAAGATAAGAGCTGGGAGACAGGATAATTGATAATCTAGTTGACTGCCTGCATTCCTATTATATTAAATGGATGGTTTAATCTAATAGGTCTGGGCTCGTTCTAAGAGAAGTTGGACGGAGGTATTAATTAGCAGAATGACTGCTTGCTCTTGGCCTTTTGACATAAGGAGGCCTGGCACAATGACAGACAAATGATGTTCAATCATGTTCACCCGCGACAAGTGAAAGGTTGTGTGTGTGGTAGCTAAAAATAAACGCCTGTTCTCTGAATGAAACAAAATCACCAGAACAAAGCACTTATGTGTACTCAGTATCAGGCGGGCCCTTGTGAGCGGGCCTCTGGCTCTTCACCTTATGTCTGAATAATTATCTCAAACTCACTGTTATCATGAAGTGGGGTGGAGTTAGTGTGAGGTCACACTCTTAACCCTATAAAGCCTTAAACACTATAAAGCATTGACTTATTATTTTTCCTCCCATCTCATATTTTTTTCCACCACCATGTCCCTTTAGGGGCTCCGTACAATATCGTACTATGATTAATGTATCAATTATGATACTGAACTTTTTTCTAGACTTTTAAAAATGGTTATGTCTAAAGGTATAATAAACATAAAAAAATAATGTTCCATTAAAAAATCAAGATGCGACTTTTTTTCTGACTATTATTTAACATGTCAGGCTTTACATGGTTAACAGAAATGCACAAAAAGCACTCAAGGCATGATGTGAAGTATGAGGCCCTGTTTACACCTGATATTAAGATGCGTATTGGTCGATCCGAACAGAAGTAGACTAGGGAGACAATCCGTCTCTTTTGTCCACTTTAAACCACGTCTGTCCTGATTTCTTCGAGGGGAGGGTCTATGGGTGGGTAAATGTATGGGCTTTTTCCAGATCTTTCGATCTAATGGATGAAATAAGCTCACGCAATTTACATATGAATGCAAGAGGAGATGAAGGAAAACATACAGAGAGCAGCAGCTTTCGTTTCTGCTCTGACAGCTGCAAGACCGGCCTGTAAGAACGGCAAGAACGCTGTAAGTGTGTGTTAGAAATGAGGAATGGTGAGAGAACATTGTGCTTAGTACATTTTCTGTCTTCAAACCAAACTTAGGTCTTCAGCCGACAAAGTTTAAATCCCGTCTGGCTAGCGCGCTTCCCATAATGTTTCCGCATCAGGTCAGTAGGTGAAGAGTAGGCGGTCTTTTGTGGCTGTTCGAACACATTCAACCACATGAGCGTTTTCACTATGAAAGCAATCCAGTCAAATGCGTTTTCGACTACCTCTGGAAGTGGTCGAAAGTGGACAAGCTCAAAATATTTTAGACCCTGTTTACACCTCTATTTAGTGGGGGGGTGTTTCAGCGGAGTCTGCAATGGGAAAGCGAGTCAGTGACGAGAGGTGCATAAGTGGGTCAAGTGCAACGCAACTAACACCTGTGTCTGATTGCAGTGATTGGCATGGAGAGAATAAAGGCACACACACACACACACACACACACTTGAAAGCTGAACATCTGAAGAAAGTGATTGATTGTGAGGAAGCGCATGTTGCGCCATTACTTTGTTTTTGTTTGATTACACACCAGTGCGGTGTTAATAAAGAGGACCCGAGTCCACCTTAAGGCGACCCTGACTTCTATTAATTTTAAAAACTTGTTACAATTAGTAAACTACATTAGTTAACATGAACTAACAGTAAAGTATTTTTTAATCTTAGCTAATGTTAATTTCTACATTTCTGATACATTATTAAAACCAAAAGTTGTATCTGTTAACATTAGTTAATGCACTGTGAACTATGCACTGTGAATGTATTTTTATTAACTAACATAAACAAAGGTTGATAGATGCTTTAAAAACAGTTAGTTAATGCTAACTAATTCATTTACTAATGGTGATAAATAAGATCTTATCGTAAAGTGTTACCCATTTTTGCGATCTATATGTGTGAAAAATTGAAATAAACCAAAGTTTTGGGAACACTCTTGGAGTAATAGCATACCTTCAAAAATATCAATGTATTTTTTCCAAGTAGTCCAACTTACATTCGCGCACACACCATAAACAGCCATAATTTTGTCAATTTGTACCAGGTTAAACCCGTGCTCACTTACCTTCTCTGCATCCTGTTCAAACAGTCGGAGCTGAAAACACTGATCCAGCTTCAGTTTTCTTAGATGCCACATCTGGTGCAGGTGCTGTCTGGTGCTGTGGAGTTTATCCAGCAGACTGGCGATCTTCGGAACCACACTTTGGAAGTCGGCACTTCCAGAAATACAGTTCCTCCCTGAGAAGCCATCACTGGAGCGGATACACTGCAAGAGTCTCTGGCCTTCATGGTCCAGCTCTTCCACTGGAGCCTTCATCACCTTCTTCTTCAGCTGGGTGTGCTCATCGATGAGTCTCCGAGATCCCTCCACATCCACCGGGAACTCCTTCTTAGCCAACATCTCCTGCAGATCTTCCAGGCGGGAGAGGAGGTGAACGGCACTGGCCAGGAACTCCTCGAGAGCGACCCGGAGCTCAATCCATTCCTCATGATTATATTCCAGAGATCCCTCAAAGTCGTCCGTTAACTGAGACGGGTCCACTAGTTTGGTCAAACCCTCCACAGACACCATGCTAGTCTGTCAGCGAGAAGGGAGAAATAGACATGTCAGTTTAGGGTGAAAGTAAAGATGGCCTACTTCTTGTTTGATGTGAGCCATGAAAGAATTATAACATGATGGAAACATGAAGTTTGATATTTTAACATTAAAATATATTTTAAGCTAAATCAACAAACAAATTTTGTGCAGACAAGCAGAGGATGATACTTTAGAGTCTGGAATGGGGAAGACAGATACTCAATTGCATTTTTACCTCAAAGGTGAACTTGGCACTGCCAAAGTTGGTCTTCTGTTTCTGCCAGAAGTTGTCTGGTTTGATGATGAGAGCGACGCAGATCTCAGCTGGAAACGCTTCCTGCAGGGTCTTCAGTAACGGCTTTATCAGGTCCCACTTAGAACCGCGCATATCAATAATCACAGTGAAACCTCTCTTACACACGTCCTCACTGAAACAGACAGAGAAGGAGAGATTTCCAGAAACATACCAGAAGGAATGCAACAATTAATAAGTAATAATTAGTTTACTAGACTTCTAAGTACGATAATAATAATATTAATAATAATAATACTGTTTGAAATCTTTAATTTCATCTTCATTGTTCTTTGACATTGTGTCAGCTACCCAGCAGTTGCAGATAGAGCTGCACGATTAATCATAAAAAGATTGAGATCTCGATTCAAGCACCCACGCGATATTATTTTATTAATGACATGAATTCGCCTGCATCTTTTAAACCTTTGACAAATTCATACCGGAACCAGAGAGAGCAGTTTTGAACCACACAGTATTTATTTCTGTGTTACAAATATTAAAATTATCACAGAAGTACTGAGATAAAAATTTAAAGTTAGGATATAAACACTGATGTCTACGATAGCGATCAAAATAGAGCAAACCACCTTTTGAAACTAACTTGGCGCTTCAAATAACGGTTTCAATTATATCTTACACCACTAGTTGGCGACAAGTGACTGTTAAAAAAGTGTATTTGTCATTGAATCATTCATTCAAAAAAATTCTGAAACACTGATTCATCCAGTAATGAAAAGTATTTATTAATGAGTCACTGAATTCATTTAAAACCATTTTTTAAAATAATTTATTCAAACATTTTTCCAGCAATTAATATTTTGTCAGAACCTCTAGTAAATTACATGTTATTTTGTTAGTTGTACAGTATATTCAGAATCGTGGGAGAATCGTAATCTCTATTTGAAACCAAAAAATTGTGATTCTCATTTTATCCAGAATCGTTCAGCTCTAGTTGCAGATTGGTTAAAATCATTAGTGATATTGTTACCAAAAATTAAAACTCTTTGAAATATTTTGGATATTTATAAAATGAAATATATAAATATAATATATAAAAAAACATAAACTGGTTCAAGTGATTCATTGAAAAGAATGATTGGTCACACTTTATATTAGGTGTCTTTGGCCCTGTTTACACCTGGTATTAAGATGTGTTTTGGTCGATCGGATCACAAGTAGGCGAGGGAGACACATTCCTGTTTACACCTTGTGTTTTAATCTGTCTCTTTTGTCCATTTTCAACCACTTCTGTCTTGATTTCTTCAAGGGAAGTGTCTATGGGTCTGTAAATATATGTGATTTTTTTAGATCTTTTGATCTAATGGATGAAATAAGCTCATGCAATTTACATATGAACTCGATCAGAGACGACAGGAAAACATACAGAGAACAGCAGCTTTCATTTATGCTCTGATAGCTGCAAGACCACGCCGAATACTGTGAGTGTGTGTTAGAAATCAAGAATGGTGAGAGAACATTGTGCTTGGTACATTTATCGCCTTCAAACCAAAATTAGGTCTTCAGCTGACAAAGTTTAAATCCCGTCTGGCTAGAGCGCGTCCCATAATGTTTACGCATCGAGTCAGTAGGCAAAGAGTAGGCGGTCTTTTGTGGCTGTTTGAACACATTAAACCACATGAGCATTTCCACTATGAAAGCAATCTGGTCAAATGCATTTTCAACTACCTCTAGAAGTGGTCAAAAGTGGACAAGCTCAAAACGTTTTAGAACCCATTTACACCTGTATTTAGCGGCGTCCACTTGTGATCCGATCGACCAAAATGCATCTTAATACCAGGTGGAAACAGGGCCTTTAACTATTATACTAAATCTCTAAATGAATACATGATGTTAGCTAACTGCATGATTTGTATTATCTTAGAAGTGTACATTTTTGACATATGGACATTACTTGGACACAGTCACCTCTGATAACAGATTACTCTGAATTGTAATGTAGAAACATGCATTTTTGTGTAAAGGTGCTTTGAAACGATATGTGAAAAGTGCTATACAAATAAATGTGAATTGAATTGAATTGAATGTGAATATACTCACATCAAAAAAGTAATTAAATAGTTCAAGTTGTATTGCAAAACACTTTTGCTCTTATTGAGGTGGGATACGGGTAAGGTCAGGACAGGTTTGGTGGTATGGGTTTAAGGGTGGGTTAAGGTGTAAGGGAACATTATATATCGTATTACAGAAAATTTCTATCTTAGGTCTTAACTTAAGATATAAGTTAATTTAGGATTTTTCACAAATTCGTATTACAGAAGCAAATCTTAACTTGATTTAGGATTCTTATCCTATCTTACAAAATCTCATCTTATCTGTAGTTAGGAAATCTTACACCACTCCATCGATTTCGGTAATCAAAAACCAACAAAGTGCAAACTGCTTCTGAGGTAAACCTAAAATTAAAATGGAGAAACCACAGCGTGCTTTTAATTTCAGTGCGCCAGAGATTGAAATTTTGATAAGCTCTGTTGAAAAAGGTAAAGCCTGTTTTATTCGGCAAATTTTCACCTTCGCTCACTCACGAACATAAGGAAAGAGAGCGGGCAAAAGTTGCCGAAAATGTGTCTGCCATTTCTCGTAGTGCATCAAATGTTGCGGCTCTTCGTCTTGTATAATTAATAAATGTAACGCCATTTTTGAAAAAGGCATTTGTACTGTGATTTTTACCGTTGGATTTCAAAAAGTTTTGAAGTTAGGACACCAGCTTTTAGGATTTTTTGTCGAGTTAGGATGTTAGGATGCTTCTGTAATACCCGTTTCCTATCCATAGTTAAGATAGGATAATGCACTTAAGAAATGTCATTCTGTAATAGCTTTTGTCCTAAATAAGGTCCTAACTGAAATTGCTATGGTTACCAAAGCGTCTGCTAAATGACTAAATGTAAATGTAAATGTAAGATCTTTCTGTAAGACGCCCGGTACCTTTCACACATATGTACCCACATTAATGTTTTCAAACATTATAGTGTATGGCCTTTTTCTGATTTCTGGTGGAACTGATCATATGACCGTGACAACTTGATGAAAATGTTCTTTTCAAATGCTCAATTTTGTCTTCTATGCATTTCTTGTACAGTACAGTATTGAGTATGGGCCACTTTTGATGAGTATTCCTGTCTGACTCATATTAAATGAGTCACTTGACCCACAGAAAAGGACAAAGAGAGAGAGAGCAAGAGAGAGGGGTGAGTGTGTGTCCTTCAGACCAGAAAGTGCTGCACATTTTGCCTCATTAATGCATTTAAGCCACTTTGGTTCTTGAATTTCCATATAAATGATATCACTCAGAATCTCTTCAACCAAATATCAGCTTGGAACATAAACGGGTCATTTGTTTAGGCACCTTTTAAAGAGTTCCTGGAGGATTGTTCTCATCAGTTTAAGCGGAAACAGCACAGCTTCTATTTCTGGCTCATGCTTTTGAGGTAGCGCGCAGAGATTGGAAGATAAAAATAACCCTCCAGTGATTCAGTGATGGTAAAATTAACAACACAGCTTTCCATACGCCTCAAAGAGGGAAATAAAGATGACAGAAAGTCAGCACAAACGCTGTGTGATTAGGAACTACATAATGGCACATATAAGCCTCTCTCATTTCCTGCCATTCTAAGGTCTGAGTGGGAAACTTGTCAAAAACAACAGCCGTAAATTCTAACACTTTACTCCTGCGATGGGACGAACTACTGCCAAAGCCACGCTGTCGACTTTGTGTTGAGTAATTCAAGCACTGAACATAAACACTCAACACAGCCTTGAGTCTTCATCCCACACAACCCAAATTAAGAAAAACAAGAACTTGCACATTCACCAAATGCCATCACTGACCTCATTATCATTTGTTTTATTTATCACAAAAACATTTGATAGAGATGATTTTCTATCTATTATTGTTGTTGCTGTAGCAAAAATGTGTGAAGATCTGCAGTTAGAACAATGCAATGAGAAACCTTTGCTTCAGAGAGGGGGACAAGAAATTATACTCAAAAATTAAGAATTCGTTCCCATGATTTTTCTTTTTTTTTTTTTTTTGTTAAATCAAGTTGTACTATTTTTTTCTCTTGTAAATTGTGGCCTTAATTTAATTAAAATGACAGAGTACAACAAGATTATGATTTACCTAAGATGACAAAATGAATTACAGTAATAAAACGTGGCCATGAATTCTTAATTCCATGTATGATTTTTTTTTTTTTCGTCTGCATGTCATGTGTGGGGCTTCGTATTTATTAGATAAATTACAGAAAATTTTCAAAGACATGCAACAGACACTGATTTAATTCTTTTTGATTTGATTCATTCTCCTTGAGGAAAAAAAGAAATACTTTTTTCATAATTTAATATTTCATACTTTGCAATTTATCGCTGCGTCTGAAATCACATACTATATAGTAGGTACTACATTTGGTTTGAAACTTACTTCACGACCGTTAAAAAAAGTATGTTCTATATAGTATGAATGTGTGTAGTATAAATGAAATTCGAATGTACTACATCCGCCATGTTGTTACTGTCATGTGACCTACGGCGCCATTCACAAATTCTTTCCCGTGGCCTCATGGGATAGTAAAGTGTCCATTGAATGCGCAGAATCACGCCGTAAGTAGTAGGTCATCCGGGGACTTTTCACCTACTGTTTTTCGAATACTATGTATTCGGACATACTACTTCACAGCTCCAATTGAAAGTATGAATTCATTGTATGAAAAAGAGCCACATTCTTCAAAACATTTCCTTTTGTGCTCCACAGAAGAAAGTCAGTCATACAGGTTTGGAACGATATGAGGGTGAGTAAATGATGATAGAATACTCATTTTAAGGTGAACACGAACGCAGACAAGAATCAAAAGAGCGTGTCACAAACACTATATCATGTGCCAGTGCAGGAAGCATAGGGCATGAATCATAGCCTGAAGGGAGGTTAGCACGCTGACTCAATAACATTGATTTTCCCTCTTCACCAAACCAGCAGCCTGCACTGCTTCACACTGATCTGACACTGATGATGCAAGCACTGCTCCCGAGTGGAAATCGAACTGGGCCGGGTTCTGTGTATAGTGTGATATTTATACATCCATAATGGATGTGGATGACTTGTTCTTCTTGCTAATGAGGATATCTTTTAGTTGACAAAATGGAAAGCCCAGTTAATGCAAAGCGTGGAGGAACAATGTCATTCAGACCCTCCTATATTAAATACACACGTTTCAGACACTTAACCACATCACGTCATGAAACAGGGTAACTGATACCTCTCAGTGAACCAGCATTGCACTTTTCATTTCATATGCATGAAGTTTAAAGCTGTTTTGCGTTAAAGAGCAGCTGAAGGGGACAGAAGCTCAGATGCCTGTGGGCACCGACACATCAAAACACTCTGATGATGAATCATGGCTTGTGGGAAACGCTTAAAGAGACGGGGGTCTCCATCCGTTCATTTTCTTTTTTCAGTTTCTTTCTCTCTTTCTCCTAATTAAACTCGCATTAAGTCAGTCTTTGTTCACAGCTAAGCTCACAGACTTTGATGCTGTCATTTGAGGGCAGTGACAGCATTGATCAGTGGCCCAGTGAGGACAGCTGTATTCATAACACCAGCCCCAAAACACACACACACACACACATGCATAATACCAGACTTGACAATTTAATGCAACGGATCCAGTTTTTCTAAATACTCTAACAGGATATTTTAATTAATGTTAACAGGTATAAACACAACTAACAGACTTCTACGACTTTTAAAATAATAAATAATAAATTGTATTTAAAAATTTTTATTTTTATTTAACTAATTAATTAATTAATTAAAATGCTAGCGCCCCTCCAGTTCTACTGACACTGCTCCAAGTGGGATTCGAACCACCGTTTTTGGCTCTTACTAGCTGGCCTCTGTTACACTCACCACCCTAAACCTCAATCTCATCAAAGTCACAGCACCAATGTAACCAGCCTTACTCGACCCATTCCGAGTGGGATTCGAATTGTCGTTTCCAGCATGGGAGGCGGGCACGCTAACAAGGATGCTAAAGACCGCTGCCTCTAACACACCTCTTGTGGCTTATTCGCACAGCTCTTACTAGCTGGCCTCTGTTACACTCACCACCCTAAACCTCAATCTCATCAAAGTCACGGCACCAATGTAACCAGCCCTACTCGACCCATTCCGAGCAGGATTCGAATTGCCGTTTCCAGCATGGGAGGCGGGCATGCTAACAAGGACGCTAAAGACTGCAGCCTCTAGCGTGCCTCTTGAGGTTTACCTGCACAGCTCTTACTAGCTGGTCTCCGTTACACTCACCCCCTAAAAACCTCACTCCCATCCGGGTCACGGCACCAATGTAACCAGCCCTACTCGACCCACTCTGAGCGGGATTCGAATCAGCGTTTCCGGCATTGGAAGCCGGGCACTCTAACAAGGACGCTTAAGACTGCAGCCTCTAGTGTGCCTCTTGAGGCCAGGAGAGTGAGGTTTACCTGCACAGTACTCACTAGCTGGCCTCTGTCACACTCAACCCCCTAAACCTCACTCCCATCTGGGTCAGGGTACCAATGTAACCAGTCCCTAC
Organism: Mylopharyngodon piceus; assembly: GCA_039654765.1. Lineage (NCBI taxonomy): Eukaryota > Metazoa > Chordata > Actinopteri > Cypriniformes > Xenocyprididae > Mylopharyngodon > Mylopharyngodon piceus. Next base: position 30,765,363 of record CM077441.1, on the reverse strand, counting down.
TCAACCCGCTCCGAGTGGGATTCGAACCGATGTTTCCAGCATTAGAGACGGGCACGCTAACAAGGACACTACAGACTGCAGCTTCTAACATATCTCTTGAGGTTTACCTGCACAACTCTTACTAGCTGGCCTCCATTACACTCACCCCCTAAAAACCTCACTCCCATCCGAGTCACGGCACCAATGTAACCAGCCCTACTCAATTCACTCTGAGCGGGATTCGAATTGCCATTTCCAACATGGGAGGCGGGCATGCTAACAAGGACCCTAAAGACTGCAGCCTCTAGCGTGCCTCTTGAGGTTTACCCACGCAGCTCTTACTAGCTGGTCTCCATTACACTCACCCCCTAAAAACCTCACTGCCATCTGGGTCACGGCACCAATGTAACCAGCCCTACTCAATCCACTCCGAGTGGGATTCGAACTGGCGTTTCCTGCATGGGAGGCGGGCGTGCTAACAAGGATGCTTAAAGGAGCCTCTAGTGTCAATCACTAGTGCGCCTCTTGAGGCACAGATTTTTAACAAGGACGCTAAAGACTGCAGCTTCTAACATGCCTCTTGAGGTTTACCTCACTCCCGTCCGGGTCACGGCACCAATGTAACCAACCCTACTCGACCCACTCCGAGCGGGATTCAAATCACCGTTTCCAGCATGGGAGGCGAGCATGTTAACAAGAATGCTAAAGACTGCAGCCTCTAGCGTGCCTCTTGAGGTTTACCTGCACAGCTCTCACTAGCTGGCCTCTGTTACAATCAACCCCCTAAACCTCACTCCCATCTGGGTCATGGCACCAATGTAACCAGCCCTACTCAATCCACTCCGAGTGGGATTCGAACCGGCGTTTCCGGTATGGGAGGCGGGCGTGCTAACAAGGATGCTTAAAGGAGCCTCTAGTGTCAATCACTAGTGCTCCTCTTGAGGCACAGATCTTTACTAGCTAGCCTCCGTTACACATGCTCTACTATTTGAGCTAAAGGAAAGTATTTGTTATAATTCCAGTACTGAGGCTCTCTGCCTTGGGTGGGGTGGGGGGGTGGGGTGTTGGGGAGCAGGCAAAGATAGACACAGTAACATCCATAATGCTCATGTCTGCTCTGCAGTTTGTTTATTCTGAGATGTTAATCGACACATTAATATTAAGCTCACCTGGGCACAGTGGACAGGTATGTTACAAGTCTTCTCAGGTCCTCTTGTTTTATTCGGTCATGATTACTCCTAGCGGGAAAGGTCAGGATGGGGCCACCTCTCTTATCACGACCTCCTGCAAACGACCCAGAGAGAACATGAAGCCTTTCACACATGACACTCAAAACAGAGCATGTCTAGTGAGCTTCCAACAAAAACAGCATTTCTGGGCATCACAGCTGTTTTAAGCTGTAGATGTAATGTACGTTTATGGAGCGCCTAAAGGTACAGAGCCTGGGAAGTCACCTGTAGAAGAAAAATGCAAGACCCGCAAATCCGTGGCCATGGTTTTGCAATTCGTCCACTCAGTTTATAAACTGTACTCACAGATTCTTGTTCCCTCAGTTTAACAAATCACAATTTTGTGTTGAAGAATGAATCGATGCTTATGCTCCTTGGTCGACTGTAAAAAGTGCTGGGGTAAAATGTAATTTTTTTTTATTAAAAGTACACCAACCCCAGTCTATAAAAAGTAAGAGTATTAGAATATCACAAATAAATAGATGGACAAAACTATGACGCACATAATTCTTAGTAAATGGTTGAATATTCTACCCCGTCCCCAAAATAAATTATAGCCTAGAATTTAAGCATGCAGTTAAGACAGTTTGATGTATTCAACTTAATAATACACAGTAAAACAACATAAAAAAAGATTCATTAACAGAACAGGAAGCTTGTTCTGTTCTTGTGTAGGTAGACTAGAGATTTCTAAAATGAGGGATGGGCCACAAATCCGTGAGTACAGTTGGAACGAACTGCGAAAGCGTGGGCACAGTTTATGATTTGGTGGGTATGGATAGAAAAAACAAAGGTACGGTTTACAAATCTGAGCGCATGGATTGGAAATGATTCATTAATTCATGGGCGTGATTTGTTAAACCGAGGGAACAATTTAAGAATCTGTAATTATGATTTATAAACTGGACAAATATAGAGGACGAATTGCAAAACTGTGGCCACGGATTAGCAGGCATTTTTTTCTCCTACAGGTGACTTCTCAGGCTCTGTAAAAAGGAACATGGTGATGGTAAAAAAAAAAAAAGAAGAAGAAGAAAAATTATATTATAATGCTTTTGCGTTCACTCACGAAAATGTGTTTCCAGAAAAACTCAGCATTCACTCGCAGAACTTTTGTGTTCCCCTGAGAAACTTTGAAGCAAAGGCAAAGTTTCTTGAGGGAACACAATACTTTTGTGAGAGAACCAAATGCATTTTTCCTCAAATCTCATATTTTTTTTACATCACCATGTCCCCTTAGGGGCTCTGTATATACATTAATGTGTTTTATGTTACGTTTTTTTTTTTTTTGCTATTTAGTGTTTATTGCATTATTTTTGTGTTGTGTGTCAAATGTATTTGTATAGCACTTTTCACAATACACTAGGGTTGTAACTAACGATTATTTTGATGATCGATTAATCTATTGCTTATTTTTTGATTAATCTAATTATTTTCTAATCAGTCGATTGATCCTTTAGTTAACATACCAATAAATAATAACCGTAACCTCTGCCATTAATCTTTCAATGTTATATTCAATATTTTTCTCATAAAATACAAATTTTAAAAAATACCAACATAAAAAAATAAAGTGTCAAGAATTAAAAGGCATCTATCAGTAATACAAATGTCCATGATGGCTGCATCATACTCACTTTTTGGGAATTAAATAATTTCTCCGTCACTGTGAGTAAACTTTATGCTTCCATTTGTCTACTTGTCGGCAGACTCAAGCGCGTGGACTCGAGTACGTCAGAAAGTAAACAAGCATCTGTATACTGTATCCAGTGTAGACAGCGACAGTGATTATAATGGGTTCTATTTGCTTTTGACGCAATGTGACGCTTCAATCCAGTGTAGGCAAATTGCTCAAAAAGTTTTTCCGTGTATCATCACCTTAAGTGTTTTGAAAATATTATCCATATAAAACCGTAATTTACAGACAAAGCATTATGTTTAGCAATATGCACTTGTTTACAGTTTGCGATTTGCTGCTGTCAGATCCAATACAGCTGACAGCTTCATCTGTCAACAAAAGTTTCTTTGCAAACTCTCCGTTACACTGTGCTCATTTACAAAACAACCTGCAGTCAAACATATAATCCTCCGACGTGATCCATGACGCCATTAAAAAAAACCCATGCACTGGGATCCTTCTGAAGTTTCTACAGAAATGAGAAAATGAGCTGTTTAAACAGGACACATCAAAGTAAACGTCCCTTTATGCTTCCATTTGTCCACTTGTCAGCAGACTCAAGCGCGTGGACTCGAGTACGTCAGAAAGTGAATAGGCATCTGTATACTGTATCCAGTGTAGACAGCGACGGTGATTATAATGGGTTCTATTTGCTTTTGATGCAATGTGACGCTTATATCCAGTGTAGGCAAATTAAGCAACTGAATACCAGTGGGCGGGGCCTATAGTGCGATGATGTAAAACTATTTGTCAATGTCTTGCTCTGAAGGCAGGCATATGCAAATGTATTTGCCCGTGTGACGTCACAAATCCCACAATATCCAAACGAGTTGTTTTTGAAGCTTGATAAAATAAATTTGTTAATAATGAGGAGGACGTTTTAAGCTATGAAACTTGGAGGATATTTTAATGGTACAAAGACCTCTTGTATGTCAATAGATCTTGATTTTGATCTGTCATGACCCCTTTAATGTTTGCATGCTCTGTATTCCATTATTCTGCATTCTGTTCCCATCATTTGGTTTAGTCAAAAGAAAAAAAAATTCCCTTGACCACCTCAACAAGTTCCCCACCAGCTTGTACACCACCAACATCAGAGCCAAATAATGAAATCCCAATGTCAAATGTCATTAATTCTCAAAACATGAGAGTGAGTAGAAGACAACAGAATGAAAATGAGAATAGATCACACTCAAAACATCTCACAGATCTCACTCACCTGATACAAATGCTATTTTTTCTCTCAGCACAGGAAGGACATCAGACGCTTTAATGCCTTCACATCTGAAAGACCCTGTGAATGAAAATGGAGAAATACCAAGATTATTTTCATTTACAATCTCATTATCACTTATTACATTCCAACAAAATACACAATCTTAAACAGGAAATACACATATTGAGTGCTTCAAAATTGGATGGCTGCATCCTTCCTTCACTAGTCCTTCTGAGGCTCCTATGTCCTCCTCGGCTATGTCATAATTTTTGAAAAATATATTATATTAACTCTCTATTAATGCAATACATCGAATGACAGCCATCTGTGGTCTCCCACTACAACAAAACAGAAATTAATTAGAATGTGTGCAAAGGATTGTGGGTGATTAAAAGACACCAAGGGTGCATTCCACTTCACTTTTTAGACACACACTCGCAAACTCCCCAATGCATATCCCCTCGGAAGAATCCCGCCTTCCAAGGATCCTTCAGATTGAGATGGCGTATGTATAGTTATTATACTGTAAATGATTTTGAACTTTATTTATGAGTTTCAAGACAATATTACAAAGAATTCAACTTAAATAATAATACAAATAGTTAAAAAATAAGGAAACAAATAAATAAAAGTGTTCCAGCTGGACTAAGATATAAACTATAGTAACAGCTATGACATGAAACACTTGTTCATTAGCTACTGTGAATCACTTCACAGAGTGCAATATTAACAATATTATGCAATATTAATACTTAATATTAAGTAAGTTAAAAAACTACATCTTCTAACACAAAGATGACACTTCATAAATTTGCTTAAATTCAAAGTGTGTAGTTTTTCAATTTTAAAATACTTTTTCCCTATCCCACTTTTATTCTCATATTTCTCTCTAAACAGTTTTTGGTTGGTCTCGAGACTCATTATACCTGTCTAAGTGGATCCAAGCATGAACAAGTTTGAGGACCCTTGATCTATTGGATTATCACCACAGACAGAAAGATTCAAGGTGCAGACAGCTGATGGTGTTGACACAACCATATTTTACACATTGGACATTAAATGCAGTAGTTACTATGTTTTGTTTTGTTTTAAATATAAATAATTATGTCTGCTTGTCTGCTTGTCTCCTGTTTTCTTCATCTTTTAATTTATCAAGTACCAAATTATGGACCTTTTTAGTGATCATCTCTGATTAATTTCAAAGTGGAAATGTTGCATTTTCTAAACTAATGGCAGGTAAAATTGAAGAACATTGTTAAAGTTGAAATTGAAGACATGTCTCGTGTCTCAACAATCAGTGGTCTTTTCCCCCCTAAGGGTTTTAGGAGAAATGCCTAAGACATTAAAGCTGACACTTAAGATCAAGATATCATAAAGATAACTGATAACTCCATTAGATCGTCTGAGCTATGAAAACGCAACCCCTAAGCAATAAAATGTCCCACTGGGTCTACAGTAAACTCCTCCACACACACATCTTCCTTCATGTTCACATCTATCTCCTTGTCTCTGCTTATCATGACCAACCGTCTCTCTCTCTCTCTCTCTCTCAGTTTGGACTTTTCAATCTGACTATCATAAAGCAGCAGAATCCTCAGAGAGAGATGATAAGAGCCATCATAAACACTCAGGATACAGGATGAAGCCATCTAAAGAGAGGTGTCTCCTCAGTACTACACTCCTCCCTGAGGACTCTCTCTTCACTGGAGTGGATCAATGCTGCTGATTCCTCACATTAAAGGCATACAGGCGACCCTGTTAATGAACGACTACATTACAGAGGTTCAGAGAGGAAGATGATAATGAAAGAGCTTCAGCAGTCTGGCTGATTATGCATCAGATTCAAGGCAGATGTATTTCAGCAGATAAGAAACATCTAACATGGATAAATTTGCCTAACCAAAGATTTGGTACTAGGATTTGCTAGTTAGCAGCAGATGGTGATATAATTAATTATAATTAATTAGTTGGTGATTTACATTCGCATTCGCAGTAGGCTCATTGGAAAACGTACCTGTAACTATATTTTTGTGAAACTTTAAAAACATACCTATACATACATTTCACTGCAGTTCCCAGCTGAAATGAACACTAGTGGCAGTAAAACACCAACAACTTTTATTCCTTTTCAAAAATTATGATTACAGGGGCGGAGTATTGATACATAAAGATGTATTTAATAACGACATATTTTCGCACAGTTCCTTATGACCTTAAGACACTTTTACCATAGTGTATGATTCGTAAACTAATACATGTTGATGTTTGCTTCCATAACGGAGGCCAGCTAGAAAGAGCTGTGCAAGTAAACCTCACTCCCCTGGCTTCTAGAGGCTATGGTCTTTACAGCAGTCACCTCCCATGCCAGAAACACTGGTTCAAATCTTGCTTGGAACAGAGCGAGTAGGATGGTGCTGTGACCCGGATGGGAGTGAGGTTTAGGGGGTGACTGTAACGAAGGCCAGCTAGTAAAGAGCTGTGCAGGTAAACCTCACTCCTCTGGCCTTAAGAGGCATGTTAAAGGCTACGGACTTTACTTTCCTTGTTAGCATGCCCACCTCCCATGTTGGAGACGCCGGTTCAAATCCCATTAGGAGCGGGTCGAGTAGGGCTGGTTACATTGGTGCCGTGACCCGGATAGGTTTAGTGGGGTGAGTGTAACGAGTTGTGCGAGTAAATCTCAAGAGGTGCACTAGAGGCTGTGGTCTTTAGCGTCCTTGTTAGCGTGCCCAACTCCTATGTCGGAGATGCCGGTTCGACTCCCCGCTCTGAAAGGGTCGAGTAGAGCTGGTTACATTGGTGCCATGACCCGGATGGGAGTGAAGTTTATGGGAGTGAGTGTAACAGAGGCCAGCTAGTAAGAACTGAGGGGATACACTTCACATAACCAGATTCATATGTATGACTTTTGATTTTATTTCATTTTTTAAACTGCTGCGATATGTACAACAACCAACATAATAATAATACACTATATTGCCAAAAGTATTGGGACACCCCTCCAAATCATTGAATTCAGGTGTTCCAATCACTTCCATGGCCACAGGTGTATAAAATCAAGCACCTAGGCATGCAGACTGCTTCTACAAACATTTGTGAAAGAATGGGTCTCTCTCAGGAGCTCAGTGAATTCAAGCGTGGTACCGTGATAGGTTGCCATCTGTGCAATAAGTCCATTCGAGAAATTTCCTCACTACTAAATATTCCACGGTCAACTGTTAGTGGTATCATAACAAAGTGGAAGCAATTGGGAACAACAGCAACTCAGCCACGAAGTGGTAGGCCACGTAAAATCACAGAGCGGGGTCAGCGCATGCTGAGGCGCACAGTGCACAGAAGTTGCCAACTTTCTGCAGAATCAATAGCTACAGACCTCCAAACTTTGTGTGACTTCAGATTAGCTCAAGAACTGTGCGTGGAGAGCTTCATGGAATGGGTTTCCATGGCCGAGCAGCTGCATCCAAACCATACATCACCAAGTGCAATGCAAAGCGTCGGATGCAGTGGTATAAAGCACGCCGCCACTGGACTCTAGAGCAGTGGAGACGTGTTCTGTGGAGTGACGAATCACGCTTCTCTGTCTGGCAATCCAATGGATGAGTCTGGGTTTGGCGGTTGCCAGGAGAACGGTACTTGCCTGACTGCATTGTGCCAAGTGTAAAGTTTGGTGGAGGGGGGATTATGGTGTGGGGTTGTTTTTCAGGGGTTGGGCTTGGCCCCTTAGTTCCAGTGAAAGGAACTCTTAATGCTTCAGCATACCAAGACATTTTGGACAATTTCATGCTCAAAACTTTGTGGGAACAGTTTGGGGATGGCCCCTTCCTGTTCCGACATGACTGCGCACCAGTGCACAAAGCAAGGTCCATAAAGACATGGATGAGCAAGTTTGGTGTGGAGGAACTTGACTGGCCTGCACAGAGTCCTGACCTCAACCCGATAGAACACCTTTGGGATGAATTAGAGCGGAGACTGCGAGCCAGGCCTTCTCGTCCAGCATCAGTGCCTGACCTCACAAATGCGCTTCTAGAAGAATGGTCGAAAATTCCCATAAACACACTCCTAAACCTTGTGGAAAGCCTTCCCAGAAGAGTTGGTGGGCCAACTCCATATTAAACCCTACGGATTAAGAATGGGATGTCATTAAAGTTCATGTGCACGTAAAGGCAGGTGTCCCAAAACTTTTGGCAATATAGTGTATGTTGCTGCATTCATTTGTTTCTGAAAAAATGTAACTGGACACTTCGCTTTGAAAGTGCCACCAATAATATTATTTTGTTGCTATTTCTAAACCATTCTACTGGAAGCCTCTAAGTTTTAAATGTGTATATTTACTAAAACCTTATGTGTCTCAGAATTTAGGAATAGGGTTACCAGACAATGACTAAAAGCCACAAAACTCTAATTGTCTTCCTTAGGCTGTTTACAATCTCTTTTTTGGCTCATTATTTGACCAAATGACTACATTTAAAACATTTTCACAAGAAAAAAAGGATTAACCATTCTTTAATTAACAATTTAAACATAGGGTAGGTCATTTTTGGAGAGGCTAGAAATAGCGAGCTAGCTTTGAAAGTATAAGATCCCACCCTCTCTTCCTTCAGAGCATCTCCAAAAACACGCCTCCTCCAAAACACATGGGGAACAAAAAAAAGTGTCACGAGAGATGGCATTAAATTACCTCATGTCTCAACGTACATAACATTACAATAATAATGAACGTAAACAACTTAAAGAGCACTGACCTGTACAACCTGACTGCTGCAGATTTATTTTGGTGTTGATAGTGTTGCCATCGAAACGCATAAATTCAAGTCACAAACCTCTCCAAGTATAACGTCACGGGTTTCCATCTCTTCCAAATTACATAAGTTATGGCATGAACACAGCATAAGCTTGTTGTTTTGGTTCAGGAGGAACTGTAAAGCGTGGCTGTTGTTTTGGTTGCGGTGTTTGTGACTAGTGTCTGTCTAACTCTGCATAGCATGAAACGTGCTGAGATGTATGATATAGCGAGGGTATGTAAAAAACATATGTTGACAGGCAGGTAGGACATTCTATCGTATCTCTCGGATCGAGGGATATGATTGGAGGAACATTTCATGGTCCTACGCCTTCCACAGACATAAATACATATAAATACATTTAGACCACTTTACTTAGTAATTGCTATCGGGATTTGAAGAGACTTTCAACCAGCATAACAAAAAATGTTTTTGAAGCAAATCACCTACCCTGCCTTTAATGTTATCATGTGACAGCGATATACAGTAGATGCTACAGTTTGAAACGTTTACCTTGCTGCATACTTCTTCATACACTATACCTTAACACTACTTTTGTAAATGGATCCTAACTGCTGAAAATGCTTGCTAAATCAGGTGGGAGTCAATAGGAAAGAAATCTGTACTCTCTGTAGGCCTACCTCTAAAGTGGTGTTAGAGAGGTGGAATGAAAGAATAAATGAGAAAATGAGGAGAAACACAGGAGGCACAGAGTGAGGAATGGACTGAGAGATGAGGAGCAGTGATGGGGAAGAAATGAGGGATTGGATTACAGAAAGACTAAAGCTCAGACAGAGAGCTCAAGCCGCTCCATCTCCAGCCCCATTAACATGAGAGACCGCATCAGATCAAAGAGCGGCCCGTCTGTCTGCGCTCAGCTCATTTAAACACCTGCATTAGTGCTCAAACTTCCTGTCCTCCTTGAGGGCGACTGGAGAATTTATAAAGGGCAAAGGGGAAGTGCACTTCCCTGTACCTCTCGCTTTCTCTCTCTAGATATTCAGAGCAAGACATTGATATTTCATCCATCAAGACTTGTTTTAGCAGTGCCTCATTAGTATGAATGTTTTGATGAACATCAATAACCACTTTTGGTTGTGTTTCTTCCCACTTGCTCTTTCACATTTCTCACCTGATTCTAATAAAGCTGTATTCATTTACTATTCTATAAAATGCTGCAGGTCCCGCACAAGTTAAGCTATATCGACAACATTTCTGTGGCAAAATGTCCATTATCACACAAAAAATAAATCTGACTCATCCAAAAAGCAAAAATCATCTTTACAGTAAAGCACTTACACTGTCTAGTGGGCTCAGTGCAACAGAGGATTTTAAAAGCAGAAACATTATGCTTGCGCATCATGTTTTTGGATAAATTATTTAGTAAGAATATGTTAAGTTTTAACTTTGGCTATACTTTTCAAATACTTTTATTTTTCATATAGCACGCGTTTACCTTTATGTGGTTATTGACAATATACCACAAATGCAGTCAATTAAGCTTAACATATAGGCCTATTAAAGGTTTTAATTATACCATTAGGAGGTCTGATTAATTTTAGTGAATTGTTTTTTCTTATGTACCTACATGACACTTTAAGTGTTCTTTATTACTTAAACATTATTTAACTTAAAGGGTTAGTTCACCCAAAAATGAAAATTCTTTCATTAATCATTCACCCTCATGTTGCTTCAAAGGCCTTCGTTCATCTTCGGAACACAAATTAAGATATTTTTGATGAAATCTGTAAGCTATCTGGCCTCTGATAAACTGCAAAACAACAACCACTTTCAAGGCCCAGAAAGGTAGAAAAGACATTGTTTGTTAAAATAGTCCATTTGACTACAATGGTTCAACCTTAATGTTATGAAGCGACGAGAATACTTCAACAAAAAAAACAACGACTTTGTTCAACAATTTCTTCTCTTCCATGTCAGTCTCATACGCAGTTGATGTAGTAAACACAGTACAGCACTTCCGTGTTCTATGTCAGAACGCCGGCTTAGAATTGGCCAGCTCCTGCGTCAGCATCACACGCATGCATCGGCCAATACTGAGCCGGCGTTCGGACGTAGAACCTGGAAGCACTTAACTGTGTTTACTACGTCAACTGTGTAGGAGACTGACATGGAAGAGAAGAAATTGTTGAATAAAGTCAGTTATTTTGTTTGTTTTTTGCGCACAAAAAGTATTCTCATCGCTTCATAACAATAAGGTTGAACCACTGTAGTCACATGGACTATTTTAGCGATGTCTTTACTACCTTTCTGGGCCTTAAAAGTGCATGTTGTTTTGCAGTCTATCGGAGGTCAGAAGGCTCACAGATTTCATCAAAAATATCTTAATTTGTGTTCTGAAGATGAATGAAGGTTTTTATGGGTTTGGAGCAACATGAGGGTCAGTAATTACTGACAGAATTTTCATTTTTGGATGAACTAACCCTTTAAACATTAAGTATGTTTTCAAGATCATGTCAAATGAAAGGCTAAAAAACAACACTCTTTTTGCAAAATCAGCACTGTGATTGCCTTCAGCATCACTTCATTACCACATGGCACAAGTTGTTTGGCCTCTGCTGATCCTGCAGCCAATGAGATTGCTTGCTCAACATTTAAATAGTCTGGTTCAGTGTTTGCTGTAAGCTAGTCCTCCAGTGCAGAGTTCCTCTGAAAGCCTCCACCTCCCCCAGCTCCACCTGCCTAGATCTGCCAGGATTTATTTACATCTATTTATGCAGCAGCAGCATATCTTACATGTTCACAGCAGTGTGTCTGTGTATCTAGCAGTAACAAGTCCATACTTGCTCTGCAAAAGCAGCAGCAATAATCAACAACAGCAGCAGCGTAGCAGATCAAGTCCGCCAAGACCAAATACATGAACATTACCATATTCAATAACATGCTAAAACTATTCTGAGAGTTGTCATCATTGAAATGTATAATCTGTTTCACTCCATCAATGACAAGGAGCTGTGAATAAATGTTTCAATGCATTTCTCATGCCAGTCACTTTACTTGATAATTTAACAAATATGTGACAAAAGTCCTTTCAGTAATTCTTCACAGGCATTTAATGCCTCTTCATTTCCTTTTCACTTTCCACTTCGATGCACTGATGAGTGAACTGAAAGTATAATTAAAATTAGTTGAACGTGTGCTCAGAGAAGTTTAATGGAGGAGCCTACTGCATGTAATAGCTTAACCCTGTAAAGAAGTCAAAGATTTCATTAGATAAAAAGTGAAGGAAGGAAAGGCTACATAGCGGTGAATGTGACATCACTGGGTTTTGTGTCTTGAATAGGGCCTCATTTTCATCTATTTACAGGCAGCATAGTTTTATCCTTTGTTAAGAGACAGCTGGTGAGTGCTGAATGAATGCTAGTAGGTTGCAGCAAGCATTTACTGTCATTAGTGTTTTCAGCATCTTGAATGTGTATTGGGAGGGAAAAGTATTAGACAAAAACCTAGTTCCTCTAGTTTCTTTATGGTTGTCTACAGAACTGAAGGCTACAAAATCATTCAAATGAGCGCTCTTTGTGACAAAATAAACTACAATTTGCAGAGGACTTTATGCTCAATATTAACTTAGTGAGAATAATAGATAAGTATTGGCGGGAAGATATGGGATGTTGGGTTGTCTGTGTATATTTGTGCATCAGCAGCATCTATGAATTATTTTCTTGCCGTAGCAAATCTCCATAAATCTCAACAGCAGCATAAGCAGATATAGTCCACCATAACCAAACCAACTCTGAGAGTTGTCCTCACTGGAATCTAGTTATCTGTTACTATAATGAGCCACAAAATGACAGCAAACTTCTCATTAACACTCACGTAAAACAGTAGCAACGCAGCAATTTGCCTGAACCCCCACCTCCTGTTGTCAAGGACACTGTAACCCCCAGCAACACATCCACAAAGGAAACCAGGTCAAGCCCATCCCACTGAAAGAAGCTCTGGCCTGCTTTCTCCAGCATGACTCTGGTACAGCTGAAACATTTATTACACGACAGAACAGAATTACAACACACATTCAAACGCTGATATCTTCAAAGCAATCTCAGCACATTGCCTATAGTGATGTAGTAAAGAAACCATATGCTGATTGGATGTTTGTTTCTCTCCTCGGAAAGAAAACTGAGGTTCAGGTAATCTACAACACAGAATCCAGTGACTGGATTGAACAAAACACAAATCCCATTTAAACGGATCTCCATATTGGCTCAGTAAATCAAGCTGTTGTGGACACATGGGGTCCCTGTACTGTACTTGATGTCTGAAATATGCCTGCATGGCTCAATACACATCTATTAGGTCAACGGCACACATGTTTGCTAATGCTCTGTAACAGAACAGATCATAGATCAAGATGTCTTATGGCATAAATCTTTAAGACATTACAAACAAATAGAGAGTCTGTAAAACCATTCCTATGAGTGTACAAACGAAAAAAAGGGGCCACTGACATGACAATATTTCTGTCCCCAAAGTACCTTTCTGAGGTCCCAAACATTTCACTTGACAAAACTAATCATTCTTGCTTTCCATTGTGAAAAACGGTGCCCTTGATTGTACTGAATGTGCACTTGTAGTTCATTTAAAATCTTATAGATTTAAAAAATTATAATAAAATACTATGGAAGTTAATTGTGCCCCAGAACTGTTCAGTTTCCCACATTCTTCAAAATATCTTCCTTTGTGTTCAACAGAGCAAAGAAATTTATACAGGTTTGGAACAACCTGAGGGTGAGTAAATGATGACAGAATTTTCATTTTTGGGTGAACTATCCCCTTTAAAGTAACACGGGTATGATGTCATTGATTAGAAATTGCTTATTTCTCTGGATTTAAACATTCTTGGAAACATTTGGGATAATGTAAGTACACATGTCAACAAAATATATAACATTGTTCTAGCGGTTTTTGGATATTTTAATCACATAATGTGCCTTTAAAGTATATTATTTTGGTAACACTTTACAGTAAGGTTAATTAGTTAACATTAGTTAACTACATTAGTTAACATGAACTAATAATGAACTGCATTTATACAGCATTTATTAATCTTTGTTAATGTTAATTTCAACATTTACTAATACACTATTAAAATATTGTTAACATTAGTTCACGCACTGTGAGCTAACATGAACAAACAATGAACAACTGTATTTTCATTAACTAACATTAACGAAGATTAGTAAATACAGTAACAAATGTATTGCTCATGGTTAGTTCATGTTAGTTAATACATTACCTAATGTTTAACTAATGAACCTTATTGTAAAGTGTTACCATTATTTTTATGTAGTAAGTGCTTTTTAAAAGACTTTTGCTAAGAGTCAAAAGAGAGTTCCTGGCTCTTGTACTGAAGGAAAATGACATTTTCTGAAGAAATTGTGAGTGGTGCTTGGCCTTGGAAAACTCACCACCACAATGATGAGTGTTTTTGGCATTTGTCCGTGAATTGAAGTGTTGCAGCTATAATGTGAGATCATTGTTAGTGCATTGCTGTGCATGTTAGTGTGTTCTGGGATGTTGCTATGGCATTGCAATATGGTTGTTTTCGATGGTTGCTTATTGGCATGTCAAAAGAGCCCACCACCAAATCTCTATTATATTCTGGTCTCGATATGTCCCAGGTACCCATTTTCAATGTAAGTCTATCAGATTTTCTATATTATTTTCCATGTGGCAAAAACTGTTAATTTAGTTTGTAATTTAGAGAAGTAACAGTACACCTCTTCTCAATAAGTCATATGATCTGAGGTATCATTCATGACTTACCGTAGGTTTAAAGGGGTCCTATAATGCCCCTTTCACAAGATGTAATATAAGTCTCTGGTGTCCCCAGAATGTGTGTGTGAAGTTTCAGCTAAAAATACCCCACAGATCATTTATTATAGCTTGTCAAATTTGCCCCTATTTGGGTGTGAGCAAAAACACGCCGTTTTTGTGTGTGTCCCTTTAAATGCAAATGAGCTGCCGCTCCCAGCCCACTTTCCAAAAGAGGGCGGAGCTTTAACAGCTCGTGCTTCGGTTGCTCAACAACAACAAAACTGAAGAATCTCATGCAGCCAAGTCGAGTCGACACTCATGGAGAGACTCTGTACAACTTTTAGAATGCACCTGGACATTTCTGAATGGTTAGTGGATAAATTTATGTAGTTGCTGTGGAGTTGATTCAACTCATCGACTAGCATGTGCCATCATGTTAATCTTTTGTGCAAATCCAGCGTCGAATTGACCCTCGTTTGTGAAGCAGTCCGGCGTAAAATGACGGCATGTTAACAACATTCTACTACAACAACTCTTCCTATTCTCTAAAGCAGCCCAACATGGCCTCACCCCCTTTGTTGCGTGTTCTCGGGGGCAGGGTTTATGTAAATTGTAGGGTTAGTGATGTCACTAAGCCGGGAAGAAGCTCGTTGTAGTCCATACCAGCCGTTTGTTGTAGTCCTTAAAAAGCGAATTCTTTAAAAGAAAATATCTCCCTTTGCATTGAACTTTGAGCGTCGTAACTTGCAGACGTTGTTTATGCTCTAACAGCAACATTACACACTAACTAAAGTTAAAAAAGTGAAATCATAATTAACCACCCCTTTAATGCTTAGCGGTTAGCTTAAATCCCCAACCCTGAGCAACAGTATTCATAACGCTTGGCTTAGCAAACACCACTAATTAAAAGCATGATTACCCTCAAAAGAAATCAGGCAAAGATTACCCTCAAGCCTACACAACACACACACACACACACGGGCACACGGGCACACGCACACACACACACACACACACACACACACACACACACACACACACACACACATCATGGACTGAGAGCTTGGCACTTCAGCAATGACTCCTACTATCTAACAATCCACCAGACAATGAAAATAAACACACACACACACACACACACACATACACACACATACACACACACACACACACACTCAAACACATGCATACTCTGAATGCTTGGAGCTGTACCATATGTATGTCAGCAACAGTTATCACACCATCTCACATTCAACCTTCATCCTTTCATTACAAACATTGCTTCATGTTTCTCTCTTTACAGTTTTCTAACCAAAACCTTACGACATTCCCTCACCCGTCACATGCAAAAACACAGAAAAATCTATGAAGTATTGATGTAAAATGCATGTCACCCTGCTAATTAGAAGCTGAGAGGGGAATCAATGTGCCACCAGGACCGCCAATATGACCCGCAGCAAACAAACCGCACTGATGTCACATTAAAAAAACACATCAAATCCAATACACCAGCATTACACACATTATACGTACACAAATCAAACCACATCACAACCACATGAATGAATAAAGTAACTAAACCAGCCAAGTGACATTATGCAGTTAATGTCTATTATGTTTGCTGTTTTTTCACTGTTTTTTGAGTTAAAAGTAAATTTGAGAAAAACATCCTTATTTTTCCACTTCACATAACATAATATAACTTTCAAAAATCATTATCCCCAGTTAATTATTTGGAATATTACTAGCCATAGTATGGACCCTTTTCACATTTCTGGGGTTCTCAGAAGCGAAAGTCGTCATAGTTGGATAAGCTTCTATAGTGGTGAAAGGAACTACAACATTTTTTTTTTTCGTTCCCATTTAGCAGAAGAAAAAAAAAAAAAATCAACAACAGAACTTCTATGACTTTCCAAAAGAGAAAAATAATATTGAGGGATTGCCATTGTATTAGAAACACTCACGCAGCAGCATTGACCAGTTTTCTGTAGTTTAATGCCAAGGTAAGAAAACACGAAAACACAAAATATAGCGTTATAAATATACATTCATTTAAAAAAAAAATTACAATATCAAAAACTTTGCTTGATTTACGATGTTAATAACTGTGGAAACGCATCTGTAAAAAGGGTCCATTGTACATAAGTACATATTAGAATAGTATGTGTCAATCAATCAATCAATCAATCAATCAATCAATCGATAACATAAAAATACTGTCCTCCATCTTCAACTACTGTAGATTTTCATTTTATACAGGCAGGTTCTACAGTCAGCACCAACGCAACACAATCTCAAAATGAATTTCAGACCAACACAGACAGATCACACATGTTCAAACACAGATAAGAGAGCATACAGACTCCAGAGGAGTGTATGACCTGTTTAAATACCTGTCTTTCTGCTGATGTCAGAGGCAGCCAGCATGCCACGTCTGTATCTCCATATGTGGTGACCTCACCTGACACCATCAACTCCCAGCTGAACACATACTCATATATGCATAAACTCTGACATCACCAGTCATCATCTGTCTCTCTGATTGGTGAGTAATTAAAACTGACCAATCAGGAGCTAAAAACATATTGACATATTGTTTAAAGATTATGGCTGGAAGGAGGCCATTGCATGTGTGACAGTGCATGTGTTTATGAGTGTTGGATGAAATCTCTTTGACCGAGTTCTATGACATAACAGCAGATGGAGAGAAATTGATAATCAATCAGTGACTCGGATTACAACAGAGCCTGCATCTATAAAACAAACACAAACAGCAACTCGAACATAGAGACACACTCACAGAATATTTCTTACACATGATTGACTTGTGATTTAATATGTGTAGATATTTAAGTATAATGCAGGTCTTACACACTTTCTTTATGTTTTAAAAGACAATGCAAAACTGGTACATTTACACAACACACACACACAAAAAAATACTAAATTGTTTGCTTTATTTATGAAAAGTATCCAATTAATGTCCTCAAATTTAAATAAGGCAGCGGCTATTTGCACTAAGTGCAAATAGCGATAGATGATATTTACACTAAGTGTAAATAACACTTTCAAATGCCCAGAAAGGTACTAAAGACATATTTAAAACAGTTCATGTGACTACAGTGGTTCAACCTTAATGTTATGAAGCGACGAGAATACTTTTTGTGTGCCAAAAAAACAAAATAACAACTTTATTCAACAATATCTAGTGATGGACGATTTGAAAACACTGCTTCATGAAGCTTTGAAGCTTTATGAATCTTTTGTTTCGAATCAGTGGTTCGGAGCGTGTATCAAACTGCCAAACTCATGTGAACCATTGAAATTTCGAAACGTTTCGAAACAGTTATGACGTAACGAAGCCTCGTTTACTGAAATCACGTGAGTTTAGTAATTTGATAGATGCTCCGAAACACTGATTCAAAACAAAAGATTCGTAAAGCTTCTTGCTGTCAATGGAGGCCTCATTGAGCCATCGGATTTCATCAAAAATATCTTAATTTGTCGTTATTTTGTTTTTTTGCCGCACAAAAAGTATTCTCGTCACTTCATAACATTAAGGTTGAACCACTGTAGTCACATGAACTGTTTTAAATATATCTTTAGTAGCTTTCTGGGCATTTGAAAGTGTTAATTATCTTGCTGGCAATAGAGGCCTCACTGACCATCGGATTTCATCAAAAATATCTTAATTTGTGTTCCGAAGATGAACGAAGGTCTTATGGGTGTAGAACAACATGAGGGTGAGTAATTAATGACAGAATTTTTTGTTTTTGGGTGAACTAACCCTTTAAGTACATCTTTATATGCAATTTCATAATCACATAATTACTTAAAATATGGTAAAGTGTACTACCAAATGTACTGAAAGTCATTTATGTTAAACTAAAGTATGCTTTAATGCCATTTCTACTGCAACTTGTCACATACATGCCATATATTTAAATGTATTTATAAATAAACATTTGCAATAATGAAGTTGCAATTTAGTACATTTAAAATATATTAACTTTAAACATAATATCACATTACAACAAAACATTATATAAATATATTATATATAACATTACATAAAGATTATTAAAACAACAATTTAAAGTAAAACTTTTAATTATTACAAAGTGCACATTTTTAAAGTGCACTTCAGTGTGTTAAGGAACAGTCTACTCTCTTTAAGTGGTCTTTTATTATACATTATCTGCAAGTACAGTTTTTAAAATATATAAAATATACCTCAGTCTTTTTCACAAGGTGTACTCAGGTTGAACTTTAGAAGCGGTACATAAATTGTACATATCAGTGTCTGTCCAAGCATAAAAACATGTACGTGCATGGAAGCCTATGAATATTAATGAGACCACTGGAATACTAATGAGAACGCAAAGGATAATTTAATACAATTCAATAATTTATGCACACCATATTGAGTCGTCATTATAAGCGCAGTAAATTGGAGTTAAACAAAGCTACATTAACTTCTGAATATCACCTAACATCACTAATGGGTGTGTGTTTGTGTGTAAATGCACTCATCATAATGTAGATCACACTAATGTACCTCTAGACCTGAACAGACATCCAAAACAAAGACACACTTCTGCCTATCCCACAATTCCCCCCAGACAGAGCACTACAGGCCAGTGTCATGGGCCGATTCACGCAATTTAGACTGAATAAGGACAAAAACATTCTTCTCTTTATGCCAGAACACACACACACACACACACAAAGTATGCAGCACTTTCCTTCCAGCACGTAAACCGCAGTTAATTACTAATTAATGAGGGAAAAGACATACAGCTGTTCACTTGCTTTGATATAATGATTTCATTTCATCTTGATTTGCAGTGAAAAGGCTTTCATGACCGTGAGAGACACCGTTTAGACCAACAGGAGACAATTTATAATTGACTTAAGTAACCACATATTGTATGTGAACTTCAAAACAAAGGGATACCCAAGTGTCTGCAAGCTATTACATGAATGACATAGAAATCCATATGCTTTTCATTAATAATCAGTCAATTCTCTGATTGTCTTCATCTCAACTTTTCCAGCTGGATCTCTTTATGTTTCGTCTACAGCCGTGTTTCCTCTCCACATGAAAACCATCTGAAATACAGTTAGCCAGCAGTTATGGGCACACTATTACTGAGGTACTTTTAAAAGGATTGAAGATTTATAGATAAGTATGGAGCTTGATTTTCTTTATTCCTTTACAAATTTGTGAATACAATTAGATCAATAGGGTGAACCTAATTTCATCATGTACAACAGTGTTTCTCAAACTTTTTTCTGCCATTCCCCACTTTGGAGGTAGGGAAGAGTTCCGAGCCCCACCTGTCCCCAATCGCCCCAACAAAATGGTAATAAACAAGGCTTTAAGTTTATTAAAATTTATTAAAATTTATCTTATAAACATCACGTTTTAAAAACACAACATCAAATAACAACATTAAAAACTTTCAAATAGAAAAATTAAAAGTGCAATTATATTATCATTTTACATGAAAAGACTTTGTTCAAAAGTAAATAATAATAATGCAATTGAATTTAGGTAACTCATTTAAATGAGTTTAAATTAAAATATTCTAGCTGAGTTTTTTTTTAACACGACCGTTATTTTAGCACGTTTCCCCTTAATGTTTCCATGGTGACGCGTCATGCTTGTCATCACACACCGCAGCCACAATAACACTGTATGACAGATGTATCGCTTTTATTTCGTTTCTCCTTTTTTATTCAAAATATTCACAAACTTGCTTACCATGTCATCAACTATCTGATATTCCGATTCTCAAATATGTATGAGTGTGTTTTGTCGTTTAAAAACCTTTATAAATTATCTTGATCTATCACGTGAGATGGGCGCAGCCATGTTTGTTTGCGCAGCTGTTCAGAGAGTCCTGTCAGTCGGACTTACAGCACGTGAATTCATCAGTTTCTCCCGAAATCCATGTAAGTGGCCGGTGATCTTCGAGAAAAATAAAGTAAACTTTATAGTTACTTACACTATGTGTATCTGATATGAATAAAACACGTCGGCAAATTATATTTTAATTGATTGTTATTGCTGCTTCCATAGACATCAGTGTGTATTTTACAAACTCTAAATGTATTGTTTTACTAGTACTTATGTATATTTAAATGTCTGAAACCTAAAATAAACATTATGTTGTTGAAAACACTGCATAGTTGTGATAAATGACAAGCGCTGAGCGCGTCCGTCTCTGGCTCAGTGCCGGCCAAAGCGCGAAAGCACAGTTTGAATCTGGCAGTTAAATGACGTCGCTGAACGTTCTAAATCCCATATGTGGGACCGTACCGCTCAAAAGGTTAATAGAAATGGGCACAAAAATGACCAAATTTCCTCCCGTTTGTCGCGCCTCACTTGTCATGTCTCTATTCCCCACACTTTGAGAAACGCTGATGTACAACATATTCCTGGATCAACATCTTTGTTGATCCTGGAACAACATTCGAATCAACCAATCAGATTTGAGGGACAAGTTTACAGTTTATGTCAAGTTTAGGCTTACAACCAGGGTTAGGTGCTTCTACATCAGTGTTATTCACCTATCATTTCCCTCTGATTTTAGGGACAACTTATGGGTAGGGTTAGGTTTAGTTGCATGTAATTATGCATAATTTAAAGTTATTACTATAGTAACTACATGTAACATGTGTAACAAGGACACTGTAAAATAAAGTGTTACCAAACATAGTCATGAAATTTTGCTAAGTACACTTAAAGGGATAGTTCACCCAAAAATGAAAATTATCCCATGATTTACTCACCCTCATGCCATCCTAGGTGTATATGACTATCTTCTTTCAGACAAACACAATCAGAGATATATAATATCCTTAGTCCTCCAAGGTTTATAATGGTTGTGAATGGGGGGGCCATGTTTTGAAGCCAAAAATAATGCATCATCCATAAAAAAAGTAATCCATACTACTCCAGGGGGTTAATAAAGGCCTTCTGAAGTGAAGCGATGCATTTGTGTAAGAAAATATCCATGTTTAAAACTTTATAAATTCAAATAACTAGCTTCCGGCGGATGACCGTACGCTTACTGCTTAAGTCGACTTGCGCCATATGAGTAATCCTCTGATGCGATGTATGACACAGGATGTAGGAGTATCGTAAGCTTAGATGCCTCTTGCGGTTCAAACAAATAGGGCTGTGCAACAAATTTAAGCTCGTCTTCTCTTATATCGAAATCCTCTGACATTTCTCCTTAAAAGTTATTGTTTTAGACTTATAATCCGTGACCGGTGATTTATTTTGCTCTATCCTCAGTGCCTCCACGTTCATCATTACGCTGTGCGTCAGGTCAAATGATACTCTTCCGCCACAAATCGACTTTGTACGGAAGCTAGTTATTTGAATTTATAAAGTTTTAAATATGGATATTTTTCTTACAAAAATGCATCGCTTCGCTTCAGAAGGCCTTTATTAACCCCATACAGCCGTATGGATTACTTTTTTTAATGGATGGATGCATTATTTTTGGCTTCAAAACACGACCCCCCATTCACAACCATTATAAACCTTGGAGGACTACGAATATTTTTAAATATATCTCTGATTGTGTTCATCTAAACAAAGATAGTCATATACACCTAGGATGGCTTAAAGGATTAGTTCACTTTCATATAAAATTTTCCTTATAATTTACTCACCCCCATGTCATCCAAGATGTTCATGTCTTTCTTTCTTCAGTCGAAAAGAAATTAAGATTTTTGATGAAAATATTCCAGGATTATTCTCCTTATAATGGACTTCAGTGGCCTCCAAACGGTTGAAGGTCAAAATTATAGTTTCAGTGTAGCTTCAAAGGGCTTTAAACGATACCAGACGAGGAATAAGGGTCTTATCTAGCGAAACGATCGGTCATTTTCGAAAAAAATGTAAATGTATATGCTTTATATAAAACTGTACTTTCGCATTCTTCAAAAAGCTTACGCTGTATGTCCTACGCCTTCCCTATTCTACTTACGGAAAAAATGTAACTGGTGCTGCGTTCGTTCCATAAGTTGAATAGGGAAGGCGTAGGACATACAGCGTAAGCTTTTTGAAGAATACGAAAGTACGGTTTTGGCGGAAGCACTTGGAAGGCGATCATTTGTTTATATAAAGCATATACATTTACATTTTTTTCGAAAATGACCGACCGTTTCGCTAGATAAGACCCTTATTCCTCGTCTAGTATCGTTTAAAGCCCTTTGAAGCTGCACTGAAACTATAATTTTGACCTTCAACCGTTTGGAGGCCATTGAAGTCCATTATAAGGAGAATAATCCTGGAATGTTTTCATCAAAAACCTTAATTTATTTTCGACTGAAGAAAGAAAGACATGGACATCTTGGATGACATGGGGGTGAGTAAATTATCAGGAAAATTTTATATGAAAGTGAACTAATCCTTTAAGGGTGAGTAAATCATGGGATAATTTTCATTTTTGAGTGAACTATCCCTTTAAGTGTCCCATTACTTCATCAATATTATGTTATCTGGAAGTAAAGTTTTTTAAAAATATACTTTTAAGATTTTTTAAGCACACTGCAAAGTGCACAGTAGAATTAAGCACACTTATTTTTTCACAGGGCATACATATGCATCCACAAAACACAACAGATCTTTAGTATGCTTTTCAATATAGAGATTCTGCCCTAGAAAATTTGAGAGAGATGCATTTGAGATGTGTGTTAATACCAGGTGCAAACTGCAATCTGTCTCTGCTTACCACTTGAGATCGGACCACCTGGGATAGATGTTACTAGCAGGTGTAAACAGTATGTCAATGAACTAGCCAGGCATGTGCATTCTCCTGGGTTTTAGAGAAAGTTCTTTCTCAAGAGGAAACACAGGAACAAATAAATTAGTTCACTGCAGCTGTTGCACCAAAACCCCAAAACAAGACATCTGAAATTCCACCTCACATCTTCATATGGAATAATGGGCATGATGACCTCATGCAAAAATACATTCACATATTGTTCGCTACTCCATAGTACAGTGAGGTATCAGATGGCAATACTTTGACTGATATATACCATGGTACTGAATGATTACCATTTTGATGTACTATGCTACTTACTGTACATGGTACTCCAAGGTATTTCAAACAATACTATGGTTTTACCATGGTAAATGTAAAAAATATGGAAGTACCATCATACCATGTCCAAAAAAAACAAAAACATTATCGTCGTTAGTAACAGTAGTATCCAGTGCTGAAATTCACCAACCATAGTGCTACTACACAACAGAAACAAAATATTCCAGGAATAATTTGAGAGAACATCTAGTTTTTTCTGACCTGTCATGAACAGCTCCAGTCTGTCCTGGCGGTCTCAGTAACACTCTGAATAAATTGGGATTCCCCTGTGAATGCTGTAGCTACACGAACAGGACTGTCAACGGTAGATGGAATGCTATGCTAATGCTGTATCACCCCTCATTAGTTTTTCCTGCTGGTGAAGAGCGGATGCGAAGCTACCTGAGGGAACCTGATATCCCAAGTGGGAATCAGTCTCTCTGGGAATGCTCGTTATCCGCAGAGACACTGTCACCGCTCATTAGTGATACCATATATCTGAGGTTTGATACACACTCTAAAACTACTGAAAACTACCTATACTGCATTACTATCTGTTTACCAGATGTCAAGTATTTATTAAGAAATGGTGACTGATGTTAATTGAGATAATTGTCAGGACATAGTTTATTCTAGAAAAATCTCAACTTCAATCTTTTCTTCTCCTTCAACACTATGCGAAGCTTTGAGGATATGTTAATAAGGCAGATAGCGAGGGAATACATAAGAACTGCGGGATAGGATGGCTGCTATACCTTGACTCTCAGTAATATTTCATTTTTTTTCAACTCAGAAACCACACATCTCATTAAGAGTTTCTTCTTACTAGACTCTAGACCTAGTTAGTTGCCTAGAAATACAGCATTTTAGGCATCATAGTTGCACTGTCGACATGATGGCTGTTCCAAAAAGTAGGCCACAACATTGTGCTGCCTTATAGGATACCCTAGTGAAAAATAAATATACCAAAATGTATTTTAAATACATTTATTTTATGCTAAGTATACTACAAATACATTTACATATTTATGTACTTAATATACTGTAAATACCCTGCAGTTGTACTTTTAGTATACTAAATTGATATCCTTAAAGTCTGCTAAATTAGAACAACTAATTTTGTACTTAATGCATTATCCGAAAGTAGTGCTGAGGTCCAACTAAAGATATACTTAAGTATATTTGATTGTGATAAAGTGGAACTATTGCAAGTATACTTTAGGTACACTTTAAATATCTTGCATATAAAGACTGATAATATACAGTGATCAAACTAAACACATATTAGGCTTAATATTAAGAAATGTGCATTGTGCAATAAAGAAGTATTCCAAATAAAGTTTAATTATAATATTTATACCAGTAGGTCTAGCGATAATCAGTAAATATGTTAATGAATTTGTAGTATACTTGGTATGAAATATATGTATTTAAAATACATCTTGGTATAAGGTTTTTTTTTTTTTTCACTAGGTTAGCTTGAGTGCTTTTTATGTATCTGTATAGCAGTAGTTTAGTGATGCTGTACAGTCCCAGTAAAGTATGCCAGATTGTGGTAATTTGCTGTATTCATCACAAACTAAAGGCGTTTCTCAATACCAAGTACATAAAGTTCAGACCTGTGTGACTTGGCAAGTTTGACTCAGGAGTACGAACTCTTGAGGACGAAAGTCCAGTAATCCTCACTGTATATTAACAATAAAACGAAATATGACATAAAACACAACCCTGCCTCTTTTCATTTTCAGTTTTAAAATATGAAATTAATATGTGGTTCAGGCATATACAGTTGTGGTCAGAATTATTGGCACCATTGGTAAATATGATCAAAGATGACTATAAAAATAAATCTGCATTGTTTATCCTTTTGATCTTTAATTCATAAAATTAGCAAAAATCTAACCTTTCATTGAAGGAAAATAATTGAAAGTGGGGGGAAAATCACATTATGAAATAAATGTTTTTCTCCAAAACACGTTGGCCACAATTATTGGCACCCCTAGAATTTTTAATGAGTAAAATATCTCTGAAGTATATTCCCATTCATATTTACATTTTTTAGCACACCAAGGTGATCATGAACATGAAATTGTCCAGCCATGACTTCCTGTTCCACAGGAATATAAACATGAGGAAACACAAAGGCCAAATTCCCTTAATCATTCATCACAATGAGTAAAACCAAAGAATATAGTTCTGATGTGCAGCAAAAGATTGTTGAGCTTCACAAAATAGAAAGTGGCTGTAAGAAAATAGCTGAAGCATTGAAAATTCCCATTTCCACCATCAGGGCAATAATTAAGAAGTTCCAATCAACTAAAGATGTTACAAATCTGCCTGGAAGAGGACGTGTGTCTAAATCGTCCTAATGCGCGGTGAGGAGGAGAGAGGAGTGAGTGGACAAAGACTCTCCAAGGATCACAACTGGAGAATTGCATTGATTAGTTGAGTCTTGAGTCTCAGAAAGAAAAAAAAAATTATCAAACAGCACCTACATCCCCACAAGTTGTTCAGGAGGGTTTCAAGAAAAATCCTCTGCTCTCATCCAGAAACAATCTCCAGCATATTCAGTTGTCAGACAAGACTGGAACTTCAAACGGGACCAGCTTCTATGGTCGGATGAATCTAAAAAAAGAGCTTTTTGGCATCAAACCCACCAGATGGGTTTGGTGCACACATGGATGAAAAGTACCCCATGCCCACGGTTAAATATACTGCTGGATCTTTAATGCTGTGGGCCTATTTTTCTGCTGGAGGTCCTGGACATCTTGTTCAGATACATGGTATCATGGATTCTATCAAATACCAACAGATAAAAAATCAAAACCTGACTGCTTCTGCTAGAAATCCAATAATGGGCCGTGGTTGGATCTTCCATCAGGACAATGATCCAAAACAAACATCAAAACCAACACAAAAATGTGTCACTGAGCACAAAATGAAGCTTTTGCCATGACCATCCCAGTCCCCTGACCTGAACCCTATAGAAAATGAGTGAAGTGAACTGAAGAGAAGAAGCACCAAACTGGAGCTGGGAATCTGAAGGATCTGTAAAGATTCTGCATGAAGGAATGGTCTCTGATATCTTGTCAGGTGTTCTCCAAACTCATCAGGCATTATAGGTGAAGACTCAGAGCTGTTATCTTGGCAAAAGGAGGTTGCAAAAAGTATTGAATAAAAGGGTGCCAATAATTGTGGCCAACGTGTTTTGATGAAAAACATTTATTTTATAATGTGATTTCCCCCCCCACTTTCAATTCTTTTCCTTCAATGAAAGGTTAGATTTTTGCTAATTTTAGGAATTCAAGATCAAAAGGATAAACAATGCAGATTTATTTTTACAGTCATCTTTGATAATATTTATCAAGGGTGCCAATAATTCTGACCACAACTATATACTCTGATTATCTTCGTTGTATGTATATGTATAATAAAATGAAATAAAACACGTTAAATGTCAGTTTTAATAAACAACAATAGCCATTATAAAAGCATAAGTATGAAGTATAAGAAGCTTATACAAAAGGAAATAAAGACAAGCAAACAATTCAGTCAAATATACAAAGTCAGTGCCCTCAGCCAAAACTATATGCCCTGGAACAAATAATAGATTCATGAGACCAAAGATTGCCCATTAGATATACACAAGATGAATCATATCTCATATTTAACCATTATAAAGGCATCAGAGCCAGCGGCAAATGTCAGAAGGACTAGCCGTGGTAAGGCTGTTCTTGGTGGTGTACATGAGCACTGAACGCCCGGTGATCGCTTGGATTTCACAAAATGTAAGAACAACTTTTCAAATAGGCACTATCTTTATAAATAAGCCGCAGATTTAAGCTTTAAACAACTACATTCTCACCTGAAAAACTATATTTCATGATAAAATAGCAGTAGAATTTTGAAAATTAGGCAGGTTTTCTCCTCCACCATTGACGCTTGCTGGTTGGTGCGAGATGCATTCTGGGATACCTGGCTGTCTCAAGTTTGCGCAAGTCACCTCCTGATGCATCCTCGATAAAAGGCATGGAGCAAGAACACACTTGGCTAGATGTGAACTTTGAATTGGAACAGTACTTGGGCAGCGACTGTTGACGTTCCACAAGTCCACAAGAACACAAGTACAGAAAATAACGCATAATGAGAAACGGCTTAAAACTCTCTGGCCTGCAAGAGGGGGAACTGTGCAGAGCAAACAAGAAAATAATCTGCACAACTCATCTTCCAAAAACTCATTTGAAGATAAGTTTAATTTCTTTTCTTCATCACCTGATTTGCATAAATCATTTAGTAAACAAAACACAACAGCCGGGTTCCAGTAAAAATCCCATTAATTTTCTCCATAGAGTAATTGATTTTTAATGATTTCATCGCAGCCTTTCAAGACAGACCTACTGTGAGCTTTGAGGATATTAATCAATGATACATTCCTTGATACATGATGTTGAAGTGATCAGTCAAATTCCAGATGCAGAACTGCATACCAATGAATCCTAAAGATAAAGATCCACCAATCGGAGACTAGCGGCAAACAAATCAGGATGAAGGAGAAAACAGACAAGAAAAATACTTCCAGAACCAAGCCAACTGAAAAATGTGGCACTTACATTTGTGTTCTATTAGGTACTAAAACAAAAAGTCATTTTTAGTGACTCCACCCTCAAAGTTGACAGAAACGGTACAATCAACTTACATTTTAATACTGAAAAAATGGATAAAAACAGCTTAATATAAAGCTTAATATGATTTCACTCATCTAAAATCATTGAGCGCTGAGCTGTCATGAATTGATACATATGTAATATGTAGGTGATCTCCCTGGAAGTCAAAAGGGATAAAAGGGGTGAACTCTGGAATTCTGCCAAGTAGCTCAAAAGGCCACCAACACTAAAGCACTTTCAGTGCTTCTGCTGCCATGGTAATAAGAGCTGATGCGCATTGGAGAGACAGGAAAAGCTGACTACTGGAATTACACATGCAAAATTTCACTGTCTTCATGAAAATTAATTAGACACTAATCAGATTCACCACCTCTCGCAGGACATTAGATCATATAAGCATAGAGAAACGTGTGACGGCAGCAATCCTTACTAAGGGTGAAACCTCCCAAGATTAGAGAGGAAGTCATTTGTCATTTGGCGGTAACACTGTATAGCCAAGAACACAACACCTCTGACACAAAACAGACTGCTGAAGCAATAAGCCATGAGAGCTCATGCATTACACTGATTTTACCTCGATTGTTGAGTATTGTTAGGTCTAAAAAACCCTTAAAAGTGGTCAAATAAACATGATATTTACAAAAAAAACCTAATCTTAAGTGTTAAACTTAGGTGTTTAACTGGTTCCGCATGCAGCCTGTTGAGTAAAGATGGTCTATTACTTTTCCAAGAATTCAGACTTACAAATTTACCCTGGGAAAAGAAAAAAAAAAAAGGAGCTTGCTCTAGTAGTGACGTGATTACGACATAGCGAGCGGAGGCAGAAATCCAAAACAACAATGGAGGACAAAATCATCGTCGCTGTATGTGGATACCCGGAGCTGTACGATACATCTTCGTACTTTTATAGAAACAGGAATAAAAAGGATCTTGCTTGGAAGAAAGTGAGTGAGGAGGTCGGACAGTCTGGTAAGTTGTAAATAACGCTCTTTACTCAATTTGAGCTATATATATACATATTGAGACTACAAGCTAGCTAAAGCCGGAAAATTGAGCTTATTCGCCGTATTTTACAACTACTTTCCCGCTGAAGAGCGTTCTGAAGATGTGTTTATTCAGTGGAAGTGTGCAGAAATGAGACTGGAGCCGCCTGGCAGAAGCCCCTCTCATGTTGTGAAGTGAATTTCACGCGCGACTGAGGCGAATTTCACGCGCAAATAAAGCGAGGAATCTCAAAATGTTCAAGCGTCCAACTACGCGCGAATAGCGCAAGTCACGTCTGGTGTGAACGCCCCAGAAGAGTTGTTGTAGTAGAGAGTTGTTGCCATGCTGCCATTTTACGCCGGACTGCTTCACAAACAAGGATCAATTCAACGCTGGATTTGCACAAAAGATTAACATGACGACACATGCTTTTCCATGAGTTGAATCAACTCCACAGCAACTACATAAATGTATCCACTAACCATTCGGAAACGTCCAGTTGCATTCTAAAAGTTGTAACTTCTTCCTGAGTTTCTAGGTGACTACCGGACAACCACCAAGAACACTCTAACATCTAACTTATGCTCTAGCAACAACCCAGGCCATGCTAGCAACCACAAAGCAACACTCTAAAAACCACTCAGAACCAACACAATATTCATAAATATTTTATGTTTTGGTGGCAAATTGGTGGCAGTATCTCATTAGTACATTTTCATATGATTTCCTTTTGCCGCAGTTTTTTTTTTTTCTAAAAATCTTACATTTTCATGTGAATCAGGCCTCGTTTACACTAGTGTGTTTTCTTTTTAAAACGCTTAAGTTTTGCTATGGTTATGCCTGTTGTTTACACTACACCGGCATTTTCAAACCTTGAAAACGGAGATTTTCAAAAACGCTGCAGACCCCGTTTTAGTTTGAAAACGCCGGGGTTACGTTTCAGTATAAACGGACCAAAACGAAGACTTTTGAAAACGTATCCTTGACGACCATGTAAACTATAACATGGAGACTGAACTGCAATCTTTAAATCGCCGTTTTAAAATGAAAATGCACTAGTGTAAACGGGGCATCAAATTATAGGAATCTGTACAAAATCACCAACTCATAAAATAATTGTTTTCTCATGAGATCAGTTTGCTATGGAAGCTTGATTCCGCCATGGAATAAAACAATTTAAAAGATAATTGTGACTTTTTATCTCACAATTTTGACTTTTTTCTCAGAATTGCGAGATATAAACTTGCAATTGTGAGATATAAAGTCCAATTCTGATGAAAAAAGACCAACTTTTTTTCTAAGACTGAGTTTTTATCTCGCAATTCTGACTTTATAATTCGCAATTGCGACTTTATATCATGAAATTCTGAGAAAAAAGTCAGAATTGCAAGATGTAAACTCGAAATTGCGAGAAAAATGTCATTGCAATTCTGACATTTTTCTCCCAATTCTGTCTTTATTTCTCTCAATTTTGAGTTTACATCTTGCATTTCGGACTTCTTTTATTAGAATTGTGATATATAAACTCGCAATTGCAAGTTATAAAGTCAAATTCTGAGGACTTTTTTTCTTAAAATTATGAGTAAATATCTTGCAATTCTGATTTTATAACTCGCAATTGTGACTTTATATCACGCAAATTGTGAGAAAAAAAGTCAGAATTGTGAGATAAAAAGTCGCAGTTACCTTAATTTTTATTCAGTGGCGGAAACAAGCTTCCATAGGTTGCCACTCTTCTAAAAATCTATTTACATAAAAATCAAATTAATAATTAGCATGTGACTCTTTCATCAAGTCAATACAATTTATTTCACTGTAGGCTTTTTACAATGTGATTTTATTAGTTATGTCATGGCATAGCTCATCTATTTAGATTTTACAGCTGGAAGTATCAGTTTATAAACACCTTGAAAAAGCCAAGAACGGAAGCCTGTGAGAGGTTGAAGGCGGCTCTCTAAATATAGCTGACATTGAGGCATGAGCTGAAATGCTATTGTTATTCAGACGATGTCATATTGAAGCCTCTTTGCTGTGTGGAGTTAATGGGCCTTGACCAAACGCAGAGGGAGAGGACACATGCAGAACATTTTCTAAAGGAGAGAGAGCATGTATTTACCCACACTGACACTTAACTTCACTGCCCTAGAGGATAAATCTCAGATGGGAAATGGGGCAAGGTTAAATTGAGCCAGTGTGTGTGTGTGTATGTGTATATAAATCAAAAATGTCACACACACCTCACAAAATCCATTTTACCCACTACGCCTTTCGCCATTGGTGTCAATCATCCGGTAACAGGGCAAAGAAGCGTTCAGAACCTGTCAATCATCTTCCAATTCCTCCCACTTTATGGAATACTGGAAGTCTCCACGGATACAGTGGCAGTCTTCCCCATTAAGACCATGAGGGGATTGTCAAAGTCTGATGTGTCAGAAAATGCCGGTCCAGACCGTCAAACTCTTGAATAATTTATGTTAGAGTGGATGTTAGGATATGATGATTAGTTTTATATCTGCGAAAATACTCCATCCTCTTATCATTGTATTTATTTGCTCAGCATC
This sequence comes from Mylopharyngodon piceus, assembly GCA_039654765.1. Classification (NCBI taxonomy): domain Eukaryota; kingdom Metazoa; phylum Chordata; class Actinopteri; order Cypriniformes; family Xenocyprididae; genus Mylopharyngodon; species Mylopharyngodon piceus. The sequence continues at coordinate 30,733,389 of CM077441.1, read as the reverse complement.
TGTAACATGTTTTTCCAATTTAGTTTAGTTAGGAGCTGTCTGACTGAGAATATGAGGGAGAGTCTACAGGAAATACATAGGTCACAACCTTGAATATAGACTGCAAGCCTTCATCCCTAACAGAAGACACCTGCCATCCACTGTGAGAGGAGACATCCCTCAGAAAGCTCAGAAGCAATTCTTAAATGTGACAAGTCTGGCAAGTCTACTTCAAAACAACTTTTAAAGTGCCCCTATTATGCTATTTTAAAGGTTCCTAATTTTGCTTTGGAGGTCTCCTAAAACAGGTTTACAGGCATCAAAGGTCAAAAAACACTTTCATTTTCTCATAATATACATTGCACATCACCTCATTTCTCAAAGAGTCTAAAAAACGACTTCAACGATTCAGTCTCTCTAAGCCCCGCCTTTCCGAGAGCTACTCTGCTCTGATTGGTCAGATGGCCCAGTCTGTTGTGACTGGTTGACCGCTTACAGCCCGTGTCGGAAACAAAACGCTTGTTACCATAACTGAATTTCAGCTACAGAGGTTTCCTAATTACTCGACGAATGTACACACTGTAAAGACAGTAATGATGATGTCAATTTTACTATATAAATTCAAGCGCGAGTCAAATGATGAAACAAGAATTCGATTAGCAGAACTATTTCAGTAAGACAGTAATAGTGCAAGTTAGCTGGTTAGCCGGAGACCTACAGCTGAACTTGATGTACAAAATATAAAACACAACTATTTATTTAGCATATTTATACTGCATGACGACTGCATGGGTACTGTCCCATCTTTAATGGATAAGCATTTTGGAAATCCCGCACTGAGATTTGAGAAGCCATCGTCAGTAAAATGAAGACAACAAAAGGTTATACTGCTGTGGTATCGCTGTGGTAATTTTAACCACTAACTCTTTACATCCTCATCCTGTGGAAGTGTTTACAAATTAACTTTTTAATGAATTTGCCTTTGAAACACAGAAAACAGCGTCTTCTCGACATGTCCACAACATGAACCAACTATAGTGTTTCAGAGTGGGTCAAAGTAGACATTTTTCATGGGCAGCCAATGAAGACCATAGGCTGGCATTATGCAAATTTGTTACATTGTTACGTAGGTAAGTTACGGAAGTAAGACTGATGACTCATTTAGGCAGTGTAAGCACTCTTTTAGGAGTCAATAACTTGATACTTAAACTTTGCAGACCTTTTACATTCACAAACAGCAATATTACACACTGCATGAAAAGGTAATATCTGAAAAAGCACAATAGGGGTTACTTTAACAAAGTAGTGTTCCTGTAGCTCAAACAGTAGAGCGTGGCGTTAACAACGCAAAAGTCGGTGGGTTTGAATGTTGGTAAATATCCACCTCATGCACTGCACTTTTTGCTTTCTGTCTTATAAAGTATATTGTTGCGAGAAACTGAAGCTAATAATTCAGAAACAGTTCGATTTAAAACCTTTTTACAAAAGTGATTTGCTAATTTGACATCAGTATTTCTGATTCTAAACAGCTGACTGAAAACATACAAGATATGATTGCTGAAATTGTTTCAAGGAACACGATTCTCAGGTCAGTGTACAGTAATCTCCACTGTCAGACAAGAATTTATCAGTAATATTTCACTGGGGCACACTATAGAGCAACTATAGAACAACACCTTACCATTGTGGAAGCACGTTTTGCAACACATTTTCTTTAGAAACTGTAAAAAATCGTTGACCACAATTGGTTGAACATGACCAAATGTGGCAATGTTACATTCAGCAAACAATGCAGTAAGTGGTTTTTTCATAAGCACTTCTGTAATGGAACACTTGACATAATACTAACATCCAAAATATTGCAAGACTGTTGTGCTTTAATAAAATAAAGTGTACTCTAAATCAATCAGAACTGAACAACATGGCTTCAAGCTATGTGCATGTGTGTGTGTGTGTGTGTGTGTGTGTGTGTGTGTGTGTGTGTGTGTGTGTGTGCGTGTGTGCATGTGTGTGTGACATCATTGTCAGGGCACTGGTTTGCATAATCACAGTCCTCTGCTCCATTACTGCAGATCAAACCCTGTTGTGACAGTCCTGGTCTGAGATCAGGAACTGGCTCCATCGTGACACTCTCCCTCCAGCACACACGTGTTCTCTGTGAAACTCAGTCTGCCGCCCATCTGTTGGCCAAGTGGCTGCCAGACAACCAGGCACTGATCTGAGAGCAGCTTGACTCTGAGGCTGAGATCATATAGCAGTGAACAGAGAGAGCTGGCCACTCATGTAAGAGTGTGTATGTGTGTGTGTGTGTGTGTGTGTGTGTGTGTGTGTGTGTTTCTAGGCATAATGTTACCGCCTACAGGCTTTAAAGAATTTTTTCTATTACTATATCTACATAAATATGTAAAGAAAGGATACTCTTTTAAAGCAACAATTGGTATTCAAAACCCTCAGTGACTAGTCCCTCAAGTCTGTGAGACAAGAAAGATTTTTCCTTCTTAGTGTTTTTCACGTACAGACAACAACATTGTCAAAAGGTCCTCGTTCACACAGATCTGCGAAACCAACTAAAAACGCTGTATTTTGCTGTTAGGCCAGTAGTTGGCGATGTCACTTTGTAAAGAAACACTACATGCCTATAGACTGAACACGCAATACGCATGTGCATGATGTCACCATTTTCACAAATTTGTGTTTAACACGGATATGATAAGTAATTCCGTTTTCAAAAGTTTGCATTTTCAAGCCCCCCAAAACACATTAAAAATGTTACGTTTTTAGTTGAAAAAAAGTTCTGCACATGGTCTTCTGACGACACGCAAATTAAAGAACACAGACACAGCCAGATCATTTTCATAATGACCAATGCAATCTACCAAGAGCAGCACAAATTATCGTCTGGTTTAAGACATGCTTTTTTGGGCGGTAAATAATGGCACAAATACCAGTAAATTGACTAGCGCAAACCTTAGTAAATCATCTGGCATGATTCATTTAAATACTCTCCACCCATAAATTTTGCATCTGAAAGGGAAACTCCTTCAAATGCATACGTAATAAAGTTAGCCGTAAAAATAACTGTGTCCAAGCCTTTTCAGCGCTAATTTTTCACTACGCAGTCTTTAGTAAATCCTGACATTCACGAGTTTACACGTACATGAAATCAAAGTAAAGTAATTCGTATAGTAATTTATGCGTATTTGGCGTGCTGTCCGGGGGAGGGCTCCGAGCTCGGAATTTGGCCCGAACCCAGAGTACTCCCCCTCCTTAACTGGGATAGAAACCAGCCAAGAGTGAGGTGATGGGGTGGTGGAGGGATGCTGTGAAACTTGTCGCGGGATAGAGGTGAGAGACGGCTTTATATACCGGCTTCCTCTTGCACTGATTGGTTGATTACCTAAACGTGTGCCTCCCGAATTTTGTTAAATAAAACTTCATGTAGTTTTTTAACGCCAAAAGTGGGTTTGCGCTCTTGCAAGCTGTTAGTAAATCGGGCCCTAAATGTGATGCATATTTGTCAACCATACATAAATACATGAATGTGTTTTTAAATACACAATAACCAGATTTATATATTTATCATCAATAAATCCAATTTGTTTCGATCTCATACATTTTAACTGATTGAATAGTGCTTGTTAACCACTGTCATACCTTTTAACTGAATATATTTAATTGATTTCACAATGAACAGATTTATGCTGATTCTAAGCAATTCAAATAAATGCATTTGAAAATATGATTTAAATTAAATCAAATAGATGCAAATATTTAACAATAAACTATGCCATGATTTACTTGATTTATTTATTTTGATTGCAGAAATCTTACTTGTTTCATTTATGTGCGATTGACAAATGTGCATAGTTTGTTTACGTTAAAACTGTGTGGATGGGAAAATGGATGGATAAAAATGCAAATAGATGGAAATTTTATATGTAAATTTAAATATGTAATTCAATTAGTCTTAAATTTAAGCTTTATTTTTAATGCAAATCAGGTTTGGAACAACATGTTGGTGAGTAAATGATGACAGAATTTCCCACTTTGGGTGAACGATTCAATTAAATGACTATAAAACCTTAAAAGAGGGTTAAAGTAAAAATCATTCACTACATTTGAATCAGAGTTCTGTAATGGTTGTAGACAACATATGAAAACATCAAATGCAACATCCTGGCCTCATCCCAGCTGAAACATTTAAACTGTTATAGTAATTACTGAGAGTGGCCAGGTGGTTAAACGCTTGTTCGCAGCTTCCCTACGACAGAATAGACTCAGTTGATCTCTCCAGCAGCCCTAGCCATCCCTGGAGACAAACGTGGGAGTTAAATGACTGCAACAAGACAGCAGGTGTTGCTTTATTTAACACAGATATGGAGCTCTAAAAATGATCAGAGGGAATCCTGGGCTGTTTCACATATACCGAGACATCACACATACATATCAATGTGAATGCATGGTGCCAACTCTGCAGCACTGAGCCGCTGTGTTTGTAGCATTTGGTTGTATGGTTCTCTGCCAGTGCTGTGTTGCACAGGTGGGTCTCTGGGAAGGTCTGCTACTGAATTGCTGTAAGATAGATTTATTGAGAAACATCTGTTTAGTATATCCTCCACTGTATTCGCAAGGTGTTCATACTGAGATTTGAGACAAATTTTGTGTCTCACAGGGTGACCCACTCTCAAGAGAGATGCAAACATAGATCAGAGAAAGAAAAATACTAGCATATTCCCTAAACGAGACCTGGGTATTCATTTAACGTTTAAACTGTTCAGCTTCCACAGTACCATCACAAGAAGGAAACGACCCAGGCTCATAAAAAAAAAAGTGTGCCTGTGGTGACATTTATGCCAAATGATATTATGTTGTTTCTTACATGTTTCGTGACACTTTCAAAGTGAAATGTCCAGTGAGTGCTGCACATCCAGATGTATTTGAAACAGATGAACGTGAATCTCTGTGAAAAGTTGTTTTTGTACAGTACGTATCATGGCAGTTCAGAAATGAGTAGAGATAAAATGCTAATGCTCTATCACATCTGAAATAATTGTTCCCCCTACACTAAACCCTAAACCTAACTGATAGTGTTAACAAAAGCAAACGTGAGATAAACATGCATTTGCTGAAGCAACCATGCCATTTTAACTTGTTTCTACTGGTGTCTGCAATCTATTATGACTAGTTTTTCGCAGGACTCGTGCAAGAGCAAGTGCAATGCTGTACCAGGTGAGCTACTGAGCAAGTTTACTACATCAGAGGAGCTGTACATATGGAGCTGGTTATGTGATGCAATCTTGCGATATTAAAATGTGACAAGATTTCTCGTCAAGGTGAAAAGCTATCTCACGATATCTCCATGACGGAGTGTGAGGGTGAAATGACAAATTACTACGTTTACATTACATTACCCACTTTCGTTTAGCTTTTTTATAGAAGTAAAACCATTTAATTTGGTTGGATGATGGTCACTTCAATTGTAAACTACTGTAAACGTCTGCTCTGCTCATCCAGCACGAGCTGCAGAGTTGCACACAGTGCAGCAAGAATCACAGTAAGAGTATCAGAGTAAGGCGAGATGACTGACAAGACCATGGCGGAGGATTCGTTGCACAACAGTGCCCGGTTGCATAAAGCACCTTAAGTGTAATTTTCCCTTTGTGTTTCCCTTTGTGTTTGCAGAAAATAACCTTATGTGTTACTTAAGGGTTTCTTAGGTTAAATATAATAAACCCTAAGAATTTCCCTTAAGAATCTATTTTTCACTTAAGTAATCCCTTAAAAAATGATGTTGCATAAAGCCCCTTAAATGTCATTTTCATAAGTATAATATAAGGTTTGGAAAACTTCACCTTAAGTGTTACACGAAGCAAGCAGGTTCAATCCATGTTTTCTAACAAGACACGATCGGCTGCTTTATATGATAAACAAATTTTAATTTAGGCGTTTATTCACATAAACATCGATCAAATTACATTCGTAGCACATATATTATAGGGTAAATGGAAGCGCAAATGTGAGTGCATCACTCACAAGAACAAACCTCTTTGGTTCTTGCACTTGCGTGCACGTTTGAGCTTCCGAAACAGCCTGAATCATATGAATTATCATATGAAGAGACTCATGTGAAATCATACAGGAGAGAAGCCAATCGGTTGAGTTTGTGGCAAAATCTTTTACAGTGCTTGTATATTGTTGTCTTTCAATGCATATGATAATTCATACTCAGAAAGTAGAACTGAAATGACGTTCATTACAAGATGATTAGCTAAAACATTTCAAAATGCACCTGCAGCCTATTTTTCCAGTCATGAATTTTGTCACTGAGGGTTTCTTAATACTGTGCAAAAATCTTGTCTTATCTCATTAACCCAATCTTGTGTCTCGTCTCGTCTCATGAGCTGTCTCGTCACACCCCGTTATCTGCTAATATCTGCTAAAACTTTAATGTGATGGTCCCCCAACAGACATTCTACTGACTATAAGTAACTTTGCAAGTGCATGTCAATTTATTCTACTAACCCTAACCTATTCTACTAGCCCTAACTTTAGAGTCTACTAATACTAAACTTATACTCTAAAGTTGATATATACAGTCGGTGCAATGTCACTTATAGTCAACAGAATGTCTAGAGGGGACCACCAAAATAAAGTGTAACCTAGATTTCTTTAGAATGTGTTTATAAATTGATAATCTGCCCCTGTAATCATAATTTGTGTGAAGAGGAATACAAGTTTTTGTTAAAGGCATTTTACCACTATTTCAGCTGGAAACTGCAGTGAATATGCATGTATGCAGAGGAATGTTTTTACAATGAGCCTGTGTTTGAATATTATTTAGTATGTTTAGTGGTGTTTGCTAAAATTACTATTATTTATATAGGCCTAACGATTTAACAAACCACTAACCCTAAATATGAACTAATGTTTAAGAGATGTGCTGTTTTCTAAATGAGCAGATTAATAATCTGCATCTGACAAATGATGAAACAGCTCTGAAATCAAAATAACTGTCCTGAAAATCATTTATAAAATAAAGAATTGCCTATATGAGTGCAGTAGGCTAAATATTCAGCTAGTGTTTGCACATTTGCTGTTATTTGAACACAGAGCGACAATATGTATATGTATATATTTTTTACATTTTCTCTCAGATCAACAGTATCTACTGGATATAGTTGATCTTATCTTTTAATATTTATATCAAAAGTGCACTTGATTGATCTAGTCTGTGTAATATTTTATTCCTTCAGCAGAAGATCCCTCAAATCCCCTTCCAAAAACAATTTTAGAGTCACCAATGAAAAATGCTGATGTTGAACAGATGGACTTTCTGACAATCATTTTACTGTGCTTTCCACTGATGTCTTGAAATTAGAAATCATGATGCAGCTTTCATACTGTTGCAAGTTATAAGACAAAGGGCAAAGGTCTGTCTGTCAGCTCATGGGAAACATCTGTCTTTAAGTCTCTGCAAAGACCATCAGTTGCACATTCATTGTATTGTGGGGTAAGATCACAAACAATGTTCAAAGTCAGCATTCTGCTTTGTAATTATCTGTGAAGAATGGAGGTCTTTTTTGTCTGTTGTACCTCATTGTCTTTCAGCTCTGTGTTAATTACAGCCTGTTGACACTGAGACCGCAGTCGATCCTCACCGGCACATTACATTGCTACATTACTGCAGCCCAGCCAGTGTGATCTGCAGATCAGACTCATATACAGTACACCTCAGGGTCACGACACAGAGCTTTCTCATTATTACAGCATGAGAGAAATTACAAACACACACATACTCTCTGAATCAGAGTAGCATCTTTGAAGTCATGTACACAAGAAGCCAAGGAGGAATTAAACTCATTTCTGCTGAAATGCCCCAAAACCCCAGACTTGAAAGATTGGATTGATGGGATGATTGAAATTGTTTCATATGAGAGCATGTTAGGGAGACTGCATAGTGAGGGAGAAATGAAAAAAAACAAAAAAACATTTTTGGCAACATATAAAAATGGTTTGAATAAGTAGGACTGATTAACAACTGTTTAATTTCCATGGGCTTTTGTTATGATTGTATTCCACTGATGGTGACTAGTGGCTGAATGTGTTATTGCAAAGATGATTATTGAATGCTGTGGTGATGTACTTTGAAGTTTTGACTGTTGAACAATAAAAAAAGTTGAATTATAAAAAAAAAAAAAAACTCATTTCTGCTGTTGACTGAAAAAGATAATCTGATCAAACCCTATATTCAAAACCACTAGGGTGAAAACAGACATTCTTATATATATATATGTATATATATATAGGTCACACTTTAGTTTAGGGTCTAATTCTCACTATTAACTACAGTAACTATTAACTACGACTTTTGCCTCAATAAACTCGTTACTGCATATTAATAGTTAGTAAGGTAGTTGTTAAGTTTAGGTGGATTAAGGGATATAGAATATGGTCAGCAAAATAGGGCTCGTTCACAAAGAATGCGTCTTTGCGTCTAAAAACGCGCAGCGCAGAATGCAAGGGTCTCGAGAACCACTTTTGAGACATGATGCAATAACGGCAATAACAGAAATAATAGAAATAGGCAACTGTAAACAGAAGCTTGCAAAGCTTGCCCCGCCTTAGAGTTCTTCTGATTGGTCCACTGTTTTGGAACTGACATTGATGAGCGGCACTGCGTGTAAAAGTTGAAATTCTTTTAAAGGGGTCCTATAATGCCCCTTTTACAAGATGTAATATAAGTCTCTGGTGTCTCCAGAATGTGTCTGTGAAGTTTCAGCTCAAAATACCCCACAGATCATTTATTATAGCTTGTTAAATTTGCCCCTATTTGGGTGTGAGCCATTTTACATCTTGCGCTTCGGTTGCTCAACAACAACAAAGCTGGAGAATCTCACACAGCCAAAATGACGATTGTCAGTAACAGTGTTCAGCCTTACATTGTTCAAACCGGAGTCGGACACTGATGGAGAGACTCAGGAAGAAGTTACAACTTTTAGAATGAAACTTGACGTTTCTGAATGGTTAGTGGATAAATTTATGTAGTTGCTGTGGAGTTGATTCAACTCATGGACTAACATGTGCCGTCATGTTAATCTTTTGTGCAAATCCAGCATTGAATTGACCCTCGTTTGTGAAGCAATCCGGCATAAAATGACGGCATGGTAACAACACTCTACTACAACAACTCTTCCTCTTCTCTAAAGCAGCCCAACATGGCCTCGCCCCCTTTGTTGTGTGTTCTCGGGGGCAGGGTTTATGTAAATTTCAGGGTTAGTGATGTCACTAACCCCGGAAGAAGCTTCTTGTAGTCCCTACCAGCCGTTTGTTGTAGTCCTTAAACAGTGAATATCTCCTTTTGCATTGAACTTTGAGCGTGGTAACTTTGCAGATGTTGTTTATGCTCTAACAGCAACATTACACACTAACTAAAGTTAAAAAAGTTAAATCCTAATCAACCACCCCTTTAACTTGACACGGCGTCTTAAAAACGTGGCGCTCATGTGCGAGGTGCTGCAAAAGACACGAGCGTAACGGTCATACACGTCCATCTAGCACGTGTTTACATAGAAAAAACAATGGAAAAGTAGCGCATTGGAATAGAAAAACGCATTCTGTGTGAACGGCCCCTTAATTAAGATGTGTTTTATAAGCACTAATAAACCGCCAATATCCTAATAATATGCATGGTAATAAGCAACTAGTTAATAGTGAGAACTGGACCCTAAACTAAAGTGTTTTTAATTTTTTCTTGTTAAATTGTTTATAATGAATAGGTTGAGGAATACTAAGAAGGTTGTGGTAGGGTAGTGAATGACATCCTGGGTTGATAAAGACCCGAGGTATGTGTTTAAGGGTTAATATTTAGAAATAATCATTGTGTCTGCCAAAATAGTAACGTGTTAATGTGTTACTGTTATTATTGTGTTGTTATTATTGATATTAACAGTTATTGTCACTACACAGAACCTGATTTCACTAAGTACAACATGTTCCTGGATCAACATCTTTGTTGATCCTGGAACAACATCCAAATCAACTAATCAGATTTAAGGGACAAGTTTAAAGTTTATGTCAAGTTTAGGCTTACAACCAGGGTTAGGTGCTTTTACATCAGTCTTATTCACCTATCATTTTTTCTGATTTTAGGAGATAACTCATGGGTAGGGTTAGGTTTACAGGTAGGGATATGGTTATGATTAAATTTTCAGACAGGAATGCTGTTCCAGGATCAACAAAATATGTTGACCCAGGAACGCATCTAACTCTGCAAAATCACTACGTGCTTGTGACTACTGTGAGTCATATTAAATCATCTCCTTCAAACAGTGTTTTATATGTTTTTGTCATTTTGCTTTTATTATTTTTTATGACAGTGATTACTGATGGTTACCACAGTTTTATCATAACAATAGCTGCAGTAATTATGGTATTCTGGTAAAAAACTATTATTACTATATTAAAACATGGTGAAGAGCCATACAGTACATGTATGCAGCATATATTCAGAAGCAGGTGAGACGTCATTTGATTTAAATAAACAATCTCTCTCACTATTTACAGTTTGTATGGTCAGCTCTACATGAATAATGGATGAGACATTTTAAATGTATCAGATCCTATGAGTGAGTTCAGGTTGGTCAAGCTGCATTTTCCACAGTAATAAACTCATTTAAATAGTAATGAACCTTGGCTACAGAAGCAGTGTATGGTGAGCTGACCCACTGAGAGTCATTTAAAACATTCATAACATTCATATATACAACACACAGAGAAACAAAGAATGTCCATTAACCCTCTAATAGGCTCTTTTCAAAGTCTCATACTCTGTATCTGTTTGGAATGACAGAGAGGAGGAGGAGGGCAACCATGTTGATGTGAGTCAGCGTGGGAGTAATATAACCAACTGTCATCTTAACTGAAGTGAGATTATAAATGACTCTCTAACAGAGGAATGTTGTGAAAGCTGAGAGTGACTGGAGCGCACGTGACAAGCAGAAACCCAGAAGCGCCAATCTAACAGATCTGACAGATTTCCTTAGAGAGCCTTAACACCAGAACATTCCAGCTCAGCCAAGACCTGAAAAGAGACACTTAGAGAGAGAGAGAGAAAGAGAGAGAGAGGTAAGTGAGGACACACACAGATTGGTGTCTACCACCGTTTCAACTCTCAAAATTGAGTTAAACGGATGCCAACGGCCATGTAAACCCAGCTTATGAAAAACCACTGGGGAAAAGGGGGAAGGGGTCAACAGCATATGAAGAGGTGTTGCTGGGAAATTAGCACGTTAAATGTGTTAAACACTGACATATTCTTTCACACATTGGCCTGTTTCCCCTTGAGAGGACTGTGTCGTCTAATGAGAAAAGAGCATGTGTGTGATTGTATGTGTTTCTAACCTACACTGTAAACCCGAACACTCAAAATATTTAATTGGATTGAGTAGGACAAACTTAAATTGAACAAATTAGTATAGTTAAATTAACTGCTATGAGTATTTAGAACTTTCTTTTTCTTTTGAGCTCACAGCACTGACATATTTTAAGTAAACAGAACTGTTTCATTGTTTTGAGTTGTATGAACTCATTTCTTTTAATTTAGACTAACTTAAGTTTAACTGAAACTAGGCTGAGATTTCTATTTCCCAGCACGATTAATGGTAAGGGAGATTTAGTAGTGATTAATGTTTTGTTATGCTAATTTAGAAGAGTTTCTGTTAATGTGGGTTTTTAGAGAGTTACCGTCATGGTGACAAGTAGCGCATGCAGCTTGGTTTGAGAGCAGGTAAGTTACATGTTTTAAGATGCTGTACTTATTTAGTAAGTGCCATACCATGCTATTGTTAACATGTTAGCTGATTAACAAGTTGGCATTTTCTGTATTTTCTTAGGGTTTACAGTGAAGTAAATAACTTGTTTGATTTGCAAGAACTCAAAATAAAAAAGTGAACTAAATATTTTATGTTAATTGCTATCAAAATGTATGAGTTAGCTAACTCAATACTTCAAGTTAGGAGAAATTAACATGCATGAGTACTACGAACTCAAAACTTGATAGTTCTGCTTACTTAAAATTGGGAACATCATAACTCAAAAAATTTGATGTAACTGATTACCTCAAATTTTTTGAGTTAGCCCAACTTATTCGGGTTTACAGTGTAGCCATAAATTGGGCAACAATGCTGAAAAATGTCCCAAGAGGTTAACTAAATCTTAACCAAATCCCCAAATTTTAAAACAATAAATGTCTGCTGTAGATTGCTCACAGTACGTCCAGTAACTGTCTGATGCAAATCACAAACAAAAATGCCACAAAAAAAATCTATTTTCACAACACTTTTCATAACACTTTAGTATAGGGAACACATATTCACTATTAACTATGACTTTTACCTCAATAAACTCCTAACCTACTACTTATTAATAGTTAGTAAGGTGTGTGTAAGTGTTAAGTTTAGGTATTGGGTAGGATTAAGAATGTAGAATAAGGTCATGCAGAATAAGGCATTAATATGTGCTTAATAAGTACTAATAAACAGCCGATATTCTAGTAATATGCATGCTAATAAGCAACTAGTTAAATGACTCTAAAATAAAGTGTTACCAAATGAGGTAATATTAATGAAATAAAAGACCTCTTAAGTTTACTTAAAGAGAGTACATTTTTAACACACATAAGTACACTTCTAAAAAGTTCACTTTTTATAACCTCATATTAAAAGTTTTAATTTAAAGTATATTTTAATTTATTATGTTTTAATAATTGTTTTAAAGAAGTACACTTATTTTGATGTGTTGACTAACATACCAAAGCACATGTACAGTAGGTAACACTTTATGATACTGTTCCATCATTAATGAATAACTACTCAGTAACAAATGAGTAACGCAATATCAGCATTCTAGTAACTACTATTAACTAACAAGAATCTCTGATTAATGTATTAGTAAGTAATAGTGCTCAGTTGAATGTGGTAGTTCATTATTAGCTAATCAGTAACTACTATTTTTTCATACCTCCCAGAGGACTACTAAGAACTACTTTATACAGGTTCATAATTAATGTGAATAATGCATAATGTATAATTAATTCTAAAGTGAAGATCATGGTAAGCCACTAGTATTGACTCAAGTTTTACCAAATCCATCAGAAGCAATTACTATCCCAAACCTTACAAAAACCTCAAAAGCTTACAATGATTTCAGTCAATATTAGAGAGTTATCATGCTTTAGAGTGCTGATCCAAATAATAAGTAAAAAAAAAAATACTAATTACTGATTAGCTAATAGTGAACTACCTCATTCAACTGAGTGCTATTACTTAATAATTCGTTAATTAGAGTTTCTTGTTAGTTAATTTCGTTTAGTAGAATGTTAATATTGCGTTACTCATTCCTTTGTAATTCATGACAGAACAATGTTCTAAAATGTTACCGTACTTGATTACAACTTTCAGTTCGCACTTAAGTATATGATTTTTTTTTCTGTAATATGTAAATCTTTTTTTAAAATTGTGCTAAAGTGTACTTCTTTTTCACAAGGGCTAACACTGATAACCACTAACAATGAGCATAAGGCTGAAGGTGGAAATCAGGATGAGGAAAGTAAAGCTGAAAATTAGACTTCTGTGCAAAATACAACCTAAACACACACACACACACATTGGGTTTTCATGTTTTATGGGGACTTTCCATAGACTGTATATTCTATCCCCTAACCCTACCCCTAAACACAACCCTCACAGAAAACGTTCTGCTTTTTTACATTTTTAAAAAAACATCATTCTATATGATTTATAAGCTGTTTTTCTCGTGGGTACTAAAAAAGTCCCTTAAGTAACCCTCTGGTTCTCTTCGGTCACTTTTGACCGAAAAATTTTCTGTTTTGAATTGTTAAAAATCGCAGCTTCATAGGAATGGTACGAAACTTGGTGACTTTTATGGCATTTGGAATGTGAACACAAAAAAAAAATTGAGGATATGATTCGAGCATGCTAAGTGGTCGTAAAAAAAAAGCAGCACTCGTTGTCTTCGGTCAAAAGTGACCGACCATAGGAAATGAATGGGAAATCGACAAAAACACAAAAGTTTGGAGAATTTTGGTGTGTACAATCTACAAATCGGCCACAATTTTGAAAAAAAGTACACAGCAGTAAAGGGGTGACACTCTAAAACATCAAGAGTGTGATTTAGACACACCCACTCACACACGAGCACACACACGCACACTTACACACACACACACACCCTATAAACCACTGTCTGTAACACAGAGCAAAGTTTTGATAATATGTGAAATCCATTGAATAATTCAGTAATAATGCAGGAAAAGCTCACAGCATTGAAGGAGTGACACTCTAAAACATCAAGAGTGGAATAAACACCTATTCTCACGCACACACACACACGCACGCACACATGATACCCCTTTGGTACAATATAAAATAATATAAAAATCTTCGTTTTGAATTTTTTAAAAATTGTAGCTTCATCAAAATGGGTTGAAACTTGGTGATTTTTATGTCAATTGGTATGCGAATACAGAAAAAAAAATCGAGGGCATGATTCGAAAAGTCTAAGTGGTCGTAAAAAAAATAGTTACACTTGTGGTCTTCGGTCAAAAATGACCGACCATAGGAAATGAATGGGAAATCAACAAAAACACAAAAGTTTGGAGAATTTTGGTGTGTACAATCTACAAATCGGCCACAATTCTGAAAAAATGTACACAGCAGTAAAGGGGTGACACTCTAAAACATCAAGAGTGTGATATATACACACCCACTCACACACACACACACACACACACACTATACACACACACTTATGAACTGTGCACTTGGAAGTACAGGCTTGTTCCTTCGCATCGTTCTGAGGTTTTTTGTTTGTTTGTTTTTTTGCAGGAGCTCTGTGTCAAGAGCATAAAAAGTAAAAAAAAAAAAAAGTCACGTGGCATTTTTTATGAATTCTCTTTCTAACACAATGTTTAGGTTTGACTGTAATCATAATGCAAAAACTAACACTTCAAATCAATATTTCTTACAAAAATATATCTAAAACTTCTTAAGAAACAGTCTTTGAGAATGTCTAAATATATATTCATATCCTCAACCTAAAAAAATTAGGTAAATATGTCCAAAAACAACTAGGGAATTCACAAGCCTCTCCATAGCGAGCTATACAAGTATCTAGTGGTTACACCATGGTATTACACATTTTTCTTTTTATACTCTCACTAGATGGCGCTAAAAAATTAAAAAATATATATATTTTAAAGGCCTAGACTCTATTTTAACCTGAAAATTAATTGAAAAATAGTGAAAAAATATTAGAAAAAAAAAAAAATTGTATTATTTTCAATGGGAGAAATTGATCATAATTATTGCATAAATATTAATTAGTATCATGAAATTCTCTCAAAATACAAAATAAAAAAGTAAAAATATTATTGAACAAAAATAAATTACATTGGTTTTGCTGAGGGAGAAAAAAATTGAATTTTAGGGGTCCGGTCACTTTTGACCGCGAAGAGCACAAGTGTGACTCCCAAACGAGGAGCACCAGAGGGGTAAACAACTAACAAAAAACAACTTAGCAATTATACAGCAATACCCTGGGAACTAGTTCCATGGCAGTGAGTTTTACACAGGAAAGCACAACCGACATTTTCTTCAGAATCTTGTTAGTTTTAATGGTCTTAATTACACAATTCACACTATTCCTGGAGTAAATTTCACAATTGTCACAGTCAAGAACTTGCCAGCCTATTAGAGATTTAACAATGTGTTTGAGTGTGTTGAATGTGTATGTCTTGTGGAAGTGTATTGCCTTGTCATCACATAGAAGCGAATGCATCATGGATAATTAATTAATTCGGCCCAATATTTCCCTCCTCTTTCTCCCTCTCTGTCTCTGTCTGTCTCTCTCTGGGCGGTAGTGTTTGTTTTCTTTCACTCTGTGCTCCAGGAGTCATGGAGTAGACAAAAATCTTTGACAGTGAGTTCAGTCTTCTGTTTGTGTTTTTATCCCAGTTATAAATCCTGGTGGAATATTACACATTCGTCTGGGCTGAAGCAGAGCGGCATTTTTATAACAAGATTTGCATCCAGTATTTAGAGTATTAAAAACACACTAAACATAAAAATGTTTATTATTTTTTATTTTGGTAGTAATGATGACACAAATTCCCTAAACGACATAAATAATATTTCTTTTAGTCTTTTTTCAAAGTCAAATGATCCTGCATCAGCTCAGGGTGCACTTTATAACCCAAACTATTCAGCACAGATAACACCGACTCAGACACCGAACATTCTTTCATTTGTTTTCTCCAATAGTCACCTCTTTTCTCTCAGTAAACTACTTAAGTGAAGCTTTTCTTTAGAATGAGCTGCGGAGAAAGCAGGAATATTTCCGACTGCATGCTCATTCCAGACACTGAAATCAATACCTCATCTGTCATCATCTCTCCATCACTGAGAGAGACAGAGAGAGAAGGATAGAGTGTCACTCACATATACACACATATAAAGACGTCTCTGACCAGCAGTCATCCAGGAAACGTTTAATTTAAACGGACGCTGGCTCTGTTCCAAACGACAGTGAGCTGCCTGCTACTGTCTACAGAGGCAGCTTCCTTCTAAGAGAGAATGATAAGCGTCATGGAACCTCATAAAAGACTTATCTGAAACATAGACAGCAACTCCACAGGCCAAACAAATGCGTTTGACATCAACATGTTACAGAAAGCATAAATATACAGCAGAAATAAATGTGACCCGTGCTGGCAAAATGAGTTGCATTGAGCAAATTTTCACAAATGAGTTATTGTTATTGTTATAAAATGGTGTATGATTTGTTGGAATCAGACAAAAAATGACTGAGCTATATCTGTTTGAAGTCAATAGAGATAGAAAAGTCATTTCTGAGAAAAATCGAGTTAAAGTTTTTTGACAAAATCACCTAGCAACCATACCTTAAAATCGCTGGTAATACCACCAAATTTGGCGCAAACCAAGTCAAAACCCACCCCTCACATTTTTGTAAATATTTTATTATATCTTTTCATGTGACAAAACTGAAGAAATGACACTTTGCTACAATGTAAAGTAGTGATTAATGTCTAAACCGCTGGCCACAAAAGTGAGTACACCCCTAAGTGAAAATGTCCAAATTGGGCCCAAAGTGTCAATATTTTGTGTGGCCACCATTATTTTCCAGCACTGCCTTAACCCTCTTGGGCATGGAGTTCACCAGAGCTTCACAGGTTGCCACTGGAGTCCTCTTCCACTCCTCCATGATGACATCACGGAGCTGGTGGATGTTAGAGACCTTGCGCTCCTCCACCTTCCGTTTGAGGATGCCCCACAGATGCTCAATAGGGTTTAGGTCTGGAGACATGCTTGGCCTGTCCATCATCTTTACCCTCAGCTTCTTTAGCAA
Source organism: Mylopharyngodon piceus (assembly GCA_039654765.1). Classification (NCBI taxonomy): domain Eukaryota; kingdom Metazoa; phylum Chordata; class Actinopteri; order Cypriniformes; family Xenocyprididae; genus Mylopharyngodon; species Mylopharyngodon piceus. The sequence continues at coordinate 30,715,968 of CM077441.1, read as the reverse complement.
GGCAGTGGTCGTCTTGGAGGTGTGTTTGGGGTCGTTATCATGTTGGAATACTGCCCTGCGGCCCAGTCTCCAAAGGGAGGGGATCATGCTCTGTTGGCATTCATGGTTTCCTCAATGAACTGTAGCTCCCCAATGCCGGCAGCACTCATGCAGCCCCAGACCATGACACTCCCACCACCATGCTTGACTGTAGGCAAGACACACTTGTCTTTGTACTCCTCACCTGGTTGCCGCCACACACGCTTGACACCATCTGAACCAAATAAGTTTATCTTGGTCTCATCCGACCAAAGGACATGGTTCCTTAGTCTGCTTGTCTTCAGCAAACTGTTTGCGGGCTTTCTTGTGCATCATCTTTAGAAGAGGCTTCCTTCTGGGACGACAGCCATGCAGACCAATCTGATGAAGTGTGCGGCGTATGGTCTGAGCACTGACAGGCTGACCCCCCACCCCTTCAACCTCTGCAGCAATGCTGGCAGCACTCATACGTCTATTTCCCAAACACAACCTCTGGATATGACGCTGAGCACGTGCACTCAACTTCTTTGGTCGACCATGGCGAGGCCTGTTCTGAGTGGAACCTGTCCTGTTAAACCGCTGTATGGTCTTGGCCACCGTGCTGCGGCTCAGTTTCAGGGTCTTGGCAATCTTCTTATAGCCTACACCATCTTTATGTAGAGCAACCATTCTTTTATTCAGATCCTCAGAGAGTTCTTTGCCATGAGGTGCCATGTTGAACTTCCAGTGACCAGTATGAGAGAGTGAGAGCGATAACACCAAATTTAACACACCTGCTCCCCATTCACACCTGAGACCTTGTAACACTAACGAGTCACATGACACCGGGGAGAGAAAATGGCTAATTGGGCCCAATTTGGACATTTTCACTTAGGGGTGTACTCACTTTTGTGGCTAGCGGTTTAGACATTAATGGCTGTGTGTTGAGTTATTTTGAGTGGACAGCAAATTTACACTGTTATACAAGCTGTACACTCACTACTTTACATTGTAGCAAAGTGTCATTTCTTCAGTGTTAGAAGAAAGATATAATAAAATATTTACAAAAATGTGAGGGGTGTACTCACTACAAATTTGTACTCACTACAAGTTCACGTTAAATACAACTAATTGCGCTTTTTTTTTTCAAAAGGGTAGGCAGATCACTAGGTTTTGGAACAGAGCTGTCAAGCACTGTGCTTTGAAATTGGGATTTGATTAACACTGTGGAAGAGGTTATAACTTCACACAATCCACAGTCCTACATTCTACACACGGCATCTGTGTTTCTACATTCATGCTGAACACAATGAACACATAGAAGAACAAAGGAGCCCTCCACTAATTAGGCCCATGAATAATAGCAGAAAGGGAAATGCGTGACACATCCCAAAATCAGTTACAGGAAACATGCGGTGATAAACGGCATACAGTGGCCGTGAATGATCTAAATCAAGGTCTCAAGGTTTTTCCCAGCACAAATATCAGAACAAATCACACACAGCATCCTCCTGCTGATGAACACAACCAGAAAAGGAGTAAAGTAGTAGGTTCTTGTACTTAATTAGGCTCTGTATTAAACACCAGAGTGGCAGAAACAATGACATAATGCTAAACAATGTAACTAGAACAAACGGTAACACTTCATTTCGATGGTCCACTTTAGACATTCTACTAAAGTACATTCTAAAAGTAATTTTGCAACTAGATGTCAACTAACTCTCATTAGAGTATTAGTAGACTGTCTGTTTAATATCTGCTAACACTTTATTTTGATGCTCCCCCAACAGACTGTAAGTAACTTTGCAGCTACATGTCAACAAACCCTAACACCTAACTCTAACCTAACGGTCTACTAATACTCTAATGAGAGTTAGTTGACATCTAGTTGCAAAGTTACTCCTAGTTAGTAGACCATTAAAATAAAGTGTAACCAAGCAAACTGACATGACTAAGAACAATGTTTTTTTTCATGGGAATTATGTAACTATGTCATAGTTTATTATGTCGATATTGTTTGACAGACACAATTTTGATATTTTATGAGGCTTGAAGTAACAATGTAACAAAAAGAAAACTCACAAACTGGCAGAAATTCTTGAAAAAAGACATTTTGTCACAAATAGTAAGGCTTTTAGGTTTGGTTAAAAACCTTTTCTAATATGAAAATATTGAATAACCAACAAGCTGTTTAGATGTCATAATATGACAGGAAACCCATGAAACAGAGAGGATCTCTATTGACCTGCATGACTGTGTGTCAAGGCCATTCAGTTTTCTATAAAAAATGTCAGATATGTTGAGCTTTTTATGAAAAGACAAGTTCTATTCAGGTCAAAGTGAGTAACCCGAAAAAAAAAAAAAAAAAGTAATGCTAACGATACCCGAAAAATGGTAATCATGACTCAAAAAATTCTGCATATTTGTGTTTTTTGTATTTTGACCTTGAAAATATGTTTTAAAACTTTGGTCCCACTTTATATTAGGTGGCCTTAACTACTATGTACTTACATAAAAAAATAAAAAAATAAAAAATAAATAAATAAGTACAATGTACTTATTGTGTTCATATTGTATTGCAAAACACTTTTGCTGCTATTGAGGTGGGATACGGGAAAGGTTAGGGACAGGTTTGGTGTCATGGGTAGGTTTGAGGGTGGGTTAAGGTGTAAGGGATGGGTCAACAGTATCATTATAAATGTAATTACAGATGTAATTACATGCTGATATTTTTTAAAATTTAAGTACATTGTAAAAACATGTATGTACACAATAAGTGCATTGTATCATATCATTAATTTAAATGTTCCTACACAGTAGTTAAAGACACCTAATATAAGGTCGGACCAAAACTTTTTTTAATGAAATAATGATTAAGCTTTATAAACTCATACACAAAACTCATGTACAAGTTGTGTATATTTAAGGTACAAGAAAAGTAGTTTTTACTCGATGGTTGCACCGTTTGACATTTGTAATTAAATCAACATTTTTGTAGAAAATTGTATTAAGGTTTTTTTTAATTTTCTTGCTTGATATTTTATGTATGAAACCAACATGAATACTTTATTTAGTTTTTTAAGAAGTTGCAATGTGTGTTTTAAACTAGATTTCTCGGATTTCAGACATCCATAATACATAATTTTGCGTACTGAAATGATCTCTTCTAAATAGTAGCACAGACCAACAAAACAACATGAACACAATTTTGATGTAATCCACTGACCTAGTAGTTTGATCCGTTTTCCAGAAACTCTGTTTTGAATGCCCAATGAATTTGAATTTGACCCCTTTAAATCCATTTTAGCAGTGAAGAGAGCAAGCTAGTGCCATTACATGTAAACAAACCCCACCTACTCTGCTCATTTACATTCAAACCGCAACCCTGCCATTCACTGTCACTCATTACCAAGGTAACAGCTCATTTGCATAACAGCATGCTAGCAATAAACCGCCAAACATCAGAAAACACAACAAAACATCATTTTCAACACACAAGAGAGAACAAACAGATATCTCTCATTTGTGGAAATAAAGAGTTAGATATAACCTTCACAGAACAGCATAGATTAAGTTCATATGTCTGGATAAATGAGGTAATAATATTTTTGTTGTTGTCAGCAAATGTATGTCACAGATGTGTTATTTCTACATTTTGCTATGTAGCCTTGTTGAGTGTGTGTGTGTGTGTGTGTGTGTGTGTGTGTGTGTAGACCACAGCTGTGACCAGTGTTTCCTGGATAGTTTGACCCCACATTAGCCAAAGAAAACCAGACTGTACCAGGTGAGGCCACACACACACTGCTTTACACATATATAATTTTACTGTATCATCAAATACTTAAATTTATACTCTAAACAGTGTTGTATTCATTAATAACAATGTTACAGTTTAGAGATTTATTCTAGAATTGAAATTTAATTGTATAGAGGATGAATGAAGATTAAACATAAATATGAATGTGCTGGTAAGTTTAGCCATATGTACAATATATCAAAGGAAGATAAACTGATCCTAGAATGCACTCGGGCCAAAAGAAAGCAATGAGACGGGTGTCAGCATATACTACAACAATATTATTCCACCCTTCACAACCCTGTCGAGCTGCATTCATTTAGCGCACATCACGCTGTGTAAAGACAGACTCTGAGAAACCCCGGAGAGATGTTTGCATTAGCTCAGCTAGAAGATCCATACTGACCTGTCTAACCTCCAGAGCTGACTGAAGATGACTGGATGAAATCCTCATACAGCACTTTCATTAAGAGCTCTCACAGAGCCTGACTGAACTACATATTATTTTTGTAAGTTGAGAAAAATGAAACAGATTACTGCTGAGATACACAATAACATTGTTGGCATAACCAACAATAGTTGATTCAGTCTTATGAATATATTTAGTTCAATAAAACCAGTACATTTAGATGATATCACATTGTCGCTGTCGAGCGGAAAACTGATTTTACACTAAGTGAAAATAGCGAATATAATCTATTTACACTATATAAAACAACATGTCCTCCAACCAATACGCCCATATTTGTCACTTCACTGAAATACGACCCATAGGAGCGTTACTAAAGTTGCACCCCTATCGACAACAGGACACTTTCATTTTAATGGATTGTAGCCTTTTATCTGCATCATATTTCGGGTTTTGCGTAGCTCAGTTGGCAGAGCATTGCAATATACAACAATATGCAATCATGTGATCATGCAATCGTGGGTTCAGTCCCGGGGAATGCATGTGCTCATAAAGTGTATATGCACTATAAATCACTAAGGGTAGGTTTAGGGTTGGGGTAGGTGTAGTCATTATTAAAAAATGAGTTTTGCTAAATGGAAATAGGACAAATGGCGGGTAAGGGACCGTGTAAAAAGTCTACACATTGCATTTAAATGAACACCCATTTTGATTGGTAACGATAGTCATACGTCATTTCATGACGACAGACATAACACGACACTGTCATTATTTTTACGCCAGCTAGAGGGCGCATGACTTTAAAATGTAAATATAGGTCGTAATAAGGTGTTTGAAAAAACGACCTATAGGGTCATTTTTTGGAGGAGGACAGTCTCATATAAAAGTAGCAGTTCCTTGCAATAAGTGCAAATAGTTGTTAGATGCTATTTATACTTATAAATAGTGGCAGATCTCAGTATTGTTGTACATTAACAGGATGCAATAATAACATAGAGTGTAAATGACTTTATACAACAGTTCTTTCTGGTTCTCGAATCTGATTGGCTGAGAGCCATGCGATATTCTAGTGATAACAGCATTCCTACCTTTTCACCGTTTTATCTGTCCACTTGAAGCGATTGTCATGGCGGCCGATCAAATCCACCGTCTTTTTTACAAATACTACACTTGATGTACCACGAACTGTAGTTTTAAGAGTTTTTTAGGCGAGAATGTAGTTGTTTAGACCTCAAATATGTGACTAATATTTAATCATAGCGCCTATTTTACAATTTTTTAGACGTTTTCGGAGATTTGAGCTCCAGGCCGTCAGCCGCCGTTCAGTGCTCGTGTACCTGCCGAGAAAAGGTTCATCTCGGCCTGTGTTTCGGGGATTTGCCGCTGGCTCTTATAGTAGTTAAACATGAGATATAATTAATTTTGGGTACATAAAACAGGCAATCTTTGGTCTTATTAATCTAATACTTGTTCCTGAGCAATTCGAATTGGGCTATGTTAAATTTAAAGGCTATATTTAACTTACATCCTGTAGAGCACTGCTTTTGTACGTTTGACTGAATTGTATAATTGTGTTTATTTCCTATTCTCATTTATAATGGTAATAAATATATGCGCAATATCACACTCATAGCCATGCGATATGGTTGTATATCAGCACGCTGTGATTACCTATGGCCGAATCACAGCCGTGCTGATATACAGCCATATCGCACGGCTATGAGTGTGATATTGCTCATATATTTATTAAAATGATTAAATGGATGTCGCCTAATTGGGACAATAAAGCCCTCCCTACACCTACCGTTAACCCTACATGATAAATACTTTATTATTAAACACTCGTTAGGCACTTTATTTCCACTTTTCAAATTTTTTCTTCATTTTTATTAAAAATGCCTTTCCGATCTGATATGAGAAGAGCAAGTTCGTCAAAAGCCGGATTCGAACTCGAGTCGAACGCGTCAAAAGTACTTCCACGCGCCAGTGCAAATAGAAACTGTTTTGTTTTTCATAAATCATTACTATTGGCCACTCTTTACATCTGTCTGTGGGTTTTGCACATTTTTAACCAATGAAAAGTATTAAAAAGAGCTTGTGACCAAACCTCGTAACACAATTGGATCCTCAAACTGTTGGTCAAACCTCATGACTCCGCACACCTCTCATTTTGTCCCCAAAACAGAGGGTATACCCAAACACCACACACACACACATTTCTACAAAGCAGTCCATCACAAGCCATACACAAACACACACATGTACTACATGGTGAAAATGAGACTTAACAGGAGTGCTTCTTAAGTGCTGCTCGCTCTCCCTGCATCTGATTGAAACATAAATGATGGAGCTCTGTTGCTAAGAGACATAATCAAGATGAAATAGGCCAATTTATTCCATTACTGAAGCGCAGAGGAGAAGAGAGAGTGAGTGAGAGAGAGAGAGAGCACAAAATAGACAGAATACAGAGGAACAGAGAGAAATACAGATGAAGCAAAAGACACTAACAGACAGAACATTGTAAAGTACGTACCACAAGCTCTGTGGTGATAAGGAGAGCATGCTGGGATACGTGCAGGTACACATTAGCCTTTGTGTACTACAGAGGCCTGTGACAGTGATGAATGCTGGGTAAAGAACAGCGATGGAGGGGCATTTAGCCATTCACCAAAGAACAAGATCAATGTGGAAACAAAAGAATGGACAGATCCTCCAATCTCTCAGGACACACACACACACACACACACACACACACACTCAGAAGGGCTCTCAGACAGAGTTTGAGCGGGCACTGCCTGTAATGATAGATTGAATTATTTCCTGTTCTGGCAGTTAAATTAGCCTAATGCATCTGTGAGTGTCCCAGACCAATAGAAGCCCAGAACACATTAACACAATGAGAGAGGAGAGAAATGAATGGCTATTGGATTATACAGATGCAGATTAAAATAGAGTTTCACATTTTCAGAAGAAAATGTGAGTGGTGTTTGCTTATGTAATACTCATCACTATGCTAGGCTGTTCTGGGCGGTTGCTATGAGGTTGCTAAAGTGCTCTGAGTGGTTTTTAGTGTGTTGATATTTGGTTGCTAGGATGTTCTAGGTGGTTACTTACTGGCCAGTTTCAAATGTGCTCACCCCCAAATCTTTATGATCTTTTGGTATCTAAATACTGACCAGGTCCCACCTCAAAGTCTTTTTTGCTCATTTCTACGACCAGCAAGTCTAATAGCACCCCTCCTCGATCCTCATGACTTCAAAAACTTCAAAAAATGAAATCCTGTCATCATTTACTCACCCTCAAGTTGTTCAAAGAACACAGAAGAAGATATTTTGAAGAACGTCGGTAACCAAACAGACCCCATTGACTTCTATAGTATTATTTTTTTTCCATACTATGGAAGTCACTGGTGCCCCACAGCTGTTTGGTTACCGACATTCTTCAAAATATCTTTGTTCAGCAGAACAAATAAATTTATACAGGTTTGGAACAACTTGAGGCTGAGTAAATGATGACAGAATTTTCATTTTTGGGTGAACTATCCCTTTAAGTGTGTTAAGAAACAGTCATGAAAGTGTGCTTTATTTAAGTACAGTGGCCTTTTATTCCATTAATATTGTATTATCTGAAAGCACAGTTTTTTTGTTTGTGTACAAATACACACACACACACACACACATATATATATATATATATATATATACTTTTAGGATTTTAAGTAGACTACAAGTGCACATTCAATACAATTTAAGCACATTTTTTCCACAAAGGATTACCAAGGTTGTACACTACATTTCTACTTTGGGGGCTCAAAAACTATATTTCACTTGCATAGTCTGCAGTGCAAACACGCATAAACAAGTGAGCAAGAGAGAGAGAGCAATTCAGGACAACCGAATACACACACAGACAGCGGCAGGTCCTCAACACACTGTCTGGCGGGGAAAACACAGTCATGAAGCCACTTCAGTGCAACTCACATTCTATAAAGAGAGCAGGAAGCAACTGATAAGATGTGTTCACTCAACACCCTGCTGCTGAAGACGTGTGTGTGTGTGTGTGTGTGTGTGTGTGTTAATCCCACAGGGAGGAACTCAGTGCTCAGTGCAAATGAATGCAGCCAAGTTCTCTATCAGAGACCTGAAGCTTTCAGCACTGTCTGCCCAACAGCCATGTGTGTGTGTATAAATCACTGTACAGCTGTCATCTTAAAGATATGCATGCTTTGAGCATCAATAATCCATCAGGGAAATACTTACATGCGCCTACACTGAAAGTGACTGGGCAAAAGTTCCTGTTATAGTAAATGAAGCTGTCTACACTGCAAGTGTGTGCCAAGTTTTGTCTTATCACATCATTCATTTGCACGTGTCAGACAATACAATCACATGGTTCTGTATAAATCTGCTTCAGTTTTCAGTTGATCACAACCCTACCACAAAATACCACACTAGCAGCACATTATTAAGACTTCAGACTGAGGAATGGGTGGTTTCCGCATAAAGTATAACAGCCATAAGCTATTTCATACCATAATAAATATAGTACATATGTATAAAAGTTATCAAAAATATCCATCATATCAGAAACAAAACATCATTCTGACTCTTACAAAATACAAACAAAGACACACCATCAAATGAAAAATAAACATGAATGAACGACTGAACAGATTAAAAGAATAAGCAAAAAAATGCACTCATTGACATATTTTATCCACAGACCTACACTACCGGTCAAAAGTTTTGGAATAATTAAGATTTTTAAAATAAAAGTCTCTTATGCTCACCAAGGCTGCATTTATTTGATCAAAAATACTGTATAAACTGCCATATTCTGAAATATTATTGCAATTTTTTTAATTATTTAATACATTTAAAAATGTAATTTATTGATGTGTCTGCACTCTAATATGCTGATTTAGTGCTAAAGAAACATTACGTATTATTATTTTATTATTATACTGTTGAAAACAGTTGTGCTAATTAATATTTTTGTGTAAACTGTAATACACTACCATTCAAAAGTTTGGGGTAAGATATTGAAAATGATCATGTGACGACTAGAGTAAATGGCTGCCGAAAAATTCAACTTTGCATCACAGGAATAGGTTGTTTGCACATGATGTCATTACTGCACGCGAAATGCGGCTGGAGGGCAAGGAGTGATTTTTCTATACAGGAATCCTATCACAAACTCAAATTCCTATGTTTTGCGTCGTTTATGGTTGCTCAAATCTTTCAAACCGAGAAACCACAAAGAGCTTTTATCGTTTACGTAACTTTTTTAACTTTAAAAGTTGTCACCTTTTATAGCGTTTTGCGTCTGCTGATACTGAAATGAATATGGATAACTGCTTACCTTTTTTTGTTTTTGACTTGGTTAAATATTCACATTCTTCATGGTATCGTTTGCAGGGAAGAGAAGATATTTCATCCCATTGAATGATAATTTGGTGTTTTCACTGAAGTTTTGTAGAATTCCATTCACAATGTTGATCTGGTTACCGTGAAAACAGTGTCACGCGCTGCTGCTTCAGCCATCATATGGTAGAAAATGTCCAAATAAAAAAAAATGTGTTCAACAAGCTGACAGAAGTCGATCCATTTCTTTGTTGGAAGGGTGTAAATGTAGTTTTAATGTTTTCTCTGGAAATGATCACTTTCCCATATGACCACGGAGGAGAATCGAAGGGGCATTCAGCGGACAGACACCCTTTTTTACAATCTACGACAGACACCGAGACACTGTATTTTTTATTTTTTTTTGTATTTATTTCAACAAATGACAACCAAAATCAAACCCATAGAAGCTTGTGAACAGGTTTGAAGTGGCTGTGTACAAGTTATTCTCATTCACAAGCCGAGTGAGAGTCATACTGGCAAATGTAATGTTAATTATTAAACCAAAAAAAATACAACACTTTCAAAAACACTCAACTATGTGATTATTTTATTGAGTGATAGGGAGTGGGTTCAATCAGTGACATTATTAGATTTGCTATACGGCATCTCCCTGTCATCTCCTCAACCTGCATTTTTTACAGGTAGAAAAGGCGAAAATTGTATTACACCGTCCAGTTTTTTCCCTGAACGATGACGTAAGCTCCTGTTGCAATTCTCGATTCAGCATAAATGACCTACAATGGCGACATTTTTTCACAATCACGACAGAAAATCAAAATACTGCCCTAAACGTCACTAGCAGAAAGGCAGCGCGATATAAACAACCCAGACTAGAACTGAACGCAGCGTGACGGCAGCTTCACATTCTCTATCTACCTCCTCGATGGCAGTCAAGTCTTTCAATTCAGTAGAAAAATCACTCCTCTTCATAACATAAGGTTCATATCCAAAATGTTGTGATTTTCTGTTTATACCTTTCTAAACCAGCACAGTACGGACTTTTGTCTATCTCTTCCATTCTAATTTTCACTGCTTGCCCTCCACGTTAATTTCGCGCGTCACCAGAACCACGTGATTGCAAACAACCTGTTAATATCTTAGAGACCCCCTGTGGTGAAAATAAAGTTTTTAATGTTGTTTATGTCTATGTGGTGTTTTTAATATGCTTTAAGACAAATCATGTGCAAATTCATAGCAATATGGCGGGTGTATGATGTATATTACGATGTTATGATGAACTATATGCCTTTCTCCACTGACGTTCTGAGTGGTTCAAAGAATCTGTCTGACTCTGAGATGGCGAACGGGAGCATGGTTTGTGTATCATTAGCAACACATTATTAGCTGTTTGATAACATAGTTAAGCAAAAGGCTAATCATATTAATTACCATTATATGTCCGACGTTGTAAAGAGCGATACCATTGTGCAGCGTTTACCTCAGTAAGTTTACCGAGTGGATCTCTGAGCTTGCGCGAGCGAGTGGAGGCGGGGCTAATTTGCATATTCATTGACCTGTGTATGCTAAATGAGGCAAGGGTGTAGAGTTACATTCAAGCTATTTTATGGCATGAAGACATTTTTTTTTCACAGGAAAAAACATTTAAATATGTCATTTTGGTGATCAAAGATGAGTTTAAAGGGATAAAATTATTGACTACAGGGGGACTTTTAATTATTCCAAATTTTTGACCAGTAGTGTACATAAAATAAAATTTCAGACCATTTCAGACCATGCACATTCACAACCATGTTAGGTTCATTCAGGAATGAATCACTCAGAATAGTACATATACAAATAGAAGACATAATTAAATAGATGGCAGAATTCACATCTTTCTCTGTAATTATTCATTTATATAATATGTCCAGAACACTGCTGTATCCTCAGACTGGAATTATGTGCTATGATAACACAGTATTATATATGACAGAATGCTCACTGATATGACGCGGTGTAATTACAGTTATTAGAGGTATAATAGTAGTGTCTCTAAAAGCCCCTACTGAAACAAGCTCTAACCAGTTTCTCTCTTCTCTTTAGCCAGGAGCAAGTTTATGTCAAATATTAATTACTTACTAGATAGTGGTTAAAAAAATAAAAAAAATAAATTGGGATCAGTTCTGGTGGAAGACAGTGTATGAATCTAAAACCTTCAGATGACTCATATCCCCATCTCTGTGAGTTACTGGAATGCAGCATGAAAAAAATGCAACACACACAAGAGATCAGCATCGAGTGGCGTGTGTGAATGTAACCATATTTAGCGCTCTATAACAAGGCTGACAACCGTTTTCTCTTGCTGTGTGCATGTAGCCTCTCTCTGTCTGGACCATCTATTGCGGAGAGTGCGGTTGAACTCTCATCCAGTTTGTACATGGCCAGTCTTATAAATGCCACAGCTGCCCAACCCTATAATCACAGCCATGAAATATGCAGATATGTCACATTGAGCGTGAATAATTCCCTAAAAATGTCAGTTTACTTAGAGAAATATGAACAGCTCAGACTCAGAGGTTTCTGGTTCTTCGAGACAAGACACATTCATCACAGCCCAGACATAGCTCATCTTAAAGGCATATATACTGTATATATGGGCCATTCTACAGAAATGGTTCAAAGTCAGAGTTGGAAACGTCTTGAAAAAAATTGGTATGCAGATTTTGTATGCATGCAAATATCCGAGGTACACATTTCTAGTAATTGTGCAGTTAATTCTCATATTGTATTTTCAGAAAGTTTTGGAATATTTTTCCTCTCCCCAAATTTGTCACTACCGAAACACAATGATAAATAATTTAATAAGAAGGGTTACATTGACCTATTAAGATTTTGTTTACATCTACCTTGTAAATATATTTTTGCTATTTTTTAAAAAACATTTTCACAGGTAAATCAATACTAATTACAATTTTAACAATATTTCAAGTGTAATTTATGAGATTTGTTGTATTTTTGAATCCAATCTTTCTTTGTAAAAGGCATATAAAGGCAAGTTTATCATAGTGATTTCAAAGTTAAGGATTCATTAGTTTGAATATACATTGAACTAAACACTATAATAACATCTTAGTTGATAATTCAATATACTTTATTTTTGACCAAACATCCCATGTTTCAGTCCTGACTGCATATTTTCGGTAGTGACAGTAATGTGTTGGTAGCCAATACATCACATTACAGAATTTTAATTCACATACTAAAACACTACTGAAACATATTAAAATACTAATGATTTGCATAACTGTACTAAAATTTTGTTTATTTACCCCAAATAAATGATTGTGTTCCCTTTTGTCACTACCAAAACAATGATGACATGTTTCGATCATGACTGTTTCGGTAGTGACAATTTTAGATACTTTTGTGCCTAGCTCAAAGATGCTAATCAACACATGGTTAGCTAGCACAGTTCTGAACAGTTGTACACACATAAAAACTAAATTTGATCAAATAACACTAAAAAAAAAAAAAACAATGTCACAACCGAAACTTCACCACGTTTCAGTCGTGACTGTTTCGGTAGTGACAATTTTAGAAACTTTTGAGCCTAGCTCAAAGATGCTAATCAACACATGGTTAGCTAGCACAGTTCTGAACAGTTGTACACACATAAAAACTAAATTTTATCAAATGACACTCAAAAAAACGATGTCACAACCGAAACTTCACCACGTTTCGGTCGTGACTGTACATGACATACACGTGACATGAAAATGCGGGACACATTGTTTTACATAAAGTTTCATGATTAAAAAAACATATATAAAATAAATATTTTTTAACTTCACTTAAAAAAATCCAAAATATATTTTTAAAAACAACAATGGAAAAAATTGCAAAAAAATATTTCAATATCATTTTCACAAGTTGAAATTTAGGGGTTAGGGTTCGGGACAGCCACACCCAATTGAAAGTACCCAATAAATGATGACTTTATATATATTAAGCTTACTGATATTTTAAATATTATTGTGGGATTCAATAGATAATAGAAGGATCTTAGTAAACGTCTAAAATTTGAATAATTAATTGTTTTTTTAATGTGTTTTTTGGTTGTGGGACAGCAGTTTGCACCAATTCTGTAGAATGGCCCACTTCCACACACTGAAAAGAGCTTCCTACATTTTAGGTGAAGGAGTGATCATGAATCATGTGTCCTGTACTTCCTGTTTTCCTTTTGAAGTGTTGATCAGACATCTACACCTCAATCTTTGAAGCCATATTTAGTAGAGAGCTCTGCTAAATGCTTATCTGTACAAATGCATTCTGGACAACAGGGCTGCCTACCCTCCCATCAATCATCCATTGCTCTAAGGCAGGGAAAGGCCCTGAAGTGCCGCTGTTCTGCAGAGTTTATCTCCAACCCTAATCAAACACACCTGAACAAGCTAATCAATGTCTTCAGGATTACTAAGGCTAAAGGCAGGTGAGTTTTTATCAGGGTTGGAGCAAAACTGTGCAGGACAGCGGCACTCCAGGACCGACGTTGCCCATCCCTTACCATTATATAGAAAATACAGGCTTTACAAAACATCTACAGTGTGCTGTATGCAGTGAGTGACAGAGATCATTTGAATGAAAGAGCCTGCTAAAGTAATACATGTAAATCAATAACTGTAGATCACAACTTAGGCTCACTGGAAAAATTTACCTGTGACGACATTTCTGCAGAATGATATCATGTTGCTTCTTGCACATTTTGCAACAATTGTGACACTTTAGTACCTGAGTGGCACTAAAAGTGCGTTCAGTTTTATCCAAAACAGGTGAACGTGAATCTGGTTGTTGCAAATCTGTTGGTTGTTGTACATGTTGTAAGTGGCGCAAAAAAGTTAATGTTCTATCATGCTTGAAAATATCATAACACCTATACTAAACCCTGATTAACAAAAGCAAACATGAGGTAAAAATGAATTTGCTGAAGTAACCATGCATTTTAGCTTGCTTCTTCTTTTATCATGACTTGTGTTTCACAGGACTCATATCCAAGCGCTCCACATAACAAGTGCAATGCTGTACCAGGTGAGCTACCGAGCATGTTTACTTTGTTAGAAAAGCCATACATGTGGGGCTGGTTATGTGATGTAAAGTTTTGCAAAAATATAGGTAGAGGGGCACGTTTTTACATTGAGCCTACAGTTAGGTTGGTAGATCATGTGATGCATTTGAGACCAATGTCTCAAATTAAATTGTGAAATGAAGTATTATCTGAAGAAAGAATGTCATATACATCTGGGACGGCATGAGGGTGAGTAAATGAGGAGAATGTTTGGGTTGAGTATCCCTTTAATAAATGATCTTATTTAATGGCATATTCATGAAAATGACAGATCAGCCAGACAGAGGAACTTGAAGAGCTCTGACAGATGATACAACTTCATATAAAAGTCTATGAGAGAATAAAATACAGAGACATCCTGCTGACTGATCAGACACCCAACCAGAAAACAGAAGATCATACAAGAGCCGGGACTGCTGTTGCGACAGAAGACAGAGAAAAGAAAGACTTCCGTTGTTTGATGAGAACTCCATTAATGCTGATCACAGAAACAAACAAGAGCCAGAGAGTGATAGACAATTGATTTATAACAGCACCATAATATAACATTCAGTCTGCGCTTTTAAGTCATTAAAAGTACATCCCCATCTCGTTAAAACTACAACTGTCTTTCTCACTGCTCCACACCCTCATTACTGATGTTAATACTCTCTTTCTTCCAAGATCCCTTTAGAAAGATAAGGAATCAAACCAGAAACTACTCAATGCCAACACTGTAATAAGGCAGTAACAAATGAGATTTCACTTAAGTCATATAAGACAAGTAAGACAAGAGGTGTTTATTTTTTTACCATGACATTTAAGCTTCCAGACTTGGCAAATACCACAAATCACCCAAAAGGTCTGTTTTTCCCCCTGAAAACAGTATACTAATCTAATAGATGTCTCCTCATAAGTTTCAGAAGTGATCTCAATAATGTCACAAACTGTGCCCAGATTTGCCAAGAAACCAAAGCCTGTAAAGCAGAGATCTCAATGACCTTGTTTCCACCTGGTATTAAGATGTGTTTTTGGTGATCCATTCACAAGTGATCATCCAAGACGCATTACCATTTCCACCTACTATTAGCATGCATTTTAAATGCGTCTCCAGTGACCACTTATGTTTGGATTTCATTAAGACATTCCCATCTCCAATCAGGTTTCTCCAAAAACAAATTATCTATGAGCTGTGCTATTCACATTGATTTCATTGTCAACAATTGCCTCATTTGTTTCTATTTTTATTCCTCCCGAGACAAAGTTGATTCCTACATAAAACATTTTAAAACCTCCATTAGCTCTCCTGAGATATGAAAAAGCCACTGCTGAGCAATACAACTGACTTATGTGTAGTTAATATGAGATATACACCGAACAGGCATAACATTATGACCACCTTCCCAATATTGTGTTGGTCCCCCTTTTGCTGCCAATACAGCCCTGACCCGTCGAGGCATGGACTCCACTAGACCCCTGAAGGTGTGCTGTGGTATCTGGCACCAAGATGTTAGCAGCAGATCCTTTAAGTCCTGTAAGTTGCGAGGTGGGGCCTCCATGGATTGGACTTGTTTGTTCAGCACATCCCACAGATGCTCGATTGGATTGAGATCTGGGGAATTTGGAGGCCAAGTCAACACCTCAAACTCGTTGTTGTGCTCCTCAAACCATTCCTGAACCATTTTTGCTTTGTGGCAGGGCACATTATCCTGCTGAAAGAAGCCACAGCCACCAGGGAATACCGTTTCCATGAAAGGGTGTACATGGTCTGCAACAATGCTTAGGTAGGTGGTACATGTCAAAGTAATATCCACATGGATGGCAGGACCCAAGGTTTCCCAGCAGAACATTGCCCAAAGCATCACACTGCCTCCGCCGGCTTGCCTTCTTCCCATAGTGCATCCTGGTGCCATGTGTTCCCCAGGTAAGAGATGCACACGCACTCGACCATCCACGTGATGTAAAAGAAAACGTGATTCATCAGATCAGGCCACCTTCTTCCATTGCTCCGTGGTCCAGTTCTGATGCTCACATGCCCACTGTTGGTGCTTTCGGCGGTGGACAGGGGTCAGCATGGGCACCCTGACTGGTCTGCAGCTATGCAGCCCCATACGCAACAAACTGCGATGCACTGTGTATTCTGACACCTTTCTATCAGAACCAGCATTAACTTCTTGAGCAATTTGAGCTACAGCTCGTCTGTTGGATCGGACCACAAGGGCCAGCCTTCGCTCCCCACGTGCATCAATGAGCCTTGGCCGCCCATGACCCTGTCACCGGTTCACCACTGTTCCTTCCTTGGACCACTTTTGATAGATACTGACCACTGCAGACCGGGAACACCCCACAAGAGCTGCAGTTTTGGAGATGCTCTGACCCAGTCGTCTAGCCATCACAATTTGGTCCTTGTCAAACTCGCTCAAATCCTTACGCTTGTCCTTTTTCCTGCTTCTAACATCAACTTTGAGGACAAAATCTTCACTTACTACCTAATATATCTCACCCACTAACAGGTGCCGTGATGAGGAGATAATCAGTGTTATTCACTTCACCTGTCAATGGTCATAATGTTATGCCTGATCGGTGTATGCACATGAATATGTGAACCTCCCTGTCTTTAATACATTGTCTCTTGGAGTCATGGAGGTGGTTATTTCCATCCCTTGGTCCCTTAGAGATATCATACACCATGCGCTGTATGGTTTGTCAGTTGTCACGTTTGGCTTTATTAATGATAGGAGGAAAGGCAGGTGGGACTTGTGGTCCAGGAGTCATGTCTCAGTGACAGCTGCTACAGGCAACCTTTGACCCTCCTTATATCCACTAGGGTCTAGTTTCTCTGTGTTAGATGAACAGAGGTCTCTACACGAGCACATACCTCGCTATGACTAATGAAAGGTCATTTTATTTCTTTAAGGTTTCTAAAAACTTCAAAACAATTCTGTTCAGTAATCTAAAAAAAAAAGTGCTTCATGAGGTACCACACAAATTAATTGATTTTAATTAATGATAAAGCAAGTATTCAGTAGTCGAGCAGCCAATGCAGTTAGGAGCATGGTGGCCGATAACCAATACATATAGGTTAATGACAGAAAAGGAAATTAACATTGATTTTATATAATATTTATTCAAAATTCACTAAAACATTTCAAGTAGAACATATAAAAACATTTATAGAAAAAAGGCAAAGTAACACTTCTTAATCAGCCAAGCAGTCAACTTTCACTTTACAGGGTAAAGATGGAGCTAAATGAAAGTATTTCAGAGATTTAAACATTTTCAAAAGAGTTTATGGGCTTTTGAAAGTAATATATTTGTAAGACAAACATGGCCTGAGGTATATGGAGTTTGAAAGCTCATTATAAAACAGCATATTTTACCCACATCTGAGTTACCTCAGATATAACTTGCAGGGTCTAACATTCTTTTTGTCCTTTTTAAACTGACCAATATAACTGTTTTACACAAGGAGTCTCAAATGCAGCTTTAGTTCAACTATGCCAACAGCCTCAAAATGAATGGGCAAAAACACAAAACACTTAAACAGGTACCACAAAATACCTCAAATTCAAAACACACTCAGACCATTAAACCTTGAGCAGTGTAAATATGTGCCTGCCATTACAGGAACGGCCCTGAGCACAACCAATACTCAACATTTCTCAACAAGAAAATAAACATTTTACATATCCCCCCCAAGGCAGACATTTAAATCAGTTAGAGTTACTGATCTGTTTATTTAAAATGTAATATCTCCTGTTCAACCAAGACATTAACTCCAAATATTTCAAAAGGTACAGCACAATATGAAGCAAACCAAAACCATGTGCGGCGTGTGTTGGGTGCTTATTCAGCTGTAGTTGCTATTTCGGCCTCCCTGTTACAAAACAAACACACACACACATTCGTTTTACCAAGCTCTGGATTAAGGGAGCAATTTGAATTGCAGTTGAGAGTGTATTTTGACACAGGTCTTGTTGGCTTGTGTGTGTGTTTCTAACCTAGAGATATTTTAGGGACAAAATTGCTGATACATGTTCACAGGAATGAAGGAAATCAAACAACACTTACTTTTGTTAATGTCCTTAAAGTGAAAACTGATTCTTTATTCAAATTTGCCATTTTTGATGTGTAAATTTATGCCATGCCTTTTGACCAAATGTTTGTGCAAACACTCCTTTCCATGGTGTACATGATATGACCAAAATCACCCCTTTCTAATTAGCAGGTTTGGTTATTTCAGTACAATGACATTCTAGAGAACTGTGCACTTTTTTTTACAGGCTTTTCTATTCCAGTCTGACAATAACGCTGTGTGAAAATGTGAGGTCCATTTAGAAATGATTTATCATGTCTGGCATGGAAAACATGATTGGCCTGCATAAAGCCCCACTGAAAACATTTGGGATGCATTGAAACCATGAGCAAGACTCCATCACCCAACACCACTGCCTAACCTCACTAATGCAGCCATGTTCCAACATCTACTTGAAAGTCTTTCCAGTGGAAGCTGTAAGGGAGAAGCAACTTCCCATTAATTCTCATACTTTTGAAATTAAACAAAAAAAAGAATAAAAAAAGAATTAATTCATAGTAATAACCTCTATAATTGCAGTGGGTGGACTCGTTCACTGTTGATATAAACACACAAAAGCCTATAAGCAGCTGATAACTGAATGCTCAATCTCTTCCAAGCCAGATAAAAACGTATAACAGTTTCAGCTGTTAACTTCCTCCCACGCTTGAACTTGACAGTGGTACGTGTGAATGGTCCTGTGTCAGACGTGGACTCTTAAAAAGGGTCTGGTGTCCAGCAGCGTGACAGAGACACGCGTTGAGAGACTTCCTATGTGTGTCGGGTATCAGCTGCTGAGAACAGCAGACAGAAACACACTATAACAGCCTTTCAGCTGCCACCGAGACACACAGAGAGACACTTGTACCACAGTCCTTTAACTGGCTGATGGGTATCAGAGCCTCCCCCAGCATCAGCTAGGAAGAATAATTCAGAGACTTCAAGACAGAGATGGCGAGACACAGATGTAGTTCATTCCAATTGAGTCAAACATCCTCCTTTAGTCACATATAACATTTTGTGATGGTATATGGGTCATTGACGAATAAGGTTTTTAAAAGTGTAAAAAACATAATGGAGATATAATATATAAGTTTTGTTAAGTGTTAACAATGAGATTATGTGGTTTTTATAACCAATTAACACTGCTTTTGTCATTTTTCACAAGATGGACAAAATTTGTCACCAAAAAAGTCATTTGGTTTAACCAAAATTTTGGTTTTACCGAATGACACTTTTGGTTATACCAAATGACGATATTTTCAAACAATGCTAACAAGCTGATATCTAGCTAGCTAGCTTGTTAGCTTGCTTGCTAGCTAGCAAAAGGACAATCAAACATTTTATATTTAGTACAAGTTTTTAAAATATTACAAAATTTTCCATGTTTTATAGCGGTTGTACCGAATGACCTGATGTTTCGGGACATGCGTTTGAGCAAGTGAAAACATGAATTTTTCAAATAGTTAAGAGAGAGTTAGTTACTTTGCTTCACGACCATGTGGTTCTTTGCAGGTGTCTGAATGATGTCATATCCCGTCACAAGATATTGACCGCATGACTTGATCCAAAATGGTCCCTTTATATTGGTTACTCCGAATGACATCAATGAAATTCATTTTTCCGGGCATTCTTTTTCATAATAAAGCGACGACTTCTACACATAATTTTAATACCATTTTGCACTATGTTGATATATGATGTTATAAAATCATGCCAGAATAATAAATAAATACATTTATTACATTTTAAGATATTTCAATCACTAGACACTTCATTAGACACTTAATCACTAATTTTGACACTTCAAAATCTTTAAAATACCTTTATATGGAGCAAAATATAATTAAAACCTTTTGGATTCAGTAAAAGAGATCTAGTTGTACTACCTTACATACTTTGGATGTCATAGCTTTGTTTTTTATTATTATTAAGGCGTTTGGACAAAAAAATGACCCGTCATGTCATTGACCCATATATAGGTATACATCACTTCTGTATCATGACTCTTTGTTGTATCCATTTTTAAAGGAATCATGAATTGAGAAATCAAATTTTCCTTGATCTTTTGACATATAAAGATTTTTAGAATTCGAAGCTTCCTCGTTAGTCCAAAAACAGTTTTTATTGAAACCAAGCTGCCAAAACGACTTGTTTTGCATTTTGTCACATTATGATGTAATAGTGCGACGAAAGACCGCCTCTGCAGAAGAAAATCAATGCCTACTTCTACATCACTGCCTCTTTAGCCCCGCCCACCGATTTGCGCATGTCACGTAGTAATCAATATGTGCGAAGTTGTGGAAAAACACAATCTTTGCATTGCCATCCTTGTGATCCTAACGTTAAGAAAGTGTGGGTGAAATTTATTTTTAACAAAGTTCCAGGTCGCGTCAGTCATTTGTTCGCTTCATTTTACTGCGGATTCGTTTTTAAACAAGACACCTGACATTAAAAATGTTAAGGAAGGTGTCTCTAACCCTGCTTCTGGAGAGATACCATCCTACAGACTTCAGTTCCAACCCTGCTCCAACACACCTGCTTGTAGTTGTCAAGTAACCCTGAATACCTTGATTAGCTGGTTCAGGTGTGTTTGATTGAGGTTGGTGCTAACTCTCCAGGATGGTAGCTTTCCAGGAGCTGGGTTGGAAACCTCCTGCTGTAAGGGTACTTAAGGACAAGCTGTTTTACCCCTAAAGGTACAAGTTTTGCACATTTTTAGGTGTCTTGCCACCCATACTTATCTTCCAAGCACTCGAAGTTTGAGTTGAAGGCACTTCCTTGGGCCCCTCCACTACGGACAGCAAACCAAATACGTTTAACCTCAATAGTTAAAATATTATACAGTATAGGCAAACAGAAGAGAAAGGTTGGACCTGATCTCAGACTGACAGCCCTTCAGCAGGAGCTCAAATCTTTATGATTAATGAACTGAGGTATTAATTCTGTCTCAGTTTCAAAAGAAAGTGAGACTGGATCCACCATTTAGCCCGTGGCTAATTCCCAGTTCACATCTGTCTTACATAGTATGTGAGTACATTAATTAGTATTAGTGAGTGTGCTGGAAACTGGAAAGTTGCTGGAAAGTTCTTGAATAGTATACTATTTCCAGTGGATTTTGGAAGTTGGCATCCATGCATGCTTTTAGGCTAATACTGGCCACAACATCTCGGAAAAGTCTTGTGTGATTGTAAACCTTTTCGGTTGTTGAAAAATGGTGAGGATGCCAAAGCTACCACAACAGTTATTTAATAATACACTGTGAAGTAGTAAATGTTAGCTATATTAATGATAAGCTTTTATACAAGCACAAACAGTTCTGGACAAAGGCGTCTGTGGTATCAAGAGGCAATTTTAGTACTGTGTCATCAGTGAAGTACTGGGTCTATGTAGAACACTGGGATTCGCCGCAAGTTTCAATGTTACCCAAATAGTTAAACAATTCAGCATTTCTCAAAACATAGTTCCAAAAAACATTCGCAAACAGTATTACAAACTTGTGGGGTTTGTGGTTCGTAGCATAGTTTCTTGTTAGTAAAGCATGTGGACATGCTTTTGCACAAAATAAGCAAATTAACATGCAGTACAATCTATATCTTTCATTCTGTATACCTGCTCTCCAACGATATATCGTACTGTGGTAGTTAAGCAGCAAGATACAGTATGTTGTTGTACGGGAAGCGTACCCTAGCTTGACATAATAACATTGGCTCAACCAATGGTCTGAGCTTGGGGCGGGACTTTCTGTTTTGTCTGGCCAATGGCAGACTGGGGTTGTGTTCAAGAAATCTGATTGATTTTACAACCTAAACAAAACAAGAAAATGCAGTATTAAAACATCAGGACTAAACACTGATTTTATCATTAAACAGAGTTGACAACTCTCAAAGGTCTCTAAGCATCAGCGATCAGATTTTATAGTTATTGCAGCACAGAGGAAACTTAATTTGGTATTACTTTTGCTAATTAGATTTCAATGCTTTTACCAAACCATCTGCAGGTAAAAGAGTTTATGACAGACAGAATAGGTTAGTGTTAAAAGATTGGGGTTTAGTGTTGTTGACGTGCTCATTCACATCAGTCTTCACTAATTTTCTCCATTTCCAGATGTCCTGATCTCTGAAGCTGAGGCGCATTTTCTGTAAATGAGAAAACAAATCTAATGCAGATGTCTGCCAGGCAGGTGAAGGCATTTCACTCTGTTTGAGGTCTTCAGGCTCTCTGGAGCTCAAAATGAGAATTCCATCTTTTCACCAGGAGCTAATTCGGAAACACAGCTTCATTATTACTTTTACATCTCTTGTCCAGCCCCCCTCTCTCTCTCTCTCTTTCTCTCTGTCTTTCATGTTCAAGGCTTGAGAGAAGGCCAAGTCTAAAACATGTGCCAAATAGGTTAATTTCATCATCAGAACCACTTGAAAGGGATAAATGGCATTAGCAGTGCTCAGGGCTGAAGCGTAAATGAGAACATGCTCACTGAAGCTTATCCAGAGCATTAATCGCACACACATACAAAACACCCAAGAATATCAGCGACATAGACCCATCAGGGGGTTCATGCATAATGCAGGTAATCCAAGATAGACTCTCTGCAATGCAAAACACAACCCATCCACAACCTTTCTATAGACATACCACATCAGTTCCTACTACAAACTCTTCGCAGAATTTGCCTTTATAATACCCAGTCCTGAGGAAGAGCCTTCAGGATTGTTTTCACCATGAAACATTCACTTTTTCCAAACTCTAATGAGCTGTCTTGCTGTCTACTGCTTGCATAGGTGGTTGCCGTCTAAAGGCCCCAGTGTACTCGAAGCGAAATCAAAGAGCAAACTGGTGTGACGTCATTTCAAACAAAATCAGGGCAAAACAAAAGTTTGTTTTGGGAGTTCAAAACAGCCTGCCAAAACGAACATTCTGGAAAAGTTTGCTCCGTTTGGTAAACACCTTCAAACTACCACTGGATAGTGGCGATTACACAATAGGTGTGCTCTGGGACTCTGGCTTCTTTGACATGGACATCTTCTCTGGTCAATTTCATCTGTTCAGTCCATCAAGGTCAGACGTAAAAACAAAGTAATCCATTGCATAAAGTACTATATGAATATGACTGGAGAGCCAAATTCCAGATATGATGCAAACATATCCACATTGCTATGATCAGATGCTTTCTAAACTGCTGTTTTCTCATCACTGTCATTTTTGTTGTGTGTTTATTTGGTTATTGAGAGGAAAGCACGCAGCACATATTACACAATCATCTAAACGTCGTTCCCAGCCGTGTGGGTGACGTCTGGGTATATCGCTGCTCAGGTATTCAAACTTCTTTTTACCCTTAAGCGAATAAGTGTGGCTATTTCAGGGCCTTAAGGCAGCATCCTAACTGAAATGGAACCTCATAAGTGAATGATATGGAACAATCTACATAGGCAGCAATTCTGTATGTCAAACTAGTAGGGCTCCTCTCATGAAGTACTTCAGAGGCTCAACACATATGAGAAAGGGGTAAGTTTAATTATTACCTCAGTTTTCTAAACTGTAAAAAGTGCATGCACATTAACATAAACACATAATGTAGTGTTTTATTGAGCTATACCATTACTTCTTGTAAGCTACACTGCTATCTTTCCAGGAAAGAGCTACTTAGCTTACACACCAAACCAACTCCAAAGAACTAGAAGTGACGAAAACCAACAGTGTTGTCACCTCACGTCAGCTGCGTCTGGACAAAAAACTGCGCTTGAACATACAAAACAGACTACAGCCAACTGCAAACTAGCACGTGTGTTCTGCGTATACGTGTAAGGAATTAACTGTCAACATCAGCAGGTATCAATAGTCTATATTCGTCGTTCAAAAGGAGAAACCGAAACAAGCATATATGAGATATACACAGATATACGAAATGTAAACAAAGCAGCGCTTGCTTAACATTTTGAACTTCAGTTATGCTGATAACTTTCTTCATTTTAAGAGGCTCATGTTGTTATGAAAATATTTGCATTTTGGAATGCTCTGGTAGGATAAAATAACATTAGACCAGTCTTCCCACTCTCACCGACATGCTAAAACGGGCAAACTGCCGCTGACGTGAGCCAGACGAGAGCCAATGTGTGGAACACACTGCAAAAACTGGCTCGACAGACGCTCGTTGACGGCCCGATGTTGGTCGATGTCCAATCGTCAACTTAGTGTGTTCCAGCCTTTAAAGTTGGCATGAAACAGAAACTGTGTTTGTTTTTTTCTTTCCTGTTGTGACATATAGCTGAGTGAATTGGCTTTTTGAACAAAAATGTATTGTGGGATTTGTTTTTGTCCATCGGGAATTGATTGGATCGTTGGTTTGTTGTCGTTTGCTGGAGGGGAGGGATTATTGCCCAGCCCTCTTCAAGAACTGACCATTTCAATTTCATGGTGTAGTTAAATTGCTACCTTAGAACTTGTCTTAGACCAAATGAGGGTATCTTAAAAGGCAGCATAATTATTCTGCCAACATTTTGGATCAATCTTTGTGTTGGGAAGGCTATGATATCTTAAAATGCTGTCTTGGTAGGAAGCTCACTAGGTTTTGAAACAGAATGCAGCACTAGCATTTGGAGGCTGTAGGTTTGTGGGGTCTGTGGTAAGAGATTGAATGATTGTTTTACCTCCATGAGCTGGAGCAGAGGCTATTTTTGGTAGCGTACACCCAGGCTTCACATAGCGTACATTTTTGGATAATTGCTTTAAAGTGAGAGACCTAATCCATTGTTTCCATGGCATTAACAGAGCTCTCTTTCCTGCCATTACACTAAATGATACACAGCTGAGGAAAATAAATCAAATAAATCACAGCTATTTCCAATGACCAACCCTCCTCCATTACCACCGGATGACGAACACGCACTTCACCTCCATGCTGTGCCCCATATGTAGCTTTTTCAACACACACAAAGAAATGATCTTGCACAAGCATGACCGGTACAAAACATACAGGTCTTTTTGTCTCTACAGTCTCCGGGGACGTCAAATCTCATTGGTAAGTATGTGTCGTAAGTAAAGGCAAGCCATCAATATCTAGCTCCTTTCTGTAACTGGGGATATAATTCCATTATCCCGTTCCACCCCCACTCACTCAGCTAATGCTGTGGCTGGAGTGATTACCTCAGTGCCTGTCGATGATGTCACAGAGAGCAGCCTGAGTCAGCGGCCAATCCCTTACTGGGGTTCTAGATTTCTAGAACACAAAGAGCCAACAAAAACGCACCCAAACCACTTAAAGAGACAATGAATGAAACAGGAAGACCTCAAACTATGCTATTAATAACATGTCAAGTGTACTGCAGAGTGCAAAAGAGAGTTTAGGGCTCCAATGGTAATATAATCAGGAAGTGAAGGTGGTTCTTTAGAGAGAATGGCTTTCACAGACATGATTAATGGAAAAAGGCTTCTGATTGTTGCTTTTCTTTGATGACAATCAATTTATCTCACTAAATGTCATGGTTAGTCATGGTTACAAACATTACAGTAATTCAGTTTAATAGACTTCTAAAGATGAGCATATTTTAAAAAAAAAGAAAGAAAGAAAATAGATTTTTTTCTGAAAACAATGTGAGTGGTCCTTAATAGCATAGATATCTATACATAAAGTAAAGACTGCATTAGCAACCTCTACTTTCCAGTGAGAAATCTCAACAGCTGTTTATGAGCACTATTCACTTATAGCACACTTTTAATTTAAGCTTTTTAAAACTCACTTTGTATACTGTCTCTCGGCTCACAGCATCACGGACACATTTTAATGATTCAGAAAAAGATGAATCATTGTCTGGCCAACTATAGTTTCGGTAAGGAGATAAAGGTCAGATCGGGATTTTTCGGTAGCCCTACAGCATATTGAAATCATCTGTTACATAAATAGTATAATTACTGTATCATTTTGTGTTGTCGACAAACAAATAAACAATGTGATTACAATTAACACATAGTTTAGAATAGTAGTTACAGTACTGTATATGTCACCAACGGCACATTCTCACCTGTGAAAGGTATCTCATTTCACCTGAAATGTATATCTTGGTGGTAAGCTGCACAATTCTGTGAAATTTTCAAAAAAAAAATCATTGGTTTACTCTAAGACAGAGTCGGAAATGTTTTATTCCAAAATGGTGGATGCGTTGATGTGTCAGTTGAATGTGGTATCTACATATAGATAGATATTTATGTCTGCCACTACAAAACTCACTTCTGTGATACTAGGGTGTTTTGTGGTTGTTGTAGTATTCAAAGGGGTTTTTAGCATAAATTTCAGTTGCTTAAATGTCCCCCGACGCCACTGCCTTCAGTGTTTTTTTTTTTTTCATCATGTGAAACTTAAGCATTTAATCTCTTAGAAGAGTAATAGCACACCTCTCCTCAACAAGCCTCAGGATTTGGGGGTATAATGCACATCTGTAGCACAAACATTGTGGGATGAGTTACACTCCAAAGTATAATACTTGAAAAACCCCTAACTATAATAGCTATAATAGTAATGTTTGCTTTAGCAAACTCCACTAATGAGAGATTTGCAAAAACAAAGTTAACCACACAATATGTGCTTATATCATGACTTACAGTGAAGTTTTTCAATTATGTTGCAACATAACATTTTGTCTTGATGTCTCAAAAATCACAATCAGTGTAGAACAGTTGTCTATTTTGGGCCTTGCTTCTCAAAATAGTGTTTTTTTTTCTTTCAGTACTACATATCCAGCCAAGAAAGTAATAATTTTAGAAGAGTTAAGCGCTGGAGGGAAAGCTATTAAACTCAGCTTGGTTGCAGAAGTTTTACTGAGATAATGCATTAAGTTCTGTTGAAGAAAACTTATGTGAGCAAAAATCTAAAAATACATTCTCTTGTTCCCCATACAAAATAAATCTAATAACATTTTCTGTACTGTAAATGCACCATGCAGACTAAAGATAAGAACCAGCATTACAATTATTTTGTTCCAACATCCCATACTGTATGTAGAAAGAGTTATAGCGATTGTTACCACACATCAAATGCTCACCTAAAATGAATGTCTGGGTAGATTAGATGGTAGGCAAACAATCAGTTCTCGTAATCAACGTGTTGGATGCAGGAGAAATGGGCAGGAATAAAGATCTGAGCGACTTGTTATGATAAGGCGACTGCGTCAGAGTATCTCTGAAATGGCAAGGCTTGTGGTCAGCAGTGGTGAGAATTTACCATCAGTGGTCTGATGAGGAACAAACCACAAATGGGGGAAAGGGTGTTGGGCGGCCAAGGCTCATCAATGCACGAGGGCATCGATAGATATCCCATCTGGTCCAAGCCAACACAAGGTCTACTGTGGCACAAGAAATTTTAATGATGGTGATGGGAGGAATGTGTTACAACTATAGGGCTGTCAATAGATTAAAACCTTTAATTGTGATTAATCGCACCCTTCACTTATCGTGAAATTAAGCATACACCATTTATCTTGTTTAACGCTAATTTTGACATCATTTGCTATATCCAGCAAAGTAAACCATCAGATTGAAGGGTCATTCTCACAACACTATTTTCCGCAAGCTTTTTTCAAGGTAAATTTATGTTTCTTTCCAAAAAAGGACACTTGGAGACTCTAAAAGAACTCCAAATAACCAAATTATATAAAGAGTCCATATAATTCATGAATTTATGCAGACCAAAGCACCCATGAAAAAAAAGAAAAGAAAAACATTACAGAAAAAAACTTTTCAGAATTCACAGTGAAGTGCAACAGCAAAGAGCTTGCCTAAACCGAAACCAACCGCCTTGACCTGACTGCATTATATGCCTATGCGTATACATGTGGATCATTTACCTTGGGAAGAGATGGCATCAGGACGCACTGTGGGACAACGACAAGCCAGTGTAAGGAGTGTGATGCTCTGGGCAATGTTCTGCTGGGAAACCCAGGGTCCAGCCATTCATGTGGACGTAAATTTGATATGTGCCACCTTCTTAAACATTGTTACAGACCAGGTGCACCCCTTCATGACAATGGTGTTCCCTGATGGAAGTGGCCTCTTTGGTGCCAGATACCATAGGACACCTTCAGAGGTCTTGTAGAGTCCATGCCTCAGGGGGTCACCGCTGTTTTGGCAGCACACAGAGGACCAACAACATATTAGGCAGGTGGTCATAATGTTTTGGCTCATCAGTGTATGTTAGGGGTGTAATGGTGCATGCATTCGTACCGAAAACTTTTGGTACGGGTCTTTTGGTTTGGTAAGCACGTGTACCAAATGAAAAGTGTAGTGTGTGTGGGGGGGAGGGGGAGATATAAACTGAAACAGGACGGGACAACACTGTTTATATCAATATAATTTGATGTTGCGAACACATCTGAAAAATAACAAAAGACGCAGAGTGAGCTGCTGTGGGAAAAATGCACAATCCAAGTTGTCATAAACATGAGACGTGCTTTATATTAAGCGCTTCAAACTCATTCATAAGCGCACAGTTTAAATCGGCTTGCCTTCCTGTCAGATGCATGTGTTGTTTGATGACCGGTTTTCCTTATGGTTGTATCCTTATCTGTAAATTTTGCATAAAAGCTCATCCTGACAGTAAATTTTCGTTAAACTTCACAGACTTCAATGAAGGAGCATCAAACAGACGGTGCACAGTAGAATCTAGGATAGAAACTAGGATCTGGGCTTTTAGCCAAAAGGTTGTTGGTTCAAAACTCTCAAGGGTTGAGTCAAGAACAGAACTGTACTTTTGAGCAAGAAACATAACCTTAGATTACCTCATGATTAGCAAATATGTACAATCCAGATTCCTTATGTTGAATAAGATTGTCTGTTTCTCCCAGTCAGGTCGAGGTTAGACTTGTTTAGCATGGCCCGGTTAGCCCCTGCTAGTAGATGCTGTAACTACACCATCTGGCCACAAATAACATTATTTCTCATTTGGCGGCCATTCAAAGTAGCCGTGCGTTCTGGCAAATTAATTTTAACTTTAAATGCATTAAAAGTATTGTTCATTGTTGGTTCATAATACCTAATGCATTCACTAATGTTAACAAATTGAACTTATGGTAAAATATTACCAGCTAATTTAGCTGGCAAACTCCCCTATGTCTGATGTTTTGTGCTTTTCTGAACTATTATGGGATTCTAATTAATTTATACATTGATTTGCCACTGATAAGTGCCAGCTTTGCACATCAGACATTCTGCTTGAAACAGATCCCTTCTGCGACAAAAGCACAGGAATTTATTGTGCAATTATTTCGTTTGGGCATTGTAGATGGGCACTATTATAGCGTCATGCAAGCAAATATAAAGTAAATGAAGTAAAGTTTTGTGTATTGAATTTATACTGCATTCCACACACATAAATTATGCTTTCATAGAGCATTTGGAAGGGAAAACACTGAAATACCAGAATACATAGAGAAACAGTAATCCATAGAGGAACTGTAAGAAAAGATAAACAAACAGTAAGTAAACAAATCTCATGCATCCACACCAATAGGTGTCACTATAAATTGCAATACCTCTGAGACAAAGAAGAGTCTGCGGAAAAGCTCTTTAAAATCAATTAGCCAACTTTTCCTTTCTTCTAATAAAACATACAGCGGTACTGTGCGCACAATCTGTTTAGTCAATTGTGGTTCTACGGTCTTTCTCATTCCATGCACTCAGATCCACAGTGAGCATGCGGTGTGGTTGCCCTGGAGACGGCCACATATGAGAAAATGAGCTTTAATTGCTGGTGACATCTGTTTTTAAATACACTTTTAAAATCCAGACATATATTTCATGCATGCTAAAAACACTGAAATGCTAAAGGGCACTGGGCCACTTGTTAAAACAAAATGGAGTTGAGAAATCCATCATTTCCCTTTAGTTAAGAAAGAGGAAAAATTTAATTGGCCGAGTGCTTGCCAACACAATGTAGGGCAGCAGCAGTCAAATGCCACAGACCACCACAATAAGACATGACTAGACTTGATTTGTTGTCAAAAATAGGTCTTTTTCCATGTCATCTTAATGCAATTCAGCATTTCTGGTCTTTTAGATCCAAGTTGAATGTCAAATGTCCAAACTTTTTTAAAACTAGGACATGCATGTCTGCCATCCCAACCACAGCATGAAACAACCACCATACCTCAGCAGTATTTCCTTAAAGAAACAGTGTACCTAAAAATGAAAATTCTGTCATTATTTATTAATGTAACCTTAATCACAGAAACGTTTCTGGTAAACCCTATATTATAGGGACAAAATGTACCCACAAAGATGGCAATATCTGAAATCCTTGTCCTTGTGGGGACATTTTTTGGTCCCCATGAGGAAAACAGCTTATAAATCATAAGAGTGATGTTTTTTGAAAATGTAAAAATGCAGAAAGTTTTCTGTGATGGGTAGGTTTAGGGGTAGGATTAGGGTTAGGGGATATAATACTGTACATAGTTTGTACAGTATAAAAATCATTATGTCTATGGAATGTTCCCATTAAACTTGGAAACCCAATGTGTGTGTGTGTCTGTACAATATGAAATCAGTCCTGATATGTCCTGGAGTGCAGCTCTATCCAAAGCTCTCATTTCCCTTGCCACATCCTTTTAGGATGCAAATTCCAACATGTCAGACACTGGAGGTTGTTAAATGCATCGCAGAAGCCAGCCTGAATGTTTGTATGTGTTTATATGCATTCCCACATGTGCTGAATCACTTTTCAAACAGCATCCTACATACGTAATTGAACCTTTGTTCATGTTACTATTAGATTTCCAGGTTTTGTGAGCTGCAATTTATTAGTTTTATTGATTTTTATTCCTTGCCCATGGCACTGCACGTGTGTCGGGTAAAGAATCTCAAATAAGTCATATTAATAGTTTTCCAAGAACAATGTGAATGCGATCAAACACAAAATTCCAAAGTCTGCAGTTTCTTATTGTTTCTAAGGACTGTCTTGGATCACGGCAACCATTTTGTCCTCCAAAATACCATAGTTACTACAGTTATTGTTACTATAATAAAAATCTGGTAAATTGTAATCTGTTAGCTACCATGTGTAATCAAAAAGAAACAGTTAAAGGGGTCATGAACTGCGTTGTTTTATTGTTTTATAGTGTTTCTAGGGGTGCACTTATAATGTTAGTATGCTTTTTACATCAAAAATTGTCATAATTTAGAAATAAAAGGCATTTTTCCTACCCTGATTTTAGCCCTCTTATTTGAACGCTCTGTTTTAAGGGGCGTGTCTGCTGTGAGACTTCAGTGTAAACGCCCACTGCTGTGATTGGCTAACATCTTTCCATTTGAAATTGCTAAGTATTACTCTCTCGAACACTTTTAGCGCGTTTTTACTATTACAGCTCTCAAGGTTAACTAATAGTAAAAAGTGCTGCATTACATTTAGATCTATGGCATTATATTTAGATAGTGGCATGAAAGGTTGCAGTGATGAACAGCCGATCACAGACACGTTCTTGAGCACATGAAAGCAGTGATCTAGTCATTGCAACTCAATTTCTGCACACTAACGAATGTTTTCATCGTAACTAGCAGAGCAAACACATTGTAACTAAGAGATTCAGTGAATAAAACGGGAGTTTTGGCGGGTGTCCAGAACTCAGTCAGTGATAAACTCGTGCTGTTTAATTGACAGTTCCAGCGTGTGCTGTTCGATTGACAGCTCTACCGATTGTAAAGGGAGCGTTCTTTGATCGCTTTCTATATAATTTAATCACCATTTAAATAACAGATTATTTTCATCCTACTAAGAGAAACAACGTGAAGTTGCTTGTTTAGTCACTGGCTTGATTTACTGACACATAAACAAAGAACATCTGACTGTACATGAATCATTACATATCAGATCAGGCATTAGAATTAACACAGTTACCGACATGTTGTTGCATTACTGTCGAGCCCATATTGTAAAAGTCTGTTTGCGAAGCCTGCGCCGAAATGTGATTGATTTACCAAAGAATACACAGTGAAATACTGAATACTAATGCTCAACTGAAA
This sequence comes from Mylopharyngodon piceus, assembly GCA_039654765.1. Classification (NCBI taxonomy): domain Eukaryota; kingdom Metazoa; phylum Chordata; class Actinopteri; order Cypriniformes; family Xenocyprididae; genus Mylopharyngodon; species Mylopharyngodon piceus. The sequence continues at coordinate 30,683,244 of CM077441.1, read as the reverse complement.
CTTTCACATTGTTAAAAATAAATAACCATATTCCTAGCATTAGGATCCTTTGAAAGGTAATGATATTTTTAGTCCTGTATTGCTCTTGTCTCCTCCTCATCTCACTAACACGCCAGTGGGCGGGGCTAACGTTGCAGTGATGAAGTAGGCGTTGATTTCTTCTGCGGAGGTGGGGTTTCACCTATAGATAGGCACATTCCAGTATCGTTCGATGGGCCTAGTGTCAATAAAAGCTTTTATTGGACTAACAAGGAAGTTTTCAGTTCTGAAACTACAGGATATTCTTATAGTATGATGACCTCTTATATATCAAAAGCTCAAGGAAAAGTTGATTTCTCAATTCATGACCCCTTTAAGACTATATTCTTACATTTTCTGAAGAAAATGTAATGATGTTTACTTGTACAAAACCTGCTACAATTCTAGGGCAGTTGCTGTTCTGAATCGAAATAGCCCAAGTCTCTATGATAATCTGGTTTCTAAATATGGCCTCATTGTCGTCATAAACCAGCAGAACTGACTTCTTGATAACACCGGTTATGTTTTATAGGAAAATCCAAAACCAAATAAAAATTAATTATTTATAATAAAACCACTTTTTTTTCACTTTGACAATTACCGCAGTGTCTTCAGACCCAGTTACGAGTTATCTGCAGACCCAGCACTGGACGCCGCTAGACTAAATTTCACCTTATCTCAGCATTTTGTGAATCAGAGGCTGCTCTCTGTAGTTTTTCCCTAGTGTGCATCATTTTCACAAAATACATTAAATTTGTATATACGTTTCATTTAATGCAAAAAAATCTGGTTGTGTTGTGTTGACAAATGAATATTTTGTAAAATTTTGGACTGATTTCCCCAACCGACCACACACAAAAACTCTGTGGTTCTGCACTAATCACATACGCTATTTGGCTTCAAAATTCACCCAAAAGGTAACTATTAATTTTGTACTCATTTTTGTATCAAATGTAAAAATATTTACTTTTTGTTATTTGGAAGTTGCATTCAAAATCCATTTGCTTAAAATAATCTGAGGGGACATGTGCACGTTTGATCAAAAAAAGTCCAATCAAATCCTAACCGTGAGTATGAGCAACTGTAGCATTTTGGCAAAAACTATAGTAACCATGGCAAACTTTTGTAAGGGCACTGAATTAGTTCTAACCCAACATCTAAAGTGACACGGATCAGGTTGTATGAAGCTGGCCCTGACAGCTTCTTTGTCTTTCTCTCCATTCTTAAATGCTACAGTTAGTTCTTACTGGCAGTCAGCCGTATGGTTTACTGTGCCAAAGCTCCCGGTGTGTTCATTAATACACCAGCTGTGTTCCACTCCAGCACAATCCCAAAAATACACACACTATTCACACATCTGAGTAATGAAGTAAAGGCTGGCTGGTCCATGCCAGCGACTCAATCCAAACTCAGATCACCGTTGATTACATGAGTGACAGCCAAAGTGCTCTTAGTCGAGCGAGAGCGTTTTCCACCAAACACCCTCATCATCCCAGAGTGCTGGTCATTTTCTTTGCTTCTTTGAGAAAGAGTGAAGCAGGAGTAAAACAACATGTCACACAAGCCATCTCCAGAAGCCCATGTTTCACAAACGCACACTTGTTTTTGGTAGGAAACCAGCTGCATGTTACTTATCTGTAAGACATTTTTCCCCTCAGGATTTCAACAAGAGGGTCTTTCTCTCTCTCTTAGAATGGATAGTTTTTCCAGATGTTCCCAGAAAGCAGAAATATATGAGGGTTTTGGCAGAGCTTTTCAATGGGGGGCCCATTGCTCTCTCTATCCAGACATGAGGAGGGTGATATCATTAGGAACCATCTCAAACACACCTCAGTGTTTTATAACACCCTGAGAGAAGCAGCAGAGATTTACGACCTGTCTACACATCAGTCCACCTGCTTAGAGCCTTCATGTCTCATTTAGAGCTTTCATAACAATACCTGCATGATTTGTTGATGAGTCCTGTGCTTTGGAAGCACCTAAAAACTGCCCACTTACACATCTAACCAGCATGTAAGAGTGAATCTTATGAAACCTGTCAAGATCATAATATCAATATCAAAATATTTTTGTGCTCATTCAAATAATACCAGTCTCTGTGAATGGTTGCATATACAATAATAAATAAATTAGCAAAAAATGTGTGTAGACTTTGTAGCTGATATAGCAGATGGTCGTGTTAACCAAATATTTTCCGTCATTGACTGAATTGGCAGTGACAGAGAAATCTGAAGGCCGTCCATCATTTTGACAGATAACAATGAGGTTGATCTATTGTAGCTGTAATTCCCACACCTGTCCAGGTGGTGGCAAGTGCGCATATTAATTAGCTATTATCTAGTATTGTCTCGTCTTTGATCTCAGTGAATGATGTTTTTGTCCAGCCTATGGCTTCAGTGATTGCTACATACAATTGCAAAAATGGCACGGAAGCTGATTGTGAACATTTTCTTAAAAAAATAGCAACTGATGTCCAGTGTGGCAGCAGAGCGTGGGTTGAGCACCCAGTTTAAGTCCATGAGGACCAAGAGAAAGATTTGGGCATATACAGAAAGTTAATTGAATTTAGTCCGGTTCATTTTTTGTTTTGTTCATATTTTAATCATAATTTTTGTAGGCACAAAGGTAGTGTTTTAGTGGCCTCTGCTGTCACTGCAGAAAAAAACAAATATTAATCTGCTTCGTGTAGTGTTGAACATGAAAAATGACGCATAGTCGACTGTTAATCTGTTCTCTTCATAAATAAATAAATGCATAATCTAGTCTATATGCTCATCCTCTAAGTGAATGATGATTAAAAATGTAAATGAAAACAAAGCTATTAAATGTCTTATTATCATTAAAATATGAAAATTAAAATGATGGGTAATAATAATAGATTATGACAGAATTTTTATGACCCTGTCCGTCAAAATGACGGACAATGAGAAAGTCTGACACAACCAGAACAGATACTGTTTATTTGCTATTAAAGTGCCCCTATTATGGATTTTTGAAAATTACCTTTCATGTAGTGTGTAACAGCTCTAAGTGAATAAAATCATCCTGCAAAGTTTTAAATCTGAAAGTGCACCGTATATAAAGTTATTGTCTTTCAAAAGAAAGAGTCGACTCTGAGTCAATTAAACGAGTCGTTTGTAAAACGAATCCCAAGCTGTTTCATTGTGATGTCACAACGAAACATTAGCATATCGCCCGCCCACTTATTGCGCGCATAGACGCCAGGGAAATTTCATTTTTTCAACAATACCACAGCAGTAAAATTTTTTGTTGTGTTCCCGTCATTTTACTGACGACTGCTTCTCAAACCTCGGGGAGTTTAATGCAGGATCCACAAAATGTTTGGTCTTAAAATGTGGATCGATGCCCAGTTTATCTGGACCAGCTTGCTCCTCTGAATCTCAACCTGTAAGTATGATCAATAATTGATGTTTATATTTTCTAGCGATCGTTCAAAATTTGTAGTTTTGTATGTTATGTTGTGTAACGTACACCCTCGTCTGTATGTCTCCTGCTAACTGGCTAACTCACGTTTCTATAGTTCTGATATTCAGATGTGGGTCCAATATTGTCTGAAAATGTGTCGATTAATGCAGCTTGTCTGTCTTATTACTTGGAGTAATGATCAAGGATGGAGCATGACTTTTGTTTACAAAATGTAATGCATTATCAGCTATTCATTATCAGCTATTATTGTGCTCGGCTAACGTGGGAGTTTACAACATATTTGTGGGTCCGGTTCGCTTACATAAGTGTTACGTAACTGTTTTTTTCCTCTGTTTTTATTATTACAGTAGAGTGGAGCTCTATCTGTACTGTAATAGGATGTTAAGATGCTAGTCCACGCTAACTAGTTGAAGTATTCTCTCTGTAAACAGTAAACACCCATTGTAATTGTCAAACAATGATATAGCCATTTTTTTATTTTGTTAATAGTTATGACGAAAAAGTCTTATAAATAACGTCCTGTTCCAGTCGTGATTGCGAATCAGTTTCTGGTTGATCGACTACTTCAGACATCACGTTTCATCGTCTGAACTGATACGGTAAAATCGATGCTATCTTTTCTGTCCATACATTGCATACAATGTCTTGCGAATTGATAGCTGTCATTCAGTTATGGCAATGGGTGCGCGGTGTGTGCAGTAGACCAATCACAAAGGATTGGGCCATCTGACCAATCAGAGCAGTACGGAAAGGAGGGTTTTAGAAAGAACGATTCTTTTTTTTTTTTAAAGTTATATTTATGGGCTTTTATTCCAATAGGACAGTAGAGAGCAGACAGGAAAGCATTGGGCAGAGAGAGGGGGCAGGATTGGCAAAGGACCTTGAGACGGGAATCAAACTTGGGTCGCCGTGAATGCATTTGCACCATGTGTTGGCGCACTAACCACTAGGCTATCGGCGCTGACGAAAGACCGGTTCTTTGAACTGCTTCTAACGAATCGTTTACAAACTGAGGTGAAATTAAATGTATATTATGAGAAAACAAAAGTGTTTTTTTGACCTTCCATGCATGTAAACCTGTTGTAGGAGACTCCCAAAACAATATTAGGAACCTTAAAAAAGGCATAATGGGGCACTTTAATGATCTGAAAAATGATTAATGATTGAAAAAAATAAAAATAAAAAATGTGCTCCTCTCAAAAATTTGAAGCCACAAACAAGGCAAACTTTGGCAAAAACAGTAACTAGTTCTTTCTCTAAAGTGTTCATTACAGCTGTGGAACTTGTAAACAGTTTTCAGTGGGACCAATAAAAAACTCCTGGAAGCCAACAGCCAACAGCCAACCAATCAGATTTTTTCTTTTTTTTGTACAATACGCTTCAAACTGTCCATGAAACATACATAGGTGGTACACCACAGTATGAGCCTAAAGGCCTGTTCAACTGTCTCATCGAAAAATATAACTGTTTTATGAGGTGGTGATTTTGTATGGAATTGCAGGAAGACTTATGATTTTTGAAAAAATGTAAGCATGAAGGTCCAACCATAAACATTACTGTCACTGGGGCATAAGCATATCGTATAAAAATGTACAACTGTATGAATTTATACGAATTACCCACCAGTTCTCCAAAACGTGAAATAGTTATAAAGTTCACACCAACATGGACAGTGATTTTTATTTTTTTTAAAATGGACAATGATTTTTATTTTTTATTGGTTCACACCAACACAAATATTCTGCATGAAAACTTGATCTAATTTTCGCATATGATTTGTTGCAAAGCACTGCGCATCTTTCCATTTCTGACACCAGCTTGTGATGGAGAAGGAAGTCAAAAAATGAATCTTGGTGTTAACAGGCCTTGGGAAGTGTTTCAGTTCAGACATTCATGATGTGCATGAGATACTTAAAAACCACAGTGAACCTCTGGAACAGGTTTAAATGCACTTCACGGGTCACATCACTAAGAAGATATGACGGGAAATAAAGTTTTGTAAACGACAAACGCCATAATTGTAGGAATTTGGAAAAACTCACTCCTGACAGCATGGTTTATCTTTTTTCTGGGATTTTATAAACACAGGCTATTTAAAGATTTAATGTGCTGTTGAACAGTGCCAAGAAATAGTTGTCCACATCCACATACATGCACATTAAGGTCATTGTTTATTCCCTTCAGCTGATTCGTCACTTCATTGGCCAATCAGAAGGAGAGTCATGACCCAAGACACACATGTACACAAACATGCAAACTCAAAACATTTAAGCCACAACACTTCAAATTGAAACATGCTCACTCTGCTACAACAACAGCTAGAAAGGTCACTTTATTTTAAGCACTTCCTGCTGAAAAAATCAGCCTGATTAGATGATCAAACTGGTCTGGCTCTTGTCAGTTTGGCCAGGCTGGTAGACCAGCTAGACCATCTTAATCCAGGTAAAACCAGCGGTTCTATGTGGTTCTGTTGTCCTGCACAAATCCTCTTTCCAATGTAAGCAGACAAACACAAGAAATGAGTTTGACTGTGAAAACAACTTTTTGCTAATTTTAAAGTCCTTATAGTTTTAAAGATGATAAAGAGAAAGATGTGAGAGAACAGTGAAGCACACCCTTGTGAAAAAGAAGTGCGGGTGATTATGTTGAATGTGCACTTGAAGTGTACTTCAAATCTTGAAAGTAATTTAAAAAAAAACAAAAAAAAACAAAACTATACTTTGTGGATAATATAATATTAAGGAAATAAAAAAGTCACTTAAGTGTACATAGAGGGTACACTTTCATGACTACACTTTTAAAAGGTGCATTTTGTAATAATTTCATATAAAAAGTTGTTGTTTGAACATACACTTATTTTGTATATTTGTTGACTAACATACTAAAGTACATGTAAATTACTTGATTATCATTTAACTGTAACATGTTAGTCTATATTACATTATATAAATATATTTTAATGTACTAAATTGCAACTTCATCATTACAACTGTGTAATTACTAATATATTTAAATATATGGCATACAAATTTCAATAGAAATTACATTAAAGTATATTTTAGTTTACCTTAATGCTTGTCAGTACATTTGGCAACAAAACTTTTTTTTCAAAGACAATAGAAGTAATTATAAAATTATAAAATTACATACAAGAATGTACTTCAATCCTACTTAAGTGGATCAAAAACACTAAAGTTCAGCTAACTGAATTTAATATACATTTAAACTATAATACAATATAAACATTACATTCAATTTGCACTTACGTGTATTCTTTTAAAATATATTAATTCTGTATTAAGTACTCTTTTTAAAAATATGCTAAAGTACTTCTTTTTCACGGGCAGTCACTGATTTGAGCTCCATGCTCACAGACATCCTCCATCAAGCATCACTGTGTTTATATCTCTCTGTCCACTCCCCTCTCTCCCAGTGAAATATAATGCTCTAAAAGCATTAGCCAAGCAGCTCTTCTTGCACCAAGCAGTCTGTTCGCCTTAGCTGGCTTACCCTACACTTTCATCTGTGTGTGTGTGTGTGTGTGTGTGTGTGTGCTGAACACAGCAGTCTCCTGTCCTGCAGTGCTGAACTCTCAGAGCAGAACACACTTTCACCTCAACAACAGAGCACTCAAACATTACTGTATTACACTGCAGGATGAAGAAATTCCCATATGCAACATAAAAGAAAAAGCATTTTTACATTTTCTGAAGAGAATGTGAGTGGCGCTTGTCTTTGTAAACACTCGGCACAATGCTACATAGTTGTGGGTGGCTGTCAGAGCATTGCAATGCAATTGCTAAGGTGGTCTAAGTGGTTTTAAAATTGGCAAGGAATGAAAATTCTTCCTATTTTTTTTCTAAATGCATGTTTTTGATCTTATTGGGATTGATTCATCAAATCATATTGTATATGTTTAATTTTTTTACATTTGTTTTGAACTTCACACCTTTCTTACAATCTGTCTCCATCCAATCAACAACCGATGGACAGAACTTAGGCCCTGTTTACACCTCGTATTGAATGATTAGTTCACTTCAGAATTCAAATTTCCTGATAATTTACTCACACCCATGTCATCCACGATGCTTGTCTTGCACTAGCTTTGCGATGCGTCATGCATTACGTAATCATGTTGGAAAGGTCACACGTGACTTAGGCGGAAGTACCGAGCAAGTGTTTACAAAGCAAACGTGCAAAGACTAAGTCAAACGCCCTTTACAAAAAAAGATAAAACAACGATGTCCGATGATTTTGAAGTTGGAGGAGAAAATGAGACTGAGTTTTTCGCCCTACCGCGGTACTTCCGCCTACGTCACACGTGATCTTTCCAACGTGATTACGTAATGCATGACGCACCGCAGAGCTAGTGCAAGACAAGCATTTGTGGTTAAAAAGTATATAAATTTTTATTTTTTTTAGAAAATGACCGATCGTTTCGCTAGATAAGACCCGTATTCCTCGGCTGGGATTGTGTAGAGCCCTTTGAAGCTGCACTGAAACTGACATTTGGACCTTCAACCTGTTGAACCCCAGTGAAGTCCACTGTATGGAGAAAAATCCTGGAATGTTTTCCTCAAAAACCTTAATTTCTTTTCAACTGAAGAAAGAAAGACATAAACATCTTGGATGACATGGGGGTGAGTAAATTATCAGGAAATTTTAATTCTGAAGTGAACTAATCCTTTAAGATACCTTTTTGGCGATCAGATCACAAGTGGATGGCGCTAAAGGTGTAAATGGACTCTAAAACTTTTTGAGCTTGTCCACTTTCGTAGTGTAGGCGCTCATGTGGTTGAATATGTTCAAACAGCAAAACGTCTACTCTCCATCTACTGACCTACTGACCTTAAAACACCAGGTCTAAACGGGAATGTGTCTCCCTCGTTTACTTGTGATTTGATCAACCAAAACGCATCTTAATACCAGGTGTAAACAGGGCCTTATGGCCTTATGATTTTTTTCTTTTTCGATAATTTGTTTCACTCGGATGCATCACAATACCGAAGAAAAATCTGTTGCTACTTCCATTTCATCACGACTTCAAGTTGTTAAGGTTTTGTGGGTGGTTGCTAACTGTAGGTCATTGCTAAGTTGTGCTGGGTGATCGTTAGATGGTTGCTTACCAATGAAATACTTACTAACTATGATGTATCATTCATGTTTGTCCAAGGACAAGTTGAATAGCAAAGTTTAATCATTTATAGTTCAAATCCAAGTGGTTATAACTCAGCAAACACCGCTAATGACTGACTGTGAAAGACTCTCTTGTTCTCATTGTCTCTGTCTTTGTCTCTCAAATCATCTCTCGCTCAGTTAGCAGTAGATTAAATATGCATGAGCATTCTCTGGTTCCGTGCATGAATCCTTATGGAGCCTGTGGCCATGTGAGTGTGTGCGTCCTGCCTCGGTGAGGTTAGTTCATGGTACCCCCCACCGCTGGAAAACAATAAAGAAGGAATCATGTTCTTTCCACTGGAACTGTTTCAATAGGTGTTTTCATTTCCTCTTTCTATCAAAGCTGTGCACCCATCAGAGAATCCTGGCAGATGCAAACACCCATAAGAAAGAAACATCTCGAATGAGATCTCTTTAATATCTCAATTGTTTCACTAGACCTGGAGATAAACAGAGAGCGAAGGGAGACTTTAACTCAAGTCTACTGCTCCTCAGGCTTGTCTCCTGAGAAACAAACACTTCATGTGTCTCCCTTAGAGTTCCAAAACAGATCTCAACAGTGTCTCATAAGGGGCTTTCGCACAGGAGGAACCTTTTCATAGTTCCTAGAACTATTGGCGGAAGTACTCGGATTTTGCCGTGTTCACACCGCAAGAACTAGGAACAATTTTAGTTCTTGGAACTCATTTTGGGGGAACTAAATTAGCTCCTACTTCAGAGTAAGGTCTAAACCAGCACTATAGGAACTACAAGTGATGTAAGTGTATGTTGATTGGCCGAACGCACGCAAAACACTGGCACCCGCCATTTTTAAAAAAGCCACACGCAGTTTATAGCCTATATTTACTCCACAAACCAACTCTACGAACATGGAAAACAACGATAGATGGACCTCTCGAATTAAGGAGAAAATCCAACGCAACTTTGAGGGGACCATGCAAAACATAATTATGTATTTCTGCTCAGCTAGTGACATTGGACATCAACTACACGCAAACGGCAATACTTTTTCATATACTGTCTTCTTTCTTTGTATAACTGTTCTATCTAATAACATATTAGACAGGCTGTTAAACAAATCGTAAACTAATGAAGACGGAGAATGTGAGCTCTATGTGTTCAGGCTCCGGCTTTCTCAGCGCCGTCAAAATAAAGGTCCGCCGCGCCGTCAAAATAAAAGTCACAATATCAGGCGCAGCTTATGTCATTTAATAGTTCCTACCTGGCGGTGCGAATACAACCAGGAAATTGGCCCTAGGGGAACTATTAGTTCTCGGGGAACCACCCTGGCGGCTAGTTCCTAGAACTACCCAATGCGAAAGCCCCTAAATATAAGCTCAGGTGTGCCATTTATCAAAGTTTGTATACAGTTATTAAAGTTGCAAATAAAAGTCAGAGATCTTGACAGGACCTTTTCTCATGAAATTCTTTCAAGATCAAGTGATCTGAATGATCCTATACACATTAAATTAGTTCACCCAAAAATGAAAATTATCCCATAATTTACTCACCCTCAAGCCAGGTGTATATGATCTACTTATTTCAGCCAAATGCAATTGGAGTTATATTAAAAAAAATATCCTGGCTCTTTCAAGCTTTATAATGGGAGTGAATGGTACCTGAGATTATGAAGCCCAAAAAAAGCGCATCCATCCGTCATAAAAGTAATCCATACGGCTACAGGAGGTTAATAAAGGCCTTCTGAAGCAAAGGGATGCGTTTTTGTAAGATTTGTAAGTTTTTGTAAGCTCTATATTCTCACTATATTTCAACAATTGATTCAATCGTTTCTGGTTTTTTTTTATATCTTCTAAGGAATTTAGAAGAAACATCTGAGAACTGAGCAGTGAAAGAGCAACATTTGAGCAATAACATAGGTTCAGATGAAGATGCTTGAATGGTTTTCATATGTCTGACTGATAGATCCTCTTACGAGAAGCTTGTAGTAAAAAAGTGTGTGTGTGTGAGTGTGTCATGCAATTCCATGTGAAATGTGGATTATAGTGGTTTCACACACCATTTGACTGCACATATGTTTAGAGTAGAACTGTGGGACTGTGCTTACATCTTAATGCTTCTTTTCAAGATCAATGGGGAGCAATTGAGAAGCAGTTTCAAAGGGTTGGGTGTCTCATTTCATGAAAAACATAAATCATGAAAGTGTAGATATGCTCTCAAACTCTGAAATAAAGTTGACTGACTACAGATTAATCAAAGCGTCAAATCCAGCAGAAACAGCTAGAGCAGGTGTTCTGATGAAATTTAAAATACATCCAAAATACACAGATTTGTATAGACCTTCACATGTCATAGGGGAAACACATTTCTTACCATTTCTACCAGAAATGTTTAATTCTCTAGAACAGTTGCTTTTACACAGTCTAGAAACCAGTAATCTGATTGGCAAAACATACAGTGCAACAACAGCCTTCTTGATGTGAATGAACCTTCTTGTAAATGTTAAAAAGCGTACAAAATATTTTGTCGCATGGCGGCAGCACAAAAACTTGCATTTTACTCGTATGATACTCTAAATGAGGTTGTAAGATTAGAAGTAATGCCGGTGAATGTTTTGATCATGTAATCTACATTCATAATCTACATATAATTCTATATAACAGCAGATATTTTATACACTTTTTAAAATAAAGGTCACAACTACAGTGCTCAGCGTAAATGAGTACACTCCCTTTGAAAAGTAACGTTTTAAACAATATCTCAATGAACACAAAAACAATTTCCAAAATGTTGACAAGACTAAGTTTAATATAACATCTGTTTAACTTATAACATAAAAGTAAGGTTAATAATATAACTTAGATTACACATTTTTAAATTTTACTCAAATTAGGGTGATGCAAAAATGAGTACACCCCACAACAAAAACTACTACATCTAGTACTTTGTATGGCCTCCATGATTTTTAATGACAGCACCAAGTCTTCTAGGCATGGAATGAACAAGTTGGCGACATTTTGCAACATCTATCTTTTTCCATTCTTCAAGAATGACCTCTTTTAGAGAGGATGAAGAGTGATGCTCAACTTGTCTCTTCAGAATTGGGTTCAGATCAGGAGCCACTGAATCACTTTCACCCTGTTCTTCTTCAGAAATCCAACAGTGGCCTTAGATGTGTGTTTAGGATCATTGTCATGTTGGAAAAGTGCACGACGACCAAGGGCACGGAGTGATGGTAGCATCTTCTCTTTCAGTATAGAGCAGTACATCTGTGAATTCATGATGCCATCAATGAAATGCAGCTCCCCGACACCAGCAGCACTCATGCAGCCCCACATAAGGACACTGCCACCACCATGTTTCACTGTAGGCACCATGCATTTTTCTTTGTATTCCTCACCTTTGCGACGCCATACAGTTTTGAAGCCATCAGTTCCAAAAACATTTATCTTGGTCTCATCACTCCAGAGTATAGAGTCCCAGTAGTCTTCATCTTTGTCAGCATGGGCCCTGGCAAACTCTAGGCGGGCTTTTTTGTGCCTGGGCTTTAGGAGAGGCTTCTTTCGTGGACAGCACCCATGCATGCCATTCCTCTGCAGTGTACGCCGTATTGTGTCACGGGAAATAGTCACCCCAGTTTGGCTTTCTACTTCTTTAGATAACTGCAGTGAACTTGCATGCCGATTTTCTTCAACCCTTCTCATCAGAAGATGCTCCTGTCGAGGTGTTAACTTCCGTGGACCACCTGGACGTCTCTGTGAGATGGTTGCAGTTCCATCTTTTTTAAATTTTTGTACCACTTTTGCTACAGTATTCTGACTGATAAGCATGAAATGGGAAGGGGTTTTAACACCCTTTTATAGTCAACTGTCTGCTGGACACCTGTGTAATGAATAATTAGACTCACCTGTGGTTGAATTCTTGTTAAATTAGACATTTGCAGTCTAAAATTTAGCTTTGCTCCAGAGACTTTCAGTGGGGTGTACTCATTTTTGCATCACCCTAATCTGAGTAAAACTGAAAATGTTGTTCTTTAAGTTATATTATTAACCTTTCTTTCATGTTATAAGTTAAACATATGTTATATAAAACTTAGTCTTGTCAACATTTTGGAAATTGTTTTTGTGTTCATTGAGATATTGTTTAAAATGTTACTTTTCAAAGGGGGTGTACTCATTTACGCTGAGCACTGTATATCATCATATGTCATTATTGGGGAAAACAAGTCCCACACAATTTACTCAAGAAATGTTTAATTCTCCAGTTTTAATCTATGTACTTAGTCTAGAAACCAACACACTGATCTGAAGAACATACACTGCAACAACAACCCTATACAGTCCAAATGTCTCTTGATAGGAAGTGGGTCGCATCCACAGGAAACCAAAATCACAAATCTCAAATGAGATCTCTTTAATTTATCAGTGGGATTGAGATTGAAATAAATGTGCAAATGGATTTATATTTGTCCCAGTCTGCCTTTAGTTTACAGCCTGGTCTCACTGTTTTTATGTAAGTTTTACATTTACAGGGACAATAACTTTCATTTTGTGCATTTGGATAGATGCTGAAATGTACAATATAAACGTACCAGCTTCCGCCAGACCGCCTTCCGTATTCAAGTTATGAAAAACGTAACTGGCGTCGCTTCAGTTAAGCTTTTTCCGTAAGTTGAATAGGGAAGGCATAGGACGTAGTGTAAGCTTTTTGAACTGCGAGAGGCATTACACTTTCTTCCTAACTTGAATACAGAAGGCGGTCTGGCGGAAGCTAGATATTTTACTGCATAACTTGTTAAATATGGATTTTTTTTTTTTTTTTACACAAATGCATCGTTTCACTTCAGAAGCCTTTATTAACCACCCAAAGCCATATGAAGTACGTTTATGATGGATGGATGTTGATGGAGGCACTTTCTTCAGCTCATATTCGTTGGTATCGCTCACTGCCATTATAAAGCTTGGATGCATCAGGATATTTATTAAAATATCTCCGATTGTGTTCATCAGAAAGAAGTAAGTCATATACACCTAGGATGGCTTGAGGGTGAGTAAAGCTTGGGGTAGGCCTAATTTTTGTTTGAAAGTGAACTAATCCTTTAAATTTGTTGATACATAAATAATTTAGATGCTGTCAGTACGTCAATACGATATGTCAATATGGTTGTGCAAACATAGTAATTGTATCTGTTGTAGAACTAAACTTAAACATACAAATAAAAAATACATACAAATTCTCATGAGATTATGTTGGCCTTTAGCATCACAACATAGGATTAGGACTGTGCAGGGCTTTTCACACTGTATTTAACCCAGGGTTATTATCGTTCTAAATTCCACTTTTAACCCCAGGTAGAATGGTAGGAATGTTTCACATCTGTAATTTAGAAGGGTGGTTAGCACCCCTTTTTACCCAGTGTTAAGAAACGCTGATATAGAGTGCGTGCCTCATATCTTCCGCTTTGTACAGTCACAGAAACCTTGCGTGTTGTAAAACAGTCAAGGAGGATTTGTGTGATTTGTGAGGATTTTTTTTTCGCTAATGGGAAAGTGTGAGACAAGATTATTTATATATAAGATAAATAAGGACGTTTAACCCAGGGTTTAGGATGACCAAGGGTTAAATATTTCAAGTCTGAAAAGCCCTTATAGGTTTAACCCAGGGTTAAGCATAATGTAAAAAAAAAACATTATGGACTCTTGAGCCAATTATCAGCCAATCAGAGTTGTCATGAAGCCATTTTTCTGCAGCTCTAGTGAGTACTTACATTTACATCTTAGGCGACTGCCTTAAAATGAATGCATGTTAAAATTCAACAGGAAAAAGTATTTTACCATCAAAAAGATGACACACATCACCTTTAAAGAAAGTCTGATTTATCATTAAGCCTGTTGGTGAGAAATGCAGTTGAACTTTGTAGGCGTAATCTGCCATCGCGCATCAAAAATCACCAGAATTAGCTGTTGGAACGTTGAATGGAGCAGCATCTTTATCAGTGCAGCGCAGATGCAGACTCACAGGTCTCCAGGGGATAGTTCCCTCAATCCATCTAAAAGCCTCATTCAAAGCAGAAGATCAGCTAATGAGATCTGACTCCATTAGCCTGCAGTGCTAAGTGTCCGTCTATGCTTACGTTACGCAGGAACAGACAGCGGAAATGGGGATCCCTCTCACTAAACCTCATCTCCCTCAACGTCATATCATGACTCTATAATCCACTCAAATCTGCTCTCACTCGCGCTATAAACCCACTGCGTCTAACTGGTCAATTAGCCATCTGCCACACCACAACTGTGTATGTGTAGGGGTTGGGGGGGAGGGTTGGGTTACTTAGCTTTAGTTAATGGAAAACTAAAAAGATAAAATTGCCCCAGAAGTGACTTAAAACGGCCGAGGGACAATCAGGGCATCCTCATTTGGAAAATGTGTGTGTGATTACGTAGCTATAGTTTGAGGACAAATGTGTCCCCAGAAGTGAGTTTGTGGACGCCCTAATTTGGAAAAATATGGGCGGGGTTTGCGTTTGGGTTAGTCTGTTTTTCTTACTTAGTATTTTTTTCCCAGTACAAATATCTAATCATTCTTAAATCAAGATACATTTACTTGAGAAGAAAATGACAAGATATTAAGATATTAAATTTTGTGTTTATGCTTAAAACAAGAAGAAAAAAAAAATCTGTCAGAGGGGTAAGAAAAAACAAACCTAATTCAAAGGGAAAAGATGTTTATTTTTCTTACCCCACTGGCAGATATTTCTTTCTAGTTTTAGGCATAAACTCACTTTAATATATTTTTCAGAAATCAAAACTTGAGTCATTTTGTTTCTCAAGTAAATGTATCTTGATTTAAAAATGTTTAGATATTTAGTACTGGAAAAGATCGATCATCAATTTTTGCAGTGTTTAAATAAAACCAATAGAAGTCTAGTGTGTGTGTCAGCCAAACAAAAGTGTGTGTGTGAGAGATGGAGAGGTAAAGACATTAAAGGGATGGAAAATGCAAACTGGAAAACAGAGAAAACCACAAGAAATGAAAGGCAAAAGAGGTGATGTGGCAGACAGACACACGCTGGCCGTCAGTGGAGTGTATTGTGTGTGCTGATGCTGGAGCATCATGCTCTATTGTTCTTCCTCACATGAGCAGTGGGGGGGAAGGGGTGTGCACACATGAACGCACAAACACACACTTTGGCAGAAAGCCAAGGCTTTTTCCAGCACCGGCTGTGCGTGTCTCTTGCTGTGTGTCAGTTTAATCAGTCTGAATCAGACTGTGGCACTGTAGGATTTTATTGGCAGTTTCCAGCATTGTCTCATGCACACATGAACACATCTAGAATCATTCAATCAAAGCGTGAATTTTACAATTTACTTTTAAAATTGTATTCTCTCTATCTTTGTCACATTCTGTTATTGTTTCATGGACTTTTAGTTTGTTTCTCATTATTTCCTGCGTTTCCCTTCGGTTGTCATGGTTTCTAGCTTGTGTTCATTTGTTGTCTTGATGACTCATTGTTTCATTAATTTCATCCACCTGTTCCTTGTTTAGTTCATTTGTTAGCTGTGTATATATTGCCCTCAGTTCAGCTGACTCTTTGGCTGCATCCAAAAACTTAGGCAGCTGACTTGTTGCCTCATCAGGCAATGACTTTTGCGGGCTTTACACTTCTGAGTCAGCGTAACGGTTTAATGATCTACAACAAAACAGAGCGAACTTTGATGAAAACTAAGTAAATATTTATTTACTACAATAGTAATTTCTTGCTAGAAATGACAGAAGTGGAAAATGTTGATCAAAAATGTACATTTACACACAAACTGATCACCAACCACAACTTTTAGACGCCATCTTTATTTTTTATTTTTTAGCTCAACCGTCACAGAATGCAACGCACAGGATTGTGGGATATCAAAGGCACTGAAGGATACATCTATGCTTCCTTCAAAAATCGATCAGATGAAGGTATCTCAGGAGACAGGAAGTGAAGCTAACATTGGATTCAGATGTGCCTCGATGCCTTCCTACCTTGGAATGCATCCTCCGAAGGCAGCATTTTTAAGATTTCAGACACAAGGCGTTTCTCAATGTCAAGGATACTTCCTTGGCAGGACTGGTCTTTCCAAGTCACTTCCTTCAGAGGCTAGGCGAGGCTCCTCTTTAGCATTCGGAGAACACGTAAATGGAACAGACTAGCAAGTGCACGTCATTGCATGAATAACGCTGTGAATGGTATAATGGTATAATATTAACGTTAAATTACTTTGGACAACTTAACTAGTTATTTATAAAAGAAATGCCGGTGACGGCAACCAAGCTAACAATTGTTAAATGACGGTCCGGTTCAGTTAGCCATCAATAACGTAATTTGTATTTGTATAATTTATAATATCAATACGGTAGTAATTTGTACTGGCATTTAAGCGTTAAACTTTATTTATCTGACATATTTACTACAGTTATAACAAATGTTTGGTAACGTAAATATACTTACATTTGAAAGCATATTGCCCGCTAACGTCCGACATTTTTTTTTTAATTTTTTGAACAAGATCGCAAAGCTGCGCGCATAGGATTGTGGGTGATTTGAGAGCGCGAAGGCTACACGTATGCATCCTTTCCTGTATATGGGATATTTTTTGAACGAAGGACTCAGTCCTTGTTTGAAATTCCGAGGATCCTCGACATTGGAACAGTCCTTCAACGGATGTCGATGACGTAGCATCCTCGAAATTCTGGCTTCCGAGGATCCTTCCTTGACATTGAGAAACGCCTACAGCCTTTGTCTGTTATACCCATAGACTGTATAAAACATGGACATAGTGTCCGTGACGTCACCCGTAGGTTTCTGAAGAGCATTTCTGAAGCCCAAAGTGGGCGGAGCCCGCCGTCGCCATCTTGGCAGCGCGTCACCGGGTGTCACTTTCAGATATCGGAAAATGGGCAAAGAAGCAGGACATGGGTGGAGCTGAGGTGCCTGGTTGCTGAAACCATGCCTGACTAGCTCGATGTGATCAAGTTAGCTCAGGCTAAGGAGCTATCTATCTATCTTAGATACTACCTAAAATATTAATAAAGATAAATTATACATCATTTGAAAGTTCTAAGGGTTTACTGTCAATCTACGGTGTCTGTTTTATGATATAGATGCTCAAGCTACAGTAATATTGTAATTTGTGTTGGGTGTGCAAATGACAACACGCAAAATCAAAACGGGACTTCATACCTTTGTAATGAAATAGCAATCGCGAGATGAATCCATTCTGTCGCACTTGGGTAAAATGTCCATGAGCGTCCATTGAAAAACATCCAACAGCACTTTTTGTCCACAAAAGTGTTAAATCCATGAAATATTGATATATTGTCCATTGTTTGCATCATATTTCTTCTGAACGATCTGCTCTCCATCATCGTTCTTCAAGAAATTATGCAATCTGAGCGCCGTTTATGTTGCAAAACTGTATACGATTGTAAACATTGGACTCTCACAAACAAATGAGCCTGCGTCAAAGTCCTAAATAAGTGGGTCAAAAAAGCACTCTAAATTGAATAAAAATTTTAACTATAATACGTTTTCCTTTAATTGCAGTTAACATGCAATAAAGTGTCTGAAAACATCACATTCATTTTGAACAAAGGTATATATTCTTTTGAAGTAATTTATTTCTGTAATGGAAATAAACACATTCAATTTGTCAAAGTTACAGTAAAGACTTTTATGTTGTTATAAAAAAATCTATTTTGAATACATGCTGTTTTTTAACTTTCTATTCATTGAAGTATCATGAAAAGAAAAAAAATGGGAAAAAAATAACTTTTCTACATTGATAATGCTGACAGTAACTGTACTGACAGTACTAACATGCTGATAATGCTGACATAATGGCTGATGAAAATTCAAAATTGAACAATTGAAGACACTTCTTTTAAATTGTAATAATATTTCACAATACTACTGTTTTACTGTATTTTTAATCAAATAAATGCGGTCTTGGTGAGCATAAGAGACTTCTTTCAAAAACATTCAAACATTTTAACCTAAACTTTATCACTGCAATGTATATTTTTCATAAAACAAAGGAATTATGTTGATATTTTGCCCTTGTATATTTTTGGCAACAGATCATTATGTCAATAGCAGCATTATAAAAGTGACCGGCCAACTGGCGAGCATGCTTTCTTTACTTGCCAAAGCCAATTTCCACTTCGCTCTTCTGACTACACTGAGTGGAAACAGATCCCGATCTGCCAAAAACCAAACCAGGACTGCATCATGAGTACAGCATCACGTTTAGAGGACCAAGGCTGATTCATGAATACTTTAGGAGCAAATCATGTGGCAAGAGACTTCAAAAACACATTTAATACTATGTTGCTCAGGAGATACTGTACCATCCCTGCAATTCATCAACTGTTTATGGAGCTTATTGCCTTGGATGAAAATATATACTATAGGAGAAAAAGATATTAGAGTATTAGGACTCATATGATCTGTATATCACACACTGTATCAATTACATCATAAGGATATGATAAATCAGTGTAAACTGGAGAAAATACATACATTGTGTGTGTCTGTAAGAGAGGCATGTTAGTTTTCCATGTTTTATGGGAACATTCCACAGACATAATGATTTTTATGCTGTACAAACTGTATATTATATCCCCTTACATTAGCCCAACCCCTAAAACCACAGAAAACTATTGGCATTTTTTTTAATTAATTAAAAAAAACAAAAAAAAAACACTGTTTAGTATGTATTTTAAGCCATTTGGTTTACGAGGACACAGGAAGTGTTTACAATGTAATACCCATGTCATTATACACATTTGTGTCCTCATAAACCATATATACAAGAACACACAAACACACACACACACACACTCTCTCTCTCTCTCTCTCAAATGGCCTGGCGTCTTTAATAAGAGCCTCATAACAAAGCTCTTGAACTTTGTTCATACTATGCATAAATCCAATTTGTTTTCAAATCCAAATTAAATTTCCGAAATGTTATTGTGCGCGAGTGAAAAATGTGACATGCATTTACAATGTTTTTGTTGTGGTTTTCCAATCATTTTACTTCACTTCAGTAAAATGTTTAACAACTGTTGGTTGTCCATTGTTGTTACAAGTTTATTATAAATCTTTCTCGTTAGTGGCACACATTTGCCAAAGATTTGCCAAAAATGTTTGCAAGTAATGGCAAAATGTTCATTGTTATCAAAGGTTTTCAGCAAATTCGCCATACTGGCAAAGAACTTCTGCCAGACATTCACCATGAATTAACTCCAAGTTTTTGCAGAGGTCATTGTCTGCAATGATGAATCAGATCATTTGTTCAGACAGTTTAGTCAATATCTGCATCAGCTGCCATAGTAATGACACAAGCATCAGAACAATGTGAGAGAGCATGACATCTTGTTGTGATGCTAAACCTCAGAGGCACATCAGACAACATACAGTAAGCATCTGTACTTAAACATTCATGCATACGCTCATATGCACTTAATCACAGTCCATTACACAGTGAATGTACATGAGTGAACTGAGACAGCTAGACAATACTGCACTTGGGTATGACGTTACAGTCATTTACTTGAAATTGTATCTGGACTGACTGTTTAAACTGTTTATTTCCAAAAATCCAGAAATTCAATGTTAATTGGATTTCAAACCACATGCAAATGTGGTTTGGATAGGTTTTGTATGATTTTTCTTTCAGTTTTAATTCAGACAACAAACAACTAAGCTGATTTGAGTTGTATATGCCAAGAAATCAGATTTTTGCTGCCTACTAAACAAAGCCTTAAATAAGCCCTGTCAAAAGCAGACGCTTCCAGATCGGATTTGCAAATAATCTTCCTCATGGCTCTTAAAGCCTGGCCAACCTCCACCCAATGCATTGATCAGATGACTGATTAAGTAATAAATTAACAACCACCTTAGAGAGGACAACAGAACCCCAATGCTTCACAAAAACACAATGGTTGCATTTCATTGATCCATAACTGTGCCTCATCTGGTGTTGTGAGCCAGTTACATATACTGTTTAATAAGCAGTGCTAAAGAGGACTTCAGAAGGAAATAACAGCTTATAACAGGAAGGATAACAAAGGAGGGGTCCAAATATGACAATCAACACAATTATTATGAGAAGAAAGAGGTTGTTCTTTCATTTCTCAAAAACTAACCTCTTTATACCAAGAATAGCAGCCAAATCAATGTACTCTGAGCTCATGTGGCCATGGGGTCAGAGAGAAATCAGTTATCTAATAAAATGAAGAGCCATGCTCGTGAAAAAAGAAGTGTGCTAAATTGTATTGAATTGTGCACTTGCATGTAGCCTACTTCAAGTCTTAAAAGTGTTTAAACAAAAACTGTACCCCTGTAGTCAATAATTTTATCCCTTAAATCTCATCTTTGATCAACAAAATGACATATTTAAATATTTTTTTCCTGTGAAAAAAATTTCTTCATGCCTTAAAATAGCTTGAATGTAACTCTACATCCTTGCCTCATTTAATATACACGGATCAATGAATATGCAAATTAGCCCCGCCTCCACTCACACCAGCTCAAAGATCCACTCGGTCAACTTACTGAGGTAAACGCTGCACAATGGTATTGCTCTTTACAACATCGGACACATAACAGTAATTAATATGATTAGCCTTTTGCTTGACTATGTTATCAAACAGCTAATAATGTGTTGCTAATGATATCATTATCCTTACAAACGCTTTGAACAACTCAGAACGTCAGTGGAGAAAGGCATGTAGTTCATCAAAACATTGTAATATACATCATACACCCGCCGTATTGCTAAAAACATTCAATTTAGTTCGAACTTCAGTATATTCTTTTAAAGTAATTTTATTTCCATATTAAGTACTCTTTTGAAAAATATCTTCTTTTTCACAAGTGCACTCTATCCATAGCACTGTGTAGTATGAAGGTTAATCTAACAGTAAACATTGAATACACTTGCAGCGAGTGAGCCATGTGGCCGAGGGTATAAAAACCTCTTCAGATCGCTGAGTGTGGTGCTTGTGAAAGGATTACTGTTCACTCAGCCACGTAACGTCTTTTCTAGGAGGACAAACACCCACTACAACTGGATATGGCAGAAGAAAGAAGATTTATGGTCCTATTCACTCTGTTTCTCTCTTTCTCCATTATATCCTCCTGACATTTTGTTGGCCCTAGGGGCACGGGCTGCCAGGATGTATCTGTCTATCCATTGATGACAGCCGATGGCTATGTTCTGCAGGCAGATGTCCTCCCTTCCACTGGGTAAAACCACAGTAAAAAACCCTCTGCTCTTTGATACCACACCAGACCTCCAAACATCTGCAAATCATTGACACTGGAGATCTCAAAACCAATACTCTGCACAACTCAACAATGTCTTTATGATCATGCCTAAAAATACCCTGCTTTGTTCTTTATTTGCTCTGAAGTTCTAGGTGAGAAGAAAGCCTCATATTGCTTATACGCATGGAACTCATTCTGCTACAGACATGAACGATATCTAAATCATGCAGTTTGTTGAAGAGGTTTGCTATTACTTTGTGATTGGACTTACTTACCGAGCAGATGAAAAATCCCATCGACATGCATACGTTGATGGAGGGACCAGAATGTTAACACAATCTCATGGCAAACTTATAACTATTTTACGCTTTGGTGAATTGGTGGCTAATTTGTATGAATTCGTAAATTTTCCTACAATCTGCTTATGCCCCAGTGAAAAAATAATGTTTTTGTACAATGAATTCATACTGGGGCAGTACCCTTAAAAGGACAAATTTGTACCTTATCAACCCATTAAAAGGTTCATAGTAGTACCTTAAGGTACATATTGCTACTCTAAGGTACTAATATGCACCTTTTAGGGGTAAAAAAAGGTACAAAGATGTCCTTTCAGGGGTACTGACCCAGTGACAAGCCGTTGTACCCCTAAAGGTACAATTGTACAAAATCACCAACTCATAAAATAGTTTTGCTTTCTCATGAAATCTGGGTGGAATATCATAGGGATTTCAATGTGGAACACCCTTTCAACCATATAGTAACACCTTGGCAACCACCAACAACACTCAATGGCAGTAAAAACATAAGAATGAAGGAAAATCTTCAGAAAATGTAAAAAACTCAACCCAGGCTCATTGGAAAAACGTGCCTGCAAAATTTCTGCAAAATGATTTTATGTTGCGTCTTGAAATAAGTCTTTATTAATCAATAATCTGCCCCATCATAATTTTGTGTGAAAAGGAATAAAAGTTGTTGCTGTTTTACTGCCTCTAGTGTTCATTTCAGCTGGAAACTGCAGTGAATTGTATCTATTGTTTTGAGTTTTGCAAAAATGTAGGTAGACGCACGTTTTTCCAATGAGCCTGTGTTGCTACTATCTAGTTCAGTCTGTCTATATTTCAGGATTTTTCTTTAGTTGTTTGTGGGTTTACTCTGAGACTACTTGTTAATTATCAGACCGTCCTTGCAGATATGACCTTCAGTTCAAAAACTGAGATATTACACACACACTTCCTCCAAAAAACCTCACCTTGAACCTCACTCACATTGATAAGACAGAAAGAAAGGCAGCACGATTGCGTAGTTGAACTAACAAGTGGGAAAACTAGTTGTGTTTTGTGTTATGCCATGTATAGCTACATGTGTTTGCTGTTTGTGTGTGTATGAGAGAGTGAGCATAGTGTACCTGCATCCTGACCTATAGCCCACTGTGTAAAGCAGCAGGGTTTATGCATCACTCCTCAGCAGGGGTCTCACAGCCTGGACCACTTACCTAAACATTAGCATTACTTCCAGCCATTTCCTCTCTAAAACTCCAAAAGTGCTGCACATGATTCAAGGTCTTGCCACTATGCTGACCCAGTGTCCCCTTTTAAACGTCAAGGGTTGTTGTGACATCATTGTTTACATGACATCTGCACTCAACTCAACATACACATTATAAATATTGATGTCCACTTTGCAAAGACAATAAGAACAACATAAATAGTATGGATGCATATACAAGGAATTTGTTGTATTACAAATGTGTGGCAATAACAGACGCAAAATCAACTCCTGAATCCATGGCCTAAACTTCCTAATTTTAGGATCAAGAGCTTATAGAAAAGGTTTTTAAGCAGTTTAGCAATCAAAGCCTCCCTCAAACTGGGGTTCAACATACATTAAACTTCTTGGCACATCCGACACTCACAAGCGCTGTTACACAGATGATGCATATTAAGAGTGGACTGTTTGAAATTAGCTTCTTCCCAATCAATGTCCCATGAGCCCAGCATGAAGCCCAGTAAGTACATGAAAATGACAGTGATTTGACACTTAACAGACTTGTGACAACAAACCAGCCATTTTGTGTACTACAGCATAAGAATAAATAACCACAATCCTGAGAAATGAGGCATGAGGAGTTATCCAGCAGTTGTATGGTGCTGTTCAGGAGATATGGGATGGGCTGGCTTACAGACTAAACGACTAAAGCTCAGTGTAGCTGTCAGTCAAAGCAGGATAATGGTACTAATGCTCAGCATCACCCATCACACAAACCTGGACCTTAAGCATCCTTAAAACCATAATATCCTGATTTATCCCATTAGCCTTCATCTTGTTCTTTAATTTTAGCTATTGAGTTTATTATAACGTCTATCTCTTTCAATTTAGTGTGCTTAAAAACTACATTACCAAAGCAGCGCTAAATAGCCTAAATAAAATTGAATAAAATTAAATTAATGAGGAAAATAAGTAACGAAATTAAATACATTAAAAGCAAATTAAAATTTGCTGTACAAAGACATTAAAATGAGCCACTGGGAAATTCAAAAGTAGCCTAAAAAATTACGATGGTAACAGACATATAGTAAACGCCATGAATAAAGGATGGAAAATGACACAATAAGTGCGCTAATAATTGTAATAATAAGCCAAACGCTGGCCTATCTATAGAGAACACTGTCTCTCCATCTCTCCTCTCATCGTACCTGTTTTGAAGAATGCATCCGTGTCTGAATCAGTGGGTCCGTCCTCCGCCGCTTCAGCGGGATTCATCTTTTCTCTTAGATCT
The DNA here is from genome assembly GCA_039654765.1 of Mylopharyngodon piceus. Classification (NCBI taxonomy): domain Eukaryota; kingdom Metazoa; phylum Chordata; class Actinopteri; order Cypriniformes; family Xenocyprididae; genus Mylopharyngodon; species Mylopharyngodon piceus. The sequence continues at coordinate 30,658,558 of CM077441.1, read as the reverse complement.
CACAGCTCAAAATAACGAGAAATATATCCAGATTTAGCGCTCCATCATCTCTATATTTCTGTGTTTTGACTGCACAGCCCTCGTTCAGAGCGACAAAGCGCAGCTCTGCATTGCCTTCTATTGTCTCCAGATGCGCCTCTCCTCCTCAGATCGCTCTTTTCGCTTCTTACGAGTCGGTTCTTTTGAACCGGTTCACCAATGGGACTGATCGATTCGTTCGCGAATTGGTCTGACAGGAGCGGTTCTCGAGAGTAGTTTCGGTCTTGTCCGATTCGAACTGATCAAACAGCCGGTGAACACGATCCTCAATGATTGGGTTTTTGTTTGATTTAATGTGTGGAAGGGGAAAGTAAGTTACTGTGTAGCCGAATGTGTGCAGGAAACATGTTTACAAATTATGCGTATGATGACACAGTGTGACACATGACAAAAAGATTTGAATGCATACTAATTTATAAGAAACATGAGACATCTTTAAAGATGTGCAATAGACTAGTATTTCTGCAAAAGTAAACAATATGAGAATCAGCATTTGTCTAAACTTGAAAAGATAGCATATGAAACAGAAATTCATGTTGCATGAATATTAATCTCGATAGTGTGGGGCAGCAAAGTGAACTAGAACACATAACAATACAATAGCCTACATAGGCTATATGAATTAATGTTACTTAACAGTATAAACAAATACGTTGCATATTGAAACGTTTAAAGCTTTTTAAAATTTCAGGATATGCTTGGGGCACGGGTGTGACGTAAAAGAACCGATGAATCATTTTGGAACCGCTTCATTGAAATGAACTGTTCGAAAGAACCGTTTCGCTGAAATGAGTCGGACCAGCTCAACACAAAGCGGCGGGCTGCCTGTGTGTGTGTCGGATGGGATGGAGCGCGATCCTGACAGTGAAAGCTGATGATGTCATGAATTCTGCATAATGTCAGTGGGCTTGTCGGTCACTCTTTTCCTTTCTTATAAATATTTTCTTTAAAAAGCTAATGAGTTGTTTTAGAAACATAAGCACACTCATTTTGATGGCCTCCCGGAGTGACAGAGACTGTTTGTGTGGAGTGGCTGTTTTTCTAACAATAGAGCATAAGTGTGTGTGTGCGTGTGTTGTGTATGTGTGTGTGTGTGTGTGTGTGTGTGCGTGGACCCTCCCTCTGTGAGATATCACGCCCCCATTACTCAGTCTTTGGGCTATTGAAAAATCCTAATGCTGGAACATATATTTTCATAATAAATAGAAAGCACGTGTGCATCCATAATAATAAATTAAAGCTTTCTTTCTTTCTTTTTTCTTTTTTTTTTGCGTGTGTGTGTGGTTCAGCTACACCATATTGGGGGCAAACTGCCCCCAGTATAGATGGCAATATCCGAAATCCTTGTCCTTGTAGGGACATTTTTGGTCCCCATGAGAACAATAGTTAAAAATAATAAAGGATACCAAGTTTGAAAATGTAATATTGCAGAAAGTTAGGGTTAAGGTTAGGGGATCGAATATACAGTTTGGACAGTATAAAAATCATTATTAAGTCCACATAAAACATGAAAACCCAACGTGTGTGTGTGTACATTTCGTTTGCTATGATACTCTACAAAAAAAGATATTTTTTGGTTTTTATTTCGTACCCTGTGTTCTACCTTGTTACATTAATCGGCCTTGACAGAACTGCAGCCATTTTTGGTTGTGCAATCAATAAAATAAATCAATAAATTAAAATATTTTCTACCTACATCTGAATATAGCATTTTGTTACTTTGATTATATAGTGATACTAGTGTTTGTTTCTGAGATTTCGAACAAAATGACAAACAAAAAGACCGGTTATGGGGTGAAAATTGAAGGTTTACTGGAAAATCGAGGATTTACTGCCCCCTGGCGACTGCCACACAATATCACAACTTAAATCAAATATTTTTAGAGCAGTGGTCTCAAACTCAATTCCTGGAGGGCCACAGCTCTGCACAGTTTTGCTCCAACCCTAATCAAACACACCTGATCCAGCTAATCAAGGTCTTCAGGATTACTAGAAACTGCCAAGCAGGTGTGAGTTGGAGCTGGTTGGAGCTAAACTGTGCAGAGCTGTGGCCCTCCAGGAATTGAGTTTGAGACCACTGTTTTAGAGGTTCATAACGGACTCAGACTTCATTATCAGAGACAGTGTGCACCTTATTTTTTTATGTATCAGATGACATTTCAACATATTAAGTTTTTGGATAAAACAAAGAATTAAACATCGTTTAGCTGCTTTTAGCTCCTTGTAGAGCAACAGTAAACACAATTCTCATATTGAACTAATTTTTGCTATATCCAGCAAACCTTTATTTAGAGCCACATGAAACTATAAGTTCTCTTAATTTTGTTCATTTCTCTCTTCATTTATTATTTCCCTGTCATTATGTAATCTGTGCATTTTTTGCATTTATTGATTATGATATCAACACTTACTGTAATTAATAAATACTAATTTGCTCGCAGTCATTACACATGCCAGAAAGCCAAGTTGTAAAAATAAAATGTCACTTTTTTTTAAATCATCAAGCATACTTGTAATTTCACCCCTTAAGAATTTCTCTAGCAAATCGTGCTTTCTTTTCACAATTGTTTTATAATCATATCTTTAACACCTGAAATAATCAAATGCAGTCTTTAAAAATTTAAATATATATACAGTGTATCTTCTTTTTGATCAAGACCAAAATGAGAAGAACCCGTTGTGATTACTCAGCAAACGTCTCTGCTCGTCATTTTGATTCTTCTTCCTGTAACCATGGACTCTTCTGGCAGTGTGTTTGTATGTGGGGTGTGTGTGTGTGTGTGTGCCAGGAGGTCTGTTGTTAGCTGACTCTAAGCGGGCACAATACCAGCTTCCTTCAGCCAACCTACAGGCCCCTGCAACTCAAATATTCAGCAGATGGTTGAGCTATGTAAATGCCAGAATTACACAACTATCTATCATACACTTGGCGGACTAGAGGCGAAATCTCTGATAGGAAAATGTGTGAGTCATATGCATGTTATTTTTAAATTAAAGATTTTTTTTTTTTTTTGAAGCAGATGGACTTCTGAGAAAGTTACGAGGATGAACTGAAGATTTTAGTGCTTATCTTACTCTCTTTACCGCTTTGATTTTCTTCAGCATAGTTTTCACATTGTAAAAGTAGGCTAAATGGGAAGGTTGAAATGAGTGTTGACCCGCATCTGGTTGCTGTGAGAGATGAGCCGTGCTGAACAGAAGCAATGACATGTTTATGGCCAGGTGTTGAGGAATGGACCGTACCAAATTGCTCCCTAGGTGAGTTTAGTGTTATTGGGTGAGATGGTCAGAGAGCATGGAGAAGTGTTTCATCACAAACATCTGTTCTCTCTTTTTTTCATTCTCCCCTTGATAGTTTCTCATTATGTCTTTCACAGCAGTCTTACCCTGGTGTGTGTGTGTGTGTGAATGTGTACATGTGTGTAAAATATTTAGTTCACTCCATCAGCACAAAGGGCCATTCACACTAAGGAAGATAACTAATGTTAAAGGTGAAGTAGCCTATGTAGTTTCTGCGACACTAGTGGCAGCTAGTGGAATTACAAAAATAAAGTACATCTTCAAATAACTTTGCAAATGCACCTTTTGCGCGTCGCGCCTCCCCCAACTCAAACATCACAAACACAGCTCTTAATGGTGCTTGTGAAGGCATGTCTCAACAGGTAAACATAGGCTATTTTCAATAATAGGTCCAACATATTAGGAATATTTTTAGCTGTTTTGCTATGTGTCATAAGTAAGCAATCGGCTAAACACTCTGTTTAGAGCGAATATGAGCATAATAAACCCATTCAACCATTCAACATTTTTTTTTACATGACGTGGCACAACTGTTTGAGGCTAAGTAAACATAAACTGGTACATTTGAGTTGTGTCGCAATGCCCAGTTCCCTTTAACGTGTTCATGACCTGTTTAATCTTTGAAGGTCTAAATGCAGCAAATGTTGGCTTGCAATTCTGTAACTAAAGCCGAATGTCTTTTCTCATAACGTGCAGTCCCACACCAGCTAAAAACAAAAGTCTTTTTAAGGCAAGTCATTTCACTCAGCGGCCATCTTGGAAACGCCTCTCGGGCAGATATTTAATGCAAGTCCAGCTCCTTTCTTTTTGAATGGGGAAACATTAAATTCTCCAAAGCTGTTCACCAAGCTTACGATTAAATTTCATATTTGAAATCACCAATGAAATCTGACAACTGCCTCATAAATTTTATTGGTTACACTTTACAAGGTTCCCTTTGTAAAGTGTTTATAAAGGTGTTTGTTAATGACTAATAAGTAATTTACAAATGTATTTTAAATCATTGATAAGCAGTTATAACTGCATGAATAAAAAATGACTTTAATGCAATACCTGCCAAATAGTGAGCTATTTTTAACTCACATGTTATAAATGCTTAATAAATGTATTTATTCACACTCATTTAACTCAAAACCAGATTACTGATTTATTTCATGATGCAGCAAAAATGGACTATTATAATGAGACCAAAGGGTGTTGTATTTGTGGTTTTCCCATTAATATCTAATGACCACTTTTCTTACTATGTCGGTTACGAGAAGTTACCCATGATACTCTGCAAAAATGTCGGGATGCCTATCCACAGCAGTGTATAAAACTGATTTCTTGTTTATCAAGATGAAATTCAAACTTTATTATGAAAATAAAAACAAAGAGCACAACCATAACTTGATGAGATATTAATAATTTAATTAAAATAGAAATAAAAATTTTATTCCAGTATTAGCTACCTGTAGGGGTATAACAATATATTGTGTCACAATATACCGCAAAACAAAAGTGCAACAATCTGCATCATGGATATAGTGACAATATGTATATTGTGTATAGTTCACCCAAAATGAAGATTACTGTGTGAGAAAAATTCAAGTTTACAGAGTTTTAGTGTCAGTACTACATTAAACTATTATATATATATTGTTGAATATAATGTATAATGAGGCAATGATGTGCAATGAGGGAATATTTGTCCTGATAATGCTAAATGTCTTATGTTACCCGTAAATATTTATGTATTTTCAGCTTCAGAACAATGAATATTTTTATTCTGGTGTCACCATTGTCCTTGTGCACAGGGTTACCAGCACCTAGCTTATTCATTTCCATGTCCAATGTAATACCAGATTTAGCATTTTCATCAACAGTTAATTTTTTGTTAACCTTTTTCCTTATGTCTTGGAGTATCCCAATAATATTGTATCGTGAGTTCAGTATCCTAGTTACCTGTGGACCTTAATGTAGTGGACATATCTAAACCATTTATTCATGAGTTACAAACGTTAATAACCTGTGAAAGTGAACCTTAATGTAAAGTGAACACATGTGAACCATTTATCCATGTGTTACAAACAATAACCTGTGAAAGTGAACCTTAATGTAAAGTGGATACCTGTGAACCATTTATTCATGAGTTACAAACATTAATAACTTGTGAAAGTGAATCTTAATGTAAAGTGGACACACGTGAATCATGTATTTATTAATTATTAATACACACAGAGAAGATAGTATTTTTTTTTAAAGAAATACTGGTAACACTTTAGTATGGGGAACAATTCTCACTTTTAACTAGTTGCTTAACTTGCATATTTGCTGTTTATTAGTACTTATAAAGCTTTATTCTGCATATTCTACGCCCCTTAATCTTACGCAATACCTTAACTTAAATGCTTCAACAACTACCTTACTAACGATTAATAAGCAGTAAATTAGGAGCTTATTGAGGCAAAAGTCATAGTTAATAGTGAATATCTGTTCCCTATACTAAAGTGTTACCAAAATATTTCATTTTTGATGCATTGTATCAGATTAAACTTTTCTTTTACAGCACATTGGAAAATTACTGAGCATGACTTCACATGAAAAGTGGCATAAAACCAAAAGGTGCAAAAGCAAACATCTATCATGGTATGGGGGTGTAAGTGGCATGGGTGACTTGCATTTGTGTGAAGTAATAATTGCAAAACTTCAACAATTAGTATCCTCAGTTTCTGAACAATTAAAGAGTGTAATTAAAAGGAAAGATGATGTGACACAGTGGTAAACATGCATCTGTCCCAACTCTTTTGGAGTGTGTTGCAGCCATCAAAATTGAAATGTGTTTATATTTACAAAATACACTTAAGTTGGTCAGTGAAAACACTGAAAATATTTTCTTTGTACTTTTGTTAAATAAAGGTTAAAGAGAATTAACAAACAACAGATTCTTGATTTGGTATGAATCTAGAGGATGGCAGTGAGGAAGTGTAGCGTCGCTCACTGCCAGGCCATGCCCAGTGTGACCCAGAGACTGAGAAAACTGTTCTTTTATTGAAAATTTGGGTACAGAAAATTTCAGGGAAAGAAAATGAAAATTTCGGAACAGAAATAAACTCTTTTAATTAGAACAAAAGATTCTATGCCCAGCCCTCCTCTGATTGATGGAGTCCTCCTGATTCAGAGCAGCTCCCTCCATCTCTAGGTTGCCTGTCTCAGTGCCACTTTGCCAGACGTTTGGAGGGTTTAGTGACGGCCTGAGGGAATGGGCTGTGTCGCCTTCCTGCGGGGTGCTCAACGTTGCAGTCGGGATGATGTTTCTGGCAGCGCCGGGGCAGGTGTAGAAGCTGCAGGGGGATGTGTTTAATAGTCTGTCTGCTTTTGGACTTCCAAGAACTGCTGGGCAAAGTCCTCGACAGTGTCACTGAAGAGGCCGCCATGCGAGATGGGGGTGTCAAGAAAGCACACTTTGTCTGCATCCCGCATCTCAGCAAGGTTCAACCAGAGATGGTGTTCCTGGACCCCCAAGGTGGACATCATCTGGACGAGGGCGCGTGCCTTTACCTTGGTCGCCCAGAGAGCAAAGTCGGTCACCATATGCAGTTTCTGCATCAACCCCAGCTCATCAACTTCTGGATTTCCTCATGCAACCTTGGGAAGAAAGGCACTGGGGCAGCACACGGCTGTGAACCGCGCCCCACACACAGGAACCAATCGTCCAACCGAGAGCGTTCATGGCAAGGCGGAGCTCAAGCATGATGCCCATGGCAGCACAGGAAAGCATGGCCGTCAACTCTGAATCCGACACAGCATGAGCGACCACCCCAGAGGGGCAAAGCTCAGCTTCGTCTTCATCCATAGAGGACAATAGCCCACTCTCTGATACATTTGGTCCTCAGCCGGAACCCTGAAAGACAACTGGGCTGGGTAATAGCAGAGGGGATTCTAGCCATCACGTGGAAGGAAAGTCGCCACGGTCATATTCTTGCAACAAGGACATGAAACATCCATGAACGCCATCTCAGCATGCTTGTGACCCAGACTTATGAGACAGCGATCATGGCCGTCAGACGAGGCCAGGAAATGACCACATCCAGAAACAAATGAACGGAAAGTCATCTTTAAAAAGATGCTCGCCGCCCGTACTTGCTCTTTTGGGGAAAACTGCTCTTTTAGGCTAAAGCACCCAGGGGGCAATCGCTGCACTTATCCTTGCAAAGACTGTGGCGAAACTGTGGTTGACAGTTGAGTTTAGATTTAAAGGTTCTAAGGATAATTAACTTATTAATTTATTATTGTAGTCTACCTGACAGTGTCAAGTCTTATCAAAGACTATAAATGCTTGGCTACTACTTATGTCAGTGTCTTTCATGCAGCAGTAAAAGAATGGACTATTTTATATTTTGCATAGCCTAATGTTTTGTTTGTCATCCTGTGTACATCTTATAATGCATGTTTTTGCATTATGTCGGTAATTTAATTTGTGTAGGTGTAGCAATGTCAGACAAGTTTGGTGTTGCGTTTTAAGTTAAAATAGTTAAGCTTTTCTAAAGGGTCCAGTTTCATTCTGTTCCTTTCTGTTTGACTTAAAAAAGTGGTGTCCTATTAGTGAACAAACTGCCGTTCTTTTCAATGAATCAGTTGAACTGATTCAAAGAACTGATCTGAACAATTTTTTTCACATGGACTGAATCAGAAATAAATAACTTGATTTTATTGCAGTTTTACATAACATACGAAACAAAAAAAGTTTCGAAAAAGATTCAACAACTTTTTCAGACAATAGATGTAAATTAATTTTTGTATTGTTTAACATGTCAAATATTTAGGTTTGAGTTAAACTTTATGCTTTTATTAGCTGAATTGTGGCTGCAACAAACTGAACGTGGACACACAAATACAACAGCCTTAAAAATGAAAGAAACATGACAAACAGCAATATACTGTGCAACTTTATTGGAACAGCAGAATGTCAGGGATGATGTGACGACGTAATTACATGATGTAAAACAAGTTCTGAATTGATTCAGTTCTTTGAAATTAAGTTTGTTAATTAGAATTTCGTTTGTGTTTGTGTAATTAAACATTCCTTTAAAAGTGTGTTCTTTGTACACTTCGTAAAACATTAATTGGCAAAATGATGTTCCTTGTAGCATCCTCATACTGATGTTGAATATGTTAACAAAAGCTTGGTTGAATTTTCAGAATTTTCTTCACAAGCCCTTCCCCATTTCTTTCTCTTTCTTGTATCTTTTTTTTTATTTTTCAGCTTTATTATCTGAACACCCTCAGATGTCATCATCAGCACTCATCCACCGTGGGTCACTTAACCTCTGCATTACTGAGGGGGCTTTCTCTCCTGCTGGTCACCCAGAGTGTGTTTGCCATGGTACTGTTTAATGCCACAGATCTTACCATTTTCTTAGATAAGTACCTGGATGATGATGGAGACTGGATGGTGGAGAGACAGCGAGGCAAGAAGGCCATCACTTCCAGTGACATGCAGGCCATTCTGGACCTTCACAACAAACTTCAAGGGCAGGTCTACCCAAGGGCTTCAAATGTGGAATACGTGGTAAAATGTCTCTACTCTACTATAAATTATAATGTATGGTGAATAACGTGTATTAGGAATAATTATCCAAATTGTGCTTTGGTTTAGTTGATAGTGAACACAATACAACTTTGCAATTCATTTTACATTAATTTGTTTTTGTATCAGCTGTTTTCTTTTTGGCTTTGGTATTGCACGGAAATGTGCCATGACTGTTTCATTATGAACGTAACTATATTTTGGATTTCATTCAGCTTCATTATTTTTTTTTATTATTATTGGTTTGTTTTAAACAATTGTTCATAGTTTTTTGGCACCCTAGGGTGTGGCCTGTGTCCCACCCACCACGACCTTACAGGACACACCCTAGTCTTAACTCCAACTGCTCACTTGGGGTGAACTGACAGTTTTGCCAAAATATGAATGAATGAGGCATTTATATAGCGCTTTCATATGTAATACAGTACACCAAAAACGCTTTACAATCATATCAGGGGTCTCTCATCATCCACCACCAGTGTGCAGCATCCGCTAGGATGATGCGACGGCAGCCACAGTACGACGGCGCCAGTGCGCTCGCCACACATCAGCTGTAGGTGGAGAGGAGAGAGAGTGATAGAGCCAATTCAATGGATGGGGGTTATTGGGAGGCCATGATTGGTAAGGGCCAAAGGAGGGAATTTGGCCAGGACACCGGGGTTACACCCCTACTCTTTACGAGAAGTGCCATGGGATTTTTAATGACCACAGAGAGTCAGGACCTCGGTTTAACGTCTCATCCGAAGGACGGTGCTTGTTACGGTACAGTGTCCCCGTCATTATACTGGGGCATTAGGACCCACACAGACCATAGGGCCTGTGTGGCCTCACTAACACCTCTACCAACAGCAACCTAGTTTTCCCAGGAGGTCTCCCATTCAGGTACTAACCAGGCTCAGCCCTGCTTAGCTTCAGTGGGCAACCAGTCTTGGGCTACAGGGTGATATGGCTGCTGGCAAAGGTGTATAATGCACAGAGTGCGCTCTTGGTCTATTGCTAGTTGTCCCACACATCGTTTATTGCCACAACTTCCCTACTTCCCTGACCTGAAAGGGCAGCTTTTCCTTATTTCTACAGGTGGTTAAGGGGTTTCTGGATGCAGACTACAATAGACTGCGCTATTGGCGCGTAGCTGGTAAGTCCCGCCCAGAGTGCTGCACCAGAGCTAGGAACCAATACGACAAAAAGGCCAATTCACCACAGATTTTGTATATTAAAATAATTATATCTGGGCATTAGTTTTGCTTTGTCATTTGAAAATTTGTTTGATTGTGTTTCAGTACAAATTTAACTATTTCAGATTTCATTTAGCTTTTTGTTTTAAATAATTGTTTGTCTTTTTTTGGCAACCTAGGGTGTGGCCTGTGTCCCACCCACCACGACCTTACAGGACACACCCTAGTCCTAACTCCAAATGCAAACTTGGGGTGAACTGATAGCTTTGCTAAAATATGAATGAATGAGGCATTTATATAGTGCTTTCATATGTAATAAAGTACACCAAAAACGCTTTACAATCATATCAGGGGTCTCTCCTCATCCACCACCAGTGTGCAGCATCCGCTTGGATGATGCGACGGCGCCAGTGCGCTCGCCACACATCAGCTGTAGGTGGAGAGGAGAGAGAGTGATAGAGCCAATTCAATGGATGGGGGTTATTGGGAGGCCATGATTGGTAAGGGCCAATGGAAGGAATTTGGCCAGGACACCGGGGTTACACCCCTACTCTTTACGAGAAGTGCCATGGGATTTTTAATGACCACAGAGAGTCAGGACCTCGGTTTAACGTCTCATCCGAAGGACGGTGTTTGTTATGGTACAGTGTCCCCGTCATTATACTGGGGCATTAGGACCCACACAGACCATAGGGCCTGTGTGGCCTCACTAACACCTCTACCAACAGCAACCTAGTTTTCCCAGGAGGTCTCCCATTCAGGTACTAACCAGGCTCAGCCCTGCTTAGCTTCAGTGGGCAACCAGTCTTGGGCTACAGGGTGATATGGCTGCTGGCAAAGGTGTATAATGCACAGAGTGCGCTCTTGGTCTATTGCTAGTTGTCCCACACATCGTTCATTGCCACAACTTCCCTACTTCCCTGACCTGAAAGGGCAGCTTTTCCTTATTTCTACAGGTGGTTAAGGGGTTTCTGGATGCAGACTACAATAGACTGCGCTATTGGCACGTAGCTGGTCAGTCCCGCCCAGAGTGCTGCACCAGAGCTAGGAACCAATACGACAAAAAGGCCAATTCACCACAGATTTTGTATATTAAAATAATTATATCTGGGCATTAGTTTTGCTTTGTCATTTGAAAATTGTTTGATTGTGTTTCAGTACAAATTTAACTATTTCAGATTTAATTTAGGTTTTTTTTTTTAAATAATTGCTTGTCTTTTTTTGGCAACCTAGGGTGTGGCCTGTGTCCCACCCACCACGACCTTACAGGAAACACCCTGGTCCTAACTCCAAGTCCAAACTTGGGGTGAACTGACAGCTTTGCCAAAATATCCAACTGGCCAAGGTGTGTAATGCTCAGAGTGCGCTTTTAATCTATTGTTAGTTGTCCCGCACATCGTTCAGTGCCACAACTTCCCTAATTCCCTGACCTGAAAGGCTAGCTTTTCCCTAATTGTACTGGTAGTTAAGGGTTTTCTAGATGCAGACTACAACAGACTGCGCTATTGGCACATAGCTGGTCAGTCCCGCCCAGGTTGCTGCACCAGAGCTAGGAACCAATACGACAAAAAGCCCAATACACCACAGATTTTGTATTTTAAAATAATTATTTCTGGCCATTAGTTTTGCTTTGTCATTTGAAAATGTGTTTGATTGTGTTACGTTACAAATTTAACTATATTTCGAATTTCATTTAGCTTTTTTTTTTAAATAATTGTTTGTCTTTTTTTGGCAACCTAGGGTGTGGCCTGTGTCCCACCCACCACGACCTTACAGGACACACCCTAGTCCTAACTCCAAATGCAAACTTGGGGTGAACTGACAGCTTTGCCAAAATATCCAACTGGCCAAGGTGTGTAATGCTCAGAGTGCGCTTTTAATCTATTGTTAGTTGTCCCGCACATCGTTCAGTGCCACAACTTCCCTAATTCCCTGACCTGAAAGGGCAGCTTTTCCCTAATTGTACAGGTAGTTAAGGGATTTCTGGATGCAGACTACAACAGACTGCGCTATTGGCACATAGCTGGTCAGTCCCGCCCAGAGTGCTGCACCAGAGCTAGGAACCAATACGACAAAAAGCACAATACACCACAGATTTTGTATTTTAAAATAATTATATCTGGGCATTAGTTTTGCTTTGTCATTTGAAAATGTGTTTGATTGTGTTTCGTTACAAATTTAACTATATTTCGAATTTCATTTAGCTTTTTTTTTTTAAATAATTGTTTGTCTTTTTTTGGCAACCTAGGGTGTGGCCTGTGTCCCACGCACCACGACCTTATAGGACACACCCTAGTCCTAACTCCAAGTGCAAACTTGGGGTGAACTGATAGCTTTGCTAAAATATGAATGAATGAGGCATTTATATAGCGCTTTCATATGTAATACAGTACACCAAAAACGCTTTACAATCATATCAGGGGTCTCTCCTCATCCACCACCAGTGTGCAGCATCCGCTTGGATGATGCGACGGCGCCAGTGCGCTCGCCACACATCAGCTGTAGGTGGAGAGGAGAGAGAGTGATAGAGCCAATTCAATGGATGGGGGTTATTGGGAGGCCATGATTGGTAAGGGCCAAAGGAGGGAATTTGGCCAGGACACCGGGGTTACACCCCTACTCTTTACGAGAAGTGCCATGGGATTTTTAATGACCACAGAGAGTCAGGACCTCGGTTTAATGTCTCATCCGAAGGACGGTGCTTGTTACGGTACAGTGTCCCCGTCATTATACTGGGGCATTAGGACCCACATAGACCATAGGACCTGTGTGGCCTCACTAACACCTCTACCAACAGCAACCTAGTTTTCCCAGGAGGTCTCCCATTCAGGTACTAACCAGGCTCAGCTCTGCTTAGCTTCAGTGGGCAACCAGTCTTGGGCTACAGGGTGATATGGCTGCTGGCCAAGGTGTATAATGCGCAGAGTGCGCTCTTGGTCTATTGCTAGTTGTCCCACACATCGTTCATTGCCTCAACTTCCCTACTTCCCTGACCTGAAAGGGCAGCTTTTCCTTATTTCTACAGGTGGTTAAGGGGTTTCTGGATGCAGACTACAATAGACTGCGCTATTGGCGCGTAGCTGGTAAGTCCCGCCCAGAGTGCTGCACCACAGCTAGGAACCAATACGACAAAAAGGACAATTCACCACAGATTTTGTATATTAAAATAATTATATCTGGGCATTAGTTTTGCTTTGTCATTTGAAAATTTGTTTGATTGTGTTTCAGTACAAATTTAACTATTTCAGATTTCATTTAGCTTTTTGTTTTAAATAATTGTTTGTCTTTTTTTGGCAACCTGGGGTGTGGCCTGTGTCCCACCCACCACGACCTTACAGGACACACCCTAGTCCTAACTCCAAGTGCAAACATGGGGTGAACTGATAGCTTTGCTAAAATATGAATGAATGAGGCATTTATATAGTGCTTTCATATGTAATAAAGTACACCAAAAACGCATTACAATCATATCAGGGGTCTCTCCTCATCCACCACCAGTGTGCAGCATCCGCTTGGATGATGTGACGGCGCCAGTGCGCTCGCCACACATCAGCTGTAGGTGGAGAGGAGAGAGAGTGATAGAGCCAATTCAATGGATGGGGGTTATTGGGAGGCCATGATTGGTAAGGGCCAAAGGAGGGAATTTGGCCAGGACACCGGGGTTACACCCCTACTCTTTACGAGAAGTGCCATGGGATTTTTAATGACCACAGAGAGTCAGGACCTCGGTTTAACGTCTCATCCGAAGGACGGTGCTTGTTACGGTACAGTGTCCCCGTCATTATACTGGGGCATTAGGACCCACACAGACCATAGGGCCTGTGTGGCCTCACTAACACCTCTACCAACAGCAACCTAGTTTTCCCAGGAGGTCTCCCATTCAGGTACTAACCAGGCTCAGCCCTGCTTAGCTTCAGTGGGCAACCAGTCTTGGGCTACAGGGTGATATGGCTGCTGGCAAAGGTGTATAATGCACAGAGTGCGCTCTTGGTCTATTGCTAGTTGTCCCACACATCGTTTATTGCCACAACTTCCCTACTTCCCTGACCTGAAAGGGCAGCTTTTCCTTATTTCTACAGGTGGTTAAGGGGTTTCTGGATGCAGACTACAATAGACTGCGCTATTGGCGCGTAGCTGGTAAGTCCCGCCCAGAGTGCTGCACCACAGCTAGGAACCAATACGACAAAAAGGCCAATTCACCACAGATTTTGTATATTAAAATAATTATATCTGGGCATTAGTTTTGCTTTGTCATTTGAAAATTTGTTTGATTGTGTTTCAGTACAAATTTAACTATTTCAGATTTCATTTAGCTTTTTGTTTTAAATAATTGTTTGTCTTTTTTTGGCAACCTAGGGTGTGGCCTGTGTCCCACCCACCACGACCTTACAGGACACACCCTAGTCCTAACTCCAAATGCAAACTTGGGGTGAACTGATAGCTTTGCTAAAATATGAATGAATGAGGCATTTATATAGTGCTTTCATATGTAATAAAGTACACCAAAAACGCTTTACAATCATATCAGGGGTCTCTCCTCATCCACCACCAGTGTGCAGCATCCGCTTGGATGATGCGACGGCGCCAGTGCGCTCGCCACACATCAGCTGTAGGTGGAGAGGAGAGAGAGTGATAGAGCCAATTCAATGGATGGGGGTTATTGGGAGGCCATGATTGGTAAGGGCCAATGGAAGGAATTTGGCCAGGACACCGGGGTTACACCCCTACTCTTTACGAGAAGTGCCATGGGATTTTTAATGACCACAGAGAGTCAGGACCTCGGTTTAACGTCTCATCCGAAGGACGGTGTTTGTTATGGTACAGTGTCCCCGTCATTATACTGGGGCATTAGGACCCACATAGACCATAGGACCTGTGTGGCCTCACTAACACCTCTACCAACAGCAACCTAGTTTTCCCAGGAGGTCTCCCATTCAGGTACTAACCAGGCTCAGCTCTGCTTAGCTTCAGTGGGCAACCAGTCTTGGGCTACAGGGTGATATGGCTGCTGGCAAAGGTGTATAATGCACAGAGTGCGCTCTTGGTCTATTGCTAGTTGTCCCACACATCGTTCATTGCCACAACTTCCCTACTTCCCTGACCTGAAAGGGCAGCTTTTCCTTATTTCTACAGGTGGTTAAGGGGTTTCTGGATGCAGACTACAATAGACTGCGCTATTGGCACGTAGCTGGTCAGTCCCGCCCAGAGTGCTGCACCAGAGCTAGGAACCAATACGACAAAAAGGCCAATTCACCACAGATTTTGTATATTAAAATAATTATATCTGGGCATTAGTTTTGCTTTGTCATTTGAAAATTTGTTTGATTGTGTTTCAGTACAAATTTAACTATTTCAGATTTCATTTAGGTTTTTTTTTTTAAATAATTGCTTGTCTTTTTTTGGCAACCTAGGGTGTGGCCTGTGTCCCACACACCACGACCTTACAGGAAACACCCTGGTCCTAACTCCAAGTCCAAACTTGGGGTGAACTGACAGCTTTGCCAAAATATCCAACTGGCCAAGGTGTGTAATGCTCAGAGTGCGCTTTTGATCTATTGTTAGTTGTCCTGCACATCGTTCAGTGCCACAACTTCCCTACTTCCCTGACCTGAAAGGCTAGCTTTTCCCTAATTGTACTGGTAGTTAAGGGTTTTCTAGATGCAGACTACAACAGACTGCGCTATTGGCACATAGCTGGTCAGTCCCGCCCAGGTTGCTGCACCAGAGCTAGGAACCAATACGACAAAAAGCCCAATACACCACAGATTTTGTATTTTAAAATAATTATTTCCGGCCATTAGTTTTGCTTTGTCATTTGAAAATGTGTTTGATTGTGTTACGTTACAAATTTAACTATATTTCGAATTTCATTTAGCTTTTTTTTTTAAATAATTGTTTGTCTTTTTTTGGCAACCTAGGGTGTGGCCTGTGTCCCACGCACCACGACCTTACAGGACACACCCTAGTCCTAACTCCAAATGCAAACTTGGGGTGAACTGACAGCTTTGCCAAAATATCCAACTGGCCAAGGTGTGTAATGCTCAGAGTGCGCTTTTAATCTATTGTTAGTTGTCCCGCACATCGTTCAGTGCCACAACTTCCCTAATTCCCTGACCTGAAAGGGCAGCTTTTCCCTAATTGTACAGGTAGTTAAGGGATTTCTGGATGCAGACTACAACAGACTGCGCTATTGGCACATAGCTGGTCAGTCCCGCCCAGAGTGCTGCACCAGAGCTAGGAACCAATACGACAAAAAGCACAATACACCACAGATTTTGTATTTTAAAATAATTATATCTGGGCATTAGTTTTGCTTTGTCATTTGAAAATGTGTTTGATTGTGTTTCGTTACAAATTTAACTATATTTCGAATTTCATTTAGCTTTTTTTTTTTAAATAATTGTTTGTCTTTTTTTGGCAACCTAGGGTGTGGCCTGTGTCCCACCCACCACGACCTTACAGGACACACCCTAGTCCTAACTCCAAATGCAAACTTGGGGTGAACTGATAGCTTTGCTAAAATATGAATGAATGAGGCATTTATATAGTGCTTTCATATGTAATAAAGTACACCAAAAACGCTTTACAATCATATCAGGGGTCTCTCCTCATCCACCACCAGTGTGCAGCATCCGCTTGGATGATGCGACGGCGCCAGTGCGCTCGCCACACATCAGCTGTAGGTGGAGAGGAGAGAGAGTGATAGAGCCAATTCAATGGATGGGGGTTATTGGGAGGCCATGATTGGTAAGGGCCAATGGAAGGAATTTGGCCAGGACACCGGGGTTACACCCCTACTCTTTACGAGAAGTGCCATGGGATTTTTAATGACCACAGAGAGTCAGGACCTCGGTTTAACGTCTCATCCGAAGGACGGTGCTTGTTACGGTACAGTGTCCCCGTCATTATACTGGGGCATTAGGACCCACACAGACCATAGGGCCTGTGTGGCCTCACTAACACCTCTACCAACAGCAACCTAGTTTTCCCAGGAGGTCTCCCATTCAGGTACTAACCAGGCTCAGCCCTGCTTAGCTTCAGTGGGCAACCAGTCTTGGGCTACAGGGTGATATGGCTGCTGGCCAAGGTGTATAATGCACAGAGTGCGCTCTTGGTCTATTGCTAGTTGTCCCACACATCGTTCATTGCCACAACTTCCCTACTTCCCTGACCTGAAAGGGCAGCTTTTCCTTATTTCTACAGGTGGTTAAGGGGTTTCTGGATGCAGACTACAATAGACTGCGCTATTGGCGCGTAGCTGGTAAGTCCCGCCCAGAGTGCTGCACCAGAGCTAGGAACCAATACGACAAAAAGGCCAATTCACCACAGATTTTGTATATTAAAATAATTATATCTGGGCATTAGTTTTGCTTTGTCATTTGAAAATTTGTTTGATTGTGTTTCAGTACAAATTTAACTATTTCAGATTTCATTTAGCTTTTTGTTTTAAATAATTGTTTGTCTTTTTTTGGCAACCTGGGGTGTGGCCTGTGTCCCACCCACCACGACCTTACAGGACACACCCTAGTCCTAACTCCAAATGCAAACTTGGGGTGAACTGATAGCTTTGCTAAAATATGAATGAATGAGGCATTTATATAGTGCTTTCATATGTAATAAAGTACACCAAAAACGCTTTACAATCATATCAGGGGTCTCTCCTCATCCACCACCAGTGTGCAGCATCCGCTTGGATGATGCGACGGCGCCAGTGCGCTCGCCACACATCAGCTGTAGGTGGAGAGGAGAGAGAGTGATAGAGCCAATTCAATGGATGGGGGTTATTGGGAGGCCATGATTGGTAAGGGCCAATGGAAGGAATTTGGCCAGGACACCGGGGTTACACCCCTACTCTTTACGAGAAGTGCCATGGGATTTTTAATGACCACAGAGAGTCAGGACCTCGGTTTAACGTCTCATCCGAAGGACGGTGTTTGTTATGGTACAGTGTCCCCGTCATTATACTGGGGCATTAGGACCCACACAGACCATAGGGCCTGTGCTGGCCTCACTAACACCTCTACCAACAGCAACCTAGTTTTCCCAGGAGGTCTCCCATTCAGGTACTAACCAGGCTCAGCTCTGCTTAGCTTCAGTGGGCAACCAGTCTTGGGCTACAGGGTGATATAGCTGCTGGCAAAGGTGTATAATGCACAGAGTGCGCTCTTGGTCTATTGCTAGTTGTCCCACACATCGTTCATTGCCACAACTTCCCTACTTCCCTGACATGAAAGGGCAGCTTTTCCTTATTTCTACAGGTGGTTAAGGGGTTTCTGGATGCAGATTACAATAGACTGCGCTATTGGCGCGTAGCTGGTAAGTCCCGCCCAGAGTGCTGCACCAGAGCTAGGAACCAATACGACAAAAAGGCCAATTCACCACAGATTTTGTATATTAAAATAATTATATCTGGGCATTAGTTTTGCTTTGTCATTTGAAAATGTGTTTGATTGTGTTTCAGTACAAATTTAACCATTTCAGATTTCATATAGCTTTTTTAAAAAAATAATTGTTTGTCTTTTTTTGGCAACCTGGGGTGTGGCCTGTGTCCCACCCACCACGACCTTACCAGACACACCCTAGTCCTAACTCCAAGTGCAAACTTGGGGTGAACTGACAGCTTTGCCAAAATATCCAACTGGCCAAGGTGTGTAATGCTCAGAGTGGGCTTTTGATCTATTGTTAGTTGTCCCGCACATCGTTCAGTGCCACAACTTCCCTAATTCCCTGACCTGAAAGGGCAGCTTTTCCCTAATTGTACAGGTAGTTAAGGGATTTCTAGATGCAGACTACAACAGACTGCGCTATTGGCACATAGCTGGTCAGTCCCGCCCAGAGTGCTGCACCAGAGCAAGGAACCAATACGACAAAAAGCCCAATACACCACAGATTTTGTATTTTAAAATAATTATATCTGGGCATTAGTTTTGCTTTGTCATTTGAAAATGTGTTTGATTGTGTTTCATTACAAATTTAACTATATGTCGAATTTCATTTAGCTTTTTTTTTAAATAATTGTTCGTCTTTTTTTGGCAACCTAGGGTGTGGCCTGTGTCCCACCCACCACGATCTTACAGGACACACCCTAGTCCTAACTCCAAGTGCAAACTTGGGGTGAACTGATAGCTTTGCTAAAATATGAATGAATGAGGCATTTATATAGTGCTTTCATATGTAATAAAGTACACCAAAAACGCTTTACAATCATATCAGGGGTCTCTCCTCATCCACCACCAGTGTGCAGCATCTGCTTGGATGATGCGACGGCGCCAGTGCGCTCGCCACACATCAGCTGTAGGTGGAGAGGAGAGAGAGTGATAGAGCCAATTCAATGGATGGGGGTTATTGGGAGGCCATGATTGGTAAGGGCCAATGGAGGGAATTTGGCCAGGACACCGGGGTTACACCCCTACTCTTTACGAGAAGTGCCATGGGATTTTTAATGACCACAGAGAGTCAGGACCTCGGTTTAACGTCTCATCCGAAGGACGGTGTTTGTTATGGTACAGTGTCCCCGTCATTATACTGGGGCATTAGGACCCACACAGACCATAGGGTGAGCACCCCCTGCTGGCCTCACTAACACCTCTACCAACAGCAACCTAGTTTTCCCAGGAGGTCTCCCATTCAGGTACTAACCAGGCTCAGCCCTGCTTAGCTTCAGTGGGCAACCAGTCTTGGGCTACAGGGTGATATGGCTGCTGGCAAAGGTGTATAATGCACAGAGTGCGCTCTTGGTCTATTGCTAGTTGTCCCACACATCGTTCATTGCCACAACTTCCCTACTTCCCTGACCTGAAAGGGCAGCTTTTCCTTATTTCTACAGGTGGTTAAGGGGTTTCTGGATGCAGACTACAATAGACTGCGCTATTGGCGCGTAGCTGGTAAGTCCCGCCCAGAGTGCTGCACCAGAGCTAGGAACCAATACGACAAAAAGGCCAATTCACCACAGATTTTGTATATTAAAATAATTATATCTGGGCATTAGTTTTGCTTTGTCATTTGAAAATTGTTTGATTGTGTTTCAGTACAAATTTAACTATTTCAGATTTAATTTAGGTTTTTTTTTTTAAATAATTGCTTGTCTTTTTTTGGCAACCTAGGGTGTGGCCTGTGTCCCACCCACCACGACCTTACAGGAAACACCCTGGTCCTAACTCCAAGTCCAAACTTGGGGTGAACTGACAGCTTTGCCAAAATATCCAACTGGCCAAGGTGTGTAATGCTCAGAGTGCGCTTTTAATCTATTGTTAGTTGTCCCGCACATCGTTCAGTGCCACAACTTCCCTAATTCCCTGACCTGAAAGGGCAGCTTTTCCCTAATTGTACAGGTAGTTAAGGGATTTCTGGATGCAGACTACAACAGACTGCGCTATTGGCACATAGCTGGTCAGTCCCGCCCAGAGTGCTGCACCAGAGCTAGGAACCAATACGACAAAAAGCACAATACACCACAGATTTTGTATTTTAAAATAATTATATCTGGGCATTAGTTTTGCTTTGTCATTTGAAAATGTGTTTGATTGTGTTTCGTTACAAATTTAACTATATTTCGAATTTCATTTAGCTTTTTTTTTTAAATAATTGTTTGTCTTTTTTTGGCAACCTAGGGTGTGGCCTGTGTCCCACCCACCACGACCTTACAGGACACACCCTAGTCCTAACTCCAAATGCAAACTTGGGGTGAACTGATAGCTTTGCTAAAATATGAATGAATGAGGCATTTATATAGCGCTTTCATATGTAATACAGTACACCAAAAACGCTTTACAATCATATCAGGGGTCTCTCCTCATCCACCACCAGTGTGCAGCATCCGCTTGGATGATGCGACGGCGCCAGTGCGCTCGCCACACATCAGCTGTAGGTGGAGAGGAGAGAGAGTGATAGAGCCAATTCAATGGATGGGGGTTATTGGGAGGCCATGATTGGTAAGGGCCAATGGAGGGAATTTGGCCAGGACACCGGGGTTACACCCCTACTCTTTACGAGAAGTGCCATGGGATTTTTAATGACCACAGAGAGTCAGGACCTCGGTTTAACGTCTCATCCGAAGGACGGTGCTTGTTACGGTACAGTGTCCCCGTCATTATACTGGGGCATTAGGACCCACATAGACCATAGGACCTGTGTGGCCTCACTAACACCTCTACCAACAGCAACCTAGTTTTCCCAGGAGGTCTCCCATTCAGGTACTAACCAGGCTCAGCCCTGCTTAGCTTCAGTGGGCAACCAGTCTTGGGCTACAGGATGATATGGCTGCTGGCCAAGGTGTATAATGTGCAGAGTGCGCTCTTGGTCTATTGCTAGTTGTCCCACACATCGTTCATTGCCACAATTTCCCTACTTCCCTGTCCTGAAAGGGCAGCTTTTCCTTATTTCTACAGGTGGTTAAGGGGTTTCTGGATGCAGACTACAATAGACTGGGCTATTGGCACGTAGCTGGTAAGTCCCGCCCAGAGTGCTGCACCAGAGCTAGGAACCAATACGACAAAAAGGCCAATTCACCACAGATTTTGTATATTAAAATAATTATATCTGGCCATTAGTTTTGCTTTGTCATTTGAAAATGTGTTTGATTGTGTTTCGTTTCAAATTTAACTATAGTTCGAATTTCATTTAGCTTTTTTTTTTTAAATAATTGTTTGTCTTTTTTTGGCAACCTAGGGTGTGGCCTGTGTCCCCCCCACCACGACCTTACAGGACACACCCTAGTCCTAACTCCAAGTGCAAACTTGGGGTGAACTGACAGCTTTGCCAAAATATCCAACTGGCCAAGGTGTGTAATGCTCAGAGTGCGCTTTTGATCTATTGTTAGTTGTCCCGCACATCGTTCAGTGCCACAACTTCCCTACTTCCCTGACCTGAAAGGCTAGCTTTTCCCTAATTGTACAGGTAGTTAAGGGTTTTCTAGATGCAGACTACAACAGACTGCGCTATTGGTACATAGCTGGTCAGTCCCGCCCAGATTGCTGCACCAGAGCTAGGAACCAATACGACAAAAAGCCCAATACACCACAGATTTTGTATTTTAAAATAATTATTTCTGGCCATTAGTTTTGTGCAAACTTGGGGTGAACTGACAGCTTTGCCAAAATATGAATGAATAAGGCATTTATATAGCACTTTCATATGTAATACAGTACACCAAAAACGCTTTACAATCATATTGGGGTCTCTCATCATCCACCACCAGTGTGCAGCATCCGCTAGGATGATGCGACGGCAGCCACAGTACGGCGCCGCCAGTGCGCTCGCCACACATCAGCTGTAGGTGGAGAGGAGAGAGAGTGATAGAGCCAATTCAATGGATGGGGGTTATTGGGAGGCCATGATTGGTAAGGGCCAATGGAGGGAATCTGGCCAGGACACCGGGGTTACACCCCTACTCTTTACGAGAAGTGCCATGGGATTTTTAATGACCACAGAGAGTCAGGACCTCGGTTTAACGTCTCATCCGAAGGACGGTGTTTGTTATGGTACAGTGTCCCCGTCATTATACTGGGGCATTAGGACCCACACAGACCATAGGGCCTGTGTGGCCTCACTAACACCTCTACCAACAGCAACCTAGTTTTCCCAGGAGGTCTCCCATTCAGGTACTAACCAGGCTCAGCCCTGCTTAGCTTCAGTGGGCAACCAGTCTTGGGCTACAGGGTGATATGGCTGCTGGCCAAGGTGTATAATGCACAGAGTGCGCTCTTGGTCTATTGCTAGTTGTCCCACACATCGTTCATTGCCACAACTTCCCTACTTCCCTGACCTGAAAGGGCAGCTTTTCCTAATTTCTACAGGTGGTTAAGGGGTTTCTGGATGCAGACTACAATAGACTGCGCTATTGGCGCGTAGCTGGTAAGTCCCGCCCAGAGTGCTGCACCACAGCTAGGAACCAATACGACAAAAAGGCCAATTCACCACAGATTTTGTATATTAAAATAATTATATCTGGGCATTAGTTTTGCTTTGTCATTTGAAAATTTGTTTGATTGTGTTTCAGTACAAATTTAACTATTTCAGATTTCATTTAGCTTTTTGTTTTAAATAATTGTTTGTCTTTTTTTGGCAACCTGGGGTGTGGCCTGTGTCCCACCCACCACGACCTTACAGGACACACCCTAGTCCTAACTCCAAGTGCAAACATGGGGTGAACTGATAGCTTTGCTAAAATATGAATGAATGAGGCATTTATATAGTGCTTTCATATGTAATAAAGTACACCAAAAACGCTTTACAATCATATCAGGGGTCTCTCCTCATCCACCACCAGTGTGCAGCATCCGCTTGGATGATGCGACGGAGCCGGTGCGCACGCCACACATCAGCTGTAGGTGCAGAGGAGAGAGAGTGATAGAGCCAATTCAATGGATGCGGGTTATTGGGAGGCCATGATTGGTAAGGGCCAATGGAGGGAATTTGGCCAGGACACCGGGGTTACACCCCTACTCTTTACGAGAAGTGCCATGGGATTTTTAATGACCACAGAGAGTCAGGACCTCGGTTTAATGTCTCATCCGAAGGACGGTGCTTGTTACGGTACAGTGTCCCCGTCATTATACTGGGGCATTAGGACCCACATAGACCATAGGACCTGTGTGGCCTCACTAACACCTCTACCAACAGCAACCTAGTTTTCCCAGGAGGTCTCCCATTCAGGTACTAACCAGGCTCAGCTCTGCTTAGCTTCAGTGGGCAACCAGTCTTGGGCTACAGGGTGATATAGCTGCTGGCAAAGGTGTATAATGCACAGAGTGCGCTCTTGGTCTATTGCTAGTTGTCCCACACATCGTTCATTGCCACAACTTCCCTACTTCCCTGACATGAAAGGGCAGCTTTTCCTTATTTCTACAGGTGGTTAAGGGGTTTCTGGATGCAGACTACAATAGACTGCGCTATTGGCACGTAGCTGGTCAGTCCCGCCCAGAGTGCTGCACCAGAGCTAGGAACCAATACGACAAAAAGGCCAATTCACCACAGATTTTCTATATGAAAATAATTATATCTGGGCATTAGTTTTGCTTTGTCATTTGAAAATTGTTTAATTGTGTTTCAGTACAAATTTAATTATTTCAGATTTAATTTAGGTTTTTTTTTTTAAATAATTGCTTGTCTTTTTTTGGCAACCTAGGGTGTGGCCTGTGTCCCACCCACCACGACCTTACAGGAAACACCCTGGTCTTAACTCCAAGTCCAAACTTGGGGTGAACTGACAGCTTTGCCAAAATATCCAACTGGCCAAGGTGTGTAATGCTCAGAGTGCGCTTTTAATCTATTGTTAGTTGTCCCGCACATCGTTCAGTGCCACAACTTCCCTACTTCCCTGACCTGAAAGGCTAGCTTTTCCCTAATTGTACAGGTAGTTAAGGGTTTTCTAGATGCAGACTACAACAGACTGCGCTATTGGCACATAGCTGGTCAGTCCCGCCCAGAGTGCTGCACCAGAGCTAGGAACCAATACGACAAAAAGCACAATACACCACAGATTTTGTATTTTAAAATAATTATATCTGGGCATTAGTTTTGCTTTGTCATTTGAAAATGTGTTTGATTGTGTTTCGTTACAAATTTAACTATATTTCGAATTTCATTTAGCTTTTTTTTTTTAAATAATTGTTTGTCTTTTTTTGGCAACCTAGGGTGTGGCCTGTGTCCCACCAACAACCACCTAAAAGTACACACCAAAGTCCTAACTCCAAAAGCAAACTTGGGGTGAACTGATAGCTTTGCTAAAATATGAATGAATGAGGCATTTATATAGTGCTTTCATATGTAATAAAGTACACCAAAAACGCTTTACAATCATATCAGGGGTCTCTCCTCATCCACCACCAGTGTGCAGCATCCGCTTGGATGATGCGACGGCGCCAGTGCGCTCGCCACACATCAGCTGTAGGTGGAGAGGAGAGAGAGTGATAGAGCCAATTCAATGGATGGGGGTTATTGGGAGGCCATGATTGGTAAGGGCCAAAGGAGGGAATTTGGCCAGGACACCGGGGTTACACCCCTACTCTTTACGAGAAGTGCCATGGGATTTTTAATGACCACAGAGAGTCAGGACCTCGGTTTAACGTCTCATCCGAAGGACGGTGCTTGTTACGGTACAGTGTCCCCGTCATTATACTGGGGCATTAGGACCCACACAGACCATAGGGTGAGCACCCCCTGCTGGCCTCACTAACACCTCTACCAACAGCAACCTAGTTTTCCCAGGAGGTCTCCCATTCAGGTACTAACCAGGCTCAGCTCTGCTTAGCTTCAGTGGGCAACCAGTCTTGGGCTATAGGGTGATATGGCTGCTGGCCAAGGTGTATAATGCGCAGAGTGTGCTCTTGGTCTATTGTTAGCTGTCCCACACATCGTTCATTGCCTCAACTTCCCTACTTCCCTGACCTGAAAGGGCAGCTTTTCCTTATTTCTACAGGTGGTTAAGGGGTTTCTGGATGCAGACTACAATAGACTGCGCTATTGGCGCATAGCTGCTAAGTCCCGCCCAGAGTGCTGCACCAGAGCTAGGAACCAATACGACAAAAGGCCAATTCAGCACAGATTTTGTATATTAAAATAATTATATCTGGGCATTAGTTTTGCTTTGTCATTTGAAATTGTGTTTGATTGTGTTTCGTTACAAATTTAACTATATTTCGAATATCATTTAGCTTTTTTTTTTTTTAATAATTGTTTGTCTTTTTTTGGCAACCTAGGGTGTGGCCTGTGTCCCACCCACCACGACCTTACATGACACACCCTAGTCCTAACTCCAAGTGCAAACTTGGGGTGAACTGACAGCTTTGCCAAAATATCCAACTGGCCAAGGTGTGTAATGCTCAGAGTGCGCTTTTGATCTATTGTTAGTTGTCCCGCACATCGTTCAGTGCCACAACTTCCCTACTTCCCTGACCTGAAAGGCTAGCTTTTCCCTAATTGTACAGGTAGTTAAGGGTTTTCTAGATGCAGACTACAACAGACTGCGCTATTGGTACATAGCTGGTCAGTCCCGCCCAGATTGCTGCACCAGAGCTAGGAACCAATACGACAAAAAGCCCAATACACCACAGATTTTGTATTTTAAAATAATTATTTCTGGCCATTAGTTTTGTGCAAACTTGGGGTGAACTGACAGCTTTGCCAAAATATGAATGAATAAGGCATTTATATAGCACTTTCATATGTAATACAGTACACCAAAAACGCTTTACAATCATATCAGGGGTCTCTCATCATCCACCACCAGTGTGCAGCATCCGCTAGGATGATGCGACGGCAGCCACAGTACGACGGCGCCAGTGCGCTCGCCACACATCAGCTGTAGGTGGAGAGGAGAGAGAGTGATAGAGCCAATTCAATGGATGGGGGTTATTGGGAGGCCATGATTGGTAAGGGCCAAAGGAGGGAATTTGGCCAGGACACCGGGGTTACACCCCTACTCTTTACGAGAAGTGCCATGGGATTTTTAATGACCACAGAGAGTCAGGACCTCGGTTTAACGTCTCATCCGAAGGACGGTGCTTGTTACGGTACAGTGTCCCCGTCATTATACTGGGGCATTAGGACCCACACAGACCATAGGGCCTGTGTGGCCTCACTAACACCTCTACCAACAGCAACCTAGTTTTCCCAGGAGGTCTCCCATTCAGGTACTAACCAGGCTCAGCCCTGCTTAGCTTCAGTGGGCAACCAGTCTTGGGCTACAGGGTGATATGGCTGCTGGCCAAGGTGTATAATGCACAGAGTGCGCTCTTGGTCTATTGCTAGTTGTCCCACACATCGTTCATTGCCACAACTTCCCTACTTCCCTGACCTGAAAGGGCAGCTTTTCCTTATTTCTACAGGTGGTTAAGGGGTTTCTGGATGCAGACTACAATAGACTGCGCTATTGGTACATAGCTGGTCAGTCCCGCCCAGATTGCTGCACCAGAGCTAGGAACCAATACGACAAAAAGCCCAATACACCACAGATTTTGTATTTTAAAATAATTATTTCTGGCCATTAGTTTTGTGCAAACTTGGGGTGAACTGACAGCTTTGCCAAAATATGAATGAATAAGGCATTTATATAGCACTTTCATATGTAATACAGTACACCAAAAACGCTTTACAATCATATCAGGGGTCTCTCATCATCCACCACCAGTGTGCAGCATCCGCTAGGATGATGCGACGGCAGCCACAGTACGGCGCCGCCAGTGCGCTCGCCACACATCAGCTGTAGGTGGAGAGGAGAGAGAGTGATAGAGCCAATTCAATGGATGGGGGTTATTGGGAGGCCATGATTGGTAAGGGCCAATGGAGGGAATCTGGCCAGGACACCGGGGTTACACCCCTACTCTTTACGAGAAGTGCCATGGGATTTTTAATGACCACAGAGAGTCAGGACCTCGGTTTAACGTCTCATCCGAAGGACGGTGCTTGTTACGGTACAGTGTCCCCGTCATTATACTGGGGCATTAGGACCCACACAGACCATAGGGTGAGCACCCCCTGCTGGCCTCACTAACACCTCTACCAACAGCAACCTAGATTTCCCAGGAGGTCTCCCATTCAGGTACTAACCAGGCTCAGCTCTGCTTAGCTTCAGTGGGCAACCAGTCTTGGGCTACAGGGTGATATGGCTGCTGGCCAAGGTGTATAATGCGCAGAGTGCGCTCTTGGTCTATTGCTAGTTGTCCCACACATCGTTCATTGCCTCAACTTCCCTACTTCCCTGACCCGAAAGGGCAGCTTTTCCTTATTTCTACAGGTGGTTAAGGGGTTTTTGGATGCAGACTACAATAGACTGCGCTATTGGCGCGTAGCTGGTAAGTCCCGCCCAGAGTGCTGCACCAGAGCTAGGAACCAATACGACAAAAAGGCCAATTCACCACAGATTTTGTATATTATAATAATTATATCTGGGCATTAGTTTTGCTTTGTCATTTGAAAATTTGTTTGATTGTGTTTCAGTACAAATTTAACTATTTCAGATTCCATTTAGCTTTTTGTTTTAAATAATTGTTTGTCTTTTTTTGGCAACCTGGGGTGTGGCCTGTGTCCCACCCACCACGACCTTACAGGACACACCCTAGTCCTAACTCCAAGTGCAAACTTGGGGTGAACTGACAGCTTTGCCAAAATATCCAACTGGCCAAGGTGTGTAATGCTCAGAGTGCGCTTTTGATCTATTGTTAGTTGTCCCGCACATCGTTCAGTGCCACAACTTCCCTACTTCCCTGACCTGAAAGGCTAGCTTTTCCCTAATTGTACAGGTAGTTAAGGGTTTTCTAGATGCAGACTACAACAGACTGCGCTATTGGTACATAGCTGGTCAGTCCCGCCCAGATTGCTGCACCAGAGCTAGGAACCAATACGACAAAAAGCCCAATACACCACAGATTTTGTATTTTAAAATAATTATTTCTGGCCATTAGTTTTGTGCAAACTTGGGGTGAACTGACAGCTTTGCCAAAATATGAATGAATAAGGCATTTATATAGCACTTTCATATGTAATACAGTACACCAAAAACGCTTTACAATCATATCAGGGGTCTCTCATCATCCACCACCAGTGTGCAGCATCCGCTAGGATGATGCGACGGCAGCCACAGTACGACGGCGCCAGTGCGCTCGCCACACATCAGCTGTAGGTGGAGAGGAGAGAGAGTGATAGAGCCAATTCAATGGATGGGGGTTATTGGGAGGCCATGATTGGTAAGGGCCAAAGGAGGGAATTTGGCCAGGACACCGGGGTTACACCCCTACTCTTTACGAGAAGTGCCATGGGATTTTTAATGACCACAGAGAGTCAGGACCTCGGTTTAACGTCTCATCCGAAGGACGGTGCTTGTTACGGTACAGTGTCCCCGTCATTATACTGGGGCATTAGGACCCACACAGACCATAGGGCCTGTGTGGCCTCACTAACACCTCTACCAACAGCAACCTAGTTTTCCCAGGAGGTCTCCCATTCAGGTACTAACCAGGCTCAGCCCTGCTTAGCTTCAGTGGGCAACCAGTCTTGGGCTACAGGGTGATATGGCTGCTGGCCAAGGTGTATAATGCGCAGAGTGCGCTCTTGGTCTATTGCTAGTTGTCCCACACATCGTTCATTGCCTCAACTTCCCTACTTCCCTGACCTGAAAGGGCAGCTTTTCCTTATTTCTACAGGTGGTTAAGGGGTTTCTGGATGCAGACTACAATAGACTGCGCTATTGGCGCGTAGCTGTTAAGTCCCGCCGAGAGTGCTGCACCAGAGCTAGGAACCAATACGACAAAAAGGCCAATTCACCACAGATTTTGTATATTAAAATAATTATATCTAGGCATTAGTTTTGCTTTGTCATTTGAAAATTTGTTTGATTGTGTTTCAGTACAAATTTAACTATTTCAGATTTCATTTAGCTTTTTGTTTTAAATAATTGTTTGTCTTTTTTTGGCAACCTGGGGTGTGGCCTGTGTCCCACCCACCACGACCTTACAGGACACACCCTAGTCCTAACTCCAAGTGCAAACATGGGGTGAACTGATAGCTTTGCTAAAATATGAATGAATGAGGCATTTATATAGTGCTTTCATATGTAATAAAGTACACCAAAAACGCTTTACAATCATATCAGGGGTCTCTCCTCATCCACCACCAGTGTGCAGCATCCGCTTGGATGATGCGACGGCGCCAGTGCGCTCGCCACACATCAGCTGTAGGTGCAGAGGAGAGAGAGTGATAGAGCCAATTCAATGGATGCGGGTTATTGGGAGGCCATGATTGGTAAGGGCCAATGGAGGGAATTTGGCCAGGACACCGGGGTTACACCCCTACTCTTTACGAGAAGTGCCATGGGATTTTTAATGACCACAGAGAGTCAGGACCTCGGTTTAATGTCTCATCCGAAGGACGGTGCTTGTTACGGTACAGTGTCCCCGTCATTATACTGGGGCATTAGGACCCACATAGACCATAGGACCTGTGTGGCCTCACTAACACCTCTACCAACAGCAACCTAGTTTTCCCAGGAGGTCTCCCATTCAGGTACTAACCAGGCTCAGCTCTGCTTAGCTTCAGTGGGCAACCAGTCTTGGGCTACAGGGTGATATAGCTGCTGGCAAAGGTGTATAATGCACAGAGTGCGCTCTTGGTCTATTGCTAGTTGTCCCACACATCGTTCATTGCCACAACTTCCCTACTTCCCTGACATGAAAGGGCAGCTTTTCCTTATTTCTACAGGTGGTTAAGGGGTTTCTGGATGCAGACTACAATAGACTGCGCTATTGGCACGTAGCTGGTCAGTCCCGCCCAGAGTGCTGCACCAGAGCTAGGAACCAATACGACAAAAAGGCCAATTCACCACAGATTTTCTATATTAAAATAATTATATCTGGGCATTAGTTTTGCTTTGTCATTTGAAAATTGTTTAATTGTGTTTCAGTACAAATTTAACTATTTCAGATTTCATTTAGCTTTTTGTTTTAAACAATTGTTTGTCTTTTTTTGGCAACCTGGGGTGTAGCCTGTGTCCCACCCACCACGACCTTACAGGACACACCCTAGTCCTAACTCCAAGTGCAAACTTGGGGTGAACTGACAGCTTTGCCAAAATATCCAACTGGCCAAGGTGTGTAATGCTCAGAGTGCACTTTTGATCTATTGTTAGTTGTCCCGCACATCGTTCAGTGCCACAACTTCCCTACTTCCCTGACCTGAAAGGCTAGCTTTTCCCTAATTGTACTGGTAGTTAAGGGTTTTCTAGATGCAGACTACAACAGACTGCGCTATTGGCACATAGCTGGTCAGTCCCGCCCAGGTTGCTGCACCAGAGCTAGGAACCAATACGACAAAAAGCCCAATACACCACAGATTTTGTATTTTAAAATAATTATTTCTGGCCATTAGTTTTGCTTTGTCATTTGAAAATGTGTTTGATTGTGTTACGTTACAAATTTAACTATATTTCGAATTTCATTTAGCTTTTTTTTTTTAAATAATTGTTTGTCTTTTTTTGGCAACCTAGGGTGTGGCCTGTGTCCCACGCACCACGACCTTATAGGACACACCCTAGTCCTAACTCCAAGTGCAAACTTGGGGTGAACTGATAGCTTTGCCAAAATATCCAACTGGCCAAGGTGTGTAATGCTCAGAGTGCGCTTTTGATCTATTGTTAGTTGTCCTGCACATCGTTCAGTGCCACAACTTCCCTACTTCCCTGACCTGAAAGGCTAGCTTTTCCCTAATTGTACTGGTAGTTAAGGGTTTTCTAGATGCAGACTACAACAGACTGCGCTATTGGCACATAGCTGGTCAGTCCCGCCCAGGTTGCTGCACCAGAGCTAGGAACCAATACGACAAAAAGCCCAATACACCACAGATTTTGTATTTTAAAATAATTATTTCTGGCCATTAGTTTTGCTTTGTCATTTGAAAATGTGTTTGATTGTGTTTCGTTACAAATTTAACTATATTTCGAATTTCATTTAGCTTTTTTTTTTAAATAATTGTTTGTCTTTTTTTGGCAACCTAGGGTGTGGCCTGTGTCCCACGCACCACGACCTTACAGGACACACCCTAGTCCTAACTCCAAGTGCAAACTTGGGGTGAACTGATAGCTTTGCTAAAATATGAATGAATGAGGCATTTATATAGTGCTTTCATATGTAATAAAGTACACCAAAAACGCTTTACAATCATATCAGGGGTCTCTCCTCATCCACCACCAGTGTGCAGCATCCGCTTGGATGATGCGACGGCGCCAGTGCGCTCGCCACACATCAGCTGTAGGTGGAGAGGAGAGAGAGTGATAGAGCCAATTCAATGGATGGGGGTTATTGGGAGGCCATGATTGGTAAGGGCCAATGGAAGGAATTTGGCCAGGACACCGGGGTTACACCCCTACTCTTTACGAGAAGTGCCATGGGATTTTTAATGACCACAGAGAGTCAGGACCTCGGTTTAACGTCTCATCCGAAGGACGGTGTTTGTTATGGTACAGTGTCCCCGTCATTATACTGGGGCATTAGGACCCACACAGACCATAGGGTGAGCACCCCCTGCTGGCCTCACTAACACCTCTACCAACAGCAACCTAGATTTCCCAGGAGGTCTCCCATTCAGGTACTAACCAGGCTCAGCTCTGCTTAGCTTCAGTGGGCAACCAGTCTTGGGCTACAGGGTGATATGGCTGCTGGCCAAGGTGTATAATGCGCAGAGTGCGCTCTTGGTCTATTGCTAGTTGTCCCACACATCGTTCATTGCCTCAACTTCCCTACTTCCCTGACCCGAAAGGGCAGCTTTTCCTTATTTCTACAGGTGGTTAAGGGGTTTCTGGATGCAGATTACAATAGACTGCGCTATTGGCGCGTAGCTGGTAAGTCCCGCCCAGAGTGCTGCACCAGAGCTAGGAACCAATACGACAAAAAGGCCAATTCACCACAGATTTTGTATATTAAAATAATTATATCTGGGCATTAGTTTTGCTTTGTCATTTGAAAATTTGTTTGATTGTGTTTCAGTACAAATTTAACTATTTCAGATTTCATTTAGCTTTTTGTTTTAAATAATTGTTTGTCTTTTTTTGGCAACCTGGGGTGTGGCCTGTGTCCCACCCACCACGACCTTACAGGACACACCCTAGTCCTAACTCCAAGTGCAAACTTGGGGTGAACTGACAGCTTTGCCAAAATATCCAACTGGCCAAGGTGTGTAATGCTCAGAGTGCACTTTTGGTCTATTGTTAGTTGTCCCGCACATCGTTCAGTGCCACAACTTCCCTACTTCCTTGACCTGAAAGGGCAGCTTTTCCCTAATTGTACAGGTAGTTAAGGGTTTTCTAGATGCAGACTACAACAGACTGCGCTATTGGCACATAGCTGGTCGGTCCCGCCGAGAGTGCTGCACCAGAGCTAGGAACCAATACGACAAAAAGGCTAATTCAACACAGATTTGGTATTTTAAAATAATTATATATGGGGTATTAGCTTTGCTTTGTCATTTGAAAATGTGTTTGACTGTGTTTCATTATAAATGTAACTATGTTTCGAATTTCATTTATCTTTTTTTCTTAAATAATTGCTTGTCGTTTTTTGGCAACCTAGGGTGCGGCCTGTGTCCCACCCACTACGACCTTACAGGACGTTATGTCATAACACCATTTCTACGTCATGTGCAGAACTTTTCAGTTTTGTTTTCCAATCAAGTGTTTACATGTTCTATCGAATGGATTAGAAAAAGTTTCCCTTATAATTTTGATAAAATTTAAATTGGATTTGGCTAATTCATTCCGACTGATGTGATTATGCTAGTCCAGTTACAAACTCTAAGTTACAAACTGATTATTCGGATCAATGTAAATGCAGCTAACTTGTTCAAATTATTTGATTGTGTTTACATTATGTAAATGTAGTTTTCAAAAGTAAAGGTACACTATGTAACTTTTGGTGCTTTAGTGGTTAATAAACAAAATTGCATGCCTCTTGCAGAAGAACATAGTAGCTGTAGCTACTTGTCACTGTTTATGTATATGAGTCACAATAGCACTGGGCTACTCCGCAGCGGTTGGCGTCCCGCTCAGTCTAAAATAGTTAGCCCGTTGTACCCTATTATGTATAGAAAAGTATCATTTCATTTTTATATTTCATATTTCTATATTTAAAATTTTAAATTTAAAACACTAATTTCATAACATTATTCCTGCAACTGTAATTGCAGAGTAAATGCATCTAAATAATAATAGTTTAATAATAGTAATAATAATAAATAGTAATTTCTGTCAATAATGCACATTGATTTTGCTCATTTACCAATTCCAGCATAATGCCAAAGGATTATTTTAAATAAAGAAATAAGTATGAAAGTAATTTAAAGGTGTTCTACAGTAGGTAACTACTACAGTATGTAAAAACTGTATGTTTTTTTTATAGTAATTAAGTAATTATAAGAGGGGTGGCATTTTTTCTCACTTGAGCACCTGCCCCCCAAAATGTCTGTGCATGGCCCAGCTTATTATAGGCTTATCGTAGTGATTCAGGTTAAGACGAAAACATGGTTTGGAAGATGGATTTGAATGATGTACTCGCTGTGATTTTGAACAAAAAAGTTACATAGTGTACCTTTAACTATAACTTATCTGACAACTTACATATAGTGTACCTTTAACTATAACTTATCTGACAACTTATTTTTCAAATCTTACTTGTTGGTGACTCTTCTGGCATCTGTTGTAGTCTCATGCCTGCTTGTTTTGTAATTGTAGAGATATTATTTCGCACTTTCCACTTGGCTGAAGTCCTCCTTGTGCAAATCTGTGTGGCCAAGAAATCAAAATTCCATTATGCCATAACGTTTGAAGAAAATAAAAAAAATATGTGCACAAAACGCAAGTTATAAGCACCTTTGAAAGTGATACATAACGTCGTAAGACCGTCTCCAAAGGGAACAACAGCGAAACATTCTAAGCGTTTTCTCTATAAAGGTTTTCTGCTGTGACGTCACATAGAAACAGGCCCCGCCCACAACTGGCGACAGAAACCATTAGCTCCTCCCCTGAGTGCGCTGGCTGTTCGTCGTGTTTGTCTCGTCGCTAGATCATATTTAGGTAAGAAATTGGTACTACTAAAGTTATTCAAGCAAGAGCAGTGAGTGATTTTCTGTTTTTGATTCTCATTAACAGAATAGACAGCAGCATGCTACCTGTCAGGGCTGCGTTTCCCCCAAAAAGGCATCATTTAGCTCACAAAGCAGCCAAGGATGTGCTACAACACTATATTTGCATTTTTTTCTGTGTGCGCTCAGAAAACTATTAGTTTAAACTAATATGGCTTTAAAACGCATGCGAATAATACAAACTGTCATGAGTGGCCAATTCACCACAGCAATGTCACGTGAGCGTGACCGCGATAGAGATGATGATCAAAAACAAACAGATGTTTGAGGCGGAGTAAGGAATCTTCCAGCTTCATACATTACAAAAATTTGAACGTATTAGTAGATATATATTAAGCAACAACCTAAAACCGGCCTGTGTATACCTGCTAAAGTAAACTTTATTTATTTTTTTATTTTTTATTTTTTTGTAAAACTATTATATAACATTTTTCAAATGTATTTTAAACAGTATTTCCCCCGCTATTTAGGCAAAATATGACCCCCGCACACCAGTCTCCATGGCAGCTTCACTCTCTGTTGACATATTTTTGTGGTCAGTCTAAAAAATATAATTATTTGCTGTTTGAGTCCTGAAGAAAGTTGCTCAAAAATGATAAGACATTTTTATTGTTGGCCACTGTTAATTATCCTCTGTATTATTCATTGTTGTCTGCTGTGTGCTGTCTTTCTCTCTGTTTGTTTGTGGTCAAAGATAGATGATCTTGTCTTTTGAAGGCTGAATCCAGTATCCGACACCTGATTTGTCTGGGTGAAGTGTTCCCCCTCAGCCACAAACATGAAATATATGGTAAGTCACTACAGTAATCACTGTTTTAACGTATAATGCAGTCAGAAACACTTTATGACATCAAAATTGAATTGTTGAACTGAAATTTGCAATTTTTCAGAAGTGTTTCAATAGAACTATGATGGGTCATTTTGGTATTTCTATATTTTGCTGGCATAGTCGAAGGGAATTAGGGTCTAAGTGAACAATCAAATGTCTGTCTTGCCCCAGACTTCAAGTTATTCTACATTGTCATTTTCAGAATCAAAAAGTCTTGCTCTTTGTAGTACTCTTTAGGAAGACTTCAAGACTTTCTAATAAAATGAACAAATTTACAAAATTAATTTTGAACATAAATTTATTTAGTGGACTGATAGCAGTGTATTTTGTTTTTTTTTAGCTCTGGGGTGAGCACTATCGACTTTTATTGAGGGACACACTCTTCCCAGTCTGCATGGGTCTTTGGGTCAGAAGTCGCAGTCAGTTCATCAAGGTTTGTACCTTAATGTTGGTCACATGACCAGCTCTGCTATGCATTTGTTACTCAAAAATAAAATAAAAAATAATATTTTTCAGTCTTTGAACCATTTCTTATCCCAAGACAGTAAACAAAAACTTGTTTGAAATAGAAATCTTTCCTAACATTATACATTTGTTTACTGTCATTTTTGAACCATTTAACGCATCTTTGCTGAATAAAAATATACATGGCATAAAAATAAAAAATCTTTATTAACCCAAACTTGTATAATGTAAATGACATGTCAAAGGGAATTTCAAAGTGTTTATTTAGTTCATGTCTGACAACCAGTTCTCAACACATCAGCTTTCATTAGCCTACAATGAGTTTTGTCCCAATAGGAAGCTGATTTTAAAGGGGTACCTTACCGCTGGCAAAATGGGCCTTCAATAAAACTTGACTGCCTAGTAGAGAGGTGAAAAAAAATTTAAATCGGCACTACCTCTAGAAAAAACGCAGAAAAAAAGACTGTTGTCTCCCCTTTTGCCTTAAACACCCATAATGCACTGGGTGTGTTGCCATCCAAGGCCTCTCCCACCAGTCTGCTATGGATACGCTTACCAGAGTCAAATACTGCCTTGCTTTAGTAGGAAACTAAAACTCATGTATCTCATGAATAAATGGTTCACAAGTGTCCACTTTACATTAAGGTTCACTTCCACAGGTTATTAATGTTTATAACTCATGAATAAATGGTTCACGTGTTCACTTTACATTAAGGTTCACTTTCACAGGTTATTATTGGTTGTAACTAATGAATAAATGGTTCACAGGTGTCCACTTTACATTAAGGTTCACAGGTAACTAATAATTTAATTAAATTTTTCATTATTAATATCTCATCAAGTATGGTTGTGCTCTTATGTTTTTATTTTCATAAAGTTTCATCTTGGTAAACACGAAATGGATCACTATTTGGCAGGTATTGTCTTAATGTCGCCCTTTTTATTCATGCAGTTATAACTTCTTATCAACAATTTATAATGCAATTGTAAATGACTTGTTAGTCATGAGCAAGTGCCTTTATAAACCCTTTACAAAGAACCTTAATGTAAAGTGTTTCCATTTTATTTGTTCAAATAGTGCAAAAAAAAGCTTATTTTTCAGGCAAGTCCAGCCAGTGACCATAAGCAGTCATACGGCTGTGTGTGCATCAAAGCGTTTTAGCCAACTATACAAAAATGTCAATACAATGTAAAGTATTTGCTCTGGCTTGTTTTTAATTATTTTGTTCTGTTGTTGTGTTTGTTGTTGTCATCTGTTGTACAAGCAGGATGTGGCGATTGGTCAATGTGGTCAATGTTTGTTCTGCCCCTCCTCCACTATGATTGGACAGCTGGGTAAAAAGTGACAATGATGAGTGTTGCGTTTTACCCAAAGATGAACATTTTTCAACTCTTGGCATTTGGAAAAAAATATAGTTTCACTTTTTTTCCCATGTGATGAATGATAAAAACTTTGACAGCCAATCAGAAAACACCTGAATTTAAAGAGGTTGAGCATTTAAAGTATGTTTACTTTTGCATCAACAAATGCACCAATAGAGTGACCAATAGAAACAGGTCTTTCATTATGGTGCATATAGATACAGTACCACCCACTGCTCCAGCTTAATATTTTAAAGGCCCACTGAAGAGTGTTGGAACGCGCAGCATTATTCAATGTGTTGACGTAATTTCAACTGAAACAGGAAGACAGGGTGATATATCGAACAGCCCCGCCCCTTTTTTAAAATAGCCAATAGCGTTTCGTTTATGTTACAGCTCGGCCAGAGCCGTTAGACTCTGTAAAACCTCAGTTTCCTTCTAATCTCTAACCGTTTCTCCTCCGAATGTCCTTTATATCGCTTTAATATACAGCATTCTGTGCAGAATTCAAATGGATCTGATACCTTTTGTGGTCTGTGCATATGATCCACTCTGTGCTCTCGTGTCTCTGGACCAGAGCAGACTGCTCGCGTTGCGGCAGTTCATGTGACACATACGCGAAAACGGACTTCATTCGCGTCAAAGGAAAGCATATTTACACTGTCTGAATCGTTCCCTATTCTCTATATAGTGCACTATGTGCCATTCACCATGTAGAAACTAGTAAATGTGTTAGCAAGTGACCGATTTCAGCCGCTGCTCCAGCGTCTGTAATAGTGTAGGAGGAGGCGGGACTTCAGATTCTCGAGAGCATTTGATTGGACCGAAGATTTGATGAGAAACTGAAGTGTGATGTGATGTCATGAAAATCCATGATCCATTTTAGCGGAAGTGAGAGCCTGTTTTGAATGCTCCTAAATGCGAATTTTGTCATTGTTTTGGAACACACCAGCTTATTCATAACATTAAGGCTAACATATTCATACTGAAAGCTATTTCAGGAAGTCTTTAATTTTTTTTTTTTTTTTTTTTTGCATATTATGTGCAAACTGTATTTGCACATTATATATGGTAACATTTTTATTTTCATGGTTCAACTTTAGACATTCTAGCTATACGTAACTTTGCAAATATGTCAACTAACTCTCATTAGAGAATTAGTAGACTGTCTGATTAATATTTGCTAACACTTTATTTTGATGGTCCCCCAACAGACATTCTACTGACAATAAGCACCTTTTCAAGTACATGGCAACTTATTCTACCATCTCTAACCTAACAGTCTACTAATACTCTGATTAGAGATAGTTGACTTATAGTTGCAAAGTTAATACACAGTTCTGTCATGAAACTCTAGATGGTGCTAGCTAATAGGTCCTTAACTCAATCTGCTTGCAATCACATCATTCTCTTTAGGGCACAGCTGATTGGTTCCTGCTGTATCAGTAGCCAATAAGCTCGCATACTCAACCATTCAAATACTTTGATAGCATTTTCTGTAGTTGCAGCGCGCTTTCAGAAACCCTCCACTTTCCCCAGTTCCATCTGTATCTACGGGTAATTCATGTATGCAATACTGTACAGCAGCAGCATGTCTGTGTATGTATTTGCAGTAGCAAGTCCTGTACTTGCTCTGCAGCAGCAATAACAGCAGCAGTGTAGCAGATCTATTCCACCAAGACCAAACATATCAACAATATCATATTCATAACCATGCCAAACACTCTGAGAGTTGTCATGACAGAAATTCTATAATCTTAACAAATTCTATCATTGTTTACTTACCCCTATGTCCGTCCAAAGTCGACAATTTTGAAGAATCTTAGCTCTTTTCCATACAATGACTTTTCATAGTCACCATGTCTGTAAAGCTCCAAAAGGCCAAAAAAAAAAAGGCATTACAGTAACATAAGTAGTCCATATCTGTCGCAGTGTACAACCATGTTTAATAAACTACCATTCATGAAGTGAAAATGTGATATTTTACTCAAATATCATGTGTGTAAAAGTGAGATGACGGTACAACGCGCTTGCCCAAGTATCGATGCGCTCAAGCCGCTGCTCTGGCGATTTGGCCGCAAATACGCCAAGTTCTTCAGTTACTGTTTAAAAGCGATAGCACAGTCAGGGTGGCAAGAAAGAGAGAGATTTAATTTTTTACTTAAGTTTTTGGACAGTCGTTTGGAATTACTGCACTTTTAGGTCTATATCAAGTTATCACCCCATTATTCTAAATCTAAAATAACTCCCTTCATACCTAGTAGTGCCACTCCCACCCTGCCCCAACAGTCATGCTCACGTGCTATCGGAAATTTGATAATTACCATTTCTGAAGTCGTGATTACGAGCTCATCGCATTCAAGTTTCAAAATGGGAGGGCGTACATGTGCAATTTTTACCTAGCAAACTCGTATTTACGATAATTCCAAAAGAACGTGAAGGCAGCATTAAGTGCCAGGGCAGGTGTTGTGACACTAGTCACTTTATTTTTTTAAATAATTAAACAGTGTGTTGTCAAAGTTGATATTGTGGCTTTATCTGGTCAGACACTTGCGTGTGTCATATTATTAACATTCCACCAAAATCAAGCTCAAATGGAATTTTTGACCAGTGAATGTCAGCAAGTGTTTTGCCCGCCATTAAAACGGCTTCACCGCATTAGGTTTTCATCAACTTACAGGTTATAAAGTTTATTGTAGCTATGTGGGTGCTCAGTTTTTCTGTAGTTTGTCCAAAAATCTCATATTATAAAAGATAAAGTGCTACGCACAAGCTATTTAGGACAGTATTGACTGACTTGACAACAAATGCTAGACTAAAACAGACTTCTCCGCTCCTCAAATACATAAAACATTAGCCTTTATATAGCCATAGAGTTTCTGGAGTAAAGAAAACGCTTAAGTTATTAACAGTTTAATTTATCTGCGCTATCATGTGCCAATTCGGACTGACGTACCAATTTGGACTGAAATATTACGGAGGTAGAAGCGTTAGGAATAATGTATGGTTAACACACACACACACAAAATCATACATACAACTTTATATGAATAAAATACAACTTCAAAACTTTCCGTGAGTGACTTCACTTTTCCGATGGACAGCAAACGACAGTAGGTAATTTGCCCTGCTATTTTAATTACATTAATTCCTAAATTTCAGTTAAATCAATCCCAATAAAAATACATCTGAATTAAATGTCTATATTTTTAATTGAAGGGGTGTCAATTGCAATAAACTGTGAATTCATTAAATGATTGTATTTCAGTT
This sequence comes from Mylopharyngodon piceus, assembly GCA_039654765.1. Classification (NCBI taxonomy): domain Eukaryota; kingdom Metazoa; phylum Chordata; class Actinopteri; order Cypriniformes; family Xenocyprididae; genus Mylopharyngodon; species Mylopharyngodon piceus. The sequence continues at coordinate 30,617,928 of CM077441.1, read as the reverse complement.
AGCTATGATGAATAATTAAGGCTTTGAAAATTAATAATTCCACGAATTATAAAAACAAGAATTTAAAGTTGAAGTATGTTTCTGCAACACCTAATGCAGGGCCGGATTTATGCATAGGCACCTGATAGGCATGCTCAATTACTATGAGGAGAAATAATATTTTTAAAGTGATTATTTATTCTAATGGTAAAACAATGTAAGACAATTGCTATAATTAACAAAATATAAAATATCGGCAGAAACCTCGTATCCATTTTATCTTTTTTCCATAAATCATTACGTCTGTCTGTGGGGTTTGCAAATATTAACCAATTAAACGTGTTATAAAGATCTTAACTCAATTGGATCCTCAAACTGCTGGTCAAACCTCATAACTTGAAGTGCCGCACACAGTTTGGACTGTCTCTGCAAGGGTAAAAAAGAACTGGTTCTTTGAATAAGTACTGTTAAACACTGTTTGAGAAAGATAGTGCATGATCATTGTGAAATACATGATGAACGTCATCCTCCACTCCTTCATTAGTAAAATCATAATTGAGCTTTTTCGTTTGGTCTTGTTTTTGGATCCTTTATTAATTTGAATTTCTTCACCACTCTAGTACTAACCGGTTTGATGATGCATTAGTGATACGGAAAGCTGATTGGCCTTGATGGTTATAAATGCGAGAAAAGGGCTAATTTAATTAATCTAGACTACAGTTAAAAATGATGTCCACTTTGTCCTCCCTTGTGCCATTTTGCACGCATTTTTGAAAGAAGCAGGACTATGGAATTATGACTATGGGATTAGACTGTAAGTGCCTTACTAAGTAGATGCTTTTGCTCAATTATGAATAATGAAGATTTTGGACACGAATAATTCCACAGATTATAATAATATTAAGAATAACTGATCAGAAAGAATAAATCTCATATGTATTAAAGAAAACGTCAAAATTAAGTTTGTAACAATGTGTTTAGATTCGATGTGCGCTCACGTGCTCTGCTCACGCGACTTCAGGTCTGCGTGCGTATGAGTGATTCAAATGTTAGTTGCTATAGCGACGTGTGTTATGAATTCTGACTGCATATATACACACTCGAACCAGATCGCTATCTGTTGGTTGAGAGGCAAAGCGAATTCAGAGACTTTTGCAGAGTATTTCTGTGCGGATCTTGTGATTGTGAAGCTGTTCGGAGGATTGCTGAGAGGAGACTTTTATTCTAGAAGGAGATCGGAGGATATTTACTTTACATAAGAGTTTTATTTTTTTGAAAGACTTAATTTTATTTCTGAGGACAGTTTTATTTTATTGTTCTTTTATTTTAGGAGTTTGGAGTTTGATTTCTTTTTTTTATTACTTTTTTCTTTCTTTTTTTTCTTTCTTTTTTTTGGAGGATTATTTCTGAGGAGAGTTGTATTTTACTCATATATATATATATATATATATTATATATATCTTGTATTTTGTATTGTTTTTATTGCAGTTTGTCGATGGCTTACATGGGTGAAAGAGGAGGTGAGTGCTTTAGTTTTTCATTTGTTTATGGTATGATGTTGTACAATGATTTACTAAATTAATGTGAAGAAGCTTGTGTGAGGGAACCCATTTGATCCCCCAGTTTTTTCCCAGCTAAGTCAGAGTTTTCTGTTTTTGTGTCCACGGGTCAGGATCACTGGAGGAGGAAGTGGCAGAGTGGCAGTCAGCAGAGCCCAGATGATGGACGTCCGTCCACTCCATTTAAAAGACTTGATAAACGCTCTCACAGAGGTCAGAATAGGCTTTTATTAAAGGAGTTATGGCTCAGTTAATAAATGATTTATCATTGAAAGTTGAAAAAAAAAATGAACAATTTGATGTGACCACTGACACTGATTACTGATATTATTAAAAAACAGTTTTTGATGTTTGAAATATTCCAGCCTCCGGCCGCTCCAGATCCACTCAGACAGATTCTTCACCGGGCATCATGTCCACATCATCTCTGGCCCTCTCTGAGGACAATGCAGAGAGGCGGTCATGCAGAGAGTCGTTGAGCCTCAGCAGCAGAGGCTCGTACAGCGTCATATGGAGGTGGAGTGGTGATGGATCAGATCGCCCAAACCAACAGGGCAACCGGTGTTTGTCCAGGTCCGACAGCCTCGAAGAGTGGATGTGCCCTCCGCTGCCGGGTCAAGTTCCTGTCGGGCCGTCAGAGACTTCAAATGGCCGAACTGCTCAGGGTGCCATGCAGGAGGCTTCTCCTGTGAACAAGAGCTCAACATGTGAGACTGAAATAAGGCTGGGCGGTGTAAAGTGTACAGATAAAGATTCTGCTAGATATCTGCGTCAAGTTTTTAACATGTTAATGTCCAGTTACATTTTCTCAGCAAAATTTAGCTGAAATGGGACATTTTTCCATTACTTTGGATTTGTAACATTACAGATATAAGAATTTAACAGTAAAATGTAAGGTATGTCATCATTATATCTGCTTAATTTGAGGTCAGAGATGTTTCTAATAATTGTTTTCAATTGTTTTCCTTTATTTCAGAAAAACCTACAGTATGTAGGAAGAAGAAAGGAATTGGTTCTTTCTTCCAGAGGCTGTGGAAGGCTATGAAGAGTCCTTTCGGCTGCTGTTTCCACAGTAGTGCTGTGGATGTTGTGGAGCCTTTTGTCCCTCCAGCAGATCTGGAGCCAGAGCCTGATCCTGAGCCGTCACCTGCTCCAGATCACTCCGCCGTCAAGACAAATAACAGTAAATCGCCAGTAAATAAATTCTTGAACATTATTTTACACAGTATTGTCATCTTGTTTTCCACTAAAAATATCTTAAGGCTTGTTTTCAGAGAATATTAATGTCGTTTTTCCCATATTAGAATTATTTTCTCCAGCACTGATATTTTTAAAAAAAAAAACAAAGGATCTATCAAGCTCATATTTTTCTGTTTGTTTTCAGAGTCCTTTGACTCTCTCTATAACGTGGGAGAGATGATTGGATCTGGAGGATTTGGCAGGGTGTTCGAGGGAACACGCAGATTTGATGGCAAAAAGGTAAATCTTACCGAACTGTACAAACATGTTGCTCTTGCATGCATCAAAACATATTTAAAACATTTAACAGATGGTTTAATACTTGGTGCAAGGTCAGCAGCTTGAATACTTTTACTGTTATTGAATTTTTTTTTTTTCAGGTTGCCATCAAGCGGATGCGCAAGACTGACAACAATCGTTATCTTGATATTGTAAGTTGGCCAAAACCTGAACGTGAATTTAGTTGTTTAAGTGCAGATTACTGTAGTTAATACACCTGTAGGAAGCATTAGGTGTAAATGTAACAGACAAATAAGCCCAGAAACACCAAATGACCAAAAAGACTCTGTTGAACACATCTAAAAAGATCAGAAAAGTACATTTAAAAATGATATTAAATGATATGAAATACAACACAGCTGAAAGCATTCCTAATATGTTGGACCTGAAACATGCCTTCACAAGAACCATTAAGAGCTGCGTTTGTGATGTTTGAGTTGGGGAAGACAGATGCGATGCGCAAAAGGGTTTTTTGAAAATATACTTTATTTTGTAACTCCGCTATAGGTGCCACTAGTGTCGCAGAAACTACATACTTCACTTTTAAAGTAAAGATAAGGAACATTTTACATTTATATTAATCATGTTTTAGGTGCTGTTTTCATAGATGCCAAGTCACACGGTCATGACTAACCAGCTCTCTCCTTATTAAAATGTGTACAGAATGCAGAGATCTGATTAGCCAGTGCCTAACCCGGGATCCAACTAAACGGCCGACGTTAGAGCAGATGTTACAGCATAAATGGATTAGAAATGATGTAGATTGGAGAAGTTCAGGAGATTCACTCGATCAGTGATTACAGGTGTGAGGAAGAGTAACAGACAGAGTAGATTATTATCATTTGCCTTCAATTCTGGATTGTTTGTAGTGAGATTTTCAAATTTGTCTTCATTGGAATGTTCTTCACAGTAATAAACAGGAAAATAACAGAATCAGTGATGCAAACAGAATTCAATTCTCTTGTAAATCAGTTCTAAAAACATTCATGAGTTGACTTGTTCATATAATCTTTGTATTGGATAGGAAATAAATGACTTGCTGTCGTCGGTGGAGGGCTTAAACTCGAGACTTGACTGAAGCCTGAAGTCCAACCCCAACCTGACAGGAACTCAGAGCCGCTGCACCAGAGAGCTCAGAGTTTGTCCACGTCTGAGCAAGAACATGAGAGATGGCAAGATTGGAAAGAAGTCATCCAGTCATCACATCTATTTGCTTTGTTTTAAAAAGTCAAGACAAGTCATCTTTGTTTATATAGCGCTTTGGAGTAACTAGTTACATGTAGCGGCATTACGTAATTTAATTACAAAATGTAACTGTAATCTGTTACAGTTACTGAGAAAAATGTGTAATTAAATTAGTCACTTATGAAAATGTTAATGATTACAAAGGGAGTTATATCTGAAAATTTTCTGTAAAAAGCTAGGATATGTTGAATAATATTAATTTATTGTTTGCCTGTTTTTGATGTGCACGATGCCTCCTGCCATTTAAAGGCCATTTAGTAAAGTGATGCTATTCTGATGCTTTTGATTGGCTCTTTTGTTTGAATTTGGAGCGCACCACATCTGCCAATTAAATCAATCCACATTCCTGCTAAAAGCTTTAGGCTACAACCTCTCTGAGAGTTGCCACCATGGCGAGTGATAGAAATTCGTTCCAGTCCTGGAAATGTAAAAATCATTTCATCCAGAAATCTGTATTTAACCTCAGAATGATCTCAAAGTAAAAAGAGGTGCTAAAGTCTGATATTGGGATGGCTAGGGATGGGTATCATTAAGGTTTTAACGGTATTACTACTCTTACCAATACTCCTTATCGATCCGGTACTTTAACGGTATTCTTATCGGTACTTTGTGTTGTGTTTTTTTTGTTTTTTTGTTTTTTTTTTTTTATGAATTTTTTATGAATTAACATTGCTTTATTTTTTTTGAAATGTAAAAAAAATAAAATATCTATAGCGAAAGAACAAATAACTATTATACAAACAAATGAACGTAAAACAAATGAAATAATATTTTTCTGTAAAAGAACATACAGTGGTATAGAGCAACACGGGTGGGACATGCAGGTAGGCCGCAAAAGGACTAACAGTTTTTAACCATTCTTCTGGAGAAAGATTAACATATTTGCCTTTTCTGGCAGAAGAAGGGACCTCTCCTGGCATAATGTGTTCCCAGCAGTTGAAAACACCCTCTCACTAGGGGTGGAAGAAGCTTGAGCACAGAGGTAGCTTGTTGCAATTTTTGTGAGAAGGGGCAGAATATCTCTCTTCTCCCACCACCACATCGCAGGATCTTCAGCCATAGGAATGGGAGGCAGGCTTTTGTAGAGCTCAACCTCTAGGTCAACATGTTCGCTGAGGGTGAGGGCTGAGTTATCCTGTTGGATCGTCAACCTCAATTTCCTGTCCTCCTCTGAGAACAGCTCCTCCAAGGCACTCCTTGTTTTGTACAATGGAGGAATTGTTTCCTCCATTTCCTCACCTTCTCCTTCAGACTCCTTCTTTGCTGGTGCTCTGTCCCAGCCTTGTTGTTGGTCCTGTCACATTGTCAACAGCTTTCTTCCTCAATCTGTCCCAAGTTGCATCACTGACTGACCTCCCTTTAAATCTGGGGTCCAGTGCTGTGGCTTCATGCAGGAAGGCTTGAATGTCATCATTCTGATATCGCTGGGAGAGGTTCTCCCACACCTTCTCTTTGATAGATGCCACAAACATTGTATCCTCATCCTTCACAGTAAAATGGTCTTTCAGTTTTTGAAGGATGGGTAAGATCTGTCCACAGGTGGCATTCTTCTCACATGACACACACAGTGTGGATGTATAGAGGATTCTCATGAGCTGGACAAACTCCTCAGCCTTATGGAAGTCCTCATCTTTCAGACGGTCCAGGTTGTCTTTGGACAATGCTTTTTGCAGTCGTGGGTCCAAGGCTGCAGCTTGGATCGCTGAATACTGCTCCATGAATCTCTCTATCATTAGATAGAGAGAGTTCCACCTGGTCTTGACATCCAGGATGAGTGAGTGTTGTGGAAGACCTGAAACAACAACAACAAAAAAAACAACACATTTAATTCACACACTTGAATATTGAATTAAATTGTTAGATGTGTGAATTTCAAAATAACACTTATAATAATAGATTGAACTGACTTACCAAGGAGCTGCTGCTTTTCCGTCAACACCGTTTTGGACATAGAGGATCTCTTGAACCACACGACCACTGCTCTGATTCGGGCTGCCCATTTATCAATGGATGCAATTTTGTACATTTTCTGTGCTGCCAGATTCAATGTATGCACAAAACATCCTATTTTTAGGATCTGTAGCTTCTTGATGGCAATATCCATATTGCCAGCATTATCAACAGTCACAGCTAAAATCTTGCTCGGCTCAATCTCAAACTCTTCCAGAATGTCAGAGATCTCCTCTGCCAATACTTTGCCAGTTTGTGATTTGTACACTGCCCTGGTGTTGAGGACCTTCTGTTTTACACTGCCCTGACTTGTGTAGTGCACTGTAACAGTGAGATAGTGATCCTGATGGAGGCTGGTCCACCCATCTGTTGTAATGGCCAGTTTTGGCACGTCCTTCAGCTCACTGATCACATTGGCCTTTTCAACACCATACCAAGAAGGAATTAACATGTCATTGGGTTGAGTGCCTTGCGCATATCCCTACGGTAAAAAACAATGATAGTTTTAATTTGTTATATTATCATTATTAAATTATTGTGTTGCTGTTTATTGTATTGTGGAGTGATGGGATTAATATACAACCCTTTTATAATACTACTATATCCTAAAAATTAATACAACTATATACTGTGTAATACTGACAGTGTACCTAAAACAGTTACACTCCAATGTTGCAAAGGGGTGTAGGCCTTTCACTGTGAACTTGGTCAAGGCTAAGTGGCACTCATTCACCCTCTCCTCAGGGATCCTCCCACTAGCCATCAGCGTGAAGGGGCTTTGGGCTTGTCTTTGACTTGGACCAGGGGTATTAGTAAGATTGGGTTGGTTAAATGTAGCTGCAGCTTTAAAAAAAAAACTTTTGTTTACTTTTGATCATAAACCCATGTTCACATGATTTAGTTAATTCTGTGGTTAGAGCTGCATGATAAATTGAGAATCATGATTCTTTTGTTTAAAATTCCCCCATGTCTCCCATGATTCTGAAGAAACATTAGAAAACTAAAAAAAACCCCACATAATTTACTAAAGGTTCTGACAAAATGTTCATTGATTCAATCTATTTAAAATAATAATAATAATAATTAAATTTATCATTTTGATGGTGGATTGTAATCCAGAAAGGTCCAAATGACAATCATCAGTGATAACTGGAGATTCACCCGTAGTCAAAAGCAAAAGACTTCGGACTGCGGAGTGGCTACAGAAATTGAAATCTACAGGTAATGCTAATACACACTAAAGTAAATACACATAGTCACACAGTGGCGATGTTGTTAACATTAACAATTTGAGAACAAAGTATAACAATACTAATAATTTGCACGGTTTGACGTGATCCAGCAATCGTTAGATTTAATCACCATTGGCAGCGTGATTTATTGTAGGCCTAATGTTTTGGGTTTTTTTCTCAGTCAGAACAAAAGTGGCAGACATGTTACTTGCTTGTTCAGATGACATTTTCCAGTGAAAATTCTTATTTTGGTCATACTTCCAAGACATAGAATCTGTGATTCCGAAATACAGTATCCACACTGGTGCGGTGACTGACAGCAAACATTAGATTCTTCCGCGCTGAGGAGCTGTGCCGAGGCACAACCCACATAAAGATGATAATTCCGCAAATAACTGCAATTGCAGGTTTCAAACAGAGATGGCGACAAAGAGGCAAAACTTACGGACTGCAGCTTTAATAAAGTAATTGAAATAGATACACTACTTATTACATTTTAAATAGGGTAACTTGTAATATGTAACCTATTACATTTCCAAAGTAACCTTCCCAACACTGTGCTTTATACAATACAGACTGTTTCAAAGCAGCTTTATAGTGTTAAACAGGCAGATAATGATCAGTGATGCAAACAATTCAATTCTGCTGTAAAGCAGCTCTAAGACAGTGTCATTATTCAGCTGAAGTCAGTTCAGTGATAATTCAGTTCAGTTCAATGACTTTGTAAAGTTCATAAATTATTAAATTAGTTTAATTCAGCTGTAAAGCAGCTCTGCAGAAAACAGTGATGTCATCATTCAGCTCAATAAAAAAAATCTTGAGAAACATTATAAGTGGATTTTAGTGGGATTATAAAAAGTATGACATGTTCCCTTTAAATAAATGCTTTCAAAGAATAGAAAACTCAGGTGCATGATTACCCCTACATGGTTATGTTACAAATAAAATAAAATAAAAAGATCAGCTTCACATATTCTTCCACAGTTCAAGTCATGTTCAGTGCATTGTAAACCTTGATATTTTGTGTTTCTTCCTGACAGACATGGTCACAATGAACTTTTGTTGTGTGCAAAGACCTGTGTAAAGATTTATTTAAAAAAACTTATTTGTTTCACAGAAAAAGAAAAAAAAATCATGGGTTTGGAGAACCATCAGGGTCAGTAAATAACTGCAGAATTTTTACATTCAAAGGTACAACATGAGCAAATTACCATGGCTGTTATCAGTAGAATCTGCCAGCACTGCTGAGTCAGGCTGGAAATCTCGCAGTGATAACTAGATGAATGTGAATCAAACCACTAACTACACTGAGAGCCAACAGGAAGACAAACAAATCTTAACTGTGGAGACTAAAGATACAAGAAAGGAGTCCCAGTGCGCAGAAGTCCCATTAGGGACATCAAGTCTTTGGCAGCATTTTATGCTCCTTTTTACAGCAGCGTATATGCTACTGTTACTCAATATTCTGTTAGTACATCTATCTGTTCTGGTGTAAATTAAAAGAAATTAATTAAAATTCCCTTGTTGTTAAGACAGAGAAATAATGCATGGCTATGATGAAATTACAAATTACATACACATACAATTTTTAAAATATATTGCCCCCTTATGTATCTTCAGTGTAGTTATCTACTTTTTGTTACTAACATGTAGCTGTTTTTTTTTTTTCTTTCTTTTTTTTCAAAAGAGGAGTTTAACAGTATGTAACCAGGCTACTCTATATCATAAGAAGCTTATAGCTTGACAAAGTTTCTCCAATACTTGTGTCTTGAAAAAGAGTACACTTTTAAAAAAAGAGCATACTTTTAAAATGTGTAATTCTTATGAAAATAACTTAAAGAATATACTTGAGTGTGAACTGAATGGAAGTGCTTTTTTGACCCACTTAAGTAGGACTACTTAAGTGGGTCAAAAAAAGCACTTACATTCAGTTATTTAAGTTATTTAAGCTTAAATGTAATTTCATAATTTCTTCTATTGTCACTGAAATATGATTCAAATGTACTGACAAGAATTTATAGTAAATTAAAATACACTTTAATGTCATTTTTATTGAAACTTGTATGCTTTTAAATATGTTTGCAATTACACATTTGTGATAAAGTTGCAATTTATATGAACTTTTAATGTAATACTGAATACCCTTTTAGTTACTGTTGCTATGTCCGACAAGCCATGCCGCTCTCACGCCACACATCATGTTCAGTGAAAAATACATCGAGGACAAAGAGGACAAATACAAAGAACTCGTCGACAGACAAGACAGAACAGGTTACTTTTGATATGAAACAAAGTCTCAAATTTCAAATGTTGTAGTTTTTCAAGAAATTTAAACAATATACCTTTTTGTGGCTCTTTAATGTGTCGTGACAGATCGCAGCGCCTTAGTTCAAGCGGCTCGTGAACCGATCATCTCTTCCTACTAGTTCATTTATAGCATCAAATAAACATGAATGAACATCAGAAGGAATGTTGTTTGAACCGCGGAAAGACATCAGTAGGCTACACACCATTTTCAAGTTCAAGACCACCGACATTTGACTAACTCACCTGACTGCAGTGCTTTGTCGAACGTCTACGGATTCTGCGTTATGATTGGTTAGATCGTCTGTCAATCAAACTCCCGGCGAAATAGTTCCAGGCAGGTATTGACCATGTCCATATCACTTCGCCAATATGATTTCAGTTATTTCAAAAGGTCCTTACAGCCTACAACAGCAAAAGAAACAAAACCCACAATGACACTGATTAAATAAATCATATATAATCACAATCAAATAAATATGGTAAAGGATAAAAACAACAAATTATTTCCATGCTTTTTTGCCACTAAATTACGTTTTATTATGTAGGAAAAGCACATAGGCTGCTCTCTCCCGCTCGCTTTCCCACTCGAACGCACACACATAGGCCTACGGTATGGAGTGAAAAGAAAAAGCCTGACAAATGTCGCTGCTAAATATTGTGGTAGCTATTCCGACACGTTTTTAACTGACATGCCCCCAATTCGTAAAGATTGGGGCTAAAAGATAATTCCGAGCTTCCCACTGGTATTTACGACTTTGTGGTGGCGTTCATGTGCACAACAGACTCAGGTAATCGCATACACTTAATCTCTCTCTCTCTAAAACTGTATTAATAACTGCATTCAATGGCTGAAACCTCCGTTACTAGCTCTAAAATGACGTTTTGGAATTAGCAACAGGTTTAGATGCGCAAGAAATTAGTCCTACACACTAGAGCATTTTAGGGGCAAAAACCTGACAAATGTCTTGAAATAAAACATCTGAATACATCTGAACATTATTTTGAGGTGTGGTAAGTATAAGCATAATAATTGACACCCGAGGTGCATTATTTTTGTAATAATTCAACGGCCCATCGTCAATTATCCCTTACATTAGTCAACACATAAAAATAAATGTACTTCTTTGAAACGTCACTATTATTTTAAAAGTAATAGGCTACTTTTAATTATACATTATTACAAAGTGCTCTTTTTTTTTATAAATGTAAAATTAAAAAAAAAAGAGAAAATCATATTTTATGCTGCTCATTATTTTAACCAATCTAGTGATTGTTACTTCCCTGACATTTTTTATTGCATACCAATCACATTTGGCAATGTTGAGTTAGCCCCATTCATGTGCATGCTGAGACACCCAAAAGACACCCAAAAACATTGGTGTTTCAGGACCCTTTAGAAATCAACACATTTCTGCAATTTTCAGCCATTTCTTTGGAAAGTACATTGATATTATGTCAACTAAGAGATAAATGTATTGTTTTTTGTGTATGAACAAATAGTACCTTATCATTTTATATCATCTTCCTTTAAATGGAAAGATGAGTTTTATTAGCTTGTGCACAAAGCTAATCTCAAGGTCAAACCATTACTGAAAGATAGACTGCCAAAAAATTAAGCATGTGAACTACAAATAATAAATGTTTTTTGATTCATTTTACATTATTTACAAATAAATACATCATAAATTGTTTTGTAGAGCAAATTATTTTCATAAATTAACTTTTTCATTTTTTATTTATTTATTTTTAAGATGGGCTTAAATGGTACAGCACCACAAAACGCATGCAAACTGTAGCCAACAAGCTAACCTTGAATGAATAAATCTTAACATTTCTCAATGTGGGCACAATGAAAATTACTATGATACTTAGTCCACATTATATTTAAGCTCCATGCATGTCTTTGTAAATGTATCTTACATTAAAGGAAAACTTTAAAAAAAAAAAAAAAAAAAAGTATTTTTTTTCACAATTTTCTGAGTGAAAATGTTTAATGATAAACATTTCTTTGCATGCTTTTACCTTAACCTTTTACCTTACCTTACCTTACTTACTACCTTAATTTACCTAAATAAACCGAACTTAATTTACTTAATCTACCTTAACTATATTTAGATAGGCCTACAAATTACACACATTAATTCAATTGAGATAGAGCCCATTTTGTCCTAAAGTTTCTTATGTATAACTAGGCATAACTTGAGAACCAAGCCGAGTTAAGGCTCGAGACTCTGGGCATGGAGAGGTCCCAGAGGGACCCTAACTTTCCCAACAGTCCCAAGCCCCTGGAACCATCTGGTTCTAAGATATCGCCACTTCCTGTCCAGCTTTGATTAGGCATAACTCAGGACCCAATACCAGTTGGGGCTCCAGACTCCGGGCATGGAGAGGTCTCCCAGTTTTCACTTCCTGTGGAATTTTGACCGGGCATAACTCGGGAACCAATCCAACCCACTAGGAGACCTCCCTAACCCCAGAGTCTGGAGCCCCAGCTCGGCTTCCTTCTCGAGATACACCCGGTCAGTGTTCCACGTTTGACCAGGCATAACTCCATAGTCAAGCTGACTTAAGGCTCCATACTCCTGGCGTAGGGGGTCCACTATGAGACCCCCGTAAGCCCAGAGTATGGAGCCCCAACTTGGCTTGGCTCCCGAGATAAATCCGGTCAAAATTCCAGATTGACTCCTGCTACAACTCCAGGGTCAAGCCGATTTAAGGCTCCAGACCACTGGCCTGGACCCCCAGCCACTAACACCTACCCATCCCACCCAGGGCTCCTTAGTATTATTAAACATTTGTAAAAGTTATTTTTTAAATGCTTCCCTGTCACTCAATAAATATATTGATGTTATACTTATTTAAAATCAATACATTTTTATAGATTGTGAATCAATCATGATGTGGGCTTATTTGGAACACATGCGGGCTTAAATAGTGCCAAAGTACCAATTAAGCCCATGTCAGACTTCTGACTTTATTCATAAAATATCTTAATTTTATATTCTAAAATGTACATCAACTAATTAATACATTTAAAATGAGAGATTAATCGTGCATTTTAACATTTGAACATTTTCTTATAAACCATGTCAATATCTATAAAAAAACTCCTAAACTTAGATTTTGGTGGGCTTAATAGGTACACTTACCCTACTTAAGTATGTTAAGAAACATAGTCATGAAAGTGTCTTTTTTTTTTTATTTTTGAGTGTACTGTCCTTAATGTACTAAAATGCGGTATAATCCTGTATCAGTCCATCTCTTTCTCTCTCTTTCAGGCAGATGTTTTGTCTAGGGTTTAGGGCAGTGCTTCCAGAGAGTGTTTACTTTATGTTTCCTGTGGGCGCTTTGTGTCTCTCGAAGTGCAGCCGATGCACCGGGAACCTCCTCTTACTGGAACAAATTAACAGATAAGAGCCACACATTTGATGTTTACAATAAACGCCCAAGTAACGTATACTACAAGCAAGTAACATATACTACAAGCTTTAAAAGGAGAATACATTTGGTGAAATCACTTTTTTGAGGCATTTCAGGTTCTTCATTGTGGTGCTCCTTCTTTGAATACCAGTATTTCTACAGATCCTCTAGATGGCGCAACAGTTTCCTCAGTAAAGATTCTCAAGTGCTCCATAGTTTCACTGTAGATCATATGATCAGTAGGAATGTCTCCATATTATGCTTGCAGATGCACATGCAATCTAATAATCTAATCTAATAATTTTTGAATATAAATGGCTAATGGCTAAATGGCTAACTGCTCCTTCACTCCAACACATATCTGTTTTATCAATTTGTATACTGATTTTTTTTTTTTTTGGAAGATGTTGTTCAGAGTGTTATTTTCAACGACACACAGTCACTTCTGTTTTTTGCACTGGTTGTGCGTTGACAGGAAGGACTATGTCGTTGATGTTAAAAAGCCCTCATGCTTTCTTCACTGACACAGGAGACTTCAGCAGGTGTTTTCTGTATTCAGAATCTAACTCAAAATCCATACACAAACCCAAACATACACAAGATAGCCATTCCACATGTTACAGGTGATCTATAGTCAGGCATTTGCTCTACTGCTACATCAGATCCAAGAACATATTTCGCACAGTAATATTTCTTTCAAAGTCTTTTCAAATGCAGCAGGACTTGGTTTATGCTTTGTCGAAAGTCTGGTAGCCAATCAAGTGTCATTGGTGCAGAGCCAGATGTTGGATTTGTGTAGTGACCAGCTGGTTTGCATATAGGCCGGTTGTTAAATACTTGCCATGCATCTGTCTTTATGAGCTGTTTCTGCTTCACCACTGCACTGGAACATGTGCAATACACTTGTATATTTGGTCATGTGTCCAGCAGCCTTGCTCTCGCTTTCTGTCTTTATATATGCCGACAGATTAATCTGTTGACAGATTAGATTAATTTTGTCTGGATTTCACACATCTTTCAAGGATGAGGTCTAATAACGCCTCAAAAAAAGTGGTACATATGTACAAACTTCAAAAATCATTGCATCTATGCATTTATTTGATCAAAATACAGTAAAATCAGTAATAATGTGAAATAATATTTTTCTATTGTAATATATTTTAAAATGTATGTATTCCTTTAATGGCAAAGCTGAATTTTCAGCATCATTACGCCAGTCTTTAGTTTCACATAATCCTTCAGAAATCATTCTAATATGCTGATTTGCTGCTCAAGAAACATTTTTGATTATTATCAATGTTGAAAACAGTTGTGCTGCTTAATATTTTTATGGAAACCGTGATGCATTTTTATGATCATTCTTTGATCAATAGAAACATTTATTTGAAATAGAAATTATAGTGTAAGAGTCCTTACTAACTATTTTGATCAATTAAATGGATCCATGCTGAATAAAAGTATTAATTTCTTTCAATAATAAAAAGTTTTTCTGGCCCCAAACTTTTGGTAATATATTAACAAGTATAAATATATATTGTATAGATAGCGAGATAGAGAGAGAGAGAGAAAGAGAGAGATAGTATAATACCAACTATTTTATACACATATCCAAAAAAATCCTTAGGTAAAAGTATTACATAATCAATGAAAAGCATGTACTGTATTTGCAATCCTCTGGCTTTAAAGGAAAACCGAAATCAGTGAGGTACACATTTCATTTTTAGTCTGTGCAGTGTTCAGTCCTCCCCCTTCAACTCCTATAACCCTGCGACCAATGAGGAACTCTCAGCCTGTGATGTTAGGATCCATGCCAGCAAGTTCGGTGCCGACAGGGAAAACACTTTAAGAGCAGAGTCAGGACAGCAGGTCTGGACGCGCTCTCGGCACTGTGTCCCGCTGAACTCCTGTGAATGACAGACGTGCTGCAGACGGACACTAATCTCTCCAGAGTTCAACTCGGCTGTCTGGGTGAGTTTGCTCTGACTCTTTATGTCCTCAGGTTAATATGGGAAGATGTTTAAGCAGTATGAGTTCATCTGTAAGAAATGTTAATCTCACAGTCAGCTATTCGTTCAAATGGTAGATCTGATGCACTTTATAAATGAAGAATGAGAACTTTCTCTAATCAAGTTTAGCATAGAAGCAAAGAGTTCTTTGTTTTAGATAAGTTCTCCTGTATTACAAGGTGAAATGGTTATGCTGTGGACCACTTATATGTAAAATATGCATTATATGTTTTTTATGCATTTTAAAATAACTGTATAGTTTAACTGTATTCCCAAAAGCAGTGTTGGGGAAAGTTACTTTTATAAGTAATGCAATACAATATTGCATTGCTCCCTAAAAAAGTAACTAATTGCATTACTTAGTTACTTTTCATGGAAAGTCATGCGTTACGTTACTTTGTCTCACCTGGGCTGGGCTTGCTTGTTTGGTTTTAATAAAAAAAAACAAAAAAAAAAAAAACAACATATGTTCTATTGTTGGTAATGAATAAGCCTGATTAAATACACAAAGTATATTTGTGTTATTTAAAGGGTTAGTTCACTCAAAAAATTTACTCATTAATTTCTCACCCTCATGTTGTCCCAAACCTTCGTTCATCTTCACACAAATTAAGATATTTTTGATGAAATCTGAGAGGTATCTGAACCACACATAGGCAGCAACGTTATTGCACCTTTTGAGGTCCAGAAAGGTATTAAAGACATTGTTAAAATAGTCCATGTGACTACAGTGGTTCAACCTTAATGTTATGAAGCGACGGGAATACTTTTTGTGCGTAAAAAAACAAAACAAAAATAACGACTTAATTTAATAATTTGAGCTGTTGTCAAACGCAGCTGACGTAGTGAACGCAGTGCAGGCTTCCGTGTTTACGTCCGAACACCGGCTCAGTATTGGCCGACGCTGTACACGTGAGCAGCACGACGCATGTGTGTGATGCTGGCACAGGAGCTCGATAATGAGTTGGCGTTCAGATGTAGAACTCAGAGTGCACACCAAATAAGCCTCCAAGATGAGTCTCTGTTCGCTTCCAAACGAACTCTGGTGCGGTTCAACTGAAATTTGAAAGCAACACGGACCAAAGACATCTAAATGAACCCAAAACAGGACATGATGTCACAAGATGCGACCCTAAAAAGCACAGAATGCTCAAGCATACCTGTTTTTTTCTCGTCATAGTCGCGATGTTGTCCATTACAGTTCGGTACAGGCATCTAAACCGCGTCTCCTTGCAGCAGATCTTTGTATGTGTGTGTGACGGAAGGATTTCTGCCACTGTTTTGACTCCTTTACGCATTTTGTAAGCTCTTCACGAGTTCAAAATACCATCATAGGCTAGGCACATACAATGAGCGTATTTAGCCCAGCACACAGCATTGTTTTGGATGTTCGCTAAGTCCAAAATATATAGTAAAATACACTGCCCGGCCAAAAAAAAAGTCACTGTTTGGATTTTAATAGGCAAATACTTAGGAATCTATGAATGGATCATTATTGCAGTGATTATTATGTTTCTAGCATGTTATATGTTTGGCAACGGTTCTTTTAACCCTTAAAGATGGAGTGTGTAGCTTTTCATTTCTTAAACAACCATGTAGGAAGACACATCATGGCCATATTCCAGGATGACAATGTCAAGATTCATCAGGCTCAAATTGTGAAAGAATGGTTCAGAATCATTTTCACACATGAATTGGCACCTCTGAGTCCAGACCTTAATTTCATTGAAAGTCTTTGGGATGTGCTGGAGTAGACTTTACAGAGTGCTCACCTCTTGCATTGTCAATACAAGATCTTGACCAAAAATTGATGCACCTCTTGATGGAAATAACATCACAACATTTATTTCCATCGAGAGGTGCATCGATTTTTGATCAAGATCTTGTATTGACAATGCAAGAGGTGAGCACTCTGTAAAGTCTCCTCCAGCACATCCCAAAAACTTATACTGAGGTAAAGGTCAGTGCCAATTCATGTGTGAAAATGATTCGTCATGCTCTCTGAACCGTTCTTTCACAATTTTAACCCTGGTGAATCTTGACATTGTCATCCTGGAATATGGCCATGATGTGTCTTCCTATATGGTTGTTTAAGAAATGAAAAGCTACACACTCCATCTTTAAGGGTTAAAAGAACCGTTGCCAAACATATAACATGCTAGAAACATAATAATCACTGTAATAATGATCCATTCATAGATTCTTAAGTATTTGCCTATTAAAATCCAAACAGCAACTTTTTTTTTTTGGCCGGGCAGTGTATATAGTCTTTAAAGCCGACCAATCAGGTTGTGAACGTATCCCTATGCCTTTAGGTTCTGTATCTTTAGGTATCTTTACGCTAAGCAGACCAGGACTAAATGTTTGTTTGTTTGTTTGTTTGTTTGTTTCGGTCCGAAGACTCCGGACCAAATGAACCAAGCGAACTGATCTACAAGTGTGAACACACCCTAAGTCACACTTAAAAAAAAATGTCAACTGTCATTGCATGATACATACTGATCAAAATGAACACACTTTCAATGTTAGTGGATCATGACTATAGTTAATGTGAATCTCTACACCTTTGGTCACACTGTAAAAAATTTTTTCGAAGTTGTAAATACACTTAAGATAACTAACGTTTTACAAGAAAATACTTTTGAAGTCTTTCTACTTCAAAATGTCACATTTAATTCAATGTGTTACTTGTCATTTCTTTGTGAATTATTTGTGAAATTTACTTGTAATTTCTGAGTGAAAATTGTTTCAAAGTAAATCCACTTCATACATCAACTAAAAATCACCATCTGATTAAAAGACATTGAGCAAATACGATGAAGAAAAGCTCCAGCACACACATGCTTGCTTTGATATGTAGTATTTCATGCAATGACAATATGACTAGTGCATTTTTAAGACACAACAAATACATGTATTTTGATGAACACATGAAATATGAGGATGTCCATAAACATACAGTATACTGTAAGAGTGTTTCATGAGGGAAAATTTCCAGTTATTCTACATTATCAAGCATATAATTACTCTTAATCAACATAAACGTGACATTTATTCCGGTCTGATCTCTTTGATCCAAATGCTGTGGTTAAATTCCCAGAACAGGAAAGTGTCCCAGTGAATGCATGATGTACAGTAAACAATGCCCATGAGAATGAATGAAGCCTGGGTTGTGTGAGGTTAATGAATAGACTTTTGCCCTTTATTAAGTTTATTATATATGAAGGGTGAGGTGTACTTTCCATAAAGCCCCTTCATGCTGATTCACGTGTATTTTTCCTGAACTATGACTGGTATGATCAGTTTTTTTAATAGGTTCCCCTCCCTTCCTCTGTCTTCACCCTCCAGATGTGTTAGATTCAGTGCTTTAAATGGTCATATGCAGGTTAGGTGCTCTTGTTTGCTGGCTATTTTGTGTTTTAGAGCTAGTGTGATCAGAGGACAGTGACAGGCTCTTTTATGTCTTATCTGTGTTTGTTCAGAATCCTGTGAGTGAAACAATGAACACAATTGTTTCCTCTTGTTATGTGTAGACAAATCTATACAAAGTGTTTGTGCAGCTGGCTGGAATTACGTTTAACAAGACGCCTCATCACCAGTGTGTGTTTTCTGACAGGATAGAGCATTTTTTGAGTCTGATTACATTATTTTACCTGAGGCAGAACCACACACCATACAGGGCATGTTTAACCCTCATCTTCAACTATTTGTTGTCTCTAGAGGTAAAGTCATGTGAAACGACAATGCAGCATCTTTTTTTTCTCTTAACACAGCATAAACAACAGTCGTCGTCACCAGATTCTGTAATTCTCAGATAAACTCTATAGTCTCAGATAACGCATAACAGATTTTGCTGTTATTATTTATCCAAAAGCAAAGGAAGCCAAAATGCTGAAACCATGACTGTGCCTCATTCTGCTCCCTAGCCCCCCTGTCAGGAATCAGAACAACACAAATTTGGATACATCAACAAGGCAGGCAGTTGTTGTTGTCGGCATTAATCTGAGGAGAATTATAAAGCCGTTTCCGAATAATTTGAAACCATCCACTTCATTCTTTATTTTCTGCATTCTTCTGGATGATTTACAAACAGAGAACACTAAAGAAAATTCCTGTCAGAAGCAGAACTCTTCGGAAATTCACTCCTTGGTTAGCCAAATATACACAATTGTACTGTATTGTACTGTACTGAAGGATCATGTGACAGTAGCTATGTTTCCATCCACTTATTTTTATGTGCATTTTGGGATATCACATAAAAAAATGCTGGATGGAAACGCCAAGATGTGCATAAATTCTAAAAATGTGCTTAAAAACCGTATGCACTCAATTGAGGCAGATAAATTTTTATCCGAGAAGAAGACATGCACATAAACTAATGGAAACACATTTACTGAATAAATTCCTCGCGCAACAAAAAAACTCGTGTGCACTCAATTTCAAGATCATTTGCGATTTATACATTTCACATCTGTATGCATGGTTTTTGTACGTCCGTTTGTTCTCTGAATCACACGTACGCACATTTGAGAAATGATCGTAAGATCGTTTTCTGCGCAACACAAAATGAGGTCTGTGGTTCTGAAACGCCTGAGCCAGAGTCTATCATCAGAATGATTTGGTTTAATTCCCTCCCAGAAGTGTCTCACATCATGATTGCGTTCCCAAACACCAGCATCCGAACAAACAAGATAACATGACAGCGTTTATTGTGTTTCGTCTGCACGCTATGAGACGCAAGTCATTTGTGATGTAGTAAAATAGAGCCACAGTGTCTTCCCTGATTGCAGCAACTTCCATTTTTATTACAGATATTTTGTGCCAATTTCCCAGGAAGTGACAATTTTGTTCTCTTGAACACATGGGATGGAAACTCTGCTTTATTCGCAGATGTTTTATGCAATATTCCAATTTTGTGCATAAGTTAAATTCGTAAATTTGGATGGAAACATAGCTACTGAAGACTGGAGTAATGATGCTGAAAATTCAGCTTTGTCGTCACAGGAATAAATGATATTTTAAAATGTATGAAATGTATTGAATTCACAATATTACTGTTTTTACTGTATTTTTGATCAAGTAAATGCAGCCTTGGTAATCATAGGAGACTTTGTTCAAAATATTTTTAAAAAAATGAACCGACCCTTAAACTTTTGAACGGTAGAGTATGTTAGATGTTAAAGTTTTGACAGTACAATCCAGAAAAGACTGTATGGATGGGACGGATATCTAGGATAAAGCCTGTTCTCTGGCAGCTCTGGTTTATGCTTGCAAAGCTAAATTTGCCACAATATTTGTAGAATAATGTCATTAGAACAGACTGAAGTAGTTATTATACTCACAATATTTCTCCACAAACACCTCAAACCTACTGTCAAACATGGAGGAGTGATGATTTAGCCTTGTGTTGCTGCCAAAGGACCAGAAGACCTTGCTGTCATCAAGTCACCCATGAACTCCTCCTTTATTGTAAAGTACTCAAGAGACAAATGTGATGTCATCTGTTTGATTGCCAAAGCTGAAGATCCCAAGGACACTAGACAATTCACTATTTGAGGGATAAAAAAAGTTAGGAATTTGCCATGAGATTGTTGTAGATAGTTTCATACAAAATATGATTTTTTTAATTTTTTTACAATTGTTGCTACTAAAGGTACAGTAGTTCTACAAGCTACTGAAGTATTTAGTTTTCAAAATGGCTTCTGCATGATGCAAGGCTTTTTTTAACACACTGATATGCATTTTTTCATGCTGTTGGGACTGATTTGAACTTAATTTCACATGAGGCTGTTTTCCTGACGTTTTATTTTAGAGAAATGTCATGCTAATCTGTAATCATACTTGTAGTTCTAATTATAATTTAATTTTACTTTAATTTTGAGTTAACAGTTACTGAACCAAGAGACATCTGACTTGTCAGTATGTGGCATCCAGGAACAATATGTTACAGAGAGCAGCAGAAGACTGGTATGTGTGTTCTCTCATTCTTTCACAGTGATCTCACTCAGTTTAGGTCTTTAACCTGTGGTGTGGATGAGTAGACATCTGTGTGTGAATAGTTTACCTTGAACGCAGTTCCGGGAGGTGAATGGACAAACTCACTGAAACCTTTAGACATTTAGAATAGATCTGACAAGCTTTGGAGGGAATTGATCAGCCCAGAGTGCATGCCAGAGACTACATTTTAGAACTGTTTGTGTGAAATTTTTGTATTGATGTCACAATACAACTCCAGTCTAGGGTCAGACTGGCCCTTGTGGGAAAAAAAGTGTGCTTAATTGTATTGAATGTGGACTTGCAGTGTACTTCAAAAGCACATGTAAATCACTTGATTATAATTTAGACTCTAGTGTCGATATTACATTTACATACTTGTCAGTACATTCGGCAGTGAAATATTTCAAAGACAATAAAAGTAATTATGAAATTGCATATAAAGATGTATTTAAGTCCTACTGAAGTGGGTCGGAATACAATCTAAAGTTCAGCTGCATTTAATATAAATTTAAATTATAATATATTTCATTGCAATTAACATTCAGTTATTAACATGCAATAATGAAGTGTCTGAAAACACTAGGCCTACATTCAGTATAATTGTTTTTAAGTATACAAGTACTCTTTTAAAAGTATGCTAGAGTGTACTTCTTTTTCACAAGAGGAAACCATGTCTGGCCAGTAAGGGAAAGTTTTTAAAGGTTTTTAACTGTTATAGCGCCAACTGCCGCCCAATCTCCATAGAAGTTTGCATGCCTCTTTCGAATCATGCGTCACATGTGCTCAGCTACTTTCATGAAGTTCTACCTGAATCAGACATGAAAAGGGCCATTGCATATGATTTGCCATAGAAATATAACATTTTTCACCTTTTTAACAGTAATAGCCCCACCTATAGCCAGATCTCCATAAAAGTTTGCATGCTTGTTTAGAATCATGTGTCACATGTGCTCACCTAATTCTGTGAAGTTGTACATAAATCAGACAGGGAAAAGGCCATTTTCAGCCATTTCATGTGATTTGCCATAGAAATGGCATTTTACACCTTTCTAACAGTTATAGCCCCACCTATGGCCAGATCTCCATAAAAGTTTGTTTGTTTAGAATCATGCGTCACATGTATTCACCTAATGTCACAAAGTTCTGAGTTTTCTTTAGGGCCCGAGCACCAATGGTGTGAGGACCCTATTGTAATTGCTCAGTCAATTATTCTTCTTCTCCGAAATGAATCGCATTTTTGAGGGCCTAAACATGCTTGAAAACTCAGGAAACTTTGCATATGCATCAGCAGTGGTGAAAATTTACATCTGATATGGGTTTCAGAATTAGGTGTGGCAAAATGGCTTGATAGCGCCACCTACAAAATTTCAATTAAGCGCCATTCGCACTACGTTTCACGTACAGATATGACATTCGGTAGACAGCCCAATACCTACAAAAAAGTCCCTGGGTGCAAAATCTGAAAACCCAACAGGAAATGAGATATTTTTAATTTTCTCTGCAAAATGTTTACAGTTTTTGCCATTTCCAGATGTTGTACTTTAACAAACTCCTGCTAGAGCTTTAATCAGATCAAGGTCATATTTGGTCGGTCTAATCTAAAGGCCTTTGTGACGTTAAATTGCGAAGATCTTGAGTTTTCGTTGAAGGGTGTGTCCGTGGCGGCCTGACAAAGTTCGATGTTTCGCATGAAACAGGAAGTTGTTGTAACTTGGGCATACAGTGTCTGATCTGCCCCAAACTTCACATGATTCATTAGAGTCCTGACCTGAAGACATCTACAATGCAATATTCAGTTACAGTCATAGCGCCACCTGCGGGCAACAGGAAATGTCATGTTTTACACTGTGATTAACTCCTCAGAGATTTAATCAGATCAACATAATATTTGGTCAGTCTAATCTTAAGGCCTTAGCGATGTTACATTGCAAAGATCTTGAGTTTTCACTGAAGGGCGTGTCTGTGGCGGCCTGACAAAGTCGGATATTTTGCCATGAAGGAGGAAGCTGTTGTAACTCAGGTGTCCGATCTGCCCCAAACTTCACATGTTTGATAGGAGTCCTGGCCTGAAGACATCTCTATGCCAATATTCAGTTAGTCATAGCGCCACCTGCTGACAACAGGAAATGGCATGCTTTGCACAATAATTCACTCCCAGAAACACATTTAAATATGCCATGAAGTACCAAACATACTAGAAACACGTTAAATCATGCAGCACTTGGCTAAGTGCTAATGTATGCGATTAACACCACGAAACAGGAAGTTGTTGTAACTCAGGCAAACAATGTCCGATCTGCTCCAAACTTCACATGATTGATAATAGTCTTAGCCTGAAGACATCTACATGGCAGTATTCAGTAATAGTCAAAGTGCCACCTGTTGGCAGCAGGAAGTGTGGCACGTCGAAATGACTTTGCCATATTTCAACTGTATTTACTCGCTTACATGCATGTCACTCACTATTCACTGTTTTCCTAAGGCCACCGGGTGTTGGTGGCCCCGGGTGTGAGGGCCCTTTCATCGCTGCTTGCAGCTTTAATTTAGGATTGATATTCTTTTGGGTACACTTGGCCACACCCCTTTTTCTAAATGACCCTGTTATAGCTACTTTTTTTCTTTTTTTTTTTTTGATAATTATTGACCTAGAGAGTCCAGAGGATTGTGCTGCAGTGGTTTTATTGAGGTTGAGCAAAAAACCTAGGACAAGTTTATGAAAGTAGGTCTTTCAAATAATCTCCAATATTTAACAAACGATTCGATTGACAGCAGTGGTCCTAGAGGCAAAGTTGTTCAGAATGAGGATGGTATGAATATTGTGTGCATGTGTGAAAAATCACGTAATATACAATCATTTACGCACCTGAATATGCGATAGCGCCTCCCCCGGTAGCCGATTTCTTTCAAATTTCTCACATGGTCAAACGGGCCCAGCGAGTTTCGTTCCAGTCAGCCTCGGTTAACCTTGTCCAATAGATGCTCAAATTCATTGGCCAACAGCGGTGTTTTTCGAGATACGCAGATGTCCTCATAGACAATCACGGCACCATGGACCAAGACACCACATGCCAGTTTTCAAGTCAATCAGACTGACTGTTGCATAGCTATAGTGGTTTTTGAGTTTTTTTTTTTAAATTTTTCCATATGTGAAGCGCTTTGAGTACCCAGAAAAGCGCTATATAAAATGTAAGGAATTATTATTATTATTTTATAGCGCCACCAAGTGGCCAGTCATCGCATCCTTTTTCATGCGTTTGGTGAAATTATCTCATTCTGTTCAAGAGTGATAGCCATTTTAGTAAAAGTGGCCAAGCCCACTTAGAACCTTTCAGCGTCCTGTTGAGGGCGTGAATCAAAATTATGACTTTTTTTTAGAGAATTATTGACAGTCAGACTCCAGAGAATCTTTGTGCACTGGTTCAGTTTCGATCTGGTGAAAAACCTAGGACTAGATCACAAAAGTAGTTTTTTTTAAATAATCCAAAATTCCCAGAAATGAGCCAAGGATTCTGTCTATATAAGAACCTTGAGTTTGTGACTAACCGTTTAGGAGTTATGAGCAATTTCGTACTTTTGATCTCTGTAGCGCCACCATTAGGCCGATTGGGGTCTACGTTGTAGACAGGGTGGGTACTACCATCCTTCAAAGTTTCAAGTCTCTGCGGCTTACGCTTTGGTCTGCCCGATCACTTTTAGGGATCCTAACAATCCTAACAATTACAATAGGGTTTCAGCGATACAGTGAAAAGTAATAAATAATAAAAAATAATAAAGTGGCCATGTATTCTGACAAACATTTTTAAGCATTTTAAGCACTTGTGGTGGCATCAGACAATCACTGTTGATCCTCAATCATAAAGTTGTGTGAAACACTATCCTGTCCTGAAAGTCCTGGCCTCACAGACTGCAGATAATATCATTAATGTGTGTTTGTTGAATCAGGTCATTATTGACTAGGAGCCATTTCAAACAGCATCTACTCAACACACACACTCAATAGAGTCACTGGAATATGTACTGTGTAGTGGTAAACCGATAAAGCTTTGGCTCTGTTCATGTTATCAGTGCTTTAACAGACACCCAGAAACAAAAACACAAGCCTGACTGCAGCTGTGCTGATAATACTTCATTATTTTCAAAGAATGGCATGTTTACAGTCACATACACATACACCTCACCATATACGGTGCTATAATTTACAGTGTTGTTTGCATGATGAGAAATTCACAATATGCACTATTCGTGATCGCAGCAAAGTCTTTTGTGGTAACTGGTAAGTACCAGCTTGTATGCAGTGGCTCTCATATGATGGGTAACCAGATAGGATCATGAACAGCAGCTAAATATACTATCATAAATGTAAATAAAAGGCAACTAAATATATAGTATAAACAGATTTGTGAACACTAGACATCATACACTTGTTGACTTTGTGAATGTTATAGAGAAAAAACAGGCATCATACACTAAACTACTGAGGATCACACAGTCACAGACTTTCAAGTCGTTCTGAACACAACAAACTTACCCAGAAACATACTTTGTAAAAAAAAAAAAAAAAGCATGCCAAATTGTATTGAATATGCACTGGTAGTGTACTACAAATCTCAAAAGCATGTGCATATTATATAATATTAATAAAATAAAAGGCCACTTAAGTTTACTTTCTTTTAATTAATATTTAAAGTTCTCAGTTTGGTTAACTGGTGGCATTTCTTGGTTACTTACCTCCATTGGTCCTACACAAGTATCTGTCTTGTTAGTGCAGAGAGTGTTTGGATAGTTCGTTGTAACTCACACTTCTTGATTATTGAACCAGCTGTGCCACTGGGACACCCAGACTTCACGAGTTTACACGTACATGAAATCAAAATAAAGTAATTCGTATAGTAATTTATGCGTATTTGGCGTGCTGTCCGGGGGAGGGCTCCGAGCTCGGAATTTGGCCCGAACCCAGAGTACTCCCCCTCCTTAACTGGGATAGAAACCAGCCAAGAGTGAGGTGATGGGGTGGTGGAGGGATGCTCTGAAACTTGTCGCGGGATAGAGGTGAGAGACGGCTTTATATACCGGCTTCCTCTTGCACTGATTGATTGATTACCTGAACGTGCGCCTCCCGAATTTTGTTAAATAAAACTTCATTTCACGAGTTTACACGTAGGCCTACATGAAATCAAAATAAAGTAATTCGTTTAGTAATTTATGCGTATTTGGTGTGCTGTCCGGGGGAGGGCTCCGAGCTCGGAATTTGGCCCGAACCCAGAGTACTCCCCCTCCTTAACTGGGATAGAAACCAGCCAAGAGTGAGGTGATGGGGTGGTGGAGGGATGCTGTGAAACTTGTCGCGGGATAGAGGTGAGAGACGGCTTTATGTACCGGCTTCCTCTTGCACTGATTGGTTGATTACCTGAACGTGCGCCTCCCGAATTTTGTTAAATAAAACTTCATTTCACGAGTTTACACGTAGGCCTACATGAAATCAAAATAAAGTAATTCGTATAGTAATTTATGCGTATTTGGTGTGCTGTCCGGGGGAGGGCTCCGAGCTCGGAATTTGGCCCGAACCCAGAGTACTCCCCCAAAAAAGCCAAGTAAGCGCAGGATAGCAATGATTAAAACGAAGTGAAATTAACCCCCCAAAAAAGTGAAGGGCACGAGAAGGTATTTGCAAAATCGAGCTTGACCGTTCGACGGGGGGGCTCAGGCAGCATCCTTAATGCTCAACGGCATCGGACGGGTAAGCCCCGCCAGCAGTTGAACGGTAAGCTCTTGCTTACGGCGCGAGATTGTACGAGCATGATTCGGGATCGAGTTTAGCCGTTCGACCGGGAGGGACCTCGCAGCGTCCAACGGGAGCTTTGGATGAAAATGCACGCTGCATCGGACGGGTAGGCCCCGCCTGCAGTCGAACGGAGGGCGCCCACTGCATTCGTTTGGGAGAGTTCGACCAGCGCTTCGAAGGGGCTGGGACACGGGAATAGACCCTTTGCCGCCCATGAACGGGGAACCCACACTGCAACACGAACGTGAGCGTCCGACGACGTCTGAATCAGGCAGGCTCTCACTGCTATTCGAACGGGAGGGATCGACCGGCGCTTCAGGAGGGGGACTGAGCCCGGCTCACGAACGGGGAGCCCACACTGCGTGCGAACGGGGGAGCCTGCAATGTTGTAAAATATATAAACAAAGTCCAAAACGAAATACAATGATTGGTTTTAGCTGGCGTGAATACGGCAAGATAATAGAATTGATTTGAAAATGCGGGCTGGTGTACAGGTGATGGGAATTAACGATTTAATTGGTTAGGGCTTGTTGCGCATTTCTGATGTGGAAGCGGCTGGATCTGATGTAGGTTTTGAAAGCTTCTGATGACCAACGACCCAGGGTTTGAATTTGTTGTTGTGAAAGACCTTTTTGGGCGGCTGTGGTTGCTGCGCCGATACGGAAAGAATGACTTGAGAAATGATTTGCTGCGATACCGGACTGGATGAGAACTGCTTTAAGATGCTGTGAAATTTGTCGCGGGATAGAGGTGAGAGACGGCTTTATATACCGACATCCTCTTGCACTGATTGGTTGATTACCTGAACGTGCGCCTCCCGAATTTTGCTAAATAAAACTTAATATGTGGAGGTTGTTTGGAACCAATCCCTAATTTAAGGTTGTGTGTGTTTCTTATTGCTAATTTCTTTTGGAGCTGCCAGAAAGAATTTAATGTTTCCCTGCTATGGCCAGAGATACTGGGATAGACTCCAGCATCCTCTTGACCCTACAATGGACAAGTGGTTTGAAAACTGGATGGATGTTTGGTGATGCCTCTGGCACAGGAATTACACATTACTCATCACAATAAATGAAAAAAAATCGGTTGTGTAAAAGTCATTGTATAGGAGGGCCTTCTGCTGGAAGGCCAGTTTCCTGCAGAGTTTAGCTCCACTCCTAATTAAACTCACCTGTATCAGCTAATAAAGGTCTTCAGGATTACTAGTATCTAAACTCTGAAGGACATTTGCCTTCCAGGAGCAGGATTGGACATCCCTGACCTAATACAACAGGGAGGTATTCCAGAAAGCAGGGTTAACTTACCGTCACATATACCCCGAACTCTCGGTTGATTAACTCATACCTTGCTTACTTGAGGTATGCTGGTTCCAAAAACGTGTCCAGGAGTAAGTTTAGCCAACCTAGAGTATGTTCCCGGTTAACACACGTGACATTCTCAACAGAGCGACGAATCGATGATTCACCATGGAAACAGACGCTAAGAAAAAAAGCGCCATACTACTTCCTTCTTTTGTTTAATGGCGATTTACATAACCTACTTAGTGCACATCGCCACCTATTTGGTGGTTGTGCAATCATTTTTCAACCTTTTCATTTAATAAGTGATTCACTGAGAATAATATATATATTGTTTGTTTAATGCTAATTATTTAATAAGATATCACATATGTTATTTATTATAGAAATGAATGCATAGAAAACGTCCCGTTACAAAATGGAAAAATAAAATTGAACGCAGATCCATGTGTGAGACAACAATAAAATAAATAATAAATATATTAGAGTTGAATAAACATTTAAATATTACCTAAATATTACAGTTATTGTATAATATATAACTGTAACTATGAAACAAATTTAGTTATATTAAAATAACTATATTATATCCTCCTGGGACCCAGAAAAAAAAAGTTTTTGAATTTAATATTTTGTTTCACATCATTACATTGTTTAGAGCATAAGAAAAAAATGGAAAAATAACATTTTTGAAAAATTATATTTTATTCATATTGTATGCTATGTCCTCTGTAGTGGACACCAGGACTAAGTTGTTTAAAAAATAAAATGACATGAAATTACATGGATACAATGGATTTTTTTTATTTTTTATTCACCAATCAATTTTTAGGTTTCAGGATTTTTTTTAACTAAATTTTGTTTAAAGATGATTCTCAACTATGTTATGAAAGATAGAACGGAATGAATCGATATACCATTTTACCTTATGCAATATGTGGGTAAAATGGCCATACATGGATTTTCCCATTCAATACAATGCATCTATACACTGTATCTAATTTGCATATTAATGTGTTCTTGGAGCAACATGTGTAATGATGGGAGTAAAAATTGGCAACATTTTCATAATAATATCTAATAATTAATAGGAATATTGATATATAATTGATATATAATTTGATATATAATTTTTATATATTCTGTTCACTTGTGTCTCCCAAAATGCCTGCATCATGATTTAGGTCCTGTTGTCCTCTACAGAGGTCATGTATGAAATCAATGTTTTGTAACAGAAAGTCATATTTTGATTAGAAACCCCATAAAATTTTCCTGAGATGTTGATTTATAACAAACAATTTAAAAAATAATCCAATTTAAATGATAATTACAAAATATTATCATATTTCCATAAGAGTGCTAAATTTGATCCCTAAATGAATGTCAGTCATCTCCTAACTTCTTAGGAGAAGTTGTTGTCATGGTGAAACTTCCAAACATTTGGTATCTCTGCAAAGCCCTGAATGTGCTCTTTACAGGACAGCCAGACTTAAAACTGTGACATGTATGATGTCAGAGAAATTCACTAAAATATAATGTCCACTACAGAGGACAAAAGTCTATTCCTGGGTCCCAGGAGGATATAACACTCATCTGAATACCTCTTAAGCAATCTAACCCTGGAACATAACCTGCTCCAGAGCAGGTTATGTTCAGAGAGTAAGTTGCTATGGCTACTTACTTAACCTGAAAATTACCTCCGTTTTTGGAATTGAAAGTTGAGGTTATCCGCTTACTTACTCTTAAACATACCCAGGTATGTCACATAACCTGCTTTCTGAAACAGGCCTCAGGAGCTCACACTTTATTTTGACACAACATTTGAGTGTTTGCTTTGCAACAAAAGTCTTGAAAACATGCCATAAACTGCAACGGAACTGAACTGTTTGAATGGTATACAAATAGGGTGTGAGAAATTAGACACTCGGGTTCCTTTTGGTTATTCAGTAAAGAAGAAAGAAAAAAAACAACTCACTGTTTGGACTGTAGTATACACAAACAACATCCGATCTCATACAGATTAATCCATATAAATGCAGCTATGTCCACATTCAAGCATTTCAGTGGGCTTTAAACAGCTCGCACTGATTTGCGAAATTTACTTCCAATAAACAAAATTAAAATTAAACATTAATAACTTACTTTTCGTGTCGTCAGTTGCGTGCACCCTGAAGGTATCCCGATTCTTGGCTCATTTTGGCCCTGTCCCAAATGGCACGCTTCATGTGCACTTGTGGACTTACAATTACCGTTAAGTCTACAAAACCACGGGGCAGGGTTCCTCAAATCCAGCCCTGGAGGGCCACTGTCCTGCAGAGTTTAGCTCAAACCATGATCAAACTCCCTTACCTGTAATTTTCTAGTAATTCTGAAGACCTTGACTAGCTTGTTCAGGTGCGGATTTGAGGAACCCTGCCGTAGGGTGTCCCATTTGTCATTTCAGGGCCTGGTTTCAGATTAAGCCAGGATTAGGCCTTAGTTCAACTAGGACATTTAAGTAGCTTTTATAAATGTGCCTTAAAAAAAAAAACATTACTGGTGTGCATCTTGAGACAAAACAAGGGCACTGACATATTTTAAGATATGTCAGTGCAAGTTGCTTTTAGATAAAACAGCTCAAACATGCATTTTAGTCTGGGACTAGGCTTAAGCCTTGCCTGCGAAAGCGGGGGTTAGTTTCAGAAGGGTGCTCGCAAGCACCCCCTTTGCGGCCGATATGCGCCCTCGATGCACACTTTTGCCGAGCACGCAAGCTTCGCAGCAGACTTCTACCCGACAGTCAAAGCGGCATTACGTACACGAAAGTGTGGACTTGGAGGAAGATTGCGAGGGCTTAGGGTTCCATTTGGGACAGGGTCTTTGAAACGTGAAGACTCACTCTGACTGGATCATTAAATCAGTGAGTTGTTGACTCGAGAACAGAGCCATATGCGACAGCAGTGCCTGGAAGTTAGTGCAAAGCTGATAACTGCCTAACCTTCCCCCACCTACTCTAACTATAAGCTCCACCCTAGCGGTGGGTCTGAGACTGCTGACCTGAAACTACTGTGAAATATGGAGCTGTGGCTCTGCAGTTGGATACTATTGCTCAGAGGGAGTAGAGATTTCTTCAGTTTGAAATAACAAGGAGGAATGATATGTTTTTATAAAATGTAATGGAGTAAAAAGTATGATATTTTGCTTTGGAATGTAGTGATATAAAAGTAAAAGTTTCTAAAAATAAAAATACTCTGATAAAGTACAGATACTTGAAAAATGTACAGTAACAAAGTAGAGGTCTGCGCGGGACTGTTTTTTTCGTCCCGCTCCCGCCCGCTCCTGCAATGTTTCTATTCCGCACGCACCCACTCCCGCCTAAAATTCACTCTGTGTTCACCCGCTATCCGCATATAGTGATTTTCTTCCCGACCCGACGGGATCATTTCCAGAATCTCGCGTTTAAACTTTCCCTAAAGAAAGAGAGTGATTGGGGATAACAAATATAAAATGTTGCATATACAAGATTTGTATTTGTTGTTTGTCTATGATGCTGTCAACACCCTAAAAAATGTCAGAGAAAAAATGTCACAAAGAATAATAGGCTAAATATCACAGAGAAAAATAGGCTAAATTAAATAGCCTACAACATGTCCCTCAAAACTATAGGCTATGCCAAAATTAAATAAACGAAAACTGTTGGCTTACTAGCTATACTGCAAAATGCAGACTGACTGACGACCGTTTCAGAACGTCTCTCCTTCAAAATCCGATCACAAAGGTTGAATGTTCTCTGAAGGTGCACTCGCGCAGACCTCTAATGCAAAGAACATATCTTGCCAGGTTTCTCAGGACAGGGAACTGGGGACTGTGTGAACGCCACCACTGCAGAAAGTTTTGTTCACTTCAAGTTCAAGCACAGAAGCGCTGATGTCAAAGCATCTCGGGAGCGACCGGGTTATTGTCAGACCGCCCGCTCCCGCCTAAAGTACACTAAAGTTACCGACCGCAATCCGCCTTTCATTCAAAATTTAATCCCGCGCAGCAAGAAATCTTATCGGGTCCCGCGGTTCCCGCGGGAGTGCCGCGGGAATGCAGACCTCTATAACAAAGTAACAAACTGTCCACCACTGGAATTAGGCAATGTTTGACAGTGACTGTGCCATAAAGTGACTTTGGTTAATGTAAATTAATATTATAGCTGCCACAAATTACTTTGAAATACCTTTAAGTACAATAGCTGAGAAAAGGCTGAAGACTGTATCAAGAGTTCAGTATAACACTGGTCTGTATGTGAGAATGGTACAAAAGAAGCAATTACTCTAAACAACCATGTTAAAGCACGTCTGGAGTCTGCAGACAAGCATAATGGTAAAAAATCTGGACAGAGAGAGAAAAAGAGGAGGGCCCATCAAACATCCAGCTGTATTTACCTATCCGGTGAGGTTGCATGCCTTGCATGCATGCTGCACTCTGTCACATTTGAACCCTTTAATTGGAGATATAAAGCATCCTCTTGGCAGATCCACATGAAATAATAACTAATGCATAGTGACTGATTCAGGCTGTTCAGTTTGTTTTGGTTGGTATAAAAGTAGTCTTCAGAACTCGGATGTTAGTCACTCATTGTGGTCACTTAATTTGGTCTCTCAAGTCACATTGATTATGCAAATGAATCAAGTGTAAAAACATCCTCTGTGTAGTCTGGAGTGCAGCCTCTGCTGACCACTTATTTCAACAGGCGAATTTGTTCAGCCGAGAAGGTGGTCAACCCGAGGACCTAAGAGGAAATGGCTGTGTTTTCACTTGCTGTTTGGCCTGTATTTGTGTGTGTGTGCGTGTATGCGTAAATATGCAAGTACATGTATGGTATTGCCTGTCCACTGAATTTAGGATACCATATGGTTACACTTTAACTCAAAGGTCAAATGTGACATGTTTCAGAAAAGATCTTTTTGCTCTATGCTCATAAATCAGCTTAAATTCTCACTTGTGAAGGAGTTTTCGACCTTTTAGGTTTATGAACAGCATGTAAAGTATTAAATCACTGTCACTTACTGTGCTCAACTAGAGGGTCATCTTGGATAATGAACTGAAGTTCATATTTAAACTTGAATACTGGATTGTGCTTGGTAATATTATTTTTAAAAAGTTTAATGATAAATATTTCTATGTGGCTGAAAAAATGAGTTGCAAAAATAACTGTTTTTAAATGGGTTTCTCTAACACTTATCCTATCTACCTATCAATGCATCACTTGTAATTACCTTTTCATCTTTTCTCCAAGGAGAAAGTATTGAATTTTTTTTATTTAAAAGAGAAAAATGTTGTTTGTGATTATGAATACATGTACTGATAAAAACCCATATATCCCCTATTAGTGCATTATGGAACACACATGACTCTAGAGGCCTGATCGAAAACATGGACATATATGGTGCTAAATTCTGTGTGTGAACATGAAGAAATTAGTATAGGTCATATGAAAATCCTGAAACTCATTGGAGAGAGCATAATCTTTTTTTTTTAAAGACATGTTTAAAATTCTATTGAACCTTATTATATACACTCATTGGCCATTTTAATAGGTACACCTTGCTAGTACCAGATTGGTACTAGCAATTTTTTTTGCATTTAAAACTGCTTTAATTCTTCACGGAATAGATTCAGCAAGGTGCTGGAATCGTTTCTCAGAGATTTTGGTCCATATTGACATGATAGCATCACGCAGTTGCTGCAGATTTGTCGGCTGCACATCCATGATACGAATCTCCCATTCCACCACATCCCAAAGCTGCTCTATTGATTGAGATCTGGTGACTGTGGAGGCCATTTAAGTATAGTGAACTCATTGTCATGTACAAGAAACCAGTTTGAGGTGATTTGAGCTTTGTGACATGGCACATTATCCTGCTGGAAGTAGCCATCAGAAGATGGGTACACTGTGGTCACAAAGGGATGGACAAGGTTAGAAACAATACTCAGGTAGGCCATGTTGTTTAAATGATTCTCAATTGGTACTAAGGAGTCCAAAGTGTGCCAAGGAAATATTCCCCACACCATTACACCACCAGCAGCCTGAACCGTTGATACAAGGCAGGATGGATCCATGCTTTCATGTTGTTTGTGCCAAATTCTGACCCTACCATCTGAATATCCAGCAGAAAAATCGAGATTCATGAGACCAGACAATGTTTTTATAGTCTTCTATTGTCCAATTTGTAGCCTCAGTTTGCTGTTCTTATCTGACAGGAGTGGCACCGGTGTGTCTTCTGCTGCTGTAGCCCATCAGCTTCAAGGTTTGACGTTGTGCGTTCAGAGATGCTCTTCTACAGACCTTGGTTGTAACGAGTGCTTATTTGAGTTATTGTTACCTTTCTATCAGCTCGAACCAGTCTGGCCATTTTTCTCTGACCTTTGGAATCAAAAAGGCATTTTCACCAACAGAACTGCCACTCACTGGATATTTTCTCTTTTTCAGACCATTCTCTGTAAACCCTAGAGATGGTTGTACGTGAAAATCCCAGTAGATCAGCAGTTTCTGAAATACTCAGACCAGCCCGCCTGGCACCAACAACCATGCCACAATCAAAGTTACTTAAATCACCTTTCTTCTCCATTCTGCAGATCATCTTGACCATGTCTACATGCCTAAATGCATTGAATTGCTTCCATGTGATTGGCTGATTAGATATTTGCATTAACGAGCAGTTAAACAGGTATACCTAAAAAAAAATTTAAAAAATAAAGCAAAATAATTCATGCATTTTAAATGCATTCATGGTCTTTTCAATGAAAATATATTGCATTTTTGTGCCTGTTCAAAAAAACTTCAAGGGCCAGATTTATATAATTTTTGATTTTACATTGTATTTTTTTCTCTTAGCTCAGAGCTATTGTATCAGCCACAATTTCAACAAGCTAAATGAACATAACATGGAACTCAAAACTCTTCTGTTGTTCTTGTGTTTGCAGAATGATGGGTGACGTTCAGTTTGTTACAGGATCTCATGTCTCCAAGACGACTATGACTCTGGGACGAGGTTCCCCCAGCAAAGAGCCCCCCGTTTTTACCCTCCCGCCACGTAATACCCGCGTCTGCCAAGGGGGTACCGCACGCCTTGAAGGGAAGGTGAGAGAGATTCTTCATAACCATCCTGATCCAGACCCTCAACTGATCCTCAGTATTGTAATAAAGCAGACACTGTGTCTGCCAATGAATTTCATTCAAGACTCCCAACAATAATCCATTTTGGACACTAGCTCTATTCCAAAACCTAATGTGCTGCCTTGCTGTCTGCTGCACATATAGGCAGTTGGCAGTTGTGAGTGGATGGTCCTGTTTTTCTAAGAATTTACAGAAATATGTGATCCTTCTTGAAATTTCAAGCCTTCCTCCTGTGTCCTAAGCGGTTAGCAAAGAAATATAAAATGTTATGTAAGATTATATGATATGATTATATGAGTTTTTCTTTTGAAGATTCTTATCAGGCAAACATCTGTATTATATTACGTTCTGAGAGTGTGATGAGGACAGTGTATTTGGACACTTCCTTACGGTCTCAGACTGACACAGCAGGCAAATACTCCAATAATATATGTGTCTGTTAAAGCTGTGTGTGTGCTGTCTGAGGCCAGAGAGAATGACATTTTAAGAGTGTCTGGAAGAGTAAACTTCAGAATTCAAGCACTTTTTGTGCTACAGACATGAATTATATCTCAAATCATGCAGAGAGAGGGCTTTTCACACTTGAACAAGTTAACCCTGGGTCATTCTAAACACTGGGTAAATGGAATCCTGAGTTATCTTGTTTCACATTTCACACTGCTCATACTTAACCTGAGGTTACCGATTAATCCTCTGGGTTAATATTCTTATTTGTGTAATTGTGGGTCAGTGTCATTGATTGAACACTGCACATCCTCATACTACAGTATATATTGCATACTGTACTATCAAGTCTTTCCTGAATGGATTTTTGAACTATAAAGGTAAGAATAAAATGGTCTCTTCTCTCCAATTGAAGTGATTTTGTCACAAGGTTAAAACAACTCAATTTGGGTCATTTATGGCAACCCTGCGTTGAGTCAGCTGGGTTGTGTTAAATGTTTGACCCAACATACTGGGCTGTTTTTCTTCTGGGATAGAAATTAAAAAAACATGCAGAATAACTACAGTAACAAAGACAGCAGTAATATTCAAAAGGAAAAGACTTACTGATAAGCAAGAACACTCAGAAATGGACAAAAATACAAAGAAAAGTAAAAACAATGTTTACATGTGTATGTGCATGAGAAAAAAAGTTATTTTTAGAAGTTCAGTTTTTAAATTAAATTGTTGAATAAATATTGAATAACTTGCTATTAAGTCCCAAAATAGTCGCTCTACAGCCAAAGCATCTGACTTTGAGTGCAGCCAAGAAACACAGAGACTGTAAGTCTCTAATAAAAAATGAAAGTCAGGAATAAACTGTGTATAATGGTGTATTATGGTGGCCTTTCCGTTTAAAGTGTTTTAATCACTCCTCTTAAGTGCCATGTTGGTTTAGTTCACTCCTCTCTCTCCTTTGATTAGTTTTATTCTACTTTCCACAAATATTCCTGTCATTAGCGCCACGAACACAGATAACTCGTGTGACGTGCATGCTCTCATTTATGTCACCACTCCCAACACTGTTGGGTTACTTACTTTGAATGATTCAACCCAAATAGGGTCAAACCCAGCTTCCTTACCTAACAGTTTTAACCCAGCTTTTTGGTTGAAAAAAATACCCCAGATGTGCCCCACAAAGCACGTGATTTGGTGTCTGTTGCTAATCATCTAGCCGTAATATTCTAACACCACATTTTTCACATTGTACAAGTTCGGTAGTGCACCCTGATGAAAAATACAGCATTGCTGGTCACCAGCATAAAGTATGTTTTGTATGTTGAGACCAGCATGGGATGCTGGTTACTGATTTGCTGGTCACCAGCATGGGTAGTAGGGTTGGGCGATGTCTACCAAATTGGCATCGGATGATGTCTACAGTGTAACATCGCGATGGAAGATGACATCGGGGTGGGGGGATTTAATTCATTGGAATGAATTAAAAACGCTCGCTCTGCTCTGCGCCAGTGGACATGCACATGTGGGACCCGTCTGGAAAAAGAGAATGTGCACGGAACTGGAAGGGCTTGAATGAAGCGTGTTTGGCTTTAGATAAAACTACTAGAGGATATAGCGCTGAAATATCATTACTAAAAACGATCCTGAGTGCTTGTGGTGTGATCTGCACTGCTGTTTTGATGCATTGCTCACTTCAACAAGAAACAGTAAAATGGTGCTACCGTTCTGTCTCGCGTTCCGGATGGAAACATGCTGGGGTCCTGATGCGGACCGTGGTCCGCCATTTGAATATCAGTGGTTTAGTTCGAATCACGTGGAATCACGATGCCGGCTCAACATCGTGATGTTTGTCAGCATCGGCAATGGGCGATGGCATCGTCTATCGGCCCAACCCTAATGGGTAGTGGGAGTGCTGGTGAACCAGCTACACCAGCTCAGTTTTGGTTGAGAACAGCATGATACCAGCATGAACAGAACTATACCAGTTCTAACCAGCCTGGACCAACAGGGAATTCATACTGGTTTATGCTGGATTTTTCAGCAAGGCAATGTGGGCTACATCTGTTTAGGTTGTTACATCCATGTTATGTTTCTGACTTGAATGCTTGATGTCGTAATAACGAATAGCCGACTCGGAGGTACAAGTTTTCTAGTTGCACTTAAAGGGTTAGTTCACCCAAAAATGAAAATTCTGTCTTTAATTACTCACCCTCATGTCGTTCCAAACCCGTAAGACCTTTGTTTATCTTTGGAACACAAATTAAGATATTTTTGATAAAATCCGATGGCTCAGCGAGGCCTGCATCGCCAGCAATAACACTCCCTTTTTCAATGCCTATAAAGCCACTAAAAACATATTTAAAACAGTTCATGTGTCTACAGTGGTTCAACCTTAATATTATAAAGCGACGAGAATACTTTTTGTGTGCCAAAAATAACAAAATAGCGACTTTATTCCACAATATCTAGTGATGGGCGATTTCAAAACATGAAGCTTTGAAGCTTTACGAATCATTTGTTTCAAATCAGTGGTTCAGAGTGCCAAAATCCCATGATTTCAGTAAACGAGGCTTTGTTACGTCATAAGTGTTTCAATAGTTCACGTGACTCTGGCAGTTTGATACGCGCTCCGAACCACTGATTCGAAACAAAAGATTCGTAAAGCTTCGAAGCTTCATGAAGCAGTGTTTTGAAATCGCCCATCACTAGATATTGTTAAATAAAGTCACTTTTTTGTTATTTTTGGCGCACAAAAAGTATTCTAGTCGCTTTATAATATTAAGGTTGAACCACTGTAGTCACATGAACTGTTTTAAATATGTTTTTAGCAGCTTTCTGGGCACTGAAAAAGAGAGTGTTATTGCTGGAGATGCAGGCCTTACTGAGCCATCGGATTTTATCAAAAATATCTCAATATGTGTTCTGAAGATAAACGAAGGTCTTACGGGTGTGGAACGACATGAGGGTGAGTAATTAATGCCATAATTTTCATTTTTGGGTGAACTAACCCTTTAAAGGCAGCACAAGACAGAGAAGTCTCTATTCATTTGCAACTAATCTGGGGTGTGTTTCCCAAAGCGAACTATGTTCACAAGTTCCGTCATTACCAATAGAGTTCAATGGATTACAACCATAGTTGAGTAACGATGCTTTCAGGAAATGCACCACAGATGTATTCGAAGAAACTATATTACAAATCCGTCTGTGGTGAGTGAGATTGGTGTGAAAATGGCAAGAAAGTGCTGTCTGTATATCCATAGTCTTGGCTCTTCTAGTTTCCCTTTTTGAATGACAAATTCAGACTACAGCCTCCTGCTGTTATGGAGAGTTCCAACATACGGTTGGAATATGTGGTGTGTTCAGACTTTTTGTC
This sequence comes from Mylopharyngodon piceus, assembly GCA_039654765.1. Lineage (NCBI taxonomy): Eukaryota > Metazoa > Chordata > Actinopteri > Cypriniformes > Xenocyprididae > Mylopharyngodon > Mylopharyngodon piceus. The sequence continues at coordinate 30,578,677 of CM077441.1, read as the reverse complement.
CCAGTTGCAGGCAACACAAGGCAACACCACTTTCATTGCCGCTAGTTCTTTGATGCTGGTTTTGTTGTGACAAAGCATTAAAATGCTTAGAATATCTAAGCAAGCACCCTAGTATTGTGACAGCGAGTTTTGGATGGCCAAACACCGCTCATTTTTCCAGAATATATAAATATTGAATTGTCTGTGTAATTTATTGACACGCAAAATAACAGACATTCCATTTCAGGTCACACAGTCCTGAGTCGAACTTTGTGCTACCTGCAGTGCTTTCATAAGGTATGAATGTTTTATGCAAGTATAATTCAGAATTGCTCCTGAAGCGTAAAGTGTTCTAGCAGACACAGGAAAGCCATGAGCACAGGTACATCTGGAGTGAGATTGCTATGACTGTTAGTGGAAAGTCTGACAGGATCTCCTCTATCTTCATGTATTAGCACTAGCTTTACATCCATTTTTACATTCTGAACGCAGACAGTGTCTGTTTTTGCTCTCAGCTGACATTCCTAGGCTGAAAACAACAACTGAAAACAACACACAGGATCCAGCTTTATTTTTAACATGCCTTTTCATACACTGAACTCTCTTAATTTGCTTTCAGCTGTTGACTGAAGTAAACTTTGCATTTAAACTAGCACCATCTTAAATGGTTCGTATCATAGTTTTGTTTATCATTTTATATTTTTTGAGTTCTGATTATTTTCATTCAGATGAAATGAAACTTATTTACAAATAACTCTTTTGTTTTAATGGGGCTATATATAGAATTCAGAAACACTTGTTATTAGTGACACCGGTGGCCGTTAAGTGAACTGCAGTCAGCAACTTGTTACTCATGCCCTGATATACTCACGGCAAAGTTATTTTTCGTTCGTTGCTTAGAAGTAAAAAGTGTTGGAGATACCTTTGCAGTGATATACTGTTAAGGAACATCCCGACGCCATCCACAGTGATGAGAGTGACGTTTAGATGAATATGTATGTGCTGCGCACTTTCCTCTCAGTCATAAAATAAACACAACAAAAATGACAACGGTGAGAAAGTAGCAGTTTAGAAAGCATCTGATCATAGCGATTTGCACAAGCTCTGCGGTACCATGTCGACAGATGAAGTAATTAAAATTACACTGTTATGGTAGTTTGGTTATAAAGTATATTTGAGACTATAGACTATATAGATAGTCTATAGTCTATATGGCAAGGTTTGACTATAATTTTAATTAGTCCCATTTCTTTGCATGACATTGACATTACAATACAGAATAGCTCTTTCGGCATTATATGAACATTGTATAAGCATTCGTTTCATGTGTCATAGAACTGAAGAGAGCCTCTCTTAAGCACTCATTAATGTCACATCCTTTTGATTTTCCTGGTAACAAACGTCCCGAGTCTGCAGGCTTCTTATTTTTTATATTTTGTTACAAGCTGTTCACACATTGGCAATAAAAAGTGATTAATAAATGAACATTCTTACATCTAAGCCCTTTAACAGGTGAAGGAAATATGTGTCATATTAAAAGGTTGACTGTGACTGAAGTTGTGAGTTTTCAGTGTGTTGTGGTCTGTTCTAGTCGTCCTGTGAGACAGCTGAAAGAGCGCAAACAGGGATTAAAATACCTTTGTCTTGTGACTCCTTGCTTCCTGTTGTACTGCTGTTTTCTTTCAGGGCACTGAGAGGTGAAGTCAAGCATCAAAAGTTAGGCATGGTGGAGGTTTGACTGCAGTATTTTAGGATTTTAGGTTTGGTATTTTGTTTTATGTGTTTACCAAACCCCAAACCCTCTTGTTTAGATAATGTCTAATCAAAACTATTTGTATAAAAGCACCCTTGTGAAAAATTTCAGATTACTCGTATTGTCTTTGAAATATGGTTAACATGTACTGTCAAATATGCTGATACGCATTTATGGTAAACTAAAATTCAATTTAATGTCATTTATATTGACACTTATATGTAATGTTTTTGAATATATTTGTAATTACATATAATTATATAATATAATATACCTGTAAGTGCAGGTTTTTAAAAATAAACTTTAAAGATTTGAAGTACACTACAAGTGCACATTCAATACAATTAAGCACACGATGGCAGTGATTCATGTTTGAAAATTAGGTTTGGACAATTTATATACACTTTGGATTACACTATGTTTTTGGGATGTACTTTGGGAACTCTTGGTTCAAGTAGTAAGCTAATTTACTGGGTAAACCTTGACGTATAATAAAATAGATTTAAACAGACATTCGTGCACATGCATGTACCTCTGTTTGCTAGATTTATTGTGGAGTGTAAAGGTTCAGGGGCACCATGTGCAGAGAAGTTTCTCTGGTTCTCATGAGATGAGTGTCAGAGCACATGCGATCGAACACAGTGAACTAGTCTCTCAGAGTCAGACTTTTAGACTGCGGTTTATTCTGGCGGAGAACCACCCAATTAGACAGGAAATGACTGTTTGAGTGTCATGCAAAGTGATCAACCACAGTGTGTGTATTTTAGGGATGGGTTTATCTGAAATTGATTATACCACAGTAATCAAGATAAAATTCTAATTGTGGCGTGTGCTTTTGGCAAGTGCCTCATATATTACAATATGCATCAGCAGTACATAAACAGATTGTGGGCAATCTGTGGCTATGTTGTTTCAGATCACTGACCACACACACAGGGACAAAGACCATTATAAACTGCAGTACAACTACTGGAGTGTAAAGAAAGACATGCTCTAAAACGCTTCATAGGACTTCAGTACGATCCAGTTCAGCAGGAATCTAATAAGGAAGAGAGAATCCACAATAAAACTGTCAGACACCTCTCTCACAGGGACACAGAAGCACATATCTCATTTCTAATGGCTGGAAAGAGCTACAGTGGCATCGGTATATCATGAGTTAGACTTGAGACCCTAATTTAGTTTTGGAAGACTGAAGATTTTCCAACTTTATTGTATAGAAGCAACTTCTGAAGACAAACAATATCAGTCATTATGCTGGAAGTCTTTGGGAGTGGCATCTATTATAAATAAACAGGTTTTGGTGTTGTTGATTTTGCTACTTTAGTTGCTAAGGTGCCCAAGTCAAAAGAGCACACCCTTGTCTATGATATACTTGTCTTTAGAAATGGTTTGGATCTTGGATTTCACGTGTTTATAATCCAGCATGCATTAATCGTAGATGTGATTGCTTAGAACAGTGCATCTATCCTGAAAATGGTGCATGATGTGAAGATCATTCATGTCTTTACGGTTAACGTATGAGAAGAATTACTTGTTAAACTTAAATACTTAAAGTTATTGGTTTATCAATAACCTGTATGAGAAATAGTAATGATGATCTCTCTCTCTCTCTCTCTCTCTCTCTCTCTCTCTCTCTGAGAGGCAGTGAGACACTGACTTTCTGAAAAATCGGACAGAACAGGAGCTTATTGAAATGGACAGGAGCTTACTTTCACTTCCATAAACTCATGCTTTTCCTCTTTCTTTTCTGTCTTTCTGTCTCTCTCTCAATTCATCCTTTCTCTTTCCACTTCCAGCAGTCCTAATACATCTGTTCTCTCTAATTTTTCACTATGTACAAAACATTTGTGCACCAAAATGTTGATAAATGAATTGATAAGGATAGATATAAAAATGTTATCTCTGTGGCATACTAAGTCAGCTAGCTACCTAGACACCATTTTAAGGCCAGAAACATTTATGTAAGTATGCAAATGCTGGGTGTGTCTCAATCAGCCCGTAGTCTCAATCACAGAAATCCTTCCAGTGCACTGAAAAAAGTCCCTAAAAAGTCCCACAATGCACTGCCAGGGAACATCGATGATCACTATGTTTCCTTCCCGCAAATTCTGAAGCGCGAAACAGAAATTGTGTGAGCCAACTCAATAGTGTTGTCAAATATTAATAGGTATTTTTATACATATTGATACTGAAATATCTGGAACGGTTCCAATACTTATTTTCTGCATTATCGATACAACGATAAATCCCACCTCTCACAGATGTTCCGGGAAAATCGTGCATATTCCATGATGCCCACAAATTATATACAATATCCTGGAAATTGAGAGAGTGAGAGAGAAACCCTGGCTGCATCCAAAACTGTATACTCTCTTGAGTAGGAACTTATTTTGAATAAGTAATTATTTTACGACCACTAAAAAAGTATGTTTTATATAGTATGAGTGTGCGTGTACTGTGTAGTATGAATGTAATCTGGTCGTACTACATTCGCCATGCTGTCATTATCATTATCATGTGACCTACCAGCGTCAGTTGCGTCACTTCACTGCCATTCACAAATCCTCTCCTGTGGCCTCATGGGGTAGTATAGTGTCCATCATATGCACATCAGAATCTCACCAGAAGTTACTTTAGAATCAGCCCCTGTTTCCACTAAGATGCGTTTTCGGGTGAACTGATCACAAGTGGTCAGCCAAGGCGTATTAACGTTTACACCTGGTATCGCATTTCAAATGCATCTTCTGTGACCACTTGCGTTTGGATTTTGTGGAGACCCTCAGCTCTAATTTCGTCAAACTACATCACTTTCACTTTCAGCGCACAGATACTACTGAATGAACGAACCCGTGTTGCGTGGTTTACGCGAATGAATATAATATAAAAAAAAATGTACTATAATATATATTTGGGGGGAAAAGAGTTTTCGCATGGGTGGAATTTCAGCACGGGATAGCGGGTATTGTGCATTATTTTACTTATTCACGCAGGTTTTACACTCACATCCAAAGCGCACACATAAAGCCGCCTCTCATACAGCTCGCGAGTACCAAATTGAGTTATTTTACGTGGCTTATTAGTGCTTAAACAGTCAAATACACAGAAAAATGTGTCAAAATGCCCGTCCTGGCAAGTATTCACGTAAACACAGTCGGTTAGGTCTAAAGTGAATGTAAACAGTTGGGAAAAAAACACATATGTAACAGTATATTGGATCTGTGCATTCACTCTTAAAGTGACAGCAGCCTAATAAGCCTTCTACTGTCTGTCATTAATGTTAATAAAAACTGAATAACTTTTGTAACTTTAATTGTTAGGATTATTCTGTATTTAATTTTAAAACTGAAAAAACACAAATACATTGAGGAGAATTTAGGTGAGATAATTGTAATGGTAATTGATCAGTGTTAATATGTGAATATAAGCCTATATTATAATCTGTTCATCATATAAATGTAACATGTATGTTCTGTTTTAGTTTCATTTTCACTCGGTTTGCTCTGTTCCTGTTTGCCTGTGTAAAGAAGGCAAGTAGGCAACTGTCAGTAGGCATCAACTTAATCATAAAGAAATGCATGAAAATTAACTTCATTAGGTGCATCCTAGGATGCATTTTAAACAGAGTTATTGAAGGAGTTACCATGTATGCTGCCACTTGTGTTGCCCGCTTTTCTTTACTGTCTGCTCCAATTCACCCATTTAAAAATTAAAATGCTAGTTTAATAAAGACATTTGAATGCAGTTAAAGGGATAGTTCATCATTTACTCACCCTCAAGTTGTTCCAAACCTATATGAATTTCTTTCTTATGCTGAACACAAAAGAAGATTTTTAAGAATATGGGTACTAATGTAACCCTGAAGGAGGGAACGGAGACGTTACGTCAGTGAATGACGAATTGGGATTACTGACGTAACTCGTAGTGACCAACTGAATGGGAACCAAACAGTTGATTGGCCCCATTGACTTATATAGTATGGGAAAAAAATACTTTGGATGTCAATGGGGCCCATTCAACTGTTTGGTTACCGACATTCTTCAAAATATCTTCTTTTGTGTTTAGCAAATAAATTACAGAAATCAAACATACAGTATACCTGATAATGCATTCATATAAAAAACATTGAGTCCATGTATAAAAACTTGTTTTACATGAATATTAAACAGGCTTTTTTAATGAAACGGGGATTTTTGTAATATCTATATAAGGACACTGTGTATAAGAATATAGTGGAGCAGAATGAGTTTTGTTTAACAGAGAAGAGCTGAGCATGTGTTAATGATATCAGAGTGTTTGAGTGCTCTGGGAGCCTCTAGACTGATTGTGCCGCAGTATTTCAGGTGCGTGACCTCGCCAGGTTTTAACAGCGAAGGTGAAGCCAGGAAAAAGTGATAACAGGAAAGAGAGAGAGAGAGAGGGGGGAGAAACATGAGGTTGAGTTCACTGTCAAACAACAGCCTGATGTTTCGGCCCACTACCCAGTGGAATGTGAGCAGTGTGTATCAGTTTACTATATAAACCTTCATGACCTGAGGGCCGTTGTGCCGTCCGTTTGAGCTATGAGAGTTATTTACAGTGCTTGAAAGGGAGCACTGTATTAAAATTCATCTCACTTCTGCTTCTCTTTACTCACAATTAATTCAACTTAAACCATTTAATGCAGTGTTTCATTTTTTTTGCCCTAAAGCCTCATCAGTCATGCTCAAGTACCACTTAACCCCACCAAACCAGAAATGTCTTTGTTTTTACTATCAGTTAACACTATTAATAATATTAAATGGCTTGAATTATAATGATTTACCTTGAAACTTATATAATATCAATATTGTAGAAGACAAAAACAGAGTCACTAAGTAGCTTCCTGCTCCTCAATAAGAAACCTGTACATACTGTATGTACAGACTCCATTAAAACTCAATTTTTTCTAGATTAAAATTAGGTAATCTCCTCCTGACTTTAAGTTGGAACTATTGTGCATAATTATGTAATGACAACAGATTGTACTCTGAGCTGTTTACATTGTTGGACTTGATTCACATATAATTATATAACATATAGTTATACAAACCCGATTCCAAAAAAGTTGGGATGCTGTACAAATTGTGAATAAAAAAGGAATGCAATAATTTACAAATCTCATAAACTTATATTTTATTCACAATAGAATATAGATAACATATCAAATGTTGAAAGTGAGACATTTTGAAATGTCATGCCAAATATTGGCTCATTTTGGATTTCATGAGAGCTACACATTCCAAAAAAGTTGGGACAGGTAGCAATAAGAGGCCGGAAAAGTTAAATGTACATATAAGGAACAGCTGGAGGACCAATTTGCAACTTATTAGGTCAATTGGCAACATGATTGGGTATAAAAAGAGCCTCTCAGAGTGGCAGTGTCTCTCAGAAGTCAAGATGGGCAGAGGATCACCAATTCCCCCAATGCTGCTGCGAAAAATAGTGGAGCAATATCAGAAAGGAGTTTCTCAGAGAAAAATTGCAAAGAGTTTGAAGTTATCATCATCTACAGTGCATAATATCATCCAAAGATTCAGAGAATCTGGAACAATCTCTGTGCGTAAGGGTCAAGGCCGGAAAACCATACTGGATGGCTGTAATGGAAATCACAACATGGGCTCAGGAATACTTCCAGAAAACATTGTCGGTGAACACAATCCACCGTGCCATTCGCCGTTGCCGGCTAAAACTCTATAGGTCAAAAAAGAAGCCATATCTAAACATGATCCAGAAGCGCAGGCGTTTTCTCTGGGCCAAGGCTCATTTAAAATGGACTGTGGCAAAGTGGAAAACTGTTCTGTGGTCAGACGAATCAAAATTTGAAGTTCTTTTTGGAAAACTGGGACGCCATGTCATCCGGACTAAAGAGGACAAGGACAACCCAAGTTGTTATCAGCGCTCAGTTCAGAAGCCTGCATCTCTGATGGTATGGGGTTGCATGAGTGCGTGTGGCATGGGCAGCTTACACATCTGGAAAGGCACCATCAATGCTGAAAGGTATATCCAAGTTCTAGAACAACATATGCTCCCATCCAGACGTCGTCTCTTTCAGGGAAGACCTTGCATTTTCCAACATGACAATGCCAGACCACATACTGCATCAATTACAACATCATGGCTGCGTAGAAGAAGGATCCGGGTACTGAAATGGCCAGCCTGCAGTCCAGATCTTTCACCCATAGAAAACATTTGGCGCATCATAAAGAGGAAGATGCGACAAAGAAGACCTAAGACAGTTGAGCAACTAGAAGCCTGTATTAGACAAGAATGGGACAACATTCCTATTCCTAAACTTGAGCAACTTGTCTCCTCAGTCCCCAGACGTTTGCAGACTGTTATAAAAAGAAGAGGGGATGCCACACAGTGGTAAACATGGCCTTGTCCCAACTTTTTTGAGATGTGTTGATGCCATGAAATTTAAAATCAACTTATTTTTCCCTTAAAATGATACATTTTCTCAGTTTAAACATATATGTCATCTATGTTGTATTCTGAATAAAATATTGAAATTTGAAACTTCCACATCATTGCATTCCTTTTTTATTCACAATTTGTACAGTGTCCCAACTTTTTTAGAATCGGGTTTGTAATTCACCAGGTGTAAATGATAAAAACACATAAACATAATATAAATGCGGTATTACATTGTTAAATGTAAACAACAGCGAGAACACATTGTGATTTTTGCATACATAATGTAATGTGTTGGTCTTTTTTTCTTGCATCTACAGTATTTGCCAATTTAAAGCTGCTTTTACACTGTATTGATTGTCATACGCAGCTAACAGAAAACAAGATGTGTGTTGAGTGTCACAACAAAAACAGCTCGGATTCAGCATTTCATGTCTATCTTTTCTCACATATTAAAATTGCTGAGTAGCTCAGACAAATGTGTTTTTATCTCACGTTTGCTTTTGTTAACCCTGTCGGTTAGCATTGGTGTAGGGTTTAGTGTAGGTGATACGTTATTTTCAAACACGATAGAGCATTAAACTTTTAGCTCCACTCACCGGACATTTTATTTCAAACTACTGCGATACGTACAACCACCAACGCAATAAAACGTCGATTCCTGTTTCGGATAAAACTGAATGTGCTTTTAGTGCCACTTCACTTTGAAAATGTCACGAAATGTGCAACAAGCCTGCAAAAGTTTCAGTAAATGCAAGACTAGTTCATACTCATAATAGTCAGATTACACCTCATTCATAAAGTCTGTGAGTGTATTGTTTATCAGCGTGTGTGGCATGTGTACATTACTGAATGGATAGCTCTGAATACACTAAATTGAGCATATAGTAACTATTTTATAGAATGTGGTTAGTAGCTATGTAAGTATGTGCTATGTCAAGTTTTGGCTGTATGTCAGTAACAGCAGGTCATTAGTGAATATTTGTCTGAGGCCCCATAATGAGAGCCAGGTGGAACAGCCCCAATACTGATTCCAGATCAGCATGGACTCTGTATGTAACATCAGTCTGCACTTTTATTTATGAAATCAACAGACTGTAGAATTCATTAACATTGTTTCAGTTGAGGAGCTGTCATCATGTTTAGATTACGAACAAGAAATTGCCATCATTGAAAAACAAATTGTATCACATAAAAAAGCATGCAAGCAGTAACATTCAAAAAAAAAAAAAAAACTTTCCAGCTGAATGTGCTCTACATTGTGTCTCAGTTTGGCGTCTAGATGAGAAATCTTGTGAGACGCCTCGGATCATGTCTGAGGAGTCTAATATTCCCCGGAATGAGTTCTGGGCAGCAGTTTAAAGGGCTCATTAAAAGATGAGTGGATTTTGATTGCTAGTGATCTTGTGGCATTAAAAAAAATATAGATGTATTGGAACAAGCTGGGTGTGTGGTTTTGTTGTTGTTGCTGCTGCTGTTGTTCTTGCATGTGTGCATACAGTGACCCTGAAAAGTATTTACTGTACACTTAAGCCAAAATGAAGAGTGCTCCTGTCATTTCACTAGCCACTGTACATCTACTGATATGTTCCAAGGGTGTATTTAGTAGTGTTTGCAAAGGCAAGCATCACTATTACTATATTGCTATAATTACAGGTATACTTATAGGCTTAATGATTTGAACACAAACCCTTAACCTAAATAATAAACTTCAACATGCAACTGTTTCTGCACTGTTATCATAAAATGATAACTCAAATCATGCAGTTTATTGAGGAGAGGTTTGCTGTTACCTTTCTAAAGTTTCCCAGAGTCATCTAGAGACTAGAATATCATGGAGACTTAAAGTTAATTATAATGATAACTAAATTTGTGTCCACACCAACGGACGCCACTCTGTTTATTCTAAGCTCATGTGCTGTGGTGTGTACAACATATTTTTTGCTGTTCTTGTTGCATTTACATGGCTTTAACCAGCAGATGTCCTCAGCATGCTATGTTTTAAGTGTATAGCTAATGTAATCGATAATGTACAAGTGAATTTAGCCGACAAAGTCAATATAGTGGAATAAAAACAATGCCTAGTCTTTTTCACTGCAACTTCAAAGGAAGCAAGACAACATGCTGTCAAAACTAGCGCTGGATATCGAAGGTAATTTTATGTTACACTGTTTGCTAGCCTGGCATAATGATCTCATCGTTAATACTTCTCACCATTTATTCTGAGGGTATGGCCGATTGTTTTCCATATATCCATTTTCTTTACAGTAACCTTGAAAAGGGTGTTTGACTTTTTCTGGACCTTGGCGATTAACTTCTCCGCAATGTCGTCTGCCATTTTAATTGCCGAGCCCTCAAATTAGAATGGATTCTGATTGGCTGTCAGTGTTTTATCGTTCAACAGCTGGAAAAAAAATTGTTCTGAAAGTGATCCCAACGATATTGTTTCTCTATATCGTTATCGTTATAGCTGTGGTGTGGACTCTGCTATTCTTTTATATTTAGAAAGATTTTTAGAACTATATTGTTATCTTTATAGTTATCGTTCTTGGCGTGAACGGCCTTTACACCAGTAAACAATCACCCAGAACACTCTATCAACCCAACGTCTCATACAAATTCATATGAAATCACCACCTTGTAAAATAGTTACGTTTTCCCATGAGATTGGGTTAATCAAGAACTTACCAATGGTCTGCTAACCACCCAAGGGTGTGTTTCCTTAAAGCAGCATTATCCAACAACGATCGCAAGTTCTTTACCATCATAGTTCAACGATTTGGTGTTTCCCGAACAGTGTTTCTGTTGCCCGTGTAAATTAGCTAAAGCACTCTCACATTAATTCAATCTCAAATTGATTAATTGGCAGATGATATTAGTCTACCGCCTATGTGATGTCATTAAAAATAGTTTTACAATTAAACCAACGTGGTTGAAACGACAGTCGTGTAATTGAAGTAAAAGTAATTCCTCCAACAATGCATTGTACTATGGTGGATAAGCATTGGATCGTTGTATGGGAAACACGCACCTCGCCTTTAACCTGGAAAGTACTTAACAGCATGCTAGTAACACATAGCAACACCTAGCAACCACCCTGGGGGGTGGGGTTTCCCAAAATAATCAACATAGTTCAAGGTCAAGGTCAAGTTTATTTATATAGCCCTTTAAAACAACATAAATGCTGACCAAAGTGCTGCACAACATACAAGACAAAACATCCTCATACAATACAATTTAAATACTAATAAAATATATCGAAAGAAAACAAAACAAAATTAATAAAATTAAGACAAAACATCATGCAAAATAAAACAAAATTTAAAACGAAAATGATTATCAAATTAAGCATATGCCTGAGAAAAAAAGTATGTTTTAAGAGAAGATTTAAATGTAGATAGAGTAAGGGATAGTCTAATAGACAAAGAGCTTAGGACCAAGAACTGAGAAAGCTCTGTCACCTTTGGATTTAAGTCGAGATTTTGGAACATTTAATATCATCTGGGTGGAAGATCTGAGCGTTCTCACAGAAGAGTAGGAGTGGAGAAGGTCTGAAATATAAGAAGGGGCAATACCATGAAGTGATTTAAATACAAATACTAAAACCTTAAAATCAACTCTGAATCGAAGAGGTAACCAATGAAGTGATGCTAACACAGGTGTAATATGTCCTCTCTTTTTTGTCCCTGTCAAAAAACGAGCCGCGGCATTCTGTACCAGTTGTAATCATGAGAGCGAGGACTGATTTATTCCAGCGTATAGAGCGTTACAATAGTCCAACCTGGTTGAGATGAAAGCATGAATAACGGTCTCCAAATCACTAAAACTCAGAATATTTTTAAGCTTGTGAAGTCCCCTAAGCTGCAGAAAACTGGCTCTAACTACAGAATTGATTTGTTTATCAAATTTTAACTCAGGGTCAAGGGTAACTCCCAGATTTTTAACTTTATCACGAATGTTATCTTGAAGGGGGCCCAGGGTAGAACTTAAATTATTTAAAAGGTGTGAAGGGCCAAACAACATAACATCAGTCTTTTTCTGATTTAATTGAAGGAAATTATTGTCCATCCAAACCTTAATATCATCTAAACAAGCTAGCAGAGAGGACACTGAATCAGTACCTGATTTTAACGGAAAATAGAGCTGAGTGTCATCAGCATAAATGTGATATGAAACTTTATGGGACTCAAAAATTAAACGAAGAAAGAGTAAATATAGAGAAAATAAGATTGGACCCAGAATTGAGCCCTGGGGCACCCCACAAGTGACGGGAACTGAGCTTGATGAAAATTCTCCAATTTCCACCAAAAAATTCCTATTTGTGAGATGTGATGCAAACCAATCTAATGCAACATTACGAATGCCAACTTCAAGGTCTAATCTCTATAACAGGATACGATGATCCACAGTATCAAAAGCCGTACTTAAGTCCAATAATAAAAGAATAGTATAGTTGCCAGAGTCTGCAGATAGTAAGAGGTCATTTACTACACTCAAAAGTGCAGATTCAGTACTGTGTTTAGCTCTGAAACCAGACTGAAAAGGATCCAGAATGTTGTTAGAGATTAAGTAGGGGGAAATTTGATTTAGTACACACTTTTCCAGAACTTTGTGCAAAAATGGAAGAATGGAAAAATTCACAGATTCTGTTTCCCAAAACCAAAGTTCTAATGAACATTCGCAAACAGCAAAGTTGTGGTAGCATAGTTTCTTGTTAGTATGACTTGTAAAGTAACGACAGTTCTATATAGTTAAACAAACAAGGTTCAAACATCAGATGTGTGAAGTTACTATTGTTTTGGGAAACAGTCGTGACTAGCTAGTTAATTTCTCCATTGATGCATTTTACTATGGTAGTTAAGGGGTGCGTTTCCCAAAAGCATCGTTAGCCAACTAACATCACAAGTTCCATCGTTACTAACATAGTTCAACGATTTGTTGTTTCCCGAAACCATAGTTCAAACGAACATTCGCAAACTCCATTGCAAACTTGTGTGTTTGGAACGACAGCTCTCGGTCTGTGGTTAGAAGCATAGTTTCTTGTTTTTATGACGTGGACTTAATAAATCATTATCTTGAGCAAAATAAGCAAGCTGGCATTAAGTACAATGTATATCTTTTATTTCGAATATATACTGTACAAGTGTCATTTACATATTTTAGTTTGTCAAGAGATTTTAAGCACCGTTTTTAAAAAGTGCGCATGTGCGTATGTGCTCTGGTACGTAAAAACGAGCCTATGATTGAATCTGGTAATAAAGCAAAATAACTGAGAATTAGTCCTCAGATGTCATGTCCATAATTTATAGCAAAAAATCTAGCATTAATTCGATCTCCAAAGGATTCATTTAAAGAAGTTATTACTCCACCGCCTGCGTGACATCATTCACTAACGTGGCTGAACGACAAGTTTGCGACAGTACGGTTTCGGGAAACAGTCGTGAATAGCTAGTTGATTTGCTCAAAGATGCATCATACTATGGTAGTAAAGCAGCGAGTTATGTCGTTGTATGGGAAATGCACTCCAGAACAGTTGGTGGGGAGTTTACCATGTACAAAAATGTATCAATTTATCCTTGTGTGACTGATTCTCTTTACAGGGCAATAAACTGTGAATACAATAGATTCCTCTCTTTGTTTGGCCTTGCTTAAAACTTGTGCCCTACTTGTGCTGTCAGTATGAATTGTGTGAGAGAAAACATGAAAAAAAGCAGATGTTTTGTGCAAACAACCCTGTGTTTTTCCTCCCCTCAGCATCGGATGTGAGTCTTGCTGGATTTTTGAGGTAGAGCTCTTGACCACAAGTCTCAGAATAAAGACTTCAAACTGAGAGAGTGTACACAAGAAAAACAGCAGCCGACATAGAGGAAATACCAGCACTGCTCTGATTTAATAGAGAATTCTCAGCTAATATTGCTATTTTTGGGCAAATCTGCAGTGAAGTGGACCTGTCACCGTGAGGTCTGTTTGACTGAAAGGAAGAGAGGCCAGTCTTGACATGCTCCTAGAAACCCTTGCTGTATGGTAAAGTTTTTGCCTTCATTTTAGCCTTGGAATTTTGTAAGGGCATCTGGAATCAATCTATTGTCTACTAGCCATTGAGCTGTATAAATTTGTATATTCGATCTGAAATCTGTTGCAGCTTGTAGTAGTTAGCAGTTTCCTCTGGTTTTTGTTTCATGTGAAGTGAATGTGTGTTACTGCTGGTTTGCAGACAGAGAGGAAGATTGTGTTTCATGATTTTACTCTGGACCTCTTCCAATGTACAATGCTAAACAATCTCACTGAGATCTGCGGAAACGAGACATGCCAACATTGGTAAAAGACAGGCTGAATGGGGGAAGGTTATCCATACGTTGTCCTTATTAGACATGGTCGGCACACGGATTTGGAATGGTTGATAGAACCGAGAGAAAACAAGTAGAAAGAGATCAATGAAGTGAACAGGAGAGAGTCTGAGCTCTTCACAAGAACCACAGTAGTACCGCTCCCATCATAATGACTCAGTCGTTTGTTTTTTGTTCTATTATAGACGGATCAGGTGTTCCTTTCATTGTGCTGATCTATAACTGATAGACATTTCAATGCTACAAAAGATTTCTCAGGACGAATGAAAATAATGCATGTTTAGTAGTGTTAGCTGAGGCAAGACAAGTTTAGTTCTTATTTTGCTAAGTTGTCATGACGTCAATTTGTAGGCTTAATCCGGAAGGCTAGTTTGCTGCTTTTTTACAATTAAAAACACCTTAGTAACTGTGTAACTACCTGGCAACTACCCTAACATTGTGTTAGCGAGTTTCACATGGGCATTTCTTCTGAAAATGGGTACCATGGAACTTTGATATATACCATGGAACCATATGATTGCCATATTTGTTTACCATGGTATTTAAACAGTATTCCAAAGTAATTAAAGGAAAATATTTTTAGTACTACTGTGCCATGGCCAAAACCAGTATTACCATAGTAGTACCATTATCTTTAAAGAGGTGCCCAATCCTGCTACTGAAACGCGAATGTCCTGCAAAGTTTAAGCTTAGCACCTGAACCAGCTAATTGAGGTCTCATGGGCTGGATCCAAAAGCTGAAAAATGCTTACTCTGCAGGCAGCATATGGATGTAGGAAGCAAGAAACCCCATCCAAATCTAGTGATCGTGTTACATCCTGCCTACGGAGATATCTTAATCTGTTTGATTTTTGAAGGCAGCATAGATGTATCCTCTGCTGCCTATGATATCCCATTATCTTGTGCATTCATTTCCATGATAGTTGGGATGAAAAAATAAAATTGGAATCTGAAAGTTTGTGTGTAAATGTATGTTTCTAATTTCATTTCTAGCGAGAAATTAGTGCTGTAGTAATTAAATATCTACGGAGCCCCTAAAGGGACATGGTGGTGGAAAAAAAATTAGATGGAAGGAAAACAATAAGTCAATGCTTTTGCGTTCCCCTGAGAAACTTAGTGTTCACTCGCAAAACCTTTGCGTATCCCCAAGAGACTTTGCGTTTGTGAACGCAAAGTGTCTCGGCGGAACGCGGTTTCTAGATGAAACGCAAAACATTTGCGAGAGAACGCAAAAGCATTTACAAATAATTTTTCCACCATCTCATATTTTTTCCTTCACCATGTTTCTTTATGGACTCTATACATATCCACTTAGTTATCACCAAATATTTTACTGTAGATCATGCTTGTCATGCTGCCCTTTCGTGAGATACCTTTGTGTGCAAGTCATTGCATTGTAGGGCAGCCATTTTAGGAAGCTAAATGCAAAGACGTTGATTGTCCAGGAGCAGGACTGGACAGCCCTGGATTTACCATAGTACCATGTCCAACAATCCACAGAAGTAGGATTGTTGGACCATGGTACCATGATTCATTTTCTGCACTTTTTTTGCTAGTGTTATTTTGAATTTCTGGCATAACCATAAATTATTATAATCAAGAAAGATTTATGACAGAAAGAGAGGTACTGTGGTTGGTATGAAGTTTCTCTTGTTCATTACACACCGCACAGACATGCTGCACTCTCAGGAAATAAGTCAGGAAATAAGTAGCAGAGCTCTTTCCCTCCTGGTCTATAAGCAAGGCAATGCTGATAATCAGTTACTGAGTAACTAGTAATGAAGGCTGTTCCCGATTCTGTTCACTGGATTTCAAGCATGTCCAGAATGCCGTTCATATTTGTCTCACTGAACCTTTTAATTATGGAACACAGTCTTGGCTTGTTTCACACACCCAGCAGGTTCCTTTGGTCAGAATCAAGAATGCTAGTGACAGGAGGGAATTATATCTGTCTAACACACTCGTTTGCTTGAACAATCATGTTGACTAATTACTGCTGATGTAATCACTGTGTTCATGTGGTTGTGTGCAGAAACAACAGAGAAAGACATTGTTCTCTTTATGTATGTTTGACTAATTTTACATTTCTTGGAGTGTTTATCTCTTAGCTTCCTGTGTATATGTGATCTCTGTCAGGTACGTGGTTTTCCAGAGCCCCAGGTCTGCTGGTTTAGGAATGGGAAGCTGCTGATAGCAGGAGATCGTTATTCTATGGAACAAAGTGCTCGTGGAACCTTTAGTCTGGTGGTCCAGGAAGTCCAGGATGACGATGGAGGACGTTATACCTGTGAAGCCGTCAATGATGCTGGGAGCTGCCAGGTTACTGTGGAGATCATTGTGGAAGGTAAATAATTATCTTGATGGTCTTGATGGTCATGCTGACATTCGCATCACCTCAAGAGGTTCGATAGCAATGACTCCAAATGCAGTTAATTCTTGTCATTATCACACAAAGCTTACAGTATGTACTTTTGTCTTTTTTTCTTGGAGCTTGACTGTTCAAATCACCTTCTTTCATTATATGACAAAGAGCAGTTTGGACATTCTGTAACATTTTCACAGTTCCACCGAAGAAAGAAAGCTCATGTCTTTTGAGTGAAGTGTTTTTTTAACATTTTACATACAGATTCTCCTAAAGACTGAACAAAAATCACTTTTCCTATTGCTGTGAATAATACAGTAGAGGAAACACAAATTACACCACACTGCATATTTCAGCAGAAACACTGTAAATATTACAGAATAGAATACACACTAAAGTGTATACTGCATTCTAATACATCCCAGTTTACTTTGCAGTTGACCCTACAGTGCATAAAAGTTTACATCACAGTGTATACTGCATTTCTCATTTTACACATTTTACACTTTTTTTAAAAGTATTCACAGTCAGAGATGCAGCACTACATCTGTACTGATTTATAGACTAATAAATGCTTAATAAACTTCCCCCAGCATACTTCACAAAAACACAAACATATGGAGCCATTCAAGTATTTTACAACTAGCAGCAGATAATAGCAGCTGTAGCATGTTTATGAAGGAAGGAGAGAAAGAGAAAGAGGAAAGGGGAAATATGTGCTTTTTAAGTTTCTCGTGAATTCTGTGTGTTTATGGATGAGTTTATACATTGTGTTTGGAGCTTCATGAATAACCTTTTCCATCCCACACAGGAAATGCTGGGAAAAAATACAGCCTTCCTTCCTCCAACAGAGCAGGGTGAGATACATACCATTCGAAAATCACTACACAAAGAAATTTCATGCATTAATATGAAATACACAACATGCTAAATCATTTTGGTAGTTAGTTATACATTGTTTACTGTTACTGTATTTTTTCTATTATCATCATGTGAAGAAAATGATTCACAAGTCTTGTAGTCTAATTTGTTATTGCTTAAAATTAAATGTATTGCTGCGGTTCATCTTGGAGCTGGTTGGTAATGAAAAAACGTGAGAAAAATTGATAAGCTATGAAATTTCTGTCAACTTTGCATTCTTAATTAACTTTTCTGCCATTGCTGCCAGCCACCTGAGGACATAACTGGGCTAATTTTAAAAGAAACAGCATGTTCAAGCAATAAATTTATGTTCCTGGGTTTAGTCTTGTGAATTAGAAGCATTACATGCATTTTCTCTCCTTTGTCACCAGTGGATCTATGGGTGTTCCTGCAGTTGAGAATAGACCCAGTATCTGGGGTGAAAGCCCCCCAAAGTTTGTGACTAAACCTTCTCGCCTATATCTCAAAGTTGGACAGAGTGGCAAATTCTCTGCCAAGATCACGGGGCGACCCCAGCCACTGGTGCAGTGGTATAAGGTGAGACATGATTAAACAATATTTGAAATCACAGGTTGGGTCAAGTGCAGGTAGTTCATTCCCTGCGTTTCCTCTGTCAGGGAGAAGAGAAGATCCAACCATCAGATCACTATAACATGTTTGAGAGATCAGGAATGCATTTCCTGGAGATTCGCCATGTGTGCTCTGAGGACGCTGGCGTGTACACGTGTCTGGTGGCCAACAGTGCTGGGAAAGCCTCTGCAACCGCTGAACTCATTGTGCAAGGTAACAGAGAAAGATGGATTGATGGAGAAACAGATTACGGATGGATTCTAGACCAGGCCAGTCTGGGCACAATTTGAAAATGCATACTTTGGCAAAGTATTTTATAAATGAAGAATTCATTGTCATTATTGCAGCTTTATATCTCACAATTGCAACTTTATTTCTCATATTTTGAAAAGAATTTCACATTGTATAAATATTACATCTCAAAATTGCCAATAAGGCTGGAGCCCTGGGTCCTTGTTGGACCATAATCAGTCTTTGGTAACAGAACAGGGCAGTAACTATAGCAATATGGGTTTCAGTAATGTCTTAATATTATCCAGCTAAATAGCTCACAGTTTAAAGTCTGAAATTCTTATGGTTTATTCTGTTGCTTTCTTGCAGATGGAGACACTGAGACAGCCATGTAAGTAAAGACCTCTTTATTTTCGACTTGCATTTATAAATTTAGAACAAAATACACTGCTCAAAAAAATTAAAGGAACACTTTGAAAACACATCAGATCTCAATGGGGAAAAATATCATGCTGGATATCTATACTGATATGGACTGGGTAATGTGTTAGGAACGAAAGGATACCACATCTTTATCAACCTACAGAGGACTGAATTCAAAGACACCCCGAAAGTGAAAAAATGATGCAGCAGGCTAGTCCATTTTGCTGAAATTTCATTCATCCTAATTCATCCTCATTCATCCGGATAGTGTCCTGGGGTATTTCCTCCCAGATCTGGACCAGGGCATCACTGAGCTCCTGGACAGTCTGGGGTGCAACCTGGCGGTGTCGGATGGACCGAAACATAATGTCCCAGAGGTGTTCTATTGGATTTAGGTCAGGTGAGCGTGGGGGCCATTCAATGGTATCCTCCAGGAACTGCCTGCATATTCTCACCACGAGGCAGGGCATTGTCCCGCACCAGGAGGAACCCAGGACCCACTGCACCAGCGTATGATCTGACAATGGGTCCAAGGATTTCATCCCGATACCTAATGGCAGTCAGGGTGCCATTGTCTAGCCTGTAGAAGTCTGTGCGACCCTCCATGGATATACCTCCCCAGACCATCACTGACCCAAACCGGTCATGCTGAACGATGTTACAGGCAGTATAACGTTCTCCACGGCTTCTCCAGACCCTTTTACGTCTGTCCTGTGCCTCAGGGTGAACCTGCTCTCATCTGTGAAAAGCACAGGGTGCCAGTGGCGGACCTGCCAATTCTGGTGTTCAATGGCAAATGCCAATTGAGCTCCACGGTGCCGGGCAGTGAGCACAGGGTCCACTAGAGGACGTCGGGCCCTCAGGCCACCCTCATGAAGTCTGTTTCTGATGGTTTGGTCAGAGACATTCACACCAGTGGCCTGCTGGAGGTCATTTTGTAGGGCTCTGGCAGTGCTCATCCTGTTCCTCCTTGCACAAAGGAGCAGATACCGGTCCTGCTGATGGATTAAGGACCTTCTACGGCCCTGTCCAGCTCTCCTAGAGTAACTGCCTGTCTCCTGGAATCTCCTCCATGCTCTTGAGACTGTGCTGGGAGACACAGCAAACCTTCTGGCAATGGCACGTATTGATGTGCCATCCTGGAGGAGTTGGACTGCCTGTGCAACCTCTGTAGTGACACTGACCCTAGCCAAATGCAAAACTAGTGAAAAACAATCAGAAAAGATGAGTAGGGAAAAAAATGTAAGTGGGCTCCACCTGTAAAACCATTCCTGTTTTGGCGGTCGTCTCATTGTTACCCATCTAGTGCACCTGTTGTTAATTTCATTAACACCAAAGCAGCTGAAACTGATTAACAACCCCCTCTGCTACTTAACTGACCAGATCAATATCTCAGGAGTTTAACTGACTTGATGCTATTCTCTGATTAAAAAGTGTTCCTTTAATTTTTTTGAGCAGTGTACTAAATTTCAAAGACCAAATGTCTTTTCCATTTAAGATATAAACAAATGAATAGTACTTTTGATAAATCTTTCTACAATTATGTCCATGCACAGTTGAAGATATGTCCATGACCTAGAAAAATCTGTTTCAATCTACATGTTAAGTCATATAACTGGCCGAGTTTTTTTATTATTATTTATTTATTTATACCTTAATTTAATTATTTTTTTTTACACTTTTACTGTAAACATTTACACTGATCCCCTAGTACTCCCTTGCGGACCCCTGGTCCTGGTCCAGTTTGAAAACCCTCGCTCTAGTGTAGGGCTGCCCCCTATGAGTCGACTAAAGGTAGTCAGGTAGTCACTGAAAACAATAAAAACTCCACAGGAATTGGTGAATTCACGCAGTGACAGATCTTGCACGGCTGGTCCATGCAGTAATATGTCGGGCAGAAAATCCAAAGTGTGAGAACATTTCGAGAGGGTAAAGAACGATCACAAAAAAGTGATGCACGACCTCAAACATAAAGGTGCGTTCACACCATGTCATAATTACCATAACGATTCTGAACTGTAAAAAGCCTTCACATGCTTGAATAACATGTAATTACAACGTGTAAACTCGTATTTTTCTGTGAGCTACGACTTGTACCACGTGGCCGCTGTACCACCTGACCACTGCAGATTTAAGGTGTGTTCGACTTGAAGCGGCGCTGTGCCGACCGATCGGTGTATGACATCACAGTAACGCGAGAGTGATTCGAAAGCATTCAGAGCTATATATACGGTAATTATGACATGGTTGCATGACTTATCGTTTAAAACATGTAAGTACTAATAGCCTAATGTTAGCCACTTTACATGGCCGCTTGCTCTTACGTTAACGATAACCTAGATAAATGTGCGCTAATATTAGGTGCATATCCAAGTGTTCTTGCGGAGTGTGGAAGCTAAATTCGTAGCACGCTTACTGCACGACATGTTTAACTTAAATTCCATGTCCATGCCATCAGAGCGCATCTTCTCAAAGGCCGGCTTCTTTGTGAGCAAGACAAGGAGCTCACTTCTCCTCAACAACATGGACAAACTCGTTTTCCTTTCTAAAGCTGTTACTTATTAGGTTACTTATTTTGTTTGCGTTCTGATCTTAGAAAAGTTCATGCGATGTTTGCCGCTGTCGCTGTGGCAGGCTTTATGTGCGTGCTTGAGCGCTTAATTTATATTTTAAATGCTCATTATGGTTTAGTATTCCCCCCCGACTAATGACTTAAATGAATGACTAACAGTTGACTAAAGGAAAATCTTCAGTAGTGGACAGCCCTACTCTGGTGCACCTTTACAGTCAGCAATGACTGTTCACTTGAATTCTTTCTTTCCTTAGCGTTCCCAAACAATCTCAGGATCTCTCTAAACCATCTGTGGTCAAGCACAGCACCAACGGTCTTGGCATTGAACAGAAAACTTCTAGCACACCTGTCCGAACAGCAACTATGGAAACACGCACACCACTGTCCACTACTGTTGCTAGTGATCCCCCCATGACCAGAACTGACACACCAAAAATAACATCATCCCTATCCTCACAACCCATCAGCAAATCCACAGAGGGAAAATCACCAGCTAGTGACAAGACATCAAACTTTGTCAATTTAAGAAGTCAAAACATTGTAAAGAATGAGTCACATGGCACGAAGAGAGTTTCGGAGACGTTCAGAGCTCCAGGACAGATGCCTGAACCGTCACGGGTGGAGTCCAGCAGAGACAGCCGCCAACAAACCAGAGAGAGCAACATGGATATCATAGAAACTCTGCCCAGTTTTGACTCTCAGCCTCAGAGCCAAGAGGTTGTGCAGGGTGAAAAGGTCACTTTCAGATGCCAAGGTGAGTCTGGTGAACTGAAATGGCTGGGATCAAATATAGAATTTAGTTAGTATTAGTATTTAGTTCCGGTCTTGAATGCTTATTAGTTAATGCAGCTATGATGTGGCCAGCTAGAGTTAATATATATTTAAATATACTAAATTGCAACTTCATCATTACATTTGTGTATTTTCAAATACATTTTTAATGCATAACACACATTTCAATAGAATTGACATTAAAGGGTTAGTTCACCCAAAAATTAAAATAATGTCATTTATTACTCACCCTCATGCCGTTCCACACCCGTAAGACCTTCGTTCATCTTCAGAACACAAATTAAGATATTTTTGTTGAAATCCGATGGCTCAGTGAGGCCTGCATAGCCAGCAATGACACTTCCTCTCTCAAGATCCATTAATGTACTAAAAACATATTTAAATCAGTTCATGTGAGTACAGTGGTTCAATATTAATATTGTAAAGCGACGAGAATATTTTTGGTGCGCCAAAAAAACAAAATAACGACTTATATAGTGATGGCCGATTTCAAAACACTGCTTCATGAAGCTTCGGAGCGTTATGAATCTTTTGTGTCGAATCATGATTCGGATTGCGTGTCAAACCGCCAAACTGCTGAAATCACGAGACTTTGGCGCTCCGAACCGCTGATTTGATACAAAAGATTCATAATGCCCCGAAGCTTCATGAGCAGTGTTTTGAAATCGGCCATCACTATATAAGTTGTTATTTTGTTTTTTTGGCGCACAAAAAATATTCTCGTCGCTTTATAATATTGATATTGAACCACTGTACTCACATGAACTGATTTAAATATGTTTTTAGTACATTTATGGATCTTGAGAGAGGAAGTGTCATTGCTGGCTATGCAGGCCTCACTGAGCCATCGGATTTCAACAAAAATATCTTAATTTGCGTTCCAAAGATTAACGAAGGTCTTACGGGTGTGGAACGGCATGAGGGTGAGTAATAAATGACATTATTTTCATTTTTGGGTGAACTAACTCTTTAAAGTATATTTTAATGTCAGTACATTCGGCAGTACATTTTAACTTTAACCATATTTCAAAGACAATAGAACTAATCATGCAATTACATATATAAAGATGAAATACAAGTAAAGATGTACTTAAGTCCCACTTAAGTGGGTCAAAAAACACACTATAAAGTTAAACAGGAAGATCTTGAACTGTATGAACATTTATGATCTTTAGGTTAAGATTTTTGTCCTTAAATCTTAGCTTCTGATTTTAATTTCTGGAAATATGAAAGACGTCCTACAATAATTACATGACAATTAGTTCTTTGCTGGGGGAAACAAGTGTATGGGTCAGTGATATCATTTTTTTGTCCAAAGGCATTAATTATAATAAAAAACACTGATATGACATCCAAAGTATGTAAGGTAGTACAACTAGATCACTTTTATTGAATCCAAAAGGTTTTAATTATATTTTGCTACATATGAGGGTATTTTAAAGATTTTGAAGTGTCAAAAGGTCATTCGGTTTAACCGTTCAAAGGCCAATACAGCCATTTCATTTGTGATTAAATTTATAACATCATATATCAACATAGTGCAAAATGGTATTAAAATTATGTGTAGAAGTTACTTTGTTATGAGAAAGAATGTCCGGAAAAATGAATTTCATTGATGTCATTTGGAGTAACCAATATAAAGGGACCAGTTTGGATCAAGTCATGCGTTCAATATCATGTGACAGGATGTGACATTATTCAGACACCTGCTAAGGACCATGGTCATGAAGCAAAGTAGCTAACTCTCTCTTAACTATTTGAAAAATTCATGTTTTCACTTGCTCATACGCATGTCCCGAAACATCAGGTCATTCGGTACAACCGCTATAAAACATGGAAAATGTTGTAATATTTTAAAAACTTGTAAATATAAAATGTTTGATTGTCCTTTTGTTATCTAGCTAGCTAGATATCAGCCTGTTAGCATTGTTTGAAAATATTGTCATTCGGTATAACCAAAAGTGTCATTCGGTAAAACCGAAATTTTGGTTAAACTGAATGACTTTTTTGGTGACAAATTTTGTCCGTCTTGTAAAAAATGACAAAAGCAGTGTTAATTGATTATAAAAACCACATAATTGTAATCATTGTTAACACTTAATAAAACTTCAAAATTAATTATATCTCCATTATGTTTTTTTTTACACTTTTAAAAACCTTATTCGTCCATGACCCGTATACAAAGGAAACTTTTACATTTGAATTTTGATTAAATATGTAAGAAGAACTGTAGATGTTGTGTAAAGTTGTGTAAAGTTATGTTGATGTTGTTAAATGAGTGATCTCATTCTGTGCTCTCTTAGTGTCTGGGTCTCCAGAGCCAACAGTGAGCTGGGTGAAAGATGGAGCTCCTCTCAGACAGAGATCAGGCGTCAGCACACGACAGGAGGGCAGTCTGCACGTCCTGTGTCTGGAGAACGCTCACATAACTGACACGGGACAGTATGGCTGCACTGCTACCAACAAAAAAGGAAAGACTGCAGTCCACTGGAGTCTGACTGTCAAGCGTAAGAACTGAGTACTCATTTTCTACATCTACATTTTAGGGATCGCCAATTAACCTGTTAGCCTGCACCCCCGCCCCACATCCCCCCACCCTCACACACCATTTGAAAAACCCCAAGAAATGGCATACTACAACTAAAATAGATATAATTCATGAAGCCTTTGCACTACAAGCATAAGTGTGGTCACATTGAAGTTATTAGAAATTAATTTGAATGAAATATCTTTATGGGGAAAAAGTCTAAAAAATGCAACGCAGTCTAGAAATGCAATGCAGCTAAAGCCACAGGCCTGATCACCTCTAATTATTATTCTTTTGTCTTTATTATATTTACTTGCGACTTTCTATTCACACTGTTTTAATCCCTCAGTTCTTTGACCAAACTTCTCACTTCACCTTTGGCTTTGTATCAAATGATTCAATGATTCAGACATCCCAATGATCTTTACTTTTCAAAATTTGTCATAAAACATAATCACTCCTTGTAACAGGTGCATAAGGGCTAGCTAGCATGTTAGCTTAGCACAACATCAAAACACGACAATGTGTTACATTAAAACCATGTTTTTATTTTGACAGTCTAGTGAAATAACCTTCTGTGACCCCAAGTGCTTCTTATCACAGAATGAGGCAGAATTAGCATTGCTTTATAAATATACTTTATTCTTATAAAAATACCCAAGATGGCTTGAGGAACACAGATAAACCATATATCACCACAGTCGTGTGTTTATTATTTTCATGTTTCATCAGTTAAAGTGTCTTTATCTGAATGTTATTCAGCTGCAGCGATCTTTGGATGCCTTTGTCCAAAGGGATTTCCTGGAATCTCACAAGATTTATGACTCTATGAGTTTTGCTTATGTACTTTCTGTGTGAGGGCACCCTCTGGCTTCGCCTCATTTTGGGAAAAAAAAAGATTAAATATTACTCCTCTCTATAGAAATTTGAAATAAACACATGAAACACATCAATCAATATTTCTCCAAATATGCATGCCCCTAAGGGATGTTGTTTAGTCAAGTGCTTTCATGACGACCATACAGGAGGTTTTTTTTTTTTTTTTTTTTCCCTTAAATGGATGCAGCTGAGGCTCATATGTCATATTAAAGGTATCGACTTTTTCATTTTCATAACTCCTCACACAAATTAAGAAATTACTGTCACCATGACATTATTAGAGTAAAACAGAGGACAAAAATTGAAGCTTGAGTATTAGACCTTTTTAATTATGTACATTTTGTCAAGTTAATTACATTCTTTTACATTAAAACAGTAACTCTAATGTAAACAAAGGTGGCATAATAACAAAAACAACAGTTTATTCATCTTTATAAGATCATTACATGTTAAGCAGTGAAATCACTAAATTATGCCATGCTATTAGATTTTTCTAATTTAGATAATTCTAATTTTTTTGAGCTCATTAATTCATACATGGATTATACATTAACATGATTCTTCAGAAATCATTCTAATATGCTGATTTGGTGCTCAAGGAACATTTTCTTATTATATAATGTTGAAAACAGTTGCTGCTTAATGCTTATGTGGAAACTGCAATACATTTTTTCAAGATTTGTGATGATTAGAAAGTTCACAAGAACAGCATTTATTTAAAATCTTTTGTTAGAAACATTATAAGTCTCTTTTGATCAATTTAATGCATTCTTTCTGAATAAAAGTATGTTACACTTTATTTTAAGGTGCCCTTGACTGTAATTATACAAATAAGTACTAAGTAAAATTAATAAAAACATGCACTTACTATATAATTAGAGTTAGGGTACGGTTTGGGGTTAGTTGCTTGTAGCTATGCATAATTTACTGTTATTACTATATAATAGTACGTACATGTAAGATGTGTAAAAGGGAGATTGTAAAATAAAGTGTTACCAAAAGTAACACTTTATTTTAAAAAAAGTGACGCCATACTTTTGAATTGTACTGTATAGTGGAATGGTTATTCTATTCTTTTATATTTTAACCTAATTGAAAATCTTGATAAAAAAGTTTATGGACAAGTTATTTGTCAACAATCATTTATAAATAATATTAATAATAATAATGTTATTATTATTAGTCTGACAGTGCCACATATTGGTGAAACCACTTGCTTTCAGATGCCATGTGGTTTCAAATGGCCGATTATATTTGTGTATTTGTGTATGTTGTAGGTGTGAGGGTGGAGGCTAAACCCCCGGTGTTCAGCTCTACTCTGAAAGATTGTTCGGTGTCAGAGGGACAGGACATCATCCTGCAGTGCTCAGTAGAGGGCAGACCGCTGCCTGAGCTCTCCTGGCTGCACAATGGTAAGATGACACACTGTTTAAATGATACATCCAGTTATCATTGATCCAGTAATGCTCATTTGCGAGTCACTTGAGATAAAAGCATCTGCTAAATGAATACATGTAAATGTATCCGCCCCTAAATATCACATAAAACCAGGGTTAATATAGTTAACTAAAACTAAAACCATAAAAAAACTGTTTTGTTCCTTGAAATAAAAATGAACTTTAACTGAAATAAAATAAAATATTAAAAAACGTAAACATTTTATTTTTGCTAGTTGCCAAGGAAATTAACAATTTATGTATTAAAATAACTATAAAAAAAGCTGTGAAGTTAAGCAGCTTCTTTGTAACCAGTAGAGGGCAATAGTGTTGCTGTTTTAGTGCTGTTTTCAAAAACCTAAAAAAGAGAAAGTACTGGGCAAAAAAGCATGAAGATGACTAGTTTTTCTATGAAGATGACTATGTGTTCTTGACCTACTATGCCATGCCATGGAGAGATAAATTGCTAGATGTCTGTCTCTGCTCATGTCTGAGACAGAAAGGTTATGAAGGTTAGTGTGTGTGCGTTTGTATCACTCTGTTCTCTGTCCAGCTAAAACAGGCTGTATTTAGTGTTACCCTATAACTGCTGTCCATGTGAAATTGTGAATGCAACCACATCTTAAGTCTTATAGCTGAGTTTCATAGCAACAATTGCATGTAAAAGTAGTGCTGCTGCAATTTTGAACTGAACTGAAATTGTATTGACATTTTCATTGTTGGGTTCTCAAAGAGCCTGAACAATGCTACCACCTTCAAAACAACATGACAATAATCCAAAATGTAACATTTATCCCAGCGTCTAAAAAACAATCCTAAAAGTTCTGTCAATCCATTCTCCAAACTGCTAGTCCTATGCTCCCAGCTTCTCAGGCTGGAGATACACCTTAGATGGATGACAAACGTAAACATTGTGGAATATATCTTTACTGTTACATCTCAAGCACAATGCTTCAGTTTAATTGTTACAAGAAAACAAAAGTGAAAAATTCACCCCATCAATGCTAGTGTTTTCTGGGTGGTTGCAGGGTGTTGCTAAAGTGTTCTGAATGGTTGTTAGGACATTGCAAGGTCATTGCTAGATCTGCGTTGTGCCCTGGGTTGTTACTAGGGCACTGATAGACAGGTGCTAAGGAGTTTGGAGTGATTTTTAGCATGTTGCTATGCAGTTGCTAAGGTGTTGTTTACTGGTGAATAGAAAACCCATTCCCAAGTTCTGTGGTGTTGGTCTCTAGATGTGACCCGGGTCCCTCGTTCACTGTCTGTGGGATTTTTTCAGCTTTTCACCTATTTTTCATTGTTTCATTGTTTTTAAAGTATAAGTCAAAGTCATCTTTGTCACTTTTAGCACATCGCATGAAACTAAACAGTTTCTTAAGGAAACAACAGAGACACGTGTAGTAAACAGTCACGGGGACTAAAAGATAACCATAAAAACCGACAATAAATATAGAAAATAGTATCACAAGGTACACAGAATGAAAAAAAAAGAATTGTCAGTTAGACAAGTAGGTAAGTACAGCTAGGTATAGCTAAGTACTATATACAGCAATTACAGTGAATATAATATATACATTATTGCACATAAGTGATAAAATATACTTTATGATTTATAGTGATATTATTGTTCTGTTTTGGCTGGTAGGTCAGTCTTAGTCAATGGTAGTGCACTATTAAAGTGATAGTTTAGAGGGGTTTATTGTCACAGTCTGTTTAAGCAATAGTACTAGTGATGCTTGCCTTAGCAAATACTACTAATAATGATGTGAATTTTAGCATGCACAGGATAATGCTAGTTCCAAATGGGTTTCTTTCTATGATATGAAATTCATGTTCAAATTGTAGTGTATTTCCATAATCTATTTTTGTATCTTCGATCATTGCTAAATGGCCCTTTGGTGTAGCAGTTTTAATTCCATATAAACTATAGATTCTCTGTGTTGTCCTTGAACAAGAATCAGACTGTAAGACTCATGGTGGTGTTCTTAATACAGACTAGCTAAAAGTCTCTTGAGTTTGACTTTTGGGTTTCCCCGAGAAACTGTGAGCCGCAGTAGGAGCCTTTGAGAAAATATGAGACCTTACAACCATATAAAGGCAAAACATGCATCACTCACCCTGAAATATTACACACAGATGGACATGGTAAGTCAGACATCTAAGAAAGAGAGAGAGAGAGAGAGAGAGAGAGAGAGAGAGAGAGAGAGAGAGCTTACTGCATCTGTACAGGCTGATTTTACAATCCCTGGAAAAAGTAGGGGGTTGTACAAAAAGAAAGGAAAGTCGGAAAAAGCATATTCCTCATGATTTTGAGAGGAATGCTCTTTGAATCATGGTGGTCTCGGGGACATTTAGCAACAAAGTCAATTACAAGCAAAAACATTTAACAATGTGAATTATATTGCAAACAAAGAGGAGACAAAGTAGAGTAGTATGGTCATATGCTATTCTGTACATTTCCCATTTGACAGACACATTCACACAGCAATCCCCCCAGAGACATATCTCAGGAGTGAGGCTAAACTGTGTATAAAGTGCTGCAGGGATGACATATTTTTGTAGGCCAAAACACGTTGTTTTTGTTTGTTAATGGGGTTTTATGTAATAGGTCTGTAGTGAACACAAACTCAAGATATTTTCATGTTTTATTCTATGACATAAAATACATCAGTAATACCCCCCTTGTGATTTTTTTTTAAAGCTTTTACTTGTAGCTAAATGGGATTATGCACAGAGTAAACGTCATCACACTTAACATTCTTTCACTAGTCCATTTTTAAAGCCTCATTGTGTTTATAATTGCTCTTTTGCTAACAATTCTGAATCAAACTTTCAGGGAAAATGTTTTTAAGTGAAGTCTGAGTTTTCGAAAGCTTAATAGTTTTGATGCTGAAGTCATGCAATCGTGGTGTAGTTTGTTTATAGCCTAGGTATGTCTTTTTATTTCTGCCGATTGTATTTAGGCTTCAAAATTCATAAAAGTTGTAAGAATCATAATGTCACAAACACGCTGTGTAGTGTAAATCCACAAAAGAACAAGATGAAGAATGAACAAGATATCAGGGATTTTAATGAGCACAGAGAATAAACAAGCAACTACACATTAAACACTGGCAACGACAAACACATAACTGGGTAAACTAAGGGCTTATAGACAGTGAATGATAATTAAAAAACAAGGTACAGGTGTGAAACTAATCATTCAGAAACCATAGTAACAAACTAGGACGAGAACTAAAGTCAGGTGCACACTGTATGATTTATAATAGTCCTTTACGACTGTTGCTTTTCAGACTGTACGAATATGATCCCCCAGTCAAGACGCACGCAAGAAGTTTTACATCTTCAATCTGTGACACGTTCAGTGACGTGAGCTGCATTTATATGCGGGATAAATGATCTCTAGCATTAATTTTGATCATGGCTTCTCATGAAAAGAAAACTGGAAAAAAAAACAAAGCCAAAATGTGTGGAGCAAGTGGTGGTTTGTTGTTATCTCACTTATTGAATCATCAGGTTCTGCGCACCTATTAGTTTTTGATTTAACGGTTGTCGTGGGAGAAGCCACACTACAGGACTGTACAGCAAATCTTCTGACACTGGCAGAATTTTGTCAGAGGTAAAATTTGATTGCTTGGGTCATTAATCGGCTGTCGGTGAACGTCAAACTAACAGTCAAAAAACTTCAGATTTTGGCCTAGGATCCAAGGAATCTTTTAGGATACACAAAATTTTATTGCAATAATCGAAAAACCAATACAAAAAATCCTATATAGGGAGAACACTTGTGGCTTGGCCTACAAAAATACCATCACTGTCATCACTGCACCACTCTATTTTATTATTATGATCACTCCAAGATAACTTTGTCAGTATTTCGGCTGGAACTTTATCTGCATGTCTTGATAAACTTCACCTTATCCATCTCAACTTTTACATAATGGATTAAGAATAATTTAGATTCCTTTCTCAGTGGAATGTGTAACATTAAAAAGTTCTCAGCACGTCAAATGATGATCAATTACTGATACAGTCTTTTTCTTTTTTCTGTCTCTATCTTTTCAGATAAGCCCATTCCACATTCCCACACTGTATTTGAGAATAATAAGGCTCAGCTGAAAGTTCAGGCAGTTGTTTTGGAGGATGCAGGTGTGTATACGTGTGTCGCAGTGAATGATCATGGCAGAGCTGTGTCTACAGCTCGTGTGCTGGTTAAAGGTAAGACACATATTTGCCAGTACATTCAGAATGCAGCAAGATTTAAAAGTAACATTAAAGGTTTTAATGTTCAGTGTCCAAATGTATTGGATGTAGAAGTCAAACGTAACTTAAATCTGTCTGAATGTCACTGCATTAGATAGGAAAATATCCTATCTAATGCAATAACATTTCACAAAAAGTTGTTTTTGTGATTTTCAATGATAGAATAATATTAAATTCAAACAGTATTGTGACATTTTGTGGTTGTAAAATGTTGATGGATCATATTGATAGTTAATGTGATTTTCTACACCTGTGGTTACTTTGCTAGGACTTAGGAACTTAAGGAACTTAGGAACTTAAGATCTAATTTCATACATCCACTAAAAGTCATCAAAAAGCCTTAGCTCCTGAGAAAGCTCTGGCAGCATTTGAGCACAAATGACATTTGCTTTGGTATTTTGTATCTAATGTAATGGCAATCAGACATTGTGTGGTTTTAAGTGTCTAGATATATTTGGGACCACTTTTTATTTATTTTTTTAACTCTTTCTCCACCAGCGTTTTCTAAAAAGTTGCCAGCCACTGCCAGCATTTTTGATAATTTTCACAAAATTTTCATGGCCCCCAGAATATTTTGTTGGATGAATATCTGAACATGCAATATATTAAAAGAAAGAATAGAGCCTCTGCTTTAAACAAAAAAACCTGTTTTATTCTAGCTTCATGCATTCATTTTTTTTTTTTTATCATCACTTGAATGTGGGTAAGTTTCATAAAAAAAAGCAACATTTTGAACTACAATGTGCATAAGCAATGCTTTTATCGCTTGTTTCTGCTCCTTTTTTTTTTTTTTTTTTGTCTGTGTTTTGATCCAGAGATTCTCTACTCTTTCAGAAGATGTGTAATAGCGCCCCCTACCATATAACAGTGAAAACACTGAAATTTATGAGACATCGCTTCCCCACTATTGACGGAATTTTCCATAATTTATGAGTCATAAATGATGGAAAATTCCATCAATGGTGGGGAAAGAGTTAAGTTATATTTTATTTTATAACATTAGAGCCCAGACTAAGTAGCGATTGATACAATTTACAAAATGTTCAAAATATGTAATCCCACTTTTATTCTCAAATTCAATTTCATAATCTTTTCGTATTGAAAAGACTTTTCACTGTGTGTGAGTCTAAAATGAACTGATTTGGGGTTTTCATACAATTCTGTCAATTGTCTCAAATAGGCCTACATTTCTTGCCCCCGACTTTGCTTGTCAACTCTGAAGGCGATTGAGTAACAAAAACTTAAAGACTCTTGCGAGTTTTTAAAGGGTTAGTTCACCCAAAAATGAAAATTCTGTCATTAATTACTCACCCTCATATGGTTTCACACCTGTAAGACCTTCGTTTATCTTCAGGACACAAATTAAGAAATTTTTGATAAAATCTGATGGCTCAGTGCGGCCTCCATTGACAGCAAGATAATTAACACTTTCAGTGGCGCTTTTATCTAGTGATGGGCGAATTCAAAACACTGCTTCATGAAGCTTCGAAGCTTTACAAATCTTTTGTTTTGAATCAGTGGTTCGGAGCATGTATCAAACTGCCAAAGTCACGCCCCCCAGTGGTGAACCATTAAAATTTCGAAACACTTATGATGTTACAAAGCCTCGTTTACTGAAATCACGTGACTTTGTTAGTTTGATACACGCTCCGAACCACTGATTCGAAACAAAAGATTTGTAAAGCTTCGAAGCTTAATGAAGCAGTGTTTTGAAATCGCCCATCACTAGATATTGTTGAATAGATATAGATATTGTTGAATTTTGTGCGTTTTGGCGCACAAAAAGTATTCTCGTCGCTTCATAACATTAAGGTTGCATGACTGTAGTCACATGAACTGTTTAGTAACTTTCTGGGCATCTGAAAGTGTTAATTATCTTGCTGGCAATGCAGGCCTCACTGAGCCATCAGATTTTATCAAAAATATCTTAATTTGTGTTCCGAAGATGAACAAAGGTCTTTCAGGTGTGGAATGACATGAGGGTGAGTAATTAATGACAGAATTTTCATTTTTGGGTGAACTAACCCTTTAACATCTCTCATATACACTGTAGGAGGAGTTTGCTGTGTGCTCCGTTGATAAATGAATATTGTGGATGTTTTTTTAAGAGTTATTTTAAGGTCCTCGGGATCAGAGAAACATCTGCTCTCTTGCAGTCTGTGAGGCTGTCTAATGGTGGAGGTTCCATGTTCAAGTGGGTTAAAAATGTAAAATACCAGTCTTTTCCCACACACACACACAGACACACACATGCTGCAGTGGCTGAATCTGATCTGAGTCTCAGAGGACAACTTGAAGAGAAATTACCCTCTGCAATCTGTTCCATGACTTTCCAGACATTAATTTATTAAATATTTAATACTGTGCTTGCATATTCAGTATGCATTCTACAAACAGACTGATGCTTTGATGATTATTGTATATGAATGTATACCTAACAGTGAATGAAAGAAATTCCCGGTAGCACTTTATTTTTACAGTCCTCATGTACATACTATTTAGTCAAGTCAATTTTATTTGTATTGTGCTTTTCACAATACACAATGTTTCAAAGCAGCTTTACAGAAAATCATGATGTTAAAGTTTATAATATGTTAATATCTTCATTCCTTATAAGCATTTAGCAAATTAGACTTGTATATCCAAATTTAGATAAAGAGGTGGCTGATGAAATAGTTACGATTTACACCAAAATAAAAAATCAGGCATTTGCTATGTATAGCTTTTCGTGAGTATACTCTATGTATGCTGATAAAGTTGGATATAATATATATCCATCTTTATATTTAGAGCTACAGTTGCAATCAAAAATATTCAACACCCTTGACCTGCAAGACATTTTGCTGCAGAGAACATTTTATGAAACAATTAAACAAAGGCATCAGTAAACTATCATAGAAAGTTTAATATACATTTTAGTGTTTCTGAGAATGTAAAGTTAATGAAAAATGTGGGGAAAAAAATCTAATTGGCTCTAAACATTCATGTACAAAATTATTCAACCCCCAAAAGTCAAAGTGCAGAATCTTTTATTCTTTATAACCTCCAATAAACGCTGCCTGTATGTGCTTAGAAGCTTCTGTCACTTCTCTACTGCAATCTCGGCCCATTCCTCGCTTGAAAAAGCTTCCAGATAATCTTTGGTTTTCACTTTACTGTCACAATTATGTTCAGTTTAGTTTTGTTCATGGAACTTTAGTTTGTAATTCTTCAGTTCCTGTGTTCCTTTGTTTGATTTTCCCGCCACTAATCTGTTACCATGGACACTAACTATCATCACAGCTGTTTGTCATTCATCTCTTCACCATTGTGTATTTAAGTTCCTGCTGCTCACATAGTCTTTGTCTGGTCACATTTATGTTAAGTGTGTTTGTTCGCCTGCCTTGTGGATTTATTAAACTTTGTGTTTTAGAACTTTATTCATCGTCTTCATCTGTATTTCCTGCAAACACCCATGACAGATGATCAGACGACAGGGCAAAAATTGTTGTCCTGGCTCAGGAGAGCCTTTTTTTTTTTTTTCTTTTGTAAAGGACATTTGTCACCTAGCAGTCACCAGCTCCCTTGACCTTGAGACCCTGAAGACCTTGTTCTGGATCGGGGCTACTTTCAACCACCTCATCGACCTCCCAGACACCACAGGACTGGAGTGGAGGGAAACCATCATTAGGTGTCTGGAGAGCGTCGCGTCTCAATCCGGAGCACAGCCAGACTCAGAGCACGCTTCAACACTATCGACCATGGAGGAATCGTGTGTGCCCCCCGTAGATGCTGAGGGTCAACCCGCCACGACGAGTGAGCTAGAGCTTGAGGATGAGAGGACATCCGGTGAGTCCCTGCTATGACGTCAAGCCGCAGGTTGCGCAACCACCAGCAGCTCCTGTGCGAAAGGATCCTATGGCTCCGCCTCCAGCCTCTGATCACTTCGCTCTATCTCGGCCCGTCGACCTGTCGTCTACGCCTTGGCTCCTCCCACGATCAGCTCCACCAAAGACCCTCGGCCTTGTGGCTCCACCGGGTTCCCTCATCCCACCGTCTCCCCCTTGGTCAGTTGTCACATCACTTCTGCCACGGACATGCGGGTCGTCCACTGCACTCCGACCCTCCACCCATTCAGCTGCAGCGGGTTCCTTCTTCCCTTCAGCCTCGCCGCCGTCCTCGGTCACACCGGCATCGCCCCAGTCCTCGGGTACTCTGGCTCCGCCTCTGACGCTCATCACCATGGCTGCGCCCAGGTCTCCAGAACCTGCGACGGTGATGGCATCACCATTTTTGCCAAAATGGCTTGATATTTCAAAGAATTCATGATGTCCTTCATACAGTCATGATTTCCACTTTCTGCAACAGCAAAGCACCCCCATAACAAGACTGGACCACCTCCATGTTTGACCATGAAGATGGTGTTCTTCTGCTCATAACCTTTGCCTTTATTACACCAGACATACCGCTGATCCATGGGTCCAAAAAGTTCCAGTTTGGTCACATCACTCCATAAAACATTCTTCCAGAACTCCAGAGGGTTTTCCAAATTAATTTTAGCATATTCAAGTCAGCCTTTTATGTTATTCTTCATCAGAGTGGCATTCGGCTAGATGTCCCAACTTGAAGGCCATGCTTGTCTAGTGTTCTTCTTTGACTCTGCATTGAAATTTTTTTTTTTTTTTCTTCTTTTTTATAAGGTCCTCTTGCAAGTATTTGGCAGTAAATTGAGGGTTTTTCTCAGTTTCTCAGATCAAACATTTTATTCCCCTTAATGATATTGTGCTTTTTCTTCAACACCCTCAAAGGTTTTCTGGTACAACAAACTTTAAACTTATGAATAAGGCTGTCAGCTGTGTCTCTAGGAACTTTTAGTGTTTTGGAAGTCTTCTTGTAGCCATAGACTTTCTAATGTAATAAAACATTAGTTTTCGTCTTTTAGTTTAAACCAGACTTGTTCGTGGCACAGCCCAAGTTTAGCTAAGAAGCATAAGCATAACTCACTAAACAGCACCATACATGAAACTTTTAAAAAATATTCCCTTTGCACTTCAGAAATTGTGGGCTTCCACACACACACACATGCACACACATAAACGTATCTCGGATGAGAATGACGCAGACATAACGACAGCAGGGGTCAAAGTGCTTTACAAGAGAGAGAATAAAAAAACGAGGAAAAGAACACATAACAACATATAAAAAAGAACAATAAAAACATACACCATTTCAGAATATAAGAAAGGTTATTCAAAAGCTAGAGAATAAAAATGTTTTGATTTTTTTTGAAAAGTATGATTTACAGTAAAAATAAAAGCAATTTATGGAGCAAACCTCATGTGGATCAGGATACTATTCCAAAGTTTAGGACCTATTACAGAAAAAGCACGGTTACCTCTTGATTTATAATTACAATGAGAAACCTTTAAAAGCAGTTTATCAGAAGACCTAAGTGCTCTAGAGGGAGACTGGAGGAAGAGGAGATCACTAATATACTGGGGCACATGGCCTGCTTGTGGCTTACATACAAAAAGGATAATTTTGAAATAATTACTAGATTTCACTGGAAGCCAATGTAAAGATGTTAATATGGGAGTACTATGCTCCCTTTTTCTCATCCCCGTTAAAAGCTGTGCTGCTGCATTATGCACCAATTGCAGGCGAGCTAACGGGAAACCAATGTACAAAGAGTAACAATAGTCTATAACCTTGAGATAAGTGAATGGACCACAGTTTCCAAATCTTTCCTGGCAAGAAAGTGTTTGACTTTAGCGATTGATATCGAATGAAAGAAGCTACTCTTAACAACAGCACTAATTTGCTTATTAAAAATTAGAGATGAGTCCATAATTACGCCAAGACTCTTTACGTGATGTATTAAATTTAACCCCTTCAAACCCTGGGTCCATTGGAATGGACATCATATGGTTTTTGGTTTAAACCAATAACATTGTTTGTTTTTATAATATGAGTAATAGGTCACTAAAGGGTCAGCCAGTCACAATGAATATATGACCCCTAACTTAATCTGATTGAGCTTTAGGCATCACAAAAGACATGCATGGCTAACCAACTCTACAAAAGCAGTAAGCCCCCCCTTTTTACCTTTTTTACGCTAATTTATGTTCATGGTAGCATCATCAAGTTGCATCTATTATATTCTTAATAGTATCAAATGATAATGTTCAATTTTGCTTCATTTGTGGCATCCATTGTAGTGGACAAGAAACAAAAAATTGAATAAAAATATGAATTGGCACAAATCTTGTTTTTAGACTCATTTCTACATTGGAAAAGAGCAAATATTAAGTGTATTTATTTATTTATTTATTTATTTATTTATTGCTTAGTGTAAAAAAATCTGATCTGAAGAAGTTAAGGACAAAGAACCTAGCTGACCAGCCAGAGTACATAGAGATGATGTGTAAAGGCCTACAATCAGAAGCTCTGTTTTACTGTCATTTAATTAAAGGAAATTATTAGACAGCCAAGGTTTAATGTCATTATAGCACTCACAAACATCGTCTAAAGGACATTTGGGGAAAATCACTTTATGAAATAAATGTTTTTCTCCAATAGACATTGGCCACAATTAATGACACCCCTTTTATTCAATACTTTTTAAATACTTCTTTATTATAATGCCTTATGAGTTTGGAGAACACTTGACAAGAGATCAGAGACCATTCCTCCATACAAAATCTCTCCAGATCCCCCAAATTCCCAGCTCCATGTTGGTGCCTCTACTCTTAAGTTCACCCCACTCATCTTCTATGGAGTTCAGGTCAGGGGACTGGGATGGCCATGGCAGAAGCTTCATTTTGTGCTCAGTGACACATTTTTGTGTTGATTTCGATGTTTGTTTTGGATCATTAATGGAATATGGAAGATCCACGGCCCATTATTGGATTTCTAGCAGAAGCGGTCAGGTTTAGATTTTTATTTTATCTGTTGGTATTTGATAGAATCCATGATGCCATGTATTTGTACATATATATATATATATATATATATATATATATACTCCTGTGAAACAAGAAGTCATGGCTGGATAATCTCATGTTCCTAGTCACACTGGTGTGCTAAAAAATGTATATATATATGAATGGGAATATACTTATGGAGATATTTTAGTCATAAGAATTTCTAGGGGTGCCAATAATTATGGCCAACATGTAATGTGACCCCATTAGATTTTTGCTAATGTTTTTTAATGAAAGATCAAAAGGATAAACAATGTGTTATACCAGTGGTTCCCAATCCTGGTCCTGGAGGCACCCCAACACTGCACATTTTGCATGTCTCCTTAATCAAACACACCTGATCCAGGTCATCAGCTCATTAATAGAGACTCCAAGACCTGAAAAGGGTGTGTCAGAGAAAGGAGACATGGAAAATGTGCAGTGTTGGGGTGCCTCCAGGACCAGGATTGGGAACCACTGTGTTACATGCATTCAGTTTTGTTTGTTCTTAGATCTATTTTCATGGACTTTTAGTTTGTATTCATCAGTCACATGTGTTCTTTGTCTTCCATTTCCCACCACTCATCTGTTTCTATGGACACTAATCATCATCACAACTTCTCATCATTCAGTTCATCACCTTCATGTATTTAAGTTCCTCCCTGTCCACTTTCAGTTGTCAATCGATGTTTGCATGTGTTTACCCTTGTTTCACGCATGCACTGTTACACCTTCTGTCTGTTCCTGTGTTTAATGTATGATTAAAAATCACTTTGTATTGGATCCTGTGTACCTTCGTCTTCATCTTCGTGACACAATGCAGATATATTTTCACAGCCATCTTTGATCATATTTACCAAGGGTGCCAATAATTCTGACCATGACTGTATGTGTAAAACAGCTGTATTCCCGATTGACCTTATGATGCAGAATCTCCACAGGCTCCTACGGGTCTGCAAAATCCATTAACTTTCAGATGCATCATCTAATAGTTCTAACATGTTTGACACAGGATGTCGCCCAACTTTTCTATAATTGTAGAATAATCATGTGTGACTGATTCTGGTGCAGTACGCTGTTAGCACAGATGCTCCTGTGTGTGGACTACTGAAGATATAAGTAGAAATGAATGTGGACTAGGAATTCTGAATAAGAAGAACGGTGTGTCTCTTACACCTGATTTATTAAAGGGTTAGTTCACCCAAAAATGAAATTTCTGTCATTAATTACTCACCCTCATGTCGTTCAAAACAAAAATAACTTTATTCAACAATTTCAGTCAGTGTCAGTCTCCTACGCTGTTTACGTTGTGGACAGTGCAGGCTTCCGTGTACTACATCAGAACGCAGACTCATTATTGGCCGACACTGTTCACGCGAGCAGCACGACGCATGCATGTGATGCTGACGCAGGAGCCAGCCAGTAATGAGTCGGCATTGTGACGTACAGTAGTGTTGCATTGCTTTCTCTTGGGGATCAGAAACCTCTCGGATTTCATCAAAAAATATCTTAATTTGTGTTCCGAAGATGAACGAAGGTCTTACGAGTATGGAACGACACAAGTAATGACAAAATTTCATTTTTGGGTGAGCTAACCCTTTAATCGCAGAATACTTCACATTTTTCTTTGTATTGCAGTTTATTAAGGGATAGATCACCAATGAAAAAAAAGAAATAAATAAAATTCTACCATCATATAGTCACCTTCATCTTGTTCAAAACCTGTATTGTATGATTTTCGTTCTTCCGTGAAGCACAATAGGGAATGCAGCGCTTTTCCATATAGTGTTAGTCTGTATGTTTTTGAGGTAAATTTAGCATCATTCATGTAATCTGTATGTTGTTCTCCAGCTAAGCCAAGTGTTAAGAGGTCTGCTGCTCATCCTGTGACTGATGTGAGGAGACCGTCTGCCCCGGTGTTCCTCAAAGGTCTGCAGGATCTAAGAGTCATGGACGGCAGTCAGGTGACCATGACTGTGGAGGTGACAGGTATGAAACAACCTTCAGCTTCTCAACCTAGGAAGAGAGCAGAGTAAGAATAAGTTTTTGACCTGGATCTTTTTTTTTTTTCTTTTTTTTTTTTTTTATAATGTGCATATCATTGTCAGAAATGACCCTTTTCATTAAGGTATAATATTTGCCTGGTGGAATCAGAGTATTTTTTACTTTTATGAAAGGCATTTTATATTACAATGTGGCAGCCATTTTTATTACATACTTAAATTGAATCATCCATTAATTAAATAAATAATGCACAGGATATTACATATCATCAGTGGTGGAAAGAGTACTAAAAATTGTACTTAAGTAAAAGTATTGCTATTTAAGAAATAATTTACTTGAGTACAAGTAGAAGTACTAAAAAACACTGTGACTTGAGTAAAAGTAAATAAGTAGTTTGCTGAAAAACTACTCAAGTTACTATGCTACAAAGTACTTTAGTATTATTTTTCTATTTTTACATAAAATGAGGCGACATAGAGCGCTAAACACTCTCATGCAATTTTTCTGTTTCATTCATTCTGGAAGCCAGAGGGCTCCCTCACGCAGAAAGTCCACAAGTGAGATTCATAGAAGTATTAAACTTATGACGTTCCAGGAAATCCCTTATATGGACATCAGATATCGCTACAGCTGAATAACATGCAGATAGAGACGTTTTGACTGATGAAACATGAAGACAATAAACACATGATTGCAAGGATATATCTGTGTTCTTCAAGCCATGGGTATTTTCATAAGAATAATGTATATTTATTAGGGGTGTAACGGTACACGTATTCGTACCGAACCGTTTCGGTACAGGGCTTTCGGTACAGTGCACGTGTGTACCGAATGCATTACATTGCAACATTAACGTCTCCTATTTGGGAACACTTCGGTTTCCTGGTGAATTACGACAATGGACAAAGACAGGTGGATAAGACGAAAGCAGTACACGACGAATACAGAGTTGTAACCTAACTACCATTAACCACCAATAATCGCAATAAGCTCTGCGTTTTGTTACTTTCAATAAGAAACAAAGTGTTTTACTTCACATTCTGTCCACGAAATCACGAAATTCAAACAAAAAATGCCGTTTTGACGTGCTTTGATGTGGCGTATATAGGCGCCTCTGTTCAACCGGCAGCGCGGAGCACGAGTGAACGCGATCATCTCTTCCTCTTTAATTCTAGTTACAGAATAAACATGAAACATGAATGAACATCTGAAGGTAATACAGTACAGTATCTGAAAGATACAGTACAACTTACTGAAACGGTCATATCTCGTGTAATCGCTCAATCAGTGTTTCAACGATGGAAAGAGGTCAGTAAAACAGCTTGTAAACAGTATGTCACGTAGCATTTAACTCAGAAGAAAGCCATTCAGTGTCCACGGCTTGTTAGTTTGCCAGAGAAATGAACTCTTTCGCTTAATATATGCACTGTATTAGCCTATATATTCATTATATTTTACTTAACCTGTTAGTGATGTCTTGATTATTTAAGGTATGTTTAAATAAATCTGTCGTGAAAATGACAGTGTAGAAATGATTATAGGCTATTTCAACAACGAATTGGAGTAAAACATAATTTTATAATTAGATTTAGAAGTTAATGCAAAAACTGCCTTATGTGCAGCTTATATGTTTGCATACAATTTGTTATTTGAGTGTTGATTATTATAGCTAACTAAAAATAAATAGTGATTGAATTTAGGCTACTAGTTTGGGCTCAGTTGTTAACCTTTAATATTATAGTAGCATAATGTTGAAGTAAGGGCTCCCTACATAGTTTACAGTATTAGCAGAGATAATTTTTTTTATCCTTAAGAAACTTTTAGTTATAATTTAATTGAATATATTTAAAGACAGAGACACAATATGTTCAGTAAACCACTGTTTAATAAAAAAAACAACCCGTACCGAACCGTGACTTCAAAACCAAGGTACGTTTTGTGTACCGTTACACCCCTAATATCTATAATGTAACACTAATCGACATAGCCTGTATCATAGAATGTTTATAACATAATATATTTTCTGTCTCAATCTGTGTTAAGAAGCAACGTGGAACCACAGAATTGTTTTAAATCATGACTGACATGTGTATATATAGGCTATAATAGTGATTTTGGAGAAAACATGATATTAATCTTATAAATTGTCATGTTTGATGCTATGCTAAGCAAACATAGCTATCCCTGTTGCCAAGAGCAATTGTTTTTTGAAAAGTAAGTCTAGGTAAGATCATTTGCATGTTTTTTAAGAAGGGCAAAAGCAAAAAAGGGAAAGTGAGACATCTGATCAGAGAAATATGGGATTAAAACAGTATAAATAGAAAAGTGCCTGTAAAAAAAATAAAGTGGGTACGGGTTAACGTTAAATAAAATGCTCTTTTTTTTTTTTTTTGTTCTACCGAAAATGTACAAGGAGCCCACTGTTGCTATAGTAATGAACTACACTTTTATGTGCATCTGATTGACAGATAAATCATGCCATCTTATTTCACTGTTGTTGCAAATGTTGATTTTATTTCAGTTTGCTTTGTACATTTAGTTTAACTGTACTGTTAAAGAGGGCAAGCTTTACCATTCAAATGAACTGTGCGCATACATTTTATACACTTGCATTGTTCTTGCGCCGTCCATGCAATAACTGCGTCCTTGTATGAGCCGAGTTATCTATTTACTTCAACTGCTCAGTGCTCTGGTAATATCAGTGGTATGACTCATTTCAGGAGCTACCAAAATTACAATTTAAAATCTGTATACGAGCATAGCTCACTTACATTCACTAAAATATTGAATTGTTAGCGTTAAATTATAGTTTTTTTTACTGTTTAGTGTCTGTTTTCAAGTAGGTAGGTTCTGTAATTTCAGTAAATTTTCAGAGCTGATTTCAGTTTTATCAATCAATCAATCAATCAA
Organism: Mylopharyngodon piceus; assembly: GCA_039654765.1. Classification (NCBI taxonomy): domain Eukaryota; kingdom Metazoa; phylum Chordata; class Actinopteri; order Cypriniformes; family Xenocyprididae; genus Mylopharyngodon; species Mylopharyngodon piceus. The sequence continues at coordinate 30,535,335 of CM077441.1, read as the reverse complement.
TCAGTCGTTTGCACCAATCTTTTTGAATTATGACAACTTCTAATGAAATTACATTCAACCAAAAAAAAAAAAAAAAAACTACACTGAGTTAAGTTAATTTGTAGCATAAACACAATTTTTTTAAGTTGGTTACTTAAAAAATTAAGTTGAACCATCTAATTTCAACATAATTGAGCGGAGGTCCTGAAAACAGTTAATCTTACCTATACCAGTTTAAATGAACAGCTAGCTCACTTGTTTAGTATGAAAATGTAATTAACAAGTAAGATATTACTTGTCATTGATATTAGCACAGTCATTGCTAATGGTCATTGTACACTCCTGGGCTAAAAAAAAGAAAAAAAGGGGCTAAACACTAATGGTCAGGAAATTAAACTAATGCACTACTTAAAAATCCATTGCTGTCTCAGAAAAACATCAAAGACAGAATGAAGTTTTTGGCAGAATATGGGGAGTTTGATTCAGAGTGGTTCAGCAGAGTTGTGTGGAGTGATGAATCACTATTAAACACGAGTTGCATGGTGATGCTCAAATGTGGTGTGTCCGAAAATCTGGTGAGAAATATAATAATAAATGCATCTCTACCACAGTGAAGCATGGAGGAAGAGGTGTCATTGTGTGGGGAGCCTTTTTAGCTGCTGGTATTGGTGAGCTACTTCACTGTGAAAAGCCATTTAATGCTTTGGAGTAGGGGAATATTGCAGAATGGCTTGCTTTCCACAAATGAAAAGTTGTTATCTAAAGAGGAATGACCAGATGTTATTTTTCAACAAGACAATGCTCCTGCCCAAATTACAAAGACAACCAAGAAGAGACATTTCCGGGTTTCTCAGAAGCGGAAGTCGTCATAGTACGGTAAAATTCTATAGCGGTGAATGAGAGAATACATTAAATATATTTTTTATGTTTCCATTTGCTCAAATAGCAAAAGAAAAACTCCACAATAGTGTTTTCACAACTTTCAAAAAGAGGAAAAAAATAGAGAGCGTTTGATAATGGCAGACCGTTATTTTTACCGTCAATCCCATAGCCGCTGTATTAGAAACACCCTCACACCCTCACAGCAGCATTAACTAGTTTTTTGTAATTTGATGCAAAGGTAATATAATACTAAGTATAGTGTTATAAATGTACATACATTTTTTAAAAAATGAAAATATAAAAAACTTTGCAGGATTTACGATATTGATGACCGTTAAAACGCGTCATCACGGTCTGTGAAAAGGGTCTAGTGGCTTGAGAACAAGTCCATCAGACTCATGTTTTGGCCTGGTCAAAGTCTAGATTTGAACCCTATAGTGAATATTTTGACTCACATTAAACTCAAACTAACTAGGAAATGTTTTTCAACTACTCATGAACTGTTTGAAGCCATCAACATTGAGTGGAACAACACTGACTCTTCTTCAGGTAAAACGCTGTCTGCAAGTTTACCCACACAGCTTAAACATTTAAAGAAAACAAAGAGGAAGGGTATTCCGTGCTAAGTTACTTTATCCACAGTGTGCAATTCTTGCGAAGTTCCTGACCATCGATTTGTGATTAACATTGTTAAGACCAATAAAAGACCACTAAATATGTTGCCATTTTTGGCTTGGCCTTTTTTTTTTTTTTTTTTTGCCCTGGAGTGCAGAGTATATCTTCATGTTGCCACCCACATCCTAACCACGAGCACTATTCTTCATCATAATGGTAAAAACTTTAACATAACAGAAGCTCTTTTAAATTTCAAACATAGCAACATTAAATACGAACTGGTTTTTCAGAATTTTCAGTTTAAATAACATACAATATTAAGCTGATGTAATTATCAACAATATTACATCAACATAAAATCAAAATAATGTCTGCAACTTAAAATGTTCAATTAAATTAATAAATTAACATTTTAACATTTTAATCATGCAGTTGTGGTAATATGTCCCTTGAATTTCTTTAGAGTGTAGCTACATATTTACAAACAGAATGTGAGGCCACTGTTGCCCTGAGTGATTAATTGACTCAATAGATTGTGTGTTTTGTTGTGTTTAGCTGTAATGAATGGAATTTCCTTTGTACTCCCTTAAGAGACATCATTTATCTTCACAATTGTGTGTCGTATATAGTGTCTATGTGCTTGTGTGTGTTTGCGCAGATGATTTAACTCTGGTGATTATATAATGGTGAGCACTTCCTGTGTAAAGGACAGCATCTGAGGAGTCTCCTGACTGTTTATTTGCATGAACATGTGACCTCAGCAACATATGAACTTGCTGAAAAAAACAAAATGAAACATTTTTTGCATTATTAATATGACTCAACAAAATGACTTTCAAACAAAGTGTGTGCAGTGTGGCTTGTAAGACATAGTACTCAACTGTTTGACGCTCTGGTACTCTCTGCTGTTGATTACTCTTTATTTTGTCCCACTGACCTCCATTCATTGTCTCTAACCCAAATTTGCTTAATCATTTGCAAGTGTGATGTGTTTTTTATGTAGGAAATCCTGCCCCTGAGGTGGTCTGGCTGCATAATGGAAAAGAGATCCAAGAGTCCGAGGATTTCCACTTTGAGAAGAAAGGCTGTCAGTATACTCTCTTCATACAGGAAGTGTTTCCTGAGGACACAGGCACATACACCTGTGAGGTTTGGAATGAAGCCGGAGATGCTCGGACTGAAGCTTCTCTGACTGTACAAGGTACAAATCCTACTAAGTACAAACTGCATATCAAAATAGTGTGATCTGCAAATGGATACCGCCAGAGCCTTTTATAATAATATAATAGTTAAATATGGATGTGAATCACAGAGCCTCAGGATGGAGTTCAGCCCTGGTTCATCACTAAAACCAAGTCCTCTACCGCCTCCCTGGGTCAACACGCTCTGCTCTCTTGTGCCATCGCTGGTGACCCCTTCCCAGAATTCTTCTGGATGAAGGATGGGCAGGTAATATCTGGAGGTGGTGACTTTGAGATCCTACAGAAAGAAGATGTTGTCTCACTGCTCATCAGGAAAGTGAAGGCACATCATGCTGGAAACTATGAGATTCATCTCAAGTAAGAGTTTTTACACTTTATTCAAAAAAAATTACTAAACCATTCTTTATAATTTACATTTAGATATTTAGTAATGTTGACTCACTTTGAGAACATTACTAATAGAATATGAGCATACTTAACACATAGTTGTCAGTACTCAAGATGCTTTATTTCACTTAAAAACAATGACATTTAAAAAAGGTTTTGAGGATTATAGATTTCCTTTTTTCAAGGTGAACAATATGGATTTATTTTGTTGATTCTTTCTAAATTGAAAACAATTTCAATCTCCCTAATAGTTTCATGTGAAAAGATGTGAAAATGACACTTTACCACATTTTTTTTTTACATTGTGTCATTATTTTTATGAAATTATCAAATATCCTCTTCATATTCTAATGACCATAACATATTGTATGAAACAAAAAAATAATGCAATAATATAACTATGAAAATATGAATATTATTTTAAATATAACTATTTAAATGATGATGTATTGATACATCACAGTAATATTTGTCGGAATTTAATTGTTTATTTTTATTTATTTTTTATTTATTTTGATGAAATATGTTTTCATGAGATCCACACATTTAAGTACATGCATGGCGACAGTTCTGTCATATTAGGAAAGGTTGTTTTTTAGTTCCTCATTTACTTTTTCAATTCTGCAGTTTACAATAAATTAACTTCAGCGTTCATATATCTTCTGTTGCTCTCAGGAATAAAGTAGGAGAGTGCAGGTCAGTGGCCAATCTGCACGTCAGCGAGGACCCCATGTTGTCTGGTGACGATTCTCATAAGCAGTACGTTCTCCTTCTATTCTTGCTCTTCTCTGCCCCAAAGCTATATTTACAGCCCTTGCCCCTTAACCCCTGCACTAAATCTACATAATATCTCTATATAGCCAAATGCTCTGTTTATGCTTCCCCACTCAGCTGTGCTGTTGTCTAAAGAGGAGTGTGGGTTAGTCTAGGGGCCTCTTTCTGGTCTCATTTCCCTATAAGGCCTCTGAAGTCATCTCTGATGCAACTCTGTCGTGTTGAACTAACTCTCCCCTTGATTAAGCTGCTCTCCAGTGTGGGCTGAGCTAGCTGGGGCTTTAAACATCACTGTATTTTTTTCTCCATTCTTCCTGTGGCAGCCGAGGGGTGGAGAGGACTGCACCAGGCAGGGGAGGACATCCAGAGACTCCCAGCCCTGCAACGTCGCGCTCTGAGCCACTCTGGGAACACATCAGTCGGACAGATCAGGAAGAAGAGGAGGGGTGTGCCACCCGTGGGCTTCTCAAACGCCGTGTAGAGACAAAGGAGCATCGGGAAGACCAAATCCGACAACAGGAGGCCGAACAGGTCGACTTCCGAACTGTGCTCGGCCGCAAGGTCACCACCAAGAGCGTCTCTGAGGAAGACCTGAAGGAGATCACGGCTGAGCAGATGGACTTCAGGGGGAACCTCCAACGGCAGATCAAGCCCAAGACGCAGACGGAAGAGGAACGCAAAGTCAACTCTCCACAACAGGTGGACTTCAGAGCAGTGCTGGGAAAGAAAGGAACCCAAGGCCCAAAACCTGGTCCTGGATCCTTAGTGAAAACACAACCCAACAAAAATGAAGCTGTTGACTTCAGGTCAGTGTTAGGCAACAAGAAAAAACAGCCAAGCCAGGACAGGAATGGAGAAAGCCAAGGTGATAAAGACACCAGAGTAAAGGAAAATGATGTGAATTGTGTGGATGGAGGGATAAAAGAGAAAACAAAGGCAGTTGGGAAAAAAGAGCCCGTTTTTAAACAGAAACTGAGTGACGTGACGGTATTGGATGGGGAACGTTTGCATCTACAGTGCCAACTTTCATCTGAGTCTCCCGCCAAAGTGACATGGACGCTTGATGGAAAACTCATCAAACCATCCAAATTCATCGTTATTGCTAACGAGGGTTAGTGTTGCATTTACAATTTAAAATTACCCAAGTAAGAGGACGAATTTGTTGCAATCTACCGTAAATATAGGCGTTTATCAGGAGCTCTGTTACGTTATATGCATCTGTATATGTTTCAAGCATCAGCAGACCAGAGGTAATCACAGTGTGACATTATACATTTTATACAAGAGTTCTCTAAACAAAAAGTTAATATTGAGTACCTGACATTACAGAGAGTTGACTTTTTGTCCACTAACGAAAATAGTTCCAAATGAAGCCAATGCTGGACCAACTTTGTGTTCTGCTGAGAAACACAGTGGTTGGCCACTTATCCAATCAGACAAGAGGACCGGAAGTAACTGTTACATAATTGTTATTAAACAGTGGTCACATGACACTTTGGTATCAGCCGGCAGGAATGTGACTGGATGAGGGTTTATTCAAGATGTTTCATGATGCGTTAGGGCTCTCAGTAGAGAGATCTGCAGTGAAAAGTATTGTGAAGGTGTGCAGTGAGGGATGTATCTCTGTGGCTTGGCCACCTGTGTCCTTAATTGCATGCTAATTTCTTTTTAGAGGGTATATGTTTCACAAAGACTTCATCTGACTCAAGTATATCAATGTAGTGACAGACAAGTTAACCTGTGTACTTGAAGAATATCTGATTGAATATGCATGCATGGTTTGCAGGAATATTCCAGGTTAAATGCATGTTTAGAAGTACCCATAGACGTCCATTATAAGACCACAACTGCTTTTATGATCAAGGGACAAGTCCAAATGATTTCTGTGGTAATTGACAGCATGCAGCAGATACTGTCAGTATAGATTAACCCTCTGAGCGTAACTGTTTAATGTGTGTGTGTGAGCAGGTGGTCAGTGCTCTCTGTCCATTGATAAAGCTCTACCTGAGGATGAAGGACAATATGTGTGCAGGGCAGAGACCAACGAGGGAAAGACAGAATGTTCCTGTATGGTCCTAGTGGACGGTGAGTATATCTTATTACACGCCAGTACAATAAATGAGTTTGCAGAATGCTTTTCCTGTATCTACTCTATGAAACTCAATAGGCTCTCTGAGAGATGAGATGAGGCGTTCTGTAACCATAAGTGTCAAGAGTGTAGTTATTTTCAATGTTTATTGATTTTTTGTTTTTTTTCACAATTCAAAGTTTTGAATTGTACAACACAAACAATTATCTCCCTCTCTACTAGTCTACTATGTCAAAACACTGGGTTCTTTGAGAATATTATGGTTTGAGTCTGTTTTGGGCTGGGCAGTATGTCTCTCTCCCTAGAGTCTCTGCCTGAGTTTTGCAGCTTCCGGTAATTACTGACCAGATCAGGCTGCGTTGCATCCCTTGCATGTCCTAAGATCTCCTCGTTTTGCTTTGTAGGATATGTCTTTACAGCTGTCTCTAAATCTCTTTGACCTGCATAACATGTTTTGACAATCATCTTTGGATCTCTGTTTGACTTTACAGATCATGTCCCAATGACCATCTCTAGATTTCTGTGTCCTGCTTTGCTAGACATGTCCCTGCAATCATCTCTAGATCCCTCTGTCCTGATTAAAGGACATGTCTCTTTCTCTCTGTTTTGGTTTCCAGGACATGTCTTTACAACCATTTATGGATCTCTCTTTTCCACTTTAGAGGATGTGTTTAGCTGTCTTTGGATGTATTTATCCTACTTATCAAGACATGTCAGTAAAGCCCATTCTTAGATCTCTCTGCCAAGTTTTACAAGACATGTCCTGACAGCCATCTCTAGATCTCTCTCTGTCTTGCTTTACAGAACATCTTTCCACAACCATCTCTAGATCCATTTGTCCAGGATAACATATTCTAACAGCGATCTCTGTTTCTGTTCTGCTTTACAGGACATCTTTCCACAACCATCTCTAGATCCATTTGTCCAGGATAACATATTCTAACAGTGATCTCTGTTTCTGTTCTGCTTTACAGGACATGTCTCAACAGTCATCACTAGATTTCTCTGTCCTAACTAATGAACATATCCCTACAGCTCTTTCTGTGTCACTGTTTTACTTTCTAGGACATGTCCTTACAGCTGTTCATAATAATTTTGTCCCACTATACAAGACTTGACTCTATAGTCATCTTTCTAGATCTCTGTGTAATGCTTTGCAGGACATATCCCTGCAGTTGTCTCTAGATCACTCTATCCCAACTAAAAGATGTGTCCCTACAGCTATGTCTTTCTCTCTGTTCTGGTTTCCAGGACATTGCAGTCTTTAGAGCTGTTCATGAATCTCTCTGTCCCAATTTAAAGGATGTGTTCCTTAAGCCGTATCCAGATTTCACAATCCTGCTTTACTGGTCATGTCCTTACAGTTGTATCTAGATATTTCTGTCCTGCTTTACGGGACATGTCCCTACAGCCATCTTTAGATATCTCTTTCTCTTATTTTACAGAACATGTAATTACAGCTGACTCTAGACATCTCTTTCCTGCTTAACAGTGACAAAAGAGAGACAACTTTACCTGGAAAAAAAATATTATTTTTAATGGTGGCATGTTAGTATTATTTAAGTGCTTTAATGTTATCATTTACTTGTATAAACATCTAATACAGCTTCTTCTAAAGTGGCTTCTGCTATTTTTACTGCTAAATTCCACTTTTTAACCTCTTTGACCTTTGTCTTGGTCTTGGCAATAAGTGGCAGTAATAGAATGGCAATAAACTCACAAAATAATTAATTAGCTTAGATATTTTGGGAACTTTTTTTAGTGTGCAGAAGTTGAATAGAAGGCATAATATGCTGATTTCATGAGGGTCATTCTAATTTTGCTCTCTGTATTTCTTTCTGTATTCTTTCTGACTGTCTGTTCAGATCCCAGTGTCTCCACACCAGCTGATAAGCGGAGCAGGAAGCCCTCTACCCCAACCACAGAGAGTGAGTTTCCAAAATATGTACTTCCTTTTTTATATCCCAATATGGAGTGGCGTGGGAGATGTGAACCTTTCCCACTGCAGTGTACACACACACACACACACACGCACACACTTTTAGGTTGCTTGTAGCTTTTGTAGACAATATCACTCGGGATATATCACTAAGAATAATTACTTATTAAATTACTTTGTTCCATTTAGAAGTGAAAGAAAGAAAGAAAGAAAGAAAGAAAGAAAGAAAGAAAGAAAGGTCACTGATCTAAAGGCTAACAGGAAGCACTCCATTTGATTTCTGATAAGGTTAAATGGAATGAATTGTGCAATTTTCTGCAAAGTTGTTCAATTGTTAGAGATTATGTTTAGTAGGTTGCTACTTTTTGCTGTAAATATATCTTGCTTAAAATCAGATTAAAAATACAAACAAAGACGTCCATCTGCATGTAGCCTAGTTCATACATGTCTGTAGTGAAGTCAGTTACTCAGTAGTAGTCAGTTTTCCACTCTGTATCTGGATAAATTTGTAAAATAATGTTTTAAGCTGGACAATTATTGTTAAAGATTTAGTCCTTGCACTATTTTCTATTGTTGCCATATGATCTTTACTTTTGCATAGACCAGAAGTTGTAGTATAGTATGAGATAGTATAGAGGAACTAGTATAGGAACATAGAACAGGACAAACCCTAGAGGAGGTCCATGTTCACTGTTGAAACAGTTGTTCACTTCTCACACTCTTCATCAGATGAGTTGTTTGACAAGGCTTCTGGAGAGCTGACTTTGACTGATTTTTAATGTTAAACAGCTCAGTGAGCAAGAAGGAGAATGAGGGTTGAACAAAAGCATGTTTTAGAGCTATAAAGAGAGAATATAAGAAGATTTCTGACAGTAGAGCGAGAGAGATCATGACTCTTACTGCATGACTGCTTGGCAAAACCCACTTGGATTTCCATGTATGGGCTCAGTCAAGACTCTCTCTCCCACTCTCCGGACCACGAGGAGTGTTGTATGAGTTTTCTAACATCAATGTTTTTAACATGCCTGACATTCTTCACAATGTTTTGTGAAGCTTTTGTATACTAGTGGGTCTACTTTTCGCCTACTCTTTTAGCAGACTGTTATGTTTTGCACTGTATGCTGTATCTTTAGGAAATGGCTGAAACTGAGGCTGTTGAAACTGTTGATGTGTGCACTCATCTCTTTAAAAGAAATGTCCCATATGTCTTTCTTTATTCTTAAAAGAAATGAGAAGTGAGAATTTTGTGTGACAGTGAGATATTTAAAAAGGTTCTCTCAAAGGTTACAGGAAAATTTTGCTGAGAAAGTGGTTGTAAAAAAAGGAAATCACTCTTCCATGATATTATCTGTGATTTCACATGCAAGCCATGTGAAAGGCCCTTTAGGTTTTTGTGTTGTAACATGCGCTATAAAGTCAAAGTCTATCAGAATCATTTGTGAGCATGTTTGGCTGGCACACTTGAGTTGGTGTTAATGCACCTGCTGTCTAGTGTTTCAAATCAGTTTCTTATGACATTTCATTTGGGGTAATATGCTGTCTTATAAAATAGCTGCCTGTGTAGACAGTAGACAATGGGAAGCTCACTAGATTTGGAACACAGCCCTAATTTCCCTGCTTTAATATGAACTATAATGTCACAGAGTTAATCATTAGTTTTTGAGTCAAGTTTGATGCTTTGTTTCAGAGATGCAGTGGATTTTACTCATTTATTGGGAAACTATATTCAAAATGAAGAAATGTGTCCAAGTTATCTGGGTATTTTGTGCTGAGTAGCCTCTGTCTTGAAAAGAGAATACACAAGTGAGATGCCAATCGGTGAAATTAATAGTGTTCCAGAAACCATCTGTTTAAACAATACTAGTAAGTTTTGCCTTATCTGAGAATTTATGAGAATGTTTATACAATTGTTCCTGCATGCATTTATGTTATAATGCACATGCAGTTGTTGTGCATGGACCTGCGCAACCAGATTCCACAAAGGAGAGATGCAGCAGTGCATTTGTGGCTGCACTGAACAGATGCAAATATGCTTTTAATGTTGTACATTTCCTCTTGTCCACATGTGAACTTCAACGAGGCTGACAATAAAAGTTTGAGAGTGATTTTGGAGCAACTGAAGGTTTAGGAAGGTCCTCCATTATAGGGGTTACATTGAGTCATTGAGTTGTTTGCGGTCATGGAAAATCTGTGATTAAAAATCATGAAGCTATAAAAATAAGCAGTGGTGTCTTGGATGATGGAAAATTCTAACCTTCAAAGCACCTCTGAATCGCTGGTGGAAATTGAACCCAATTGGTGTCCTAAAGGACCTAGTGCTTTCATGACCAGTTCAGAAACAACCACTGCAATTTACGTCATGCTTGTTACGTTCCTCTGTCATAATGGCTTATATTTGTATATCTATTTTATTAGTTGTGCTTGTTAAGGAAAGCATCAATGTTAGCGATGAACCCTTAACCTAACTAAATATTAAACTTTGCCATGTAACACCCTGTCTCACCCTGTATGTACTACCATAGAATATGGTACAGCGTGTACAAATACTTTGGCATGCATCAAATTCAGTCATTCTGGAGAAAAAAAAAAAAATAGAGAAACATTTTTTTTTTGTCATTGTTTGCTGTTAGCTAGTCCTGCAGCACGTTCTTCTGAAACCCTCCACCTCCCCCAGCTCCACCTGCCTAGATCTGTTACGAGATTTATGTATGTATGATTTTCTGGGTTTATTCTGTTGCTACACATATCTTTACAGTCGCAACACTCTGCTTTGTATTGTTATTTTTTTGATGAAGTCATGAAGGACAAACATTACATACAGTTGACATTTTATCTATACTGGGGGTGTAGTTTAGTGTGAAGAAGAAAAAAAAAAAAAATCATGGTTTCCACAGTCGCATATTTATTTCTATATGAAGAAAAAAAAATTTCCACAAACCAGTCAACTCAAAAGTAAAAGATAACTGCAAAATACTCTCTTGTGAAAAAGAAATGTGCTCAATTGTAATGAATGTGCACTTGTAGTGTACAAATCTTAAAAGTATATTTACAAAAAAAAAAAAAAATTAATAATACAATGTATCTAAATGAAATAAAAGGCCACTTTTATTGTGCATAAATTATGTAATTGCACTAAATTATTCTTTCTTGTGATCTCATTAGTTCCCTTTCAAATGGGAACTCGCACTGCGTCCCCTAGAGGAGACTTTGGGGAATGCCCCAGGCAAGACCGGTGTCTGAAGTGAATATGAAAACGCAACAATGAACTTGACATTGGCCGGCGACAGCCTATGACGTACTACTGGTGCGACCGTGAGTATAAAAGGGCACCTGTAGAGCACGTCATCAGCTTTTTGTCTTCAGGAGCCTGTCTAAGTGTGTGTGAAGATATTGATGTCAGAGCAGAGGCACCCACCGTGATGAGTCATGGTGGGGAAGCTCTGCTCTGTCTTGATTCTTTTCTTGAGGGATCAGAATTGAACGTCTGCACCTCGCGGTTTTGACATTGCGTTTGCTGAGGCAGCACGATGGTTCAGATCGATTAAATGCGCAAATAAGCATTTAAATTGTTTGTTCCTTCCTGCCCTCGCTACATCACGGGCGAGGATACACACGATTTGTGCGTGGTGTGTTTGGGAGCGGACAATGCACAGTCAGCTCTCAAGCAGGCTGAATGTGTGCATTGAGAGAGATTACCACTTCGTAAGCTCCGCCCCCACCTGTCACTCTTCAAGGAGGGTGATCAGGCTCGCAAAATAACGCTCACGAATGGATATCGTGGAGAGGTTAGAGACGGGCTCTGCCTTTCATCCAGACCATGCTCACTTGTCTGGTCGATCTTTGGCTGCATTTAACTTTGAAGAATTAAATGATAGGTACTTATCTGACTCTGAGGAGTTAGATTTATGTATTAATTCAGCTTCTTCAACTGCTGTGAATTTAAACACTGTTTATAGGAATATGGGCAGTACCGCGTTTGGCGTTCCCATTTCCTACATGTATTTTTAGTGTAGAGTGGGATTCTCCCCTGTACCTAATACTGCACTATAGAATACAACTGAAGAAGAGTGGGCTATTCTGCTGCTTGCGTCCCACTTCTTCAACTGTTGTAGTGTAGGGATTTAAACATTATTTATAAGTGTATGGGCAGTACCGCTTCTGGCGTTCCCACTTCTTATACTCTATTAGGCAATAGTACAGAGTGGCTTTCCTCTGTATTGCGCTTAGATCTGCGCACATCCCACTTCTTCTGTGATCCTCCTCACATGTGCTTTGTGTGTGTACATTGGTTATTAGGAAGATGGGTAGTATCGCTTCTCGCGTTCCCACTTCTTTTAATATGTTGCGCAGTAGTGCAGAGCAGCTTCCCCTCTGTATTGTGCTTAAGAATGTGAGATCTTCACAATGTTATGATTTTGTATACTGTTTTTAAGAAGATGGGCAGTATCGCTTCTCGCGTTCCCACTTCTTATAATGTGTTGCGCAATAGTGCAGAGCCCTTAAAGCTGTGAGATGTATTTGAAGAAGTTGGAGGGGGTTGTTAATCAGTTTCAGCTGCTTTGGTGTTAATGAAATTAACAACAGGTGCACTAGATGAGCAACAATGAGACGACCCCCAAAATAGGAATGGTTTTACAGGTGGAGGCCACTGACATTTTTTCATCTGTTTTTCACTAGTTTTGCATTTGGCTAGGGTCAGTGTCACTACTGGTAGCATGAGGCGATACCTGGACCCTACAGAGGTTGCACAGGCAGTCCAGCTCCTCCAGGATGGCACATCAATACGTGCCATTGCCAGAAGGTTTGCTGTGTCTCCCAGCACAGTCTCAAGAGCATGGAGGAGATTCCAGGAGACAGGCAGTTACTCTAGGAGAGCTGGACAGGGCTGTAGAAGGTCCTTAACCCATCAGCAGGACCGGTATCTGCTCCTTTGTGCAAGGAGGAACAGGATGAGCACTGCCAGAGCCCTACAAAATGACCTCCAGCAGGCCACTGGTGTGAATGTCTCTGACCAAACAATCAGAAACAGACTTCATGAGGGTGGCCTGAGGGCCTGACGTCCTCTAGTGGGCCCTGTGAGCTCGATTGGCATTTGCCATTGAACACCAGAATTGGCAGGTCCGCCACTGGCGCCCCGTCCTTTTCAGATGAGAGCAGGTTCACCCTGAGGCACATGTGACAGACATGAAAGGGTCTTGAGCCGTGGAGAACATTATGCCGCCTGTAACATCGTTCAGCATGACCGGTTTAGTGGTGGGTCAGTGATGGTCTGGGGAGGCATATCCATGAAGGGACGCACAGACCTCTAAAAGGCTAGACAATGGCACCCTGACTGCCATTAGGTATTGGGATGAAATCCTTGGAACCATTGTCAGACCCTACGCTGGTGCAGTGGGTCCTAGTGCTTTCAGTGGGTCATTTTTTCACTTTGATTTTCGGGGTGTCTTTGAATTCAGTCCTCTGTATTTGTGTTAGGAAGATGGGCAGTATTGCTTTTCGCATTCCCACTTCTTATAATCTGTTTCGCAACTACACAGAGTGGCCTTCCCTCTGTGTTGCACTTAAGACTGTGAGATGTAATGGAGGAGATGGGCTATTCTGCAGCTCAGGTCCCACTCCTTCAGCTGTGATCCACACAGTATTATGAATTATATGTTGGTTATATAGAAGATGGGCAGTATCGCTTCTCGCGTTCCCACTTCTTATAATATGTTGTGCAATATTGCAGAGCAGCCTCCCCTCTGTATTGCGATTAAGAATGTGAGATCTATGTGAAGAAGGTGGGCTATTCCGCGACTCGCATCCCACTTCTTCAGCTGTGATCCTCAAAATGTTATGATTTTGTATACTGTTTTTAAGAAGATGGGCAGTATCACCTCTCGCGTTCCCACTTCTTATAATGTGTTGCACAATAGTGCATCGTGCCTCTGTATTGCGCTTAAAGCTGTGAGATGTATATGAAGAAAAGTTAGGCTATTCCGCGGTTCGCGTCCCACTTCTTCAGCTGTGATCCTCACAGTACTATGAATTGTATGTTGGTTATATAGAAGATGGGCAGTATCGCTTCTTCTCGGGGCGGTCATGGCCTAATGGATAGAGAGTCGGACTTGTAACCCAAAGGTCTAATGGATAGAGAGTCGGACTTGTAACCCAAAGGTCTAATGGATAGAGAGTCGGACTTGTAACCCAAAGGTCTGTAACCTGGAGTCTCAGGTCCGGCAGGGATTGTCAGTGAGGGGAGTTAATGTCCAGCACTCTCTCCACTCTCAATACCACGACTGAGGTGAGACCCTTGAGCAAGGCACCGTACCCCCAACTGCTCCCCGGGCACCGCAGCAATGGCTGCCCACTGCTCCGGGTGTGTGTTCACAGTGTGTGTGTTCACTGCTGTGTGTGTGCACTTGGATGGGTTAAATGCAGAGCACAAATTCCTAGTATGGGTCACCATACTTGGCCACATGTCACTTTCACTTCACTTCACTTCTCGTGTTCCAATTTCTTATATATGTTGTGCAGTAGTACGGAGAGGCTTTCCCTCTGTATTGCAATTAAAAATGTGAGATGTATATGAAGAAGGTGGGCTATTCTGCAGCTCGCGTCCCACCTATTCAACTGTGATCCTCACAGTGTTTGTATTAAGAAGATGTCTCGTTCCCCTTCTCAGGGAACCATGGTTAAATGCGTAACCTGAGACGTTTTCCAATATGGTCTCTTTAACCCTCTGGGGTCTGAGGGGTTTTCTGGGCCCTGGAGGTGTTTTGACATGCCCTGACATTTGTGCTTGTTTCTGTTACTTATAACATTTTCATAGCAAACGTCTGATTACACTGTATTCAGCACAAACTCTAGCTACAATTATATGTGAGCAGCATGTATGTAAAAGTTTGTAGTTTTGAAAAAATGAAAATGTAATTGAAAAAAAATATTTTTTAAGAAAGTCCAAATATGCCTCACAGAAGTGATATGACTTATGATGTTCCAGGAAATCCCTAATACAGCTATCACTGTAGCTGAATAAAAGGAAGATAGAAATGCTTTGACTTAAATATGAAGACAATAAACACACGACTGTGACAATATATGGTTTATCTGTGTTGTTCAAGCTATCTCGGGTATTTACATAAGAATAAAATATATTTATGATGCAATACTAATCAACATAACATTAATTATATATAGAATACTTCAAAATAATATACTGTCTGCCTCATTCTGTGATAAGAAGCCACTTAAATATGAAGTGAGTTTGGAGTAAAAACAGTTTGGTGCGTTTTGCTTTTCAAATACACATTGTAAGTGACTCAAACTAACAGTGCTTGCAGAGACCATTTACTCTATGATTATTGTTTAGCACATTATAAACATCTACATCTGAGCAGATATTCATGAACATGGTATTTCACAGTAAACACTGGTCCAAACATTCTAATATTCATCATGTTACAGTGTAAACACTCATATTACTTTTATATCATACTGTATTTTATATTATAGAGCATAAAAACATCCTCGTGTCATACATTTATATTTATTTAGCATTGAAAGGTTGCCTACCTGCATATATTTCCTATTTCAACATGTTCCGTCAATTTCACACATTTTAGTCTGGCAATAGTTCAGCTAGTAAAATGTGCGTGTAAGTTTATGTAACAATAACATGTTAACTAATGTAAGTGACAATAAATTACTTACCTCCGCTGGATCAATCGCGTTCTTCTTCTTCTGAGGTAAATTCAAGGCTTATTCCTCACAGCATGTCTTCCAAACTCGATGATAAGCAGAGGAAACTTGATGTTGATGTTGATGAAACTTGATGTTTGTTTATCGAGGTGATGAGGGCATTTACAGGTTCGCGTGGCTCATGTGGATGATTACCGTGTTAATATCTCTTATGTCTGTGTGGCAAGTATTCGCTGAGTTTTGGTTCATTTTGTGACGTGTTTCAAAAAGAAGTTCACAGAGACTGAGATGGCAGAAAGCGCACCCTGTTTGTTTTCTTTATAAAAGCACAACGTTTTGTTGTTATTGTGAGTTAACACAAATAAAAATAGAAATTAAAATAAAAATTTACAGTTTCGAATGATATATTACTCGTTTCTGTATGACAAAAAAAAAGTTCTTTTCGCCGTTATCAGGAAACTAAGTGCTAAAAAACACTTTAAAGTTCAGCTAATTGCATTTAATGTAAATTTAAACAATAATAATGTTTCATTTAATTGTAGAAGTGTAGTTATTTTTCACAAGGGTAAGCAATTCAGCAACAGGATGATAAGGGATGCCAATAGAATCATTCAATCATGTACAATCATGAATCATGATAATCACATGTAACTGTAACATGATAATATCATGTAACTGTTTTGTGGCAGACCTTTGCATGTTAGTAATAAGTATAACAGGATAGTAAGAACTGACACTTCATTTACTTCACCGTGAATAAATTGTGCTGATTCTAGACATTAAACTCTCTCCCCTTTTCATATCTTCTACTCTGTCTTATTTTATACATTAAATACAAGTTCTAATATCTATGATGTCTCCATACAGTACGTCAACATGCAGATGTTTCAGTGATTACATTGATTCACTTGCTTTTTTAGATAATTTATAACATGATGAAACAATTTTAAAGAGAGCAACAGTGATCTGTTTCCTGTTTTCTGTGTCTTTCTTCTTGTCTGTCTGGTTATTTTCTGCAGTGGTTGACAGTGTGAAGTGGTGTTATATTGGATGATTTGTTGAAGCAGTGGAGGGCAGAGATTATCTGTTTTCTAAGTGTCTTCAAGTTGTCAGGCCTTTAAACAGATACGTTTGATCCTGTGGCCCACACTATGTAGACTAAACATTATGAAACATGGAAGTGGGATGTCCTGTGTGTGTCTGTGTGATGTTTCAGGGGTATCCTAAAGCATTTGCCCTGCCTTTGTCTTTACTCACTTGTTCTGTATTTGTCTAATAAACCTGTGATTTACTTTTATGTTCAAAGATTATGCTTTCTTACCAAGGCAAGCTCAAATAAAGGCTGGTTCACACTGTTAACAAACACCTAAGCCCCCCTGTATGTTTGCATATGTGCATATTACATATGTTCCCAACATTTCAAATTTAACAGCCAATGTCATACTTTTGGAAATGTTGCAGTGTCGGGCATAAGAACCTGCTTTAATACTGTGTCACAGAGTAGGCCTGACAGTAAATATTAAGTTGATTAGGCTACTAACTTAAAATTACCATAAGCTCAGGCATGCAGAATATGTAAGAACTTCATTTTTTTTTTTCCACTGGAATTTCTTGGAAAGTATTTTGTTGATTATTGGCTGAACAATCAACCCCCAGGCGAACAACTGCATTCTTGAAGCCTTATTGTCATTCATGTCTAAGTTTTTAGTTTGGTAACACTTTATTTCCCTAGTCCACTTGAGAAATTCTACTAACTATAAGTAACTTTGCCAATTTTGTCAATTACCAGTCATTAAAGTATTAGTAGATTGTCTGCTTAATATCTGCTAACACTTTAATGTGATGGTCCCCCAACAGACATTCTACTGACAATAAGTAACCTTGCAAGTATGTCAACTTATTCTACTAACCCAAGCCCTAACAGTCTACTAATACTCTAATGAGAGTTAGTTGACATGTAGTTGCAAAGTTACTTATAATTAGTAGAATGTCTAAAGTGGACTATAAAAATACAGTGTTACCTTTAGTTTTTTGTGTATTAGATTACCAATGATGTTTTTGTTGTTAGTCTGTTTGTATGTTTACATTACCAATTACTGTTAATCACCTAGTTTCGCTTTCCTTTCTGTAGACACAAACATTTGTTCACAGATGCCACTTGGTTTGATATTTTGTATCTAATGCAATGAAATTTAGACATTTTTATGTGTGACTTTAGTGTCCAACATGTGCTAAAACTACACTTTACATAAAATACATAAGGATACTCATAATCATGTTGCCTCAACAGCCCTAACATTTCACAGCCCGTTAGTCTTCCTAAATAACGATTGTGCATGAGACTTAATTGAGGGTTAAAGGTTCTATATATGTGTTGCTACTACAATTGATTTATAATGTTTATAATAAAGTTATGAAGATCTGATCAGATTCATAATCTCTGTTTATAAGCTCAGCTTGAGATGAGTTTTGTCCAAATTTTAGGGATTCAGGTGAAAGCTCAAGTCCAATTTGAGCCAGAAACAGAAATAGTTTTGTGTTGGAAAGAGGATGTTTTCATTTCCACAGCTACAGGGAAAAAGAGAGAGGAATGAGAGAATGGCCTCTCAGAGAGGGATGAGATTGGAATGTCTTACAACCGACAGAAAAACTCCTCAGAAGTTTGACATTGCTTCATATCAGAATAGCTTCATTGCCATCGCTGCAGCTCTAGGCTTGTGTTTATTGGCTTTGCCATCACATTGTTTCTTGACAGAGATCAGATGTAAAATAAATAGTGGCAAAAGCTATTTCCTGGATTCTTGTTGAGGATATTTTTAGTATGACCAAAAAAGGCAAAGAGCAAAGAACCTTAGCAGCTGATCTCTCCTAGAACATCCAGAGAAAAACATCTCTCCTTCCCTCTCATTCTGCCCTCCCTTTTACCATTTTGTAAACGTGAGAGTGCATGTTAAATGTGTGGTCCTGGTATTCCCTACATTATGGGGACCAAATGTCCCCACAAGTATAGTAATACCAGAAAGTTTTCTGTGATGGGTAGTTTTAGGGGTTGATAAACCTGAAGGTATATCAAATTTGCAGTATTAACTAAACCATCTTGGTGTAAAATAAGTAAAGGATAATGTACAACCAGCCAATCAATATTAGAGATGGACATGCATTTGCAATTGAATTTGAAATATTTTATTGTGTGAGAAGAAAGAGTGTGGAATGATATGAGAGACATGAAACTAGCACAGCTACAGTATGCAGAAAATCACTTGCATGGGAAAATTCAAATGTATTGGGCTGATATTTTATGATCAGTTCTCTGGACTGAGATTGTATGTTGAGCCCATTTTCTTTGTGTTATCTGAAAGTGATGTGATATCTGATCTGTGTTTATTTCTTGTGTCATTCACTTCAGGTGAGGCCAAAATAAAGAAACCCCCACCCAAAACACTGGCTAAACAAGGTAGGATCAAATCAGTCATCATCTGCATGATTTAAAGATACATTTTGTGTTAAATAGTATACAACTTAAGCTATTTTGTTACATGCTGTTGATTACAACAGATAATAAATTTGTCTCTCAGTTTGTACAACCAAATAAAATAGTTTATATGGTTTAGTAATTCACTAACAATGGAAGTCTAGCAGGCTGTTTTGAAAGTATAACTATAACCATGGACCAAAATTAAGACTTTTTGGGTCCTATTTTAACGATCTAAGCGCATGGTCTAAAGCGCACGACGCAAGTGCATTTAGGGCGTGTCCGAATCCACTTTTAAGGACAGGGAAAATGGTCAGCGCGCCTGGCGCATGTTCTAAAACGGTTGTCCCTATTCTCTTAATGAGTCATGGGTGTGTTTTGGGCGTAAAGTGCAATAAACCAATCAGAGTCTCATCTCCCATTCCCTTTAAAAGCCAGTTGCGCTTGCGCCATGGCGAATTCGCTATTTACATGGCGCAGTTTGCAAGGCGCAATTTGCAAGCGGAAAAACTGAAGGCGAGGAAACGGATCTACGGAAAAAAACGGGTTCCACTAAAGCATTTTTATCTTTATGCACACAATAATAATCTTTTACATTGTAATCCTTTTATTTTTATTATTTGGCATGTTTGTGTGCTGCTGCGTGTCCCTGTGCGTGTATTAAGCAGAGTGTATGCATGTTGTGCACCCGCCTATAGGTGCATATTACTAACGCGCCCTTTAAATAACAAAAAAAAAGTCATTTTCAGTTGCCTCAAAATAGCAACACGCCAACAATGCGCCTGAACACCTCGTTTTCAGACCAGCACGCCCATGGGCGAACAGATGGGCGCAAATGCATTTGCTATTTAAACAACGTGGCGCAGGACGTGAAAATGATAACTGCGTCGGGCTGAAACTAGCAAAAAACACTTGTGTCGTGCCTGCTGCCGCATTGTACTGAGTGTATGATAGGGCCTTGTTTTTTATGTGGTGACACGTAGTATACTTTTCTCGTTAAGCCTTGTTTTATTATTCATTTTTCTTCTTAAATCACATGGTAAACAAAATATATATTTTTAATAAAATAATGAAAATACATTTAATGGCTATTAAGAAATATTGATAACGCCTTACAATACAGTTTCATTTGTTATCAATAGCCATCTACATTATACTTTCCATGGGCAAAATTAGCAAAAAGTTAATTTTGGACATTTTGGTGAGCATGCGATGAATGTAAATGAAACTGCACTGAAACTGATCCACTGGTTAGCCAAGTTATCCAATCAAATCCACTGTTGAGCCAAAGTCACATGAGTTTTTTGTTGCACATTGAGGGATTTATTCAGTTAATGTGTTTCCATCATAGTTTATACACGTCGGATAAAAAAATTATCTGCCTCAATTGAGTGCATAAGTTTTTTTATGTGCATTTTTAGAATTTATGTGCATCTTGACATTTCCATACAGCGTTTTTTTTTAATGCAATATCATATACCATCTAGCAAAGTAGTCCCACCTCAAAATTATGATTTAGATTGTACAGCTCTAATAATAAACATGATTATGTAAGTTCAGTAACAAAAATACTAACTACACATTTCTGCAAATTAGAGATGCTATTAAGTTTTATCCTGGAACAGTCCTTTAAGCATTTAAATTTAGTATTTGTGTATACAAGTAATGTGTAAAAAAAAAAAAAAAAAGATTTTTTATGTATTGCTGCACATGTGATTTGGTTTTTCATGAGGAACACAGGTGGTCTACTGGTAGTATGATCATCACAACAGAACATTCATCAAATATCACTGCTATGCTTTAGTTTTCTACACAGTCTGCAGTGCATTTTCAATACATTTCTAACGGCTGTGCAAGCAAATAGATCTTCAGCGATCAATGGAGCCTAAATTCTGTGTATAATGTGATTGTGTGTGTCAGGTGCTCCTCCTCAGATCCTGCAGTTTCCTGATGATATGAAGATCTTGGCAGGCCAGGAGGTCAGTCTGCTGTGTAAGTTCACTGGAGCGCTGCCCATCAGCTGCACCTGGCTCAAGTTCCGCAAACCAGTAAGAATCATTTCACTTTTAACATGTGTAGAAACCTGAGAGAGAGACTCCTAAATGTTTTATTCTTTAACTTAACAGATGGCACATAAATTCACTCACCAGTCACTTTTAAATGCTTTAAACATTAAGTTGTTTTTGCTATTTAATATGGCCTTTGGATTGGGAGTTGCTATGATGCACAAAAATGTGTTCTAGGTAGGCAGGTCACAGCTTTTCCAAAACAGCCAATGACCAAACATTGCAAGCACTGGCATACCCCTCTGTACACGACACACACACACACACAGAGACATACTTGTATATGTGGTTTATGGGGACTCTCCATAGACGTAATGGTTTTTATACTGTACAAACTGTATATTCTATCCCTCTACACTACCCTCATAAACCATGTATACAAGAACACACAAACACACACACAAAATCTTTTTATTACTTCCATTTCAGTTAGTTGACTTTCCATTTGAAGTTGTTTAAACTGAACACTTGAAGTAGCCTACGCCTGAAACAAGCACCCGTGTTCATGTTGGTTGTCCACATCCTCTGCTCCCTCAGATTCAGGAAGGTCAGGGCATCTCAGTATTAAGCACAGACAGCAGCAGTCAGCTGACCATCACAGAAGGACAGCAGGAGCACTGCGGCTGCTACACCATCGAGATCAAGAACAGCTACGGCGTGAGACAGGCCGCCCTCAACCTCACTATAGTCGGTAAGTGTGAACACTAGTGAACATTTGAACATCTGGCCATATGGAAAACTGAAAACAGAGAATGAAAAAAAGGCAGGTTATAAAGCATTTTAGGCTTCTACTCATCATGTAAGTGCATGTTATCACTTCGAGAAAAAAACACTGAAAAAAAAAACAGAGAAAATAAAAATATTTACAGATGACTGTACTATATACCAAATATAAAGCTAAAAAATAATGCTGTATGAACCAATTATTTTAAATGCTCTGAAAAAAATATACAGAGAGGCTTGGAAATTTGAGTCTGGAAAAGAATGGAATTTTGAAATGGAAACTGTGTAGGAACCCTGTGAAATGCCAACTAAAATAAGGATCCATTCAACACAGGACACGTTCTTATCTGATTCAATAGTTTCATTGAAAGAATAAAGCTCGTTCATGAATCTGACATTGCTCTTGCGTTTCAGAGAGGGTGCCGATTTCTTCAAAATAACAAGGATCAATGTGTTGTTGTTTTATGTAGTGGAGTAAAAGTATGATATTATGCTTTGTAATTTAGTGAAGTAAAAAATGAAATATATTAATATTCTGATAAAGTTCAGACACTTGAAAAATGAAGTGCAGCAACAAAATAAATATACACTGTAAGAAAAAAATTTGTAAAAAAGAAAATTACCAGGACATTTTCTGTTAAGTTTACGGGGATTTCCTTCAACTCTAAAATGGAAAATCAGTATATCATAAAATACAGTATATCTTCTGTACAATTTATGGTGTTAGCAATTCAGAAGATGAAGGCACATTCAAAAATAATAAAGAGGTTTAATTCCACAATCAGGCGATAAGGCGTAACAGTGCGTAAACACATACACAAACAATAACCGACAACCGAGAATGAATGGGGAAAAACTTAAATACACAGTGGTGATGAACTAAATGATGAGCAGCTGAGATGAAAGGTTAGTGTCCATGGAAACAGATAAGTGGCGGGAAACACATGTGACTGATGAAAACAACTAAGAATTTTCTCCATCATACAATACGTTTTAAAATTAATTGCATGCTATTTATCAACACAGCCCATCCAGCATTTAATATGATATTCTAAAATCGATCTAGCTTACTGCAGTGTGCAACAAGTGTCTCACAGCAGCTGCCGAGCGAATGCACAGAGTAACGTTAAAACACCATTTTCGTTAATAATCGCTCCAGCGGCCTCGTTCAGCTCCCACAACACTCGGTCCTGCTCTGCTTCATACTACAGTAACGTTAATGATCTCATCCATGAACATGATTTCTTCCCGAGTCCTATCCCAATTATTTTCCACTGTCTGTGAGATGAAGATCGCATGTCCCAAGATTCTGCGCTTAAACTTGGCGTCATCAAGCTACGCCTTTGTTTTGAATAGGCCTCTAGCAACCTCTAGCGGACAGAAAATCCTACATATTGCACCTTTAATAAATTCTATGTTGAATCAAATAAAATACTTATTTCAAAAGCTACTTTTTGTAATGTCTATTTAATGCTTTTTTCGTTAAATTATCTTTTGGGGGTAATTTCTCAGCGAAATTTTATGTGTTTAATTTGCGATTAATTAGAATAATTAATCGGCACATCATGAAATTAATTAGATTTCAATTTTTTATCACTTGACAGCCCTACTTTAAAAACTAAAATGACAATATAATCATAGAACATTAGCTGTTGTCTCTGTTACAAAAAACACATTGCTGAGCTGAAATGCTGGCTGTCATTTTGCCCATTAAGTAGTGCACTTGTAGTTAATCTGACCTCAATGTCAATGTCTCTTCAGCTTTATTCTTAGTCTGTTTCTTCGCAGATAAGCCTGACCCCCCTGCCCGCGTCCCAGCAGCCTCAGACATCCGTAAGTCCAGCCTCACACTGTCCTGGTATGGGCCGACATATGACGGGGGCTGCGCTGTCCATTCCTACAACCTGGAGATATGGAACTCTGTGGACAAGAAGTGGACAGATCTGGCGTCCTGTAACAGCACCTCTTATAACGTACAGAACCTGCTTCCAGACAGACAGTACAAGTTTCGAGTGAGAGCTGTAAATATTTATGGTGTTGGGGAACCTAGTGCTGAGTGTGAGCCGGTGCAGGTGGGACTGGAGGATGAAGACGGTGAGTGCCACCTAGTGGACATCAATAGTATTGTATTAGGAACAAAGCTTGGATTACACTGTTAACTTTAGTTATTTCAGTTTAAAATGTGTTGTAAAAACAGTCTGTTGATTTTACAGGAAATAAGGAAGATGAAGTCGAGCCCTCAGATGATGGTATGTGTCATGTTTGTTGAATTTTAGAATTGTAATCCTCAGGTTTCTGATGTATATTTGGAAAGATGATTCTCTCATGCTAGTAATTACGTAGAGGCCGTAAAATGCACACGATTCTCAGTTTTTGCTGTTAGAATGTGCATAGACGGTTTACCTTATACTTCTTAAACTGCATGTACTGATATTTTCTGATGATAAGTGTCACTGAATTATTACAGTTTGTCTCAAGCGTTTTGGCTTAATTCTTAAATAAGAATTTTTTTTTTCTCAAAACAATAAATTCTGATCACTGAACAATTAGTTTCTTGTTCATATCAGCTTCAAATTTCTTATTGATTTAAGCAAATTGCATGTGTTTTGGCACATGTGTGCAAAAGAGTAAGTACAATTGTCTACATTTTGCACAATAACTAAATGCACATGACTTGTTGATCAAAACTGATGAGTTGATTCTCAGTAAAAATGGCAAACTCCCCAGACAGCATGTAGTCATTAAAACAATGTTGAGTCAGTGTTGAAGCGTCAATGCTAATTGCATTGAATTAACATTACAAAGTGATGTTGGTTTAACATCACTTTTGTACCCACAATTAATGTTGAAACAATGGTGAGATTTCAATTAAAAAAAAATCAATGATAATATAATTGAATCCATGTTATGAATTAATGTTGGTTTAATATCACTTTTGCACCCGCAATTAATGTTGAAAAAATGGTGCGATTTCAACAAAAAATCAATGGTAATGACACTGAATCATTGTTACACTATAATTGATTCTACATCACTGCTGTTGAATCAACACTAAAATTATCAAAAAATAATCAATGGTAATTTTCAACTAATTTCTGACCATTTCAAAGTTTGGGGAAAACCTTTTAAAACATAAATGACACCTTTCCAACAGTTGAGCTGACAGTTTAACACAATCAATGACAAAGAGACAAAATAAAATTCTTTAAGAAGAAAGGACAAAAAGGACAAAAACATTACAACCTTTAAAAAATGACATTACTTTCAGAAGTCTTATGTCATCATAAATACAGTTAATTTTCTGTGAAACTACAGTACATCACATTCAATTAACAAGTTTGTCTTATCTTGTAGAATAAAAGACCTTAGGTTTTTTTCATGAAAATTTCTTTAAAAGCTGCAGATTCACCTTATGTAGACCGTACACTCTAAAAAATGCTGGGTTAAAAACAACCCAAGTTGGGTTGAAAATGGACAAACCCAGCGATTGGGTTGTTTTAAATGTTTGCCCAACCTGCTGGGCGGTTTTATTTAACCCAACTATTGTTTAAAAAATTACTATATGGCTGGCTTAAAATGAACCCAAAATATGTTGGAAATTAAAAATCAGACACATAATACTAGAGGCAACAATAATAATCAAAAGGTGAACATGTATTAATAAGCAATTTGATAAATGTTTATTATTGTTTAATTATTATTCATTAAACTTATTAATAAATGTTCATTTATTAAACATATTAATAAATGTTAATTTCCAACACACTTTGGGTTCATTTTAAGCAAGAAATACAGTAATTTTTAAACAATAGTTGAGTTACCCAGCAGGTTGGGAAAAAACCCAACTGCTGGGTCAAAACAACCCAATCGCTGGGTTCATTTTCAACCCAACATGGGTTGTTTTTAACCCAGCATTTTTTAGAGTGTACTCTGTTTAAATATCACAAAATAGCCAGTCACTGGCCAGTCACTTTCTCAAACACAAGGTGTAGGGTTTTTTGTTGTTGTTGTTGTTGTTGTCGTTGTTTTTTTTTTGTTGTTTTTTTTTGTGATCGCGTTTCAGTGGGAACAGGCTAAACTGAATGGAGATCAGTTACATTCCTCAAACTTAATGGTGATTCAGGAATATGAATGATTACCTGATTAAGCAGTAATCAGGGAGCAGGAGTTAAAGGATTAGTTCACTTTAAAATGAAAATCACCCCAAGCTTTACTCACCCTCAAGCCATCCTAAGTGTATATGACTTTCTTCTTTCTGATAAACACAATCGGAGAAACATTAAATATCCTGACGCATCCGAGCTTTATAATGGCAGTATGCGTAACCAAACGAGTATGAGCTGAAGAAAGTGTCTCCATCCACATCCATCCATCATAAACATATTCCACACGGCTCTGTGGGTTAATAAAGGCCTTCTGAAGCGAAGTGATGCGTTTGTGTAAAAAAAAAAATATCCATATTTAAACAAGTTATGAAGTAAAATATCTTCTGTATTCAAATTACGGAAAAAACAGAACTGGCATCGCATCAGTTCCGTAAGTCGAATAAAAAAATTTGTAAATAAATCCATTTCCATTTTTTTGGAATGGGTTTTGATTTCAGGCTGTACGACAAATAAAGTAATTTTTTTCAAAAGGGTTTGATGATTTTCTATAGGCAATGAATATGGAGTTTGCCCAGCACAATCACTACTATTTTATAACATGGAAGAACGTCACAACACTAAACAACAGCAGCTGCTACATTTGTATTAATACAGTACATTTATTTTTGTATAAATGCGTTACACGTAAACTGAAAATTCACAGTTGCTTGCCATGGAAGAGCAGCAGAAAGATATATAAGAATGTGTGGTGCTGGTGTTAGGGGAAGATATGATAGAGTGTGTAAAACATTTCTACAAAAATGTACTGTATACTGTAAATACAAATGTACATTTTTTCTTTTTGTGTACTACAGTATTGACTTTTCTTAGTAAATTTTTACCTACCGTATCTAAAAAGAGATACACCAGAGCATTCAGCTAGACAAAACTAGGTTTTGGAAAATGAATTAAATGTTTTGGGTGAGTAACTACATTTTGCCTACATGCTATTGAGTAATGATGTTCCAGCCAACAGTTGTGACAATTGAGCTTACAGTTTAGAGAATTTCAAGACTGTTTTGAAAAATGTGCCAATGCGATTGAGAAAAACTGTAAAGGAAGGTTTTCAAAAAGCATATCTACTGAGGTTTCATTTTCAGTTTTTTCAAAAAGTGTTAAATATTGCAACATGACTGATTATAGACAATCCAGAATAATAGGAATCTATTTCCTGTCTTTTCACAACAGAAACAGAGAAGGTACCGGACTACAGAGATGTGACGATCAAGACAGATGTAAAAGTGAAGGACCTGTATGATGTGGAAGAACGAATGGGCTCGTGAGTATGACAGTAGATCAATAAAATGGAGTGAATAATTTGAGATTATTGTACAATAAAGGAACCTGCAACAACATTAATAATTTTTTAAAATTTTTATTTATTTATTTTTTTTATTTTTTTTTACTTAAAATTAAAAGAAAAGCAGCATCTTGTGTTGATCAGAAAGTTTGAGTCTTCAGTCTTTATTTATTTTTTCTTTATTTTTCTTTTCAGAGGAAAATTCGGGACTGTTTTCAAACTGATAGAAAAGTCCACTAAAAAGGTTTGGGCGGGGAAATTCATAAAAGCATATTCTGCCAAAGAAAAAGAAAACGTCAGACAGGAAATTGCAATTATGAATGACCTGCATCACCCAAAGCTTGTGCAGTGTGTCGACGCTTTTGAGGCAAAGACAGACATCGTAATGGTGCTGGAAATGTAAGTAGATATGTGTTTTATGAGCTTTAGGTCTGGTTTCACAGACAGGGCTTAGATTAAGCCAAGATTAGGCCTTAGATTAAGACATTTAAGTAGCTTTTATAAACGTGCCTTAGAAAAAATAACATTACTGATGTGCATCTTGGGACAACGGGAGTAACATATTTTAAGATATGCCAGTGCAAGTTGCTTTTAGTTAAAAGTGGCAAGAATAAGTTATAACCCTTTGAAAATGTCTGACTAAACTATTGATTATCGGCAGATGCCCTTTTTTTTGTTTTACATGGATAAACTCTTACAGGGTTTGAAACTTTTAGTTGAACGTGTCTGGTGTATTGGCTGAACTTTGGTGTTCTTCAGGATCTCTGGAGGGGAACTGTTTGAGCGGATAATAGATGAGGACTTTGAGCTGACAGAGAGAGAGGTGATCAAATACATGCTTCAGATAGTGGACGGAGTAAATTTCATCCATAAGAAAGGCATCGTCCACCTGGACCTCAAACCTGAGAACATCATGTGTGTCAATAAGACCGGCAGCAAAATCAAACTAATTGACTTTGGACTGGCACGCAGACTAGGTAATTGCATTTTATTTTTTTATTTGTTTATTTATTTATTTATTTTTACAAAATTAAAGTTCTAACAGATTATTATAATTTTAATTATTATAAGAAAAAAATTATATTTAGACTTTAATTTATATAAGAATTACT
Source organism: Mylopharyngodon piceus (assembly GCA_039654765.1). Taxonomy (NCBI): domain Eukaryota; kingdom Metazoa; phylum Chordata; class Actinopteri; order Cypriniformes; family Xenocyprididae; genus Mylopharyngodon; species Mylopharyngodon piceus. Next base: position 30,506,970 of record CM077441.1, on the reverse strand, counting down.
GATGATAATCCACGGTCAGTATAGAATTTTGACATTTTCCAATGCTTTTCACTTTAACAATTTCAACTGAGAAACAATTTAAGTCATTTGTTTATTTAAAAAATCACATATTGTTTTTAAAGTTGAATTATTAATTGTTTTGTGTCTTATGTATGGCTGTAGAGAATGCTGGATCTCTGAAAGTCCTTTTTGGCACCCCAGAGTTTGTGGCTCCAGAGGTGATTAATTATGAGGCCATCAGTTACGCTACAGACATGTGGAGTATAGGAGTTATCTGCTACATCCTGTGAGTACACATGTCAAGTCAAGTCACCCTTGTTTATATACTGCTTTATACAATACAGATTGTTTCAAAGCAGCTTCATAGTAATAAACAGGAAAATAATGATCAATGATGCAAACTTCATCAAATTTTGCTGTAAAGCAGCTCTACAGAAGACAATAGCTTTATTCATTTCACATCCATTCTGAAGAGAAATTACCTTGATGACCAATGAATTTTTTCCCATTTTCTGTGCTGATCTAGATCTAGGTGTAAAATCTGCAGAATTATATGGAATAAATGTAAACATGCGCTAAAAGTACTACACTCTTATTGGTTAAATTATCCAAACAATTTAATAAATAATTATATATGGTAGCCTTTCAATTCATCCAGGGTGTTTCCTTGCCTATGATCCAAATTTGCAGAGCCTCATAATTGACGTGTTCCAATTTTGTGGAAATCAAGTACTTTATCATTCTTTAAAAGAGACTATTACAGAAAAAATATACTTTAAAAGAATATACTGAAGTACTAACTCAATGTAATGTTTTCAGACACTTAATTGCATGTTAATTGCAGCTATTGTAAATAAAAATGTTTTATATTTTCAATTTATATTAAATTCAATTAGCTGAACTTTAGAGAGCTTTTATGACCCACTTAAGAAAAAGTACATCTTTATATGTAATTTCATAATTACTTCTATTGTCTTTGAAATGTGTTCAAAGTGTATTGTCAAATGTACTGACAAGCATTTATGTTAAACTAAAATAAACATTAATGTTATGTCTATGAAAACTATAAAAATTTGTAATTACACATTTGTAATGATAAATTTGTAATTTAGTACATTTAATATGTTAACTCTAAATGTAATATCGAACAGCACACTAAATAATAATCAAGTATGTTTTAGTATGTTAGTCAACAGATCAAAATAAGTGTACTTCTTTAAATTATGACAAAAGATTATTAAAACCTAATGATTTAAAATGTACTTTAAAGACATTTTTTTAATTTGACATTATTACAAAGTGCACCTTTCAAACGTGTACTTTTGTTAAGAAACAGTCCTAAAAGTATAGTCTCTTTTAGTGTATATTCAATACAATTAAGCACACTTCTTTTCTACAGGGCTGATCATCCCACTATTGTTGTTGGGAAGAATGTGTGAGATTTGTTTGCTTAATAGTCTTTCCTGTTTGACACTTCAGCAAGGTCTTTGCATTTTTACTTTTGGAAACTAGAGGAATACTATAGTCCCTCATGAGAGCTAGTCTGTTGTATTTTTTGTTGTTTGTTTTATAAGCTGTCTGTCAGAGTTTTACGAGTTTATATAGTATGTGTGATAAGAGTATCTGTGGTAACAGAAAGATGGAGCTGTAGATTATCTTGTGTTTCTCTGTGATCTCCTCAGTTCCCCAATGTTTATCTAGGCATCAAGCAGCAAGCAAAAGTCCTTTTAGTATAATTGTAAAAATGTCCACCTTTAGGTCATGGTACATGATATTTCAAGATGAACCCTTACTGGACTAATGCAACTTACTTTTTTCCTTTTTTTAGTGTGACAATATTATAGCTCCACTTACTTTCATTGTTTCTTGTTGTCTTTAGCGTCAGTGGTTTGTCTCCCTTCATGGGGGACAATGATAATGAGACGCTGTCTAATGTGACCTCAGCGACGTGGGACTTTGAAGACGAGGCATTTGATGAGATCTCAGACGAGGCCAAAGACTTTATCAGTAACCTGCTGAAGAAAGACATGAAGTGAGTGCACATCTCTGCTTCACTTTCACCAAAGTCCTTATTCAGAAAATACTTGAAAGTATATATTTGTTGCATCATATGGTGAGTCATTTTAAATGTCTGCTTTTACTTGATTTCCTCTGTCTTGCATCATGCATCTGTGCACTCTGAGATTCAGTTCTTTGTCGGAGACTATACATTTTCTTTTTCACAATTTATTTTTTCTCAAAGCTCTTTCTCTCAGCAGATCAGTGTCTGTGTTTTTTTGTCTACAGAGCTCGTCTGACCTGCGATCAGTGTTTCCAGCACCCATGGCTCAAACAGGACACCACCATCATGGAGGCCAAGAAGCTTTCTAAAGAGAGGATGAAGAAGTATATTCTGAGAAGAAAGTGGCAGGTGAGGATCTAGAATGATCATAATGTGACATAAAATGTTGGTTTTCTCCTTGTTTCTTGTATTATTGAAAGTCTGATTACAATGAGCTCAAGATCTTTTCGCAGTGTGTTTGTTATCATATAGTTCTGTTACTGATGTGTTGGTGAATAAAGTGATAACTGATAGTTTTGCACTCTCTTCTCCAGAAAACAGGGCACGCGGTACGAGCTATTGGTCGACTGTCTAACATGGCGTTGATGGCAGGCGTTCATGCCAAAAAGGGTTCCCCCACTGAAGGTACAACTCTTCCGTATGACCAACCCTTAAATAAAAGACTAGCAGTGACTCAGCTAGTGAATTGTTTATTATGCTTTTTCACATCTTACATTCTTTAGTGTGTAATGTTGCTGTTTGAGCATGAAAACAGCAAAGTTACAAAGCACAAAGTCATTCTACCGGGAGTTATTAATAGGCCTGTCGCGATAGTCGATATATCGACTTATCGCACAATATATGAACATGACCTCGATAATTTTTGGTGACGCGATATATTGCCCATTATGTTTACACAAAAAAAAATGTCACATTTTGCTGATCGTACTTCCTCTGTCATCTCTTCTGCTCTCCGAGGCGAAAGCGGGGCTCAGCTCCTTCATACACAGAGCTGACATCGACAGGCGGAAAAATGCGCCATTCAAGTCGTTATAGTGTTTTCCTGACAACTACAGACAGTTTGGAAGAATAAGTGCAAATGCACTCAGTTTCCGCAATTCACTGGTGCAAATATAAACATGACAGCGCGAAATGGTGCACGCTCACAGCTAGTTTCACACAGGACGCGGCAGTCGTGAGTGTCTAGTTCGTTTTCATAGGGAACGCGTTTTTGCATTCCACTGCACCGTTTTTCCATGGAAACGTGTTTATTTGACTGTTGCACTCGCGTCTTTCGCAGCATCTCATGCATGACGCGGCGCTAAAACGCGGTGCTCAAGTTAAAAGAAGTTTTTCAAACATGCCTCTAGAAAAACAGATACCTAAACAGGCCATATCTGACTGCTAAATCTGGGTCTTTGTTCATATGGACATCTGACAATAGCGTGCACCCTTACTTTACTGAGAAAATAAGGTCAGGGAAAAACCTGTAGATGGAAAATCTCCATATAAGTGCCTTTTGTGCATTTGAAAGTGTTTTTTTCTACTTGTTATTTTGCAGTTTTTGTTAGCAAAGGTTTATTTATTATTTATTCAACATTATTATTATTTTACGCTTCAATTCCAGTAGCCTAAATATAGTCTAAATATTCTTAAGAGTTAAGTTCATTGTCATTTGAAAGTGTGTAGGCCTACTTGCATTATTATGCTGTTATATTATGATTATATATTCAGTGGTATAAAATGGTCTTAAAATGACAATAATATCACATATCGCAATTATTTCTGGGGCAATAAATCGCACAACAAAAAGTAGTTATCGTGACAGGCCTAGTTATTAATTCTATATATCAGTGCACACTGTTTCTGAAGTCCTGAAAATGCATCGATTGTAGTCTTGAGTTTTCTTCTGGGAACAAACACATCACAAATTCCCTCACTTAAATAATTCTCACCCAAGGCATACTCAAATTAAAGGGGCGGTGCCTGGTTGAGTTGCATTAGTAGCGTGTTGTCGCCATGTCCAAGAGACGCTATTTTTACTCCCCTAATCTAATGCAGTTATGGTAACGGCCGTGACATTTCCAAAACATGCTCAAAGAGGTTGACCAATCACAACACACTGGTCCATCTGACCAATCAGAGCACATTGTGCTTTTCAGGAGGAGGGGCTTCATAGAGACAGGATCTAAACAGGTGTGTGTTTCCCGTACAACGATGTAACTGTAATGTTGATTAAAGGGATAGTTCACCCAAAAATGAAAATTATCCCATGAATTACTCATCCTCAAGCCATCCTAGGTGTATATGACTATCTTCTTTCAGACAAACACAATCAGAGATATATTTAAAAATATCCTTAGTCCTCCAAGGTTTATAATGGTTGTGAATGGGGGACCGTGTTTTGAAGAATAATGCATCCATCCATAAAAAAAAAGTAGTCCATACGACTCCAGTTAATAAAGGCCTTCTGAAGTGAAGCGATGCGTTTTTGTAAGAAAAATATCCATATTTAAAACTTTATAAATTCAAATAACTAGCTTCTGGCGGAAGACCGTACGCAGAATTTTCATTTTTGGGTGAACTACCCCTTTAATGATGTTATGCACAGGTGGAGAAGTAATAGTTGTGCACAGGTGGAGAAGTAATAACTTCTGCTGATTAATCTATTTGAAATCTCTGGGATGCTGCTGTAACGAACATGGCACCTAATGACTACTTTACTGTTTTTGTTCTATGTCATTTTGATTGTTTATCTGTCATAACAGAGGATAAACAATTTTCTGTTAAATTGGAGGAGAAGACTCTAATGAAACCCACGTTCAGCACTGTTATTAAAGACGTCGAGGTGGTGGAGGGCAGCGCTGCTCGATTCGACTGCAAAATTGAAGGTAAAATGATATGGTTACATACTGCTAAAACAATCTATGGATAAAATATGGTGCGTTGATTAAATGTGGTTTTAAAGATGACTTAATACAGTGTTGAAATGTTTACCAACAACCCACAACCACTTTTCCTGTTGCATAAATATTATGAATAGCATTTATTTATGAAACTTAAAGGAACACTCCACTTTTTTTGAAAATAGGCTCATTTTCCAACTCAGTTAAACAGTTGAGTTTTACCGTTTTCAAATCCATTCAGCCGATCTCCGGGTCTGGCGGTACCACTTTTAGCATAGCTTAGCATAGTTCATTGAATCTGATTAGACCGTTAGCATCTCGCTCAAAAATGACCAAAGAGTTTCGATATTTTTCCTATTTAAAACTTGACTCTTCTGTAGTTACATTGTGTACTAAGACCGACGGAAAATGAAAAGTTGTTACTATACTCTCATTCTGGCGTAATAATCAAGGAGTATAGTTATATAGAGTATAGTTCCTAGCCATATCGGCCTAGAAAATCGCAACTTTTCATTTTCCGTCGGTCTTAGTACACGATGTAACTACAGAAGAGTCAAGTTTTAAATAGGAAAAATATCGAAACTCTTTGGTCATTTTTGAGCGAGATGCTAACGGTCTAATCAGATTCAATGAACTATGCTAAGCTATGCTAAAAGTGGTACCGCCAGACCCGGAGATCGGCTGAATGGATTCAAAAACGATAAAACTCAACTGTTTAACTCTAGGGGAGTTGTAAAATGAGCCTATTTTCAAAAAAAGTGGAGTGTTCCTTTAAGATGATATTTAGGTAATGGCAAAGTTAAATGTTCAGCATCATTACTCCAGTATTCAGTGTCACATGATCCTTCAGAAATCATTCTAATATGCTGATTTGCTGCTCAAGATTCTTATTATTAATCTTATTATTATTACTTTACTGTCACTTTTGATCAACTGAATGCATCCTTGCTTAAGAAAAACTTTTTGACCCCACACTTTTCACAGTATTAATAAGGTAGTAATTAGGATCTTTTAGTATTCATGCATTTTGTGTCAAGTTATTCATATATTTTATTTAATACGTATATTTTTTATTATGTACAAACAGGTTATCCTGACCCAGAGGTGGTGTGGTATAAGGACGACCAGCCGATAAAAGAGACGCGCCATTTTCAGATCGATTATGATGAAGATGGAAACTGCAGTCTGGTCATTTCTGAGGTCAACGGTGATGATGACGCAAAGTACACCTGCAAGGCCATGAACAGCGTCGGGGAGGCCGTCTGCACCGCCGAACTCATCGTAGAGGTGATGGGAGGAGAAGAGGAGGAAGAGGAAGAAGAAGAAGAATAGAAGACAACCTCTTTTGCCATGTTTTTTTTTTTTTTCTTTGTCACGTGGTGCTTTTATTCTCACTGACTTTTGGACTTCCAGATGATGACAATGATGATGAGGATAAGACCTCGGATCACCTTTTGCTGCATTTGCTTTATTGCACTTCCAATTTGTTCTTTTTGTATTTATGCAACAGCCAAAGTCAGATATCAGATTTGTTTATCACATGTCTTTAATGATAATCACATTCCATTGGTTGCTTGTTCTTCATTGTCATAATTTTCTCTACAACCAAACCAACCTAAATTTATGTGTTTGTGTGATCGCTCGAGACCGTTTGAATTAAGCAGCACTTCCTGTCTGTTAGGACAGCTTTAAGCACTGTAAACTCATGTAAGGTGTGTTTTCGTTTGGAAACATTTTCCTCTTTTTCACCAACTGTCACAGTAGCAGAACTCAACAGATATTTGGAGACACATTTTAAATGTATGTTTATTTTATTAGGAACGTCTGTAGATTATATTTCTTTAATGTGTTTACATACAGTATATACGCGTTTGATAATGTGCAGATTGCATTGTAATGAGAACACTACAAATGTAGTTATTCACTTTTAAAGAATAAATTTTGATCACAAACAATTGTACATTTGTGCTCACTCAAAAAACAACTTGTCTAGTCATTGAAAGTTATTAAAGATACACTATGTAACTTTTGGCCCTCTAGCGTGAAAAAAACAAAACTGCATGCATTTTGCGGGAGAATTGTTTTGGTCGTTCTTTGGCTTATGTGACTGCGGATGAATATTGTTGTCCTACTGTGCTCATAAAACATTTATTACTAGGAAGAGACATAACCAGTTTGGATGGAAATGATCTCATGTTGACTAGCTGAAGATGTTACTGTAGCTTTACCCATTAATAGATACTTCCTTGAAAATTTCAGCACAACGCTACAACAACCATAAATGACCCTTCACAATAGATAACACTTTACAGTGAATTCTGTTATTGAGGTACATACGGCAATTTATCTGTTCAATAAAATACTTTACCTAATAAAACGGCATCTTCACGTCACTTTTACAACATTTCAAATCTCTAAGTTCTCGCTATCTCCGAAAACGGAGCTCTGTCATGTTCTCATTTTGACAGCAGACTTTTTTTTTTTTTTTTTTTTTTAATTCCCATAGACTAAAAAAAGATGGACAAAGCACCTTCACTCTCTTCCATTGTAGTAAGTGAAGCTGCTTTGAGTCTGCGCATAGTGAACTTGGAGCCCGAGGCTGCGCAGTAGTGAGCGTGAAGTGGGCCGCGCTATCAAGGTCCTGCCCACACTCCCGCAGAATCAGTTAATAAAGCAGAACTCATTATGTCTGTGTGAAATAAACAGTTCTGGAAATGTAGAAATTAAAGTTAAAGCTCCAATCTCCTCCCGAAGATCCAGAAAAAAAGTCCGTTATTGGTGCTTCAGTGACTGCTTCACTCAGAGAAGCTATCAATCTCAGCTGTCAATCATGACGTAAAAACCTGCGTTTTTATAGCATCAAATAACTAACTAAAACAAACTTATTTAAAGAACGAACACTTTAATTAACATCAGCGTGATTTTAAAAAAAAAAACTGATAGAAACCATCTTTGGAAAAAAATATTTGACGTGTAATTTGACTGTTTAGTTTGTCTAACGCCTGGCGGGGTTTATGACCTATACTGCATCCTGCCACCTGGGGGCGATCGAGACGCTTTGGCTTCACTTTTCAGGACTCTTGTGGCACGCTTGATTATTTCCCGGAGGTTCAAGATTTAGCATGCTCCATGTCAACCTTTCTCGCTCGTTGTGTGACAATGACAACTAACCTCTGCTACTCCGACACCAGACACTCGTCAAAATAGCCAGAGAAACTATTCTCTATTTACAGATATGACGAGACACGCACAGGCGAGTGACGTATGTACGCAATTTCTCTCGAAAATCATCCCGACAGATCTAAAATATAAACACGTATAATAGGCTTAACAGTGAATCAGGGTAAGACAAAAATACATTTTTTAAGAAGGATTTTGACTCATTATTTAAGTTTTGTTAATTTTTAACAAAATAAAGTTGCTACACAAGGAAAATATAATATGTACAATAAGTAAAATGAAATAAAGTAAAATGAAAGAAAGTAAAAAATCAACTGGTATCTTTTGGTTACATAAGAAATAGACCCTGACATGTAAAATAAGATTTATTTATTTATGAGAATTTCATGTTTCTTAATAGGATTGGAAACATCCTGAAATGTGGTTAGTGGCATTAAGTTGATTAAACTCTGTTAATCTCGTTTCTGTAAAAACCATAGACTGGGTAAAAACTGGCAACTGAATTACTCTCTTCACTAGATGGCGCTGTGGTGTCACAACGATAAATTCAAGGTCTTTCTTTTACACTTTCCCCATTTGTCATCTCAAGATAATCTATTTTGACATACAACAATTCTGCAACCTTAATGTAAAACATTACATTTGCACTTTTTTATAAGACTAAATGAGACTTTGTTAAAACATTTATCACATGTCTTGGATTAAAGATCTAATTATGGCCTTGATCAAGCAAAGTGGATTTGATAGGCTATAACGTGTGCTTGCTAATAACATTTTCCGTGTTTGGAAAAAAAAGTTGGACTTTTAACCCAACAAGTTAGCTATAACTTTCTTCAGAACTCATTTGTAGTGTAAAAATTCCAGTATGATGGTGACATTAGTATTGGGGACAACAAAAATAAATGAATGAATGAATGAATTAATGTTTTTTTTTCCTCCTAAAAGTTTACTAATTGACAAACCATGTATAAACCCAGTATTGAGAGGGCCTGTAACTAACACAACATATGAGCACAAATGAGTTCAACTCCTGTCTGGGTCATAGTAAAATCATGATTTGAAATGTGTGGCATCACTCTGCCACTCAGCACAATGTCGTCTCTGTGTTCTGTCCCTGTATGATATGGAGTTTAAGAACATTGCTTCCTTCATCTGGCTCACAGACAAATTTAGCTACATCTGTCCCGCAACAGAGATTTTATTCTTCCTCCTTTATTTTTGGCATTTTATAAGTCCTTGTAGTGCACTTGGGCCTCTGAGGGTCTCTCTCAGCGTCTTAGGTTTCAGCAGCTGTGGACTGCCTGTGTCTCTTTTCTCTTTTGTATGAAGTCTGGTCTATCCTGCCACAGTTGGAGTTCACAAGAATTCATTAACACTCATGTGTCTTAAAGTGCAGAAAGTATTTAATGTATGAATGTGGCTGATGATGGAGATTTCCCAGCATTTAACCTTACAGTATCAGTATGACACACAGTGTCATCATTGTTGAGATGGAGATGACTGTAATGATGAAAGGATCGTTGTAAAGACTGTTGAAAAGTAGCTGGCAAATGATGTATCTATCTACGAGTGCTAGTGTTGACCAAATTCACTTTCAACAGATGTGTGCTTAAATGTACAGGCTTTCTCTTCTGGGAGACAGATCAACATCCCTAGGTATTTAGCATTACTGTGCAAAATAAAGGAGCAATTTACGAGATATGAAGACATAACTATGAAAAATATAGTCACAATTGCCTTTGTTTTGTTTACAACAACAAATATTTTTTTGGGGGGGTCAAGATCTCTGACAGAGCAGTAACTACTCTCAACGAAAAATTACTTCCAATACACTTAAAAATAATTGTTGAGTTAACTTAAAAAAGTAAGTTACATGGTTGCCTTAAAATTTTGAGTTCATTGAATTAAAAACTTTGAGTTAATACAATGAAGGTGATTGGTTTAATCAACAGAAACTCATCTGAACAACATTAATTATCTAAGTTGATTTTACAATATGACAAAATGTGATAAATCATGAAAATAATTGTTTACAGTGTGGTTCAAAACGTAAAAACAGAGAGTCAAAGTTAAAACTAATAAAGAATATGCTGTTATAAAATAAAATAAGATGTGTGAGTTTTAATTATTTGTAACTTTTCAATAATTCCTCCTGAGACATTCTTTTCAGTCTTGTTTGTTATTGTTTGCTGAAAAAAAGTAAAGCGAGCAAAATGTTGTTATTGAATTGTATTCATTTTATCTGTGTATGTTTTAAAGAGAAAATAAATTATTAATCCAAAGGATTGTTGACAATGTTTTTGGGACTATCAGCGTATCTGGCTTTCAATCAACCAGCTACGCCTACCAAAGGACGTCATGTTTTATTCATGAGCAAAGCCTTCGTCTTAGTAGGATTGGTAAATCCGCGTGCTGGGAGGAGTTGAAGCGACTGCGCCTGTAGTTGTCCGTTGAAGTGCGTTTCAGAGACTGAATCATGAAGAATACAAGATCTCACTGGGAGTGGTGCGGACATTGTGCAATATGCGAATAGGACACGTTATTTGCGTTTTTGTTGCCTGTGTGAAGTTATAATGCAGCTGCTCACAGACCCTGCTGCTGACCTCCATGAAGTGTTCAAGCTCAGATAAAGTCGGACAGACAGTGAAAACGGATACTGGACACATACAGGACAAACCCGCAGAATAAGAGTGTGATTATACTGGAGGAGAGATGGGGAACGCTGGGAGTATGAACCAACACGCTGACCCCCGAGGACACCACATGCCCCTCAAACTGCCCATGCCCGAGCCGGCGGAGCTGGAGGAGAGATTTGCGCTCGTTCTGGTCTGTAATAATTATCTTAACGATTATCAGCCGAACAACCAGAAGAAGAAAAAATGTGCACTTTAAGTTTTTAATTTCCTTATTTCTATTCTATTCTATTCTATTCTATTCTATTCTATTCTATTCTAAACTTGGTAGTAGTTGTTCTTTATGTACTTTCAAATGTATATGGATCCGTTTTGTAGACATATAAGAGATGAATACGTTGCCGTTTTACTTTTGCTGCGATTCTGTTCTGTTCTATTCTATTCAACTTGGTAGTAGTTGTTCTTTTATTCATCTACTTTCAAATGTATATGGATCTATATTGTAGACATATAAGAGATGCTTTGCTGTTTTACTGTTGCTGCGATTCTATTCTATTCTATAGACATGAGATGCTTTGTCGTTTTACTTCTGCTGCAATTCTATTCTATTCTATTAACTTGATAGTAGTTGGTTTTTTTATTTATTTATATGTATAGTATATGGATTCATTTTGTAGTCATATAGAGATGTTTACTTTGCCATTGTACTGTTTGCTTCTATTCTATTCTATTCTATTGTAAACTTGGTAGTAGTTATTTTATTTATTTACTTTAAAAAATGTATCTGTTTTGAAGACAAGTGATGCTTACTTTGCTGTTTTACTTTTGGTTCTATTCTATTCTATTCTATTATATTAACTTGGTAGTAGTTGTTTATTTATTTACAATCAAAAGTATATGGATCTGTTTTGTGGACATATAGAGATGTTTACTTTGTGATTGTACTGTTTGCTGTTATTCTATTCTATTCTATTCTAAACTTAGTAGTAGTTGTTCTTTAACTACTTTAAATGTATATGGATCTATTTTGTAGACATATAAGAGGTGCTTTGACGTTTTACTGTTGCTGCAATTCTATTCTATTCTATAGACATGAAATGCTTACTTTGTCATTATACTTCTGCTGCAATTCTATTCTATTCTATTCTAAACTTGGTAGTAGTTGTTCTTTTATTTATTTACTTTCAAATGTATCTGTTTTGTAGACATAAGAGGTGCGTACTTTGCCGTTTTCTATTCTATTCTATTCTATTAACTTGGTTGTAGTTGTTTATTTATTTACAATCAAAAGTATGTGGATCTGTTTTATGGTAGTTGTTATTTTATTTATTTACATTCCTTTTGTAAATAAGTTTTGTTGAAGTTTATTAGTTATACAGTGAGTGGCCATGGACAGTTCCATGGTAGAGTGATGGTATCAGATAATACAATAGTACTTGAATTTAATTATCATATTTACATGTCAAAGTATTATTTACTGGCACTTCAAAGACTTCCATGGCACTACACTGATACAATTTCCAAAAAGCTGTGGTACTTTTTGTTAACTTTTTTTTGTTTGTGTGGGGATGTTTGAGATTCATGTGTGTTACTTTGAAAGATGTTCAGCAACCTATTGTAAATAACTTCATCTTGGATGATAGAGCAAAAGCTATTGTGTTTATTATTATTTCAGTTTAATGTCATTTTCTTTATAAATGTGTTAAAATGGCCGTGTCATTGGGGCTGAAAGTGCTGCTGATGGACTCTTTAAGATATTTTGCCCTGAGAGGTCTAGATGTGTTGTCTCTCTTCTGTCTTGGGAAAGTTTGCGTATCACACACTCCATCCACTGCTTTCCAGAGAATCAAATACCCATATGTCTAATGCAAATTAGCTTGTTATTTAATATTAAGTATTAAATGGCAAGACAGATTACACCTTCATGTGATCATTTGTTTAAACTCTAGAACAGCTGTTTCCAAACATCCCCTACTCACCTACTTCTTTTTAGCTTATTGCTGACTTAAACATGGCACAGGAAATGATGTCATGAAGTTGGAATCTACAGTCCTTTGACTAAAGAATGCAAGGAATGTATTAGATTAGTATTCAGCTACCTGAAGTGTGCTGTGTAGAGTTCTGGCCGTCTGCTAGGCCTGATTTTATGGGGACATATAAATGTAGGTCAGAGCTAATGCTTCACTAAACACTAGACAAACCCTTTCAATTAACGCACTCTCACACTCACTATTCAGAGAGCTGCAGGTTTCTTCAAGGAAAGCAGCTAGTGGCAGAATGGGGGAGCTCGGTCAGTTTCTAAGAAAATGGAGTTGGTTTGGTCTCTTTCTTTCACAGAGCCTCAGGCTGTGGTTATTTTACCAATTGAGGAAGCCAAACGAGTAGTTTCCATTCAGTATCCTTAAGGAGAAAACTCTCTCTCGGTCTCTATTCGTTTGGCCACCACCTTCTCTCTCTGAGTCGGTAACTTGCTGTCTTTTTTTTTGTGGTCGTTTAATAGTAGTCACAAAGTTCTTGTTGTGGTAATTGCTTCGAGTCACAGGCAGATGAATCCTGGTCTGTTGTGGCTGACGTCACTGTCTGGTTAGAGCAGATTGGAAGCTCTTATTCCTAATATTTGGGTTTTAAGATCACCTGCCTCTCATGGTCTTGATACATATCACACAGAGCAAATGCCACTGTTTTGACTAGCTATCAGGATCTGTCCCTTATGAATAATAACCATGTTTTTTTTGTGTGTGGAACTACAGTGGTAACAGAACAATACAAAGTTATAGTACTACACTGTTAAAAATAAATGTAATTTTACAGGTAATGGTCTGTATTTTTTACAGAATTTTCCTGTTTTGACATTATCTGTTGTTTTACAGATATTTGCTGTAATTTAAATTTCCACTATTAAATTTACAGCTAAATTTAAAGCTTAATATGCAAAGTTGGATACAAGTATATCTATCTTTTCCCACATACTGTACACTCACGTAGGGTTTTAACTGTTAGAAGTTCCTAAAAGTTAATTTCTTTCTCCAACATAGCTATTTACTTATAGATCTTTTTGTCAATAAAAAGTGAAAAATACAGAGAATTTTTTTGTTATTGGTTTATGGGCACTTTTTATAAGAATGTAGGTAAAATGTATGCAGGAATACAAAAAATATTTATCCTGTACATTGTCTAGTTGCAACTTTGAATAAACCTGCAGAGTTCATTTGAAGTTAAGAAGAATTAAAAGGGCATGTCATGTTTTTTATGCTTAACTGATTGTAAAACAGCCTTTTGAAAAGCCATCATGTACAGTCAAACTATCAGCAATAGAGCACATGTCTCCCTGTGAAAAGTGTCCTGTCAGAGACTGGCGGCGGGCGCACATAGGGATGATGTCTTTTTTCTTGGCTGAGGCATTAGGAACACTTTAGCACTGTAATCGCAGCTTTGAGTGGTATTTACTGCTATTAAAGCCCTGGTGCGTGGCAACCCACAGACCCTTCCAGTACTTGCCTTACTGACTGAGAAAGATCCTTTTAACGATCGACTTCTGCTTGAGTGCTGCTTTCATCCACAGGTCATTCTGAGAGGAAAATATGATGATTAATATATAGAAGAAGAAGGTCTGATTTTTAAATTCTAGGGGCCACAAGCCAGGTACTGTTATCTCCACTGGGTTCAAGTTGATCAGTTACAACAAATACAACTCTGAATTATAACTATTTGTGCAGTTACTGTATACGATAGAGTACAACTTAGTGCACACAGACTAACACCTAGAATACAATTGGATATTTATATGTTTTAGCCCTGCAATAAACCAAGAGGAAAAATATGTATACATTAATCTACTGTTTAGCAAGCTGAACTGTAATTTCTGTGGTCTGTAACGAGATATGAAGTGCATGTAAGTGCATGCTAGTTTGGGCAGTACAGGTGATATTTCTTAAACTGCTTTTATGATGCTTCTTACAAGCTCTCAGACTTCATAAGTAGCTGTTTGCTGTGTTCTTAGCTTACTTTATGGTGATGGAAAGATGTTTCGGGTCCAACTGGGTCAGAATGATTTTCAGCTCATAATGTTTTGTGGTGTTGGCACTTTTTTATTCCAGTAGTTAGTTCCTGACATTAGTCAGGGATTCGGTGTATTTTTAAGGTCCTTTTAGGTCAAACTTTGATCTTGGCTGAAAATTTGTAGAAAATGTTAACTGTCCAATTCATGAGGTCAGACTCATTCATTTTAGGTTTGCACTTTTTAAAACTTGTCTAATTCTGTATGAAATACAGATTTCAACCCAAAATTGTGTGCTAGAAATAGACATTAAATAAACACCAGAACTGAATATACAAAATGTTAAAATTAAAAATAAGTCAAACATCAGAATGATTGAAATGGTAGAAAGTTACGCAGTTGCAGATTTAGCCTAATTATTTTAAAAAAAAAATTAATTCCGGATGTTTTTTCTATTTTTATAGTTAATGATAATTATTTTATAATTGTTGTTTATTAAAAGAAAATGTGTTACGGTATACCAAAGAGTGCCACTTTCATGGAAAGTGCCACAATACTTGTAATATTACTCATCTACTACACACTCTCAAAAAAAACAAACAAACAAAAAAAAAGGTACAGAAGCTGTCACTGGGACGGTACCCTTTCAAATGTTCTAATATGTACTTTTGGTACCAATATATACCTTTGAGATAGTAATATGCACTCTTTAGGTACAAAGGTGTACTTTTTGAAAGGGTACCTCCCCAGTGACAGCTTTTGACAGCAGAGGTCTTTATCCTTGCTTTCGGAAACCCAAGCTGTGTCCAAAATCGCCCCCTATACCCTCATTCACTATTTCCTACATTAGTCCACTAATATATTTCACTTGAGGGAGTAAATGAAAGCGAGTGAGCAAATTTGGACACTGAGTGCGCCGGAAGGACTGCCGCTTTTGCATAGTTTGTGCTTGCTGTTTAATAATTATTTGAAATGGCAGCTCCAGTAGTAATGAATAGATTTATCTTGAACTCTGTCATGGAAACTATGAATAAGGGTATAGGGGGTGATTTTGGACACAGTGAAAGTGACATGTGAAGGCCAAGTATGGTAACCAATACTCATAATTTGTCCTCTGCATTTAACCCATCCACTTAGTGCACACACATTAGGAGTAGTGAACTGTAGACACACACACCCAGAGCAGTGGGCAGCCATTTTTTTTTCTTTTTTCTTTTTTTACTGTGGCACCCGGGGAGCAATTGGGGGTTAAGTACCTTGCTCAAGGGCACATCAGTATTAAGACTCGAACCCACAACCTTCGGGTTTCCAGTCTGACTCTCTAACCATTAGGCCATGATTTCAACACGGTTATATTAATTTTTTGATTTTCAAGTGATCGTGAAGACGTTGATTTGCTGGTTCAGGTGTGTTTGAGCTAAACTCTGCAGGACATTGGGTCTCCAGTAGCAGGGTTAAAGACTTTTGTATTACAGTGAAGGCAGGGTCTAACTAATGTCCACTAAGAAAACCTCCTTATTCTTGTTGCATGGTTCATGCTGCAATACTGTTCTGAAATCATATATCACGAGAACACAATATGTGACCTTGGCCATGAAATTGAAACTGTTTGCCTTCTGTTTTGTTCTGAAGGTTGTGTTTTATGTGTGTGTAATGTTTTTGATGTCGAAATATTTTCTTTTATGCCAGTTTATCATGTGCAGAGACAACTATAAGTAAATCATTCACAGGTCTAGTGGAGCAAAATGACACCCTTCACATTTAAAGGGCCCAGTGTTATTGATTGGGATAAACAGGTCCCTTACTAAACTCACAGCATTAGGTGAGTCAAACATGCTGTGTTGGGCTGGTTTGGAAGCTAAAGCAAACATGTTTTGATATTCACACTTTTCAGAGGGAATAAACCTATGGCTTAATTATACAGTAGTTGCACATTACACTGGGATATGAGAAAATATTAAACATTGTAAAATTCACTTTTTATCCACTCAAGTAATCTCATTTCCAGTCACAGTGATTTATTAACAGATATTCAGTTGCTTGTTGAATCCTTGGTATCAGTTTCAAACTTTATCCAAAGGTCTTTTTTCTTTGAGAAAAGTTTGGGAATAATTAAGCTTGCTTCTGGCTGGGATAGATCCAGCTAGTATGTCTCTATTTAAATGTAAAACCTAGTCGCAGCCATGTTTGCGATTAAGTAACAGCTCCCAGACTCAAATGCACAGCCGGGCATTAGTTTGGTTTCCATAGCAGTCACACGCGGCTGTTCACCATTTCTGCATGGTAAAGAACGATGATGGGTTTTACTATGGCTTTAAAGAGGAATGTGTCTCACAAGGCGAGTTTATTGCTTGTAAAAAGACAGCCAGGTTTGCCATGAGTAATTAATCTGAGAAACAACAGGATTGTTCCAAAACACAAGACTGACCTTGATGGAACCAAGTCAAAATTCAAGATTAAAAAGAGAAGATAAAAATAATTTGACAATCACTTTCAACCTTTTAAAATGACCTCATGAGCTTGACTAAACCCATGCACAGATGGCTCTGTTTATAAGTGAATCGTGGTGTTTGTCGACCTCATCTTACACACACTTTATGCAATGTGTCCCTAAATACGCCATTGTAAAGTCAGACATTAGATTTTCTATCAGCTGGAAAAATCTAGACCACCAAGCCCCCTAATATGAGTCACGTGTTGGCTTACTGTGTAACGTTTCTCATTGGGCTGTGGAAGGTGACTTATATCTGTAAAAATGCAGTAGTTTTTCCATGAATCCCTCAATGGAAATGCTGTGTTAACAACCTCTCTCTTTTAAAGGATTCTGGTTGAGCGAATGGGATTTTATTACTGATTTTCACAGATCTCATAATCAAAAACCCTGGTTTTAATCAGTGGGTTAATACATTTGTTCTTCTTTATTATGCCTTGAGTGTTATTTGAGCCTGTTTTTTGTGTTGTGTGTGAATATTGCGGGGTTAAACCTTCAAATCAAATGATTGCTTAACAATACTATTAGCCAGACCAGGGTTCGCAAACCCCTGGGGGTTCATGAGGGAACTGCAGGGGGTTTGTGAGTTAATGAAATGAAATTAATTAAATCAAATGTAACATTAAAATAAATAAATGTGGCTGCACAAATAATCTGATTAAAGTGTGATTATCAGACTTAGTTGAATTAAGTATATAGTTTGTCGTGCTGCGTGTTTTGGAGTGACGCGCGGCGCTGCTTTCATGGTAATAAGTGTTTTCAGCATCTCAGAGTGGCTTGATTAACACTTCATCTCTGCATGTGCTGTGAGTTTAACATGCATTTGGGAACACAATGTGCACTAGGTTCACTTTATTTACACATTTGCATAATTTGCATTTGCATAAGTTTACAAGTGAAAGTGAAGAATTTTAGTCAAAATATTAGTCCTATAGTATTTACTATTATTATAGGGCTGCAACAACTAATCGATAAAATCGATAATGAAAATCGTCGAGAACGAATGTTATTATCGATTAGTCGCGTCTGCCAACCGTGCACGGAAAACGTCCGCCAGTCGCGTCAAATTACACCACAGAATAATGCATTTCTATGGATAAAATGCATCTAAAAATAGAGGAGGAAGCTGCTGAGCTGCTGCGGGAAAGGTACGTGATCCAAACTGCCCTAAACATGAGAATTCTTTATTTTAAGCTTCAAGCTAATGCCGGCGCTCATTCAGTTTAAAGAGAGATTTTATGAGAGATTTTATGAGAGTGGTAACTGTAAAGGGATATAAGACGTTTCTTACATTTACACGGTAAAGAAAAAAACTGTAACAGGTTACTGTGTCCGTGAATGTGTTTGTTCCTTGCAGAACATTACTCTTATCAGTTGAGCTCAGTAACACTGAGTTTGTGTTTTTGTTTTTCTTTATTATCATCTTCATTTTTAATGTAGGGGTTTAAATGGTCTTTTTGCCTCATAGGTCTTTTGTATATAGATATATTCACTATATATGTTTTCATAGCATTCAGTTGGCACGTTTGTTTGAAGGACAGCATTGGGCAGGATGTGGAATAGTGTTTTTTGTCAATAAAATAAAATAAAAAAGAAAATTGGTCCTTTTATCCGATTAATCAAAGAAATAATCGGCCAACTAATCGATTATCAAAATAATCGTTAGTTGCAGCCCGATTATATTATTATTTACAACAGTAATATATTTATGTCATTAATGTTTTATAATTAGAGTAAAATCAATAATAATAATAATAATACCAGTTCAAATATATATTCAAATATATGACAGCATAATTGCTATTTCATTTTTTGGCAGTCGTGCAGCCCAATATACAGTATAAATCATTTTAAATAAAAACAATCAAAATAAAACATTTATTAAAAAAGATTAAATATTGTATCTGTTTACTTGCATATCATGTGACCATTAACCGACTTCAAAGAACCGTGAATGTGTCGCTAAATTATTGAAATATTAACTTAAAGTCGGCATGAAATCAATATTGACCCTATTTACTTTGTTAGTGCACATTACTAGTCTTGTGACGAACAATTCATCCGTGCAAGTTGATTTACAAAAAAAAAATAAATGTCATGCCCTCTATTTTTCTCATTCAATATTGCGTTTCACTTGGAAAATGAGTCCCAATACTGAAGTAAAGTAGGTTGCAACTTCCAGTTCACGGAGAATTTAAAGTTTCCATGGGTACTTTAAGTAAATATTTTACGTCTAAGGGATTCTACAAAAAAAATAAATAAAAAAAAATCGGTAACCCATGAGCCAGAGTGAAAAAGACATTGTGTTTAATTCACCAAGAGAATCGTTTGCTTTCACAGAAAAAAAAAAGACTTAGTAGAGTTACCGTAGTCAACCGGATCCGGGCCGTATCTAGGTGAGATCGAGGACCTGCGCCTTGACACGACCACAACACAGCCCTGAAGTATCAGCAGAGATTGAGTCAACTAGATCATCCATTGTGAAGGCCTCATCGACACGACAGCCAGCGGCACAGTTCCTCATCAAACCATCCATACCGGCGTGATGAATACGATCCACAACTGGATGGAACTGGAATAAATACTTTGAATGTTGCGATCCTATCGGACTTATGATAGCTACCTGAATCATAACAAAGCATTGTTCGCCAGAGGAGAACTGGCCCCCTGACTAAGCCTGGTTTCTCCCAAGGTTTTTTTTCACATTTTAACACTTATTTGCCACCTGTTTGCCACCTGATGTCACCTGTTGGAGTTTGGGTTCCTTGCCGCTGTCGCCTTTGGCTTGCTTAGTTGGGGACACTTGACATTTGACTTGACATTTGATATTCAACAGTGCTTTAATCTGCCTGCATTCTTTAAGAGCTGCTTTGCAGCCAAAATTATATACCAGTTATCACTGTAAAGCTGCTTTGACACAATCTGCATTGTGAAAAGCGCTATATAAATAAAGGTGACTTGACTTGACTAGAGTTCTTAGTTATATTTCATAATAAGTATACTTTGTCCTAGCTGTTGCTCTAAGGACAAATAAAAATAGACACAAATGAGACACTTGTTGTTGATATACAGTAAAGCTATTTTTACACCTGATTAAATTGCATATATTATACTTTTCGGTCAGAACTGTGGAATGCTTGCATCATCAACATAAGTACCACTGTGAGTACTAGTGGGATCATTACAGTACATGCACATAATGACTGAATGTTTTGTAAGAGATGCAAAGAATGCTTTCCTGAAGGCACTTTATTTTCTGTGTTGTTGTAGTTGAAGTTGTGGTGTGACTCTGCTATTCTAATTAAATTAGAATGGGTTATTAAATTTTGATTAATTTTGATTAAAGATAGATTAGTGGTATAGATTATTTGGGTTATAGATGATTAAAAATTTAATTACAGTTATATTTATCATCCTTAGTGTGAACGGGCCTGTACTTCCACACATTAGGACTCATACCTCATACCAAGTGGACTCACAGCAGTTCACTGGTGCTCTCCTGAGTTCAGAAAATTACTTTCACATGAATTTTTTTGTTTTTTTTAATTAAACAATGAGAAATTGACTCTTTTCTACACCAGATACGCCCTAAGAGGTTAGAGCTTCAGAATTCATGTAGATAGTATAGCTTACAAAATTTGCTCTTGAAACTATTCGATGAGAAATGTTTGCGCTCATATTATTATAGTTTGCTCTTACTTCTGACTACAGACTTCAGCAAATCTGAGCACAGTTTTGAGAGCTCTTGAGAAACTCATGTGAGGTCTTTTTCTCCATTTGCTCTCAAATGAATCTCATTATTGTCTAAGAGAAACAATTGAGGCATTAAAAGAGATCTAGTTTGTGATTGTCTTCTTTTCCAGAGTACATGTTGTAGTGATTTTCATATCATGGTTACCACAGTTGCCTCATTCAACTGTGATTGTGATTGATGCAAAATGGAGCCTCATTTGATCTCTCAGTTTGATTGTCTTGATGTTTAATCATCTGAAGAGAAGGGAAGGCCGTTCTTTCGAGCGGTGTGCGGGCCACACAGAGTGAGCCGAGTCTTGAGCCCGGTATTAAAGGATCAGTCAGCGTTCTTTTGTTAGCCAGATGCTCTGAATTAAACACTGAGGCTGTTTTTTCCTGTAAAGAGGGGCGATTTCCCCCCTATACAGGCTTTACAGAATCCCCTCAGAGAATTTAGCTCTGGTTAAAAATAGAGAGAATGATCCTAATGAACACAGAAACTTCACAGTTTAAGCTGTGTTCACTGAGTTATAAATGTGTGTGCTTATGTTTGCTTGATTAACAAATAAGGATGTACGTATAAGCACATACAGTAGCTTAAAGTCTTGACTTTAAAAAAAGCTATATTGAACATTTCCATTTTCCGCAACATATCAGTATAATAATGCATTACATGCTATTGCTATTTAGTAGTTTTTGCACTTGTAAACAGTAATGAAGGTAACATTCAAAAATATCAAACCATTGTTTTGACCAACAAAAATTTTAATGAATCAGTTATAACATATAAAACACACTGACCTGAACATTCTTTAACCTTGTCCTGAGGACACACTTCAACCTTTCAGTTAAAATCAACCTTCAGTACTGTACATAATTGTATTGTTCTCTTGCTATCCAACAGCTTCCCAATTTTCCAGCTTTCCTATTATATTGTAATTTTAGTTTGAGGACAGAATTAATAAACATTCTATTGGACATTTGACTTTTAATCGTATAGTTTCTGTGACAACTAACATCATCCATTGTGTATTTAATGTGTCTACTGTATTTTTTTTTTTTAAATGTCAATTGTTCATTGGAAGAGTAAGACCATTATTTGTCAAACATGCTGGTTAGCAACAATGGAGACAGGGAACTTATGTACGTAGAATGTCAAGAGTGACCGCTGGTGCCAGACAATATGTAGAAAACAGTAGATGTAATCAGCGACATTAGCGTTACATCACAGTGAGCTCATGACTATGTCATAATAGTGTTATATCTGTTTTAACGGGGCCTGTTGTGCTTCTGACATTTACAGTGTTTGCAAAGCAGAACTGTATTGATATTCTGAGTTTGTTAAAGCTGTAAGCCCAACTTAAGTCCAATCAATTCAGTGTACGGACTGCATTTAAAGTGTTTTGGAAGATTATTTCAGTCTTAGGTTTGCTGCCTGTAACCTAAGATTAAAGTTGGAAAATCTTCCACTTACTGAACAGATGGATAGTGATGACGTTACTGATGTACTGAGTATAAATTGCATTTGATCTTGTCTTCCTTGTGTGTATTTAACCATTCATATTTATACAGACAACAGAAAACAAGACGTATACTGGGAGTCAAAACATGATGCAGCATTTCAGTTAAACAGCACAAAGCGAAGAGCAAAACTGTGCAGTTCTTAGCAGCTTAATTAACAATCTACCTCATCTGAATCAGTCATTAATATTTTGACTTAAATAGAACCAGTTAATTTAGATGCTTCCACATGAAGCTCATTTTAGGATACTTGATAAAATACACTACTGTTTAATATTTTTTTTAAAGAAAATTAATAATTTAATATTAAATATTAAATATTTAATATTTTTATTCAGCAATGACATTAAATTGATCATAAGACTTTCACAATCTTACAAAATATTTCATTTTCAAATAAATTATGTTCTTTTGAAATTTCATCAAAGCTGTTCATCAATTAAAATGGTTTCCACAAAAATATTAAGCAGAGAATATATGAATAAGAATAAATGTTTCTTGAGCAGCAAATCAGCATATTAGGATGATTTCTGAAGGATCATGTGACACTGAAGAC